>CM042181.1:11615655-11645655 GCA_023376005.1 Doryteuthis pealeii
GAACGTTGAACCATAAACCCTTTACTATGCATTACTTACTATCTAACCAATTAAATTTAAATAGCCTCATTCAGGATTTGAACCCTTCAGGTAATTCTTGTCGGTCTCGGGAACCTTCTATTCGAAGTGGGGAACCTTCTTGATGTAATCGGGGCCTTCATGAAAATCTTTACTATGCATCACTTCCTATCTAACCAATGAAAAATAGTAAAATAGCTTCATTCAGGATTCCAACTCGTGTTGTCGAGTCCATTTCCTTCGACGATAACCATTACACAACAAGCGCCTCCAATACTTTCTTGTCTTGCTACAAATAGCAGCTATTGCCTAACGTGAAAGCATAAGTCACTGAATTCCTCTACGCGAAAAAAATCTGCACTAGTTGACATTAATCGAAAGTTTACAAAGACTAAACAGTTAGGTGAAGGGAGTTGCATTTCAGCTGTGACGACAGCAATGTAAAACACGGTTATCAACCTACGAAATGAATAGCATCTCAAGCAGATAATTCATGCGAATTGAGCCAGTAAAAGATGGATTACATAGAAATTTTACTATTGATACAGTAAAAAAACAGTTCGCCACTTTGCTGTTCACTTTTTATCGTACAGGTCATGCTGTAAATGTTGTATTTTCCTTGGAAATAAATAATAGGCATTACTTTCAGAACATCCCTGGTATATATGGTAATGACGAGGAAAAGGTTATTTGACTATTCTTTATTGCCTACCAAATAAATTGATCGAAATATGATAAATTTACAATGCATTCTAATTGTAAGATCAATTGTAAGGCTTCCTTATAGAAAAAATATTTTCAATTTTTATAGGAAACTCATTAAAAATCCATTCATATAGTACAATTGTTTACAATGCATTCCTATTATAAAATCATTTATAATGCATCCCTATAGTAAAATCATTTTCAGTGCATCCCTATAATAAAATCATTTTCAGTGCATTCACTATAGTAAAATCATTTTCAATGCATTCACTAGAGTAAAATCATTTTCAATGCATTCACTAGAGTAAAATCATTTTCAATGCATTCACTAGAGTAAAATCATTTACAATGCATTCACTAGAGTAAAATCATTTACAATGCATTCACTAGAGTAAAATCATTTACAATGCATTCACTATAGTAAAATCATTTACAATGCATTCCTATAGTAAAATCATTTACAATGCATTCCTAAAGTAAAATAATTTGTAATACATTATTATAGTAAAACCATTTCCAATACAATAAAATACATACCTATAGTAAAATCAAATGCAATGCATTCTTGGTGTAGATGTGAGTACAGTTAGGTGATGGGTAATGCGTTTCAGCAATGTTAGTAACAACACAGCTGTCAACGCACGACATGAAGAGTACTTCAGTCTGTTCATCCACGGGAATCGGGCCGATGTGAGATGGACTACATGGACAAAGCTTTACTGACAATGACGCCAATATTTGCCGATGTGAAAAAAATTGGGGGTCGGCTCCGCACTTGTTGGTCGCAGGATGAGGGCATTTTTATCGTTGACGAAAATAAATTTGCCAATGTGGAAATATAGTATTTTGTACTAAAAACTGGTTCTATCTAACGTTGTTATTATTCTTCCTGTATCGGTTCTTCTCTCTCTCTCTCTCTCTCTCTCTCTCTCTACAATTAGAAAAAAAGATTAATAGTTCATTATGTAATGCATCCCCCTTCCTTAACCCACCCCTGTTCTCATCCACTCCCATCCTCTCTCCACTTCCTGTTTACTACCCTCACTTCATTCATGTCCACCCCTAACCTCCCTCCCTTCACTTCCGTCACTTATACTCGCACAAAATTTTGCTTTCAATAAAAATCATTCGACTGAAGGTGTCCGTATGAATTCGGACGAAACGTTTCAACTCTATGATTTGTTTTGAGTTTTCATTTCTTGTTCACCATCCTTCTACCTACCTCATATATATATATATATATATATATATTATATATATATATATATATATATATCTCATTCTCTATATATATACATGTCTCTCTCTCTCTCTCTCTCTCTCTCTCTCAGTGGTCGGCTAATCTAGCTAACCATTACACCATATGAGACGTCTATTCAACATACTTATTCCAGCAAGTTTGTCCATTAAACGAAGCCTTTCCTCTTTTGACAAGATGTGAAGCTGCGTTGTCGTATTTATTTTTAATGTCTTCAATTTCCTGAACTGAGATGAATTTTGAGCTCTCGTGAGAAGGGAGGCGACCAAATTTGCACACTACTGACAAGGTTGTTTGTGCTAATTGGGGCTCCAGTTCCTAAGATCAGAAGAGTGGGAAGCACCCATTGATTGCAATTATTCCCAGTTCCACTCTGATACAGAGTTATAGTACCTGTTAGAGTTCTGTCTATGGGTCAAATAGATCTGTTTAAAAATCATTCGTATACGATAGAACCATGTGCCAAAAAATCTTAAACAAATTATTATATAAACACTTAGAACTTTGGGTTGTGAAGATCTCTTGCAGTCAGAACTCCCGAAGGTTTCTGTGTGTGCGCGTTCTCTACTGACGACTCTCAGTGTAAATACATCGAAGAATGAAAATGTAACTTTATATATATATATATATATATATATTGAATTTTTGATTTTTGATAGAGGAATTATATATAATTGATAATTTTTGAATCATATTACCACGACCAGACAACTCGGCAAACACCATTTGCGACATCCGGAGCACTGGACAGCTGTTTCGACCTCCTTTGGTCTCATCAGCAGTGCATACCACAATCTCCGCCACTAGAGATTGAACCAGTGGACCACAGCGTGAAGAGCGGGGACTTAACACACTGGGCCACCAGCCCATGCCACAAACGGAGAATGCCAAATCATCTAGTCAATGGTAACATTAATTCAAATGCGCAGTCACTTAACCTATATTGCCATGTATCCTAACGAAGGATTACAGAGGGCAAGGGCACCTCTAGGACAACGACTTTCCAGGAGGTCGAAACAGCTGTCCAGTGCTCCGGATGTCGCAAATGGTGTTTGCCGAGTTGTCTGGTCGTGGTAATATGATTCAAAAATTATCAATTATATATATATATATATATATATATATATATATATATATATGTGTGTGTGTGTGTGTCTGTGTCTGTGTGTGTGTCTGTGTCTGTGTGTGTGTGTGTGTCTGTGTGTGTGTGTGTGTGTGTGTGTGTGTGTGTGTTCCGTGTTCTTTGTCGGGTCCAGTGACAGTATATAACATTATTCGAATTCGATAGAAAAAATCCTAACAAACAAATATACAAAAAGCATAAATGTGAACGTACAATGAACGAGATTCCTTAACCGCTAGGCATAGTATAGCCCTATACGGATTGATATGCCTTTAAAATCAATCACTCCAACATTTTGGGTTGAATTTCACACAAAAACTAATATTTTACTGCTCAAATCTAAGTGACATTTAGGTCAATTCAGTCTATAGTGAGGTCAGATAAATACTACTGACCTAAGTCAACTGACCAGTCGTGACCGCAAACACGGGTGCCAAAATTTCTTCGCATCACTTGGCACGTGTGGGGTACAGACATACAACGATTCTTGGTGGTTATTGTCACAGTGTGTACTAACGTATTACACATATCATTCTAGAATAAATACTACTCAAAAGTGTCCCGAAGATATTCGTCATTATATGAGGTGTGTCTGAAAAGTAATGAGACTGATGTCACAAACAATTCATTTAAAATCCAAACAACAAACTAAATGTTTTCTTCTCCAAACTTGAATCTAATGCACTTTCCCATCATTCTCAGTCATACTTCTTTATCCTGCTGGAAGGATTCTTCTGGTATGTCTCTCAGCTCGTCGTTACTATTGAAGCCAATTAGTCTACTGTTGGTTTTAATAACAGCAGCTAACTAAGTACAACTCAAGCAGTGTCCAAGACAGCTGGTATAAATAGGAATCAAGAATGATCCATCCATGAATCTGGGTGATTTGGGTGATTCCATTCCTTGAGTTCTGATTGACTGCTTGATTTGAATGACATTGTGGAGTCATATATATATATATATATATATATATATATATATATATATATATATATATATATATATATATATATATATATATATAAGGGGCCGGGTTAGTTCAGTCGGTAGAGCTTTCGGCTAGAAACCACAAGGTTCCTAGTTCGATACCGGTCCCCGCCAACTCAGCGTATGAGTAGCACATGGATCTGTGCGGTAAGGAGCTGATGGTAGGTGTGGCGCTCCACCTCAGATGCTAAAACAATCTCCTTGGTCTAGCGCTATTGAAAAAGGGATAGACTCCCTCGCTGACTGGCTGATACCGACTTTAGGCCGCCCCGTCGACTTTACTTTTATATATACTTTGTCATTTTGCAGTGGACTTTGTAGCATTCAAGTTTGTATTTGAGTTACAATCGTTTGTTGCCTTGTCTTCCCAGTTCGACGGTAATTGGAACTTTAATTATTCTTCAGTTACGAACCTCTTGATGGCCTCAACGCATTCAAAACGGGTCCCCTTGAGGAGAGTCTTTAGCTTAGAAAGTGTGCGGGAAGGTTCGATAGTTGTGGCAGGACAAATTGTGACTTTTTCTTTTTCCCAAGCTGAAGTGGCTCATCAAGCGTATTTTACAGCTCCACCCGACAGGGCGTTATGTCTGTCAGGTACATTTAATTAAACCTCAAAGCCTTTACTATGCATTACCTTCAATCTAACCACTGACCCATTACCATGTCAACCATTGTGTGTTTACCTGACATGAAATTACATAAGCCGGTACTACTATTTTTGTCGTTGCAATTGTTTTATTCGAATCATCATTTTCCACTGTCGCAGTTGTGTTAGCCGACGTGTTTCTATGTACGTGATTATTGTATTACAAAACACAGAAAACAACGAACGTACACTTGGCCGTAGGTTGAAGACAGCAAGACCAAAAGGATGGCTTATTTGTTATTTTTATACTTACACTCAACGCACTAGATGATGAGGTAAGGATTTATTAATAGCAAGGCCACAAAAACAGACAAAACAAAAGATTTGCGTATGAATATCGATAACCGAACGAAAAGAAGAAACAAAGAAACAAATAAAAGACAGATAGTAAAGCGAAAGGAAAGTAAACAATAGATAGATAGATAGAAAGAAAAGAAGAAAAAATAAAGATATATATATATATATATATATATATATATATATATATATATATATATATATATATATACACATATATATATATACATATATATATTTTGTGTGTGTGTGTGTGTGTGTGTGTGGTACTGCGACGCTTGGGTTTCAGGCCTTTCTTTTCCACATTCATCAGGCTTTATTGGCCCACCACTAACTCACGAAGTTAGATAGTGATAAACATACACTACTGTAATACACACACACACATATATATATATATATATATATATATATATATGTGTGTGTGTGTGTGTGTGTGTCATCCACAGACACATGTTTCGGTGTTTCACGCCTCTTCAGTATGGCTAGACACAACTAACTATGACCTGAAGCGAACCCCGCCTGTCCGATCCGTTAACCTCTGGGCCATTGCCAGCTGCTGTTTAAGGAGCGGTGTTTTAACTGTTTTAAATACATACATCTGTGTATATACTTTCCGATCACCAGAGAGATCAAATCTGTAATCAGATGACCATTGCGTTATGCTGGAGGTGAAAGTTTATCAAACTCGCTTCTAAAGAGCTCTACCGGCTTACGGGAGCATATAATGATATATATATATATATATATATATATATATATATATATATATGATCCATAGATAGGAGCCTAACAGGTACTGTTACACTGTGTTATGGAGGACCTGGGAGTAATTGCAATGAATGGGTGGTTCACACTCTTCTGATCTTAAGAATTGGAGACAATTTGGATTTTAATAAAAGTGCTGTCAGTAGTGAGTAAATTTAGGTGGCTCCATTCTCACCGGACATGAAAATTCATCTCAATGGTATGAGTTTAGGAAGTAGAGAACATTAAAATAAATACGACAACGCCGCATCACATCTTGTCAAAAGAGGAGAGTTATGGATGTTTTGACTAATGGACAAACTTGATGGAATAAGTATGTTCTACGGACATCTCACTCTGTGGAAATGGTATTACTTTCAATTTCATATATTAGAAAACAACATGAAACTAACAATAATGAAATTGTCATAGAGAGGTGAGTAAACGTTCCTTTTTTAGGTTTTACACATATATTATACATACATACATACTGTTTGAAAAATAAAAAGAAGTCGGCTAAATTGGTATAACAAACGAATATTGAAATGTGCTTAATACGTACGTAGAGCAGGTTTAGAAAAAAGAATCAGTAACAGAAAGTTAATTACACAATTTTCACTAAGAAGGATCCTCAGTGAAACTCTGACATATATAGATATTCTATATATATATATATATATATATATATATATATATATATATATATATATGAGAGAGAGAGAGAGGAAATTATTTGTTGTGATATGCTATACTATTAAAAGGTGTTTGTAACCATTGGTTTCGAAGTAGCGTATTAACTGCTTGGCATCATAACAAAGCGCCTTGGAAAGTGACAACAATTTTTATCCGGTAATATATAGAGATAAGATATTCATTTATTCATCAGTGAATTTCCATATCCTCTAATATTTAGTTATGGCACAAAATAAGACACCGGTCGCCAAAGAACCCCCCCCCCATACATGCACATGCGCGTATTGAGTATACATTCATATACTCACACAAATATTTATCGCTCTTACCAATTATCAAAACAACAGATATGCGTGTACCAACTTGGATGTGTGAGCGTACATGCATACATATATATATATAAGTATGCGAGGTTATATATATATATATATATATATATATATGCGTGGGTACATATATATAATATATATTTATACATACCCACGTATATATACGTACCCTCGCATACTTATACGTATATTATATATATATATATATATATATATATATATATATATATATATATATATGCATGTACGCTCACACATCCAAGATCGTACACACATATCTGTTGTTTTGATAATTGGTAAGAGCGATAATTGTTTTATAGTCTTTATCTAGTTGGCCCTCGCCTGCGTGTATCAATTGGCCAGTATGTCCCCCCGTCGGGATCAATCTCTCGAATGTCTCTATTTGCGCCGAACTTTGAACTTAGTTATTATTGCAGACAGTGGCTAATGTGACTGGTTGAAATTCAAGCATTTAGATTCTAAATTATCTCTTGGGGGATAACACTCATGTACGCACCCTCAGACACCCACTCTCCCACCTAGGCATTTACACATATGGGTGCATGCACACATAAAAGTATACGCACATGGGTTCATATCAAGGGATGTATGTGCAATGTGTATACCTCCGCGCGCTCTTGTATGCATACACACACACGCACATTCGCATATATGATTCTTTTTGTTTTCCTGAAGAGATCTTTTTAGGTGTTTTTACGCCTTTCGTCTTCAGCTGGTCTGTTTTTCTCGCTCTCTCGTTGTTCACTCTCGTGTTGAACACTTTATGGGGGGCTTCCCCGAAAACAACCACCTAATATTGGTCCACCAATCAAAACTCAAATTTTTCCGTGGTGGGTAGTAATTGAGAAAAAAAAAACTCTACACTTTTTATTGCCATCCCTTTTCAACAAACACATTTTTTTCTGACATAATTAAACTCCACAAGAAAATTATTGCCGAGAATTTTGACAATTCAACGACATAAGCAACATTCTTATTTGCTCCTTTTGAAAAATCGATGGCACATTCACTCAATAATACTCCTGTCAGCCGATGTTCACTATACACCCAGTCACCCTGACCTTTCGATCTAATGTTGATTTTTTTTTTCATGATAAAGATATTTTACTGATTTAAGACAAATAACATTTCACTAAAAAATTTTAAGCAATAGGCGAAACATATCCCATACTGTCACAATTCCCCCACCATCTAACAATCATCTTATCATAATTGAGATTATGTGTCTGTCTGTAACCGAAACTACATCACCGGTTAATTTCACGTTATAAGTGTCATGTTTTTGTATTTCATTAAGCTTTCTAATTCAATCCCTATCTGATTATTAAAAGCACCCATTGATTGCAATTACTCCCAGGTCGACCTTGACGCAGAGTTATATTACCTGTTAGGGTTTTATCTATGGGTCAAAGTAGATCTGCTTAAAAATTATTGTAATTTATTGCCTGATCAACAAATTGACAGCCGGAAGACCAAGTGCAAATGATCCACGCCTAAGCACAGGAAATGCGTAGGTGTCAACATGGTTCTACAAAAAGAAAAACAGGATATTGCCTTGAACTGATTGAACCTGACCTTTGACAACCGAAAGACAGGTATAGTGACAATGCTTAGGCACAAACAATGTGTGGGTGTAGCCCATAACCAATAAAAACAAGCTCCGTGGGCGAGGAGGTATGACTACAGAAAAACTGCGTAGATGTCACGATCAAAGAGGCGTGACCATCTTGAGTTGGAGAGTTATATAAACTCTTAGAACTTTGGGTTAAGGAGATCACTCACCGTCAGAACTCTCGATAGTTTCCGTGTATCTGCATTCTCTGCCGACGCCTCCCAGTCTAAAGACACAGAAGAATAAAAAAAATATATAACTATATATATTTATATATATATATATATATGTGGGGGGGGTGAGTTCCAGGTTCTTTGTCGGGTCCGTATTGAACACAGCTGTTCTTTTCTGAAGGGACAGATGTGTTAAAATCGGAACAGTTGAGATGATGACATGTCAACTCTTCATTACATCTTGCACTCATTTCCAACTGTCCACGTTCTTACGGCACGGCTCTTCTAGTAATGGAGTGAAACAATGTGTGGATTAAGAAACATTCAATATACTTATCTCAGTACCGAAGAGTTGTTGCATCTGTACAGTTGTTGGCAGTTCTGTGATCTCATGGGGATTGGAATCAACTTGGGATCTGAGGAACATCTTGCCTTGTGCCATTAGGAATTTTTAGTAATAAAACAAGGCCACTTCTTTTCATTCATGAGTATTTTATTTTCCCCAGATTACAACTGCCATGTCTTCCTCCGCATTCCGACAGACTCAATTTTCACTCTGACCTCTCCTTTCTCCACTTCGTCACGTGCCATTTGCTTGTCCAACCATTCGTACGCTATCTCATCACTTAAACTTTTCCGTTCTAATCCATACATCATCATTTAAACTTTTCTGTTCTAATTCATACACCATGGTTCCACGTCACACCCATCATGAAACAACAGTATATAACATTATCCGTATTCTAAAGTACCGTGTGCAAAATACATCCTAACAAACAAATATACAAAAAATATGGAAATATGAACGTATAATGAACGAGATTCCTTAACTGCTAGGCATAGTCTAGCCCTATACAGATTGATATACCGTTAAAAACATATTGGGTTAAATTCCATTTAAAAACAGATATTCAAATATACGGCTTTACTTCTATTAATATTTTACAGACCAAATTTAATTTAAGTGACCTCTAGGTCAATTCAGTCTATATTGAGGTCAGATAAAGACTATTGACCTCAGTGACCTTACAAACGCACGTGCAAAAATTACTTCACACCACTTGGCACGCGTGGGGCACTGACATACAACGACGTTTGGAGGCTATTATAACAGCGTGTGAGTAAATATTTATTCATTTTAGGTTTATCTATACATAAAGGAATACCTATATTTTTATTGGCACTAACTCCGCTTGACATCTAGACTTTATCATTTTATAATATAAGTCGATCTGCTATGCTCACGTCTTCATTTGAATTTGTAATTAAAATACTTAAAACCTCAGTCTCGATACTTTTCGTCCCAACTCCAATAATATATTGCATCTCCAAGAAATTTGGCAGAGACACAAAGACGAGATTAGGTCGTTCATATCAGGAGAGGTAAAGTCAAACACGGGGTCATAGAAAAACGCCATTCTCTTTATTGCCGATGTTACAACTTCCCTTTGGACCTGTCTCAAAAACAGAAAGGGGTATTTTCAACTTGTTGATATATCTTTTGATTAAATGTAATCCTCCACCTTCAATTGAAGAAAAGATCTAATTTTAAGTGTGACAATATGTACACTAATGTAACTATGACACTATGTACACTATATACACCGTGTGTGACAATATGGATACAAATGTGTGACAATATGTAAGTATGATAAAATGTATACTAATGTGTGACAATGTTAATACTAATGTAAGTGTGACATTATTATACACTAATGTAACTCTTACAGTATGTATACTAACGTAAGAGTGACAGTATGAAAACTAATGTGTAACAATATCCTCACTAATGTAACTGTGACAGTATGTACAAATTATGTACACTAATATGTGACAATACATGCACTAATGTAAATGTGACAATATGAATAGTAATATGTGACAATATGCACACTAATGGAACTATAACAGTATGTACACTAATGTAAGTGTGACTATATCTACACTAATGTGTGACAATATGCAAACGAATGTAACTGTGACATTATGTACACTAACTTAACTTTTACAGTATGTACACTAACATAAGTGTGACAATATGAATATTAATGTGACAATATGCACACGAATATAACTTTGACAGTATGTTCACAAATGGAAATGAGACGATAGGTACACTAATATGTGGCAATACCTGCACTAATGTAAATGTCACAATATACACACTAATGTAAGTGAGACAGTATGTACAGTAATGTAAGTATGACAATATGAATACTAATGTGTGACAATATTCACACTTATGTAGTTGTGACATGTAATTCTGCAAGAGAAAGTGTTCAGATAATCTTTAGATCCGAAACAAAACAACTAATCAGTTTTATCTTTTATACTCACATTTTCTGCTAACATTTAAACATCCCAAAAAGTCAATTAACCGACTACATTTTTTTATTCAAAGCAGCTCAAATTTGGCAAAATCTCAATATTTCAACAGTTTTTACGATCTTTCTGATTTATGGCCATATTTGGTGTGGTCCCCAATGTGCAACTTCTTGAGATTTAACTTCTAACCCAAACTCTAATACAATTCCATCTTTTAATAATTATGCTTCACAAACCCAGGGATGACCTATGTGTTTCAAGCCATAATAATTTTAAATTTCGATTCTTGAAAAAATACCTAAATTTAACTGCGCTTTTCTCAGGGAAGAAAAAAGACAGAAATAAATTTCTAAAAAAAATTTTGAATACTGAAACGATGCTCTTTCTCCACTAATGAAATTTATTTCTTCGAAATGCCGGCTTGAGGGATGGAAATTGAGTTTAAAATTTGTTCCTTTAGTAAAAAAAGAAACTCGTAAAATTTCTCCATGATTGATGACGTCAGCATGACGTCTTAATGAGGTCGAAATATTTTTCATGCAACTTTTAAAGCACAATCTAATCGATTATCTAAAAGAGATGCGTTTGCAAAATGCTGAAGCACTTTTACTTTTTTTCATAATCTTAATAAATTGGTAAAAAAAATGTCGGGTAATGATAATATGTCACTCTACCCTTCCAACTTTATATATATATATATATATATATATATATATATATATATATATATATTAGTAGAGGAAAAATTTAAGTGTCTTAGTAGAACAGTAAATTTGGATTATTTATTGATGCCATTGCTACAGAAAATTTAAAGCGGCAATTGGATACTATATATATATATATATATATATATATATATATATATATATAACGTACAACAGCAGATCAGAAATTTTCCACCTTTCAAAAGACCCCAAAAAAGAAAGCCAATATTCCAAGTAAGCAACAGAATCATAAAAACAAGTCATCCCTTACCACAAAGCACCACGCTACAGTATATAAAGGAAAACAAAAATAAAAACAGATACTAGGTTTGAAAACTGAATAAGCCTCTTACAAAGCAGTTACCAAAGCAACGTTGCTATATATATCTATATTATTATATATATTATCATCATTTTTTTGTGGGTTCTATCTTATATATATATATATAAGTAAAGTCGTCGGCGCGGCCTAAAGTCGGTATCAGTCAATCGGCGAGGGAGTCTATCCCCTTTTCACTTGCGCTAGACCAAGGAGATTATTTTAGCGTCTGAGGTGGAGCGCTACACTTACCGTCAGCTCCTTACTTTACCGCACATATCTCTGTGCTACTCATACGCTGAGTTGGCGAGAACTGGTATCGAACTGGGAACCTTGTGGTTTCTAGCCGAACGCTCTACTGATTAAGCTAACCCGGCTCATATATATATATATATATATATATATATATATATATATATATATATATATATTCACCGCTAGCGTAATAAGGCCAGGCTAGTCTGTTATTTACAGATTTGAATTTTCGTAAATACATACACCAATGTATGTATTTATCAGTTAAAACACCGCTGCTTACAGGCAGCGGCCGAGAGGTTAAAGAACCGGACTGATGTAAAGTCAGTCGGGTTTCGCTCCCGGCTAGAAGTAGTTGCTGAGTCTAGCCACATTGAAGAGACATGGCGTTTGTGGATTATTATATGTGTAATATAGTGAAAAATTGAAAAAACATAAGTACAAAAAATGAGTGATGTTTATTCAGCCAACGCTGTAGTGTTTCAATCTGTTTAGTAGATCTTCTTCTGGGCTTTTGTTTTAATGTAAATAAATTTAATAATAAGGAGATTGTGAGAGTATTTTGTTGATCAATCCACCTAAAAATGCACTACTCATTTTAGGAACCTGTGCTTTTTCAATTTTTCACTATATTACATACTGTCGGATTCACTTCCATTTTTCTATTCACATGATTATATATATATATATGATGGGCTCTCCCGTCGATTTAGACGTATGAGTGTTCATACAATGAACATCCGCACAGATTTGTTTATAGTGGGGAAGGCTTGTGTTTGACCATCCACACTTTTTGGCACAGTCGATAGGAAAGAATTGGTGCATCAAGGGTTGCCACAAACCCAATCAACGACCGACCTCAGGAATTTTGAATTCAGAGTTATCCCTCTCCTAGACTGGTTACCCACCCAAGGCTGAAGGGCCCAGCTATAGCTGGAGGGAGAATATATGGATTCATACCTTTCCCAAGGGTATGAACACTATGTGAAATGCCAACTGACCACAGATGTCAAATGTGAAGGCTGTCCCTGAAGATGTTGATGTGCCGGTGCTTTGTTGCCGCTTTATTCTGGACCCCTTGGCTTCATGGTGTTGCGCTAGGGTGACTTCAGACATGAACAATCCGCTACGGAGAGCCTACCGACACTGAGGGCGGTTCGGAGGCCAAATTTCCCAGCTGGAAGGGATAATGCCAAAGCACCTGAGATCATTCTTGCAGATATCTTTGAAACATGACAAGTGCATTTATATATTTACTTTGAGCATTCACAACCAACAGAATCCACTTACTATTGATCGGGTCTGCATAATCCATGTGCACTCGGAACTATGGCCTTCCTTAGTCATTCCCAAGATGTTCTAACCTGAGGCATATTTGCACTATCTTGGCACGTTTCACAATTTCTCACACACAATTCAATATCTGAATCAAAATTGTTTGGCATTATAAAACTGATGGCTTTCTGCAGTCACAGGGTGATTGGGCTTGAAATGCTCCACGTACTGGAGAAAGGGAAATAAATTGCTCGATTATAGGTGTAATACAATTAAAAGGTGTTTGTTACCATTGGTTTCAAAGCAGCGTATTATCAGTTTAACCTCAAGAAAAAAGCACCCTGGAAAAAAATGACAGAAAATTATCATTCATTTATATCTTGGGATATATCTAGCTGTGAGCTGTTCTTGTTGTATGACACTCAACTATGCCGCAAATTAGAGCACACATACACATACACGTTTCGTAAAACATACATACGCACACCCGAACACACATACACACACATATATGTGTGTGTGTGTGCGTATTTGTTAAGGCGGGTGTTAAGTCGTTGCTGTTGCTCGAATTAACACCCTCCGCAAAAAATACACGCACACACACCAAGCACCCACATATGTCCCACAATCTTCCCTTCTCTATATTTCCCACACATCACAGCATCAAACGTGACCTAAATCCATTCCTGTCACCACTGTCCCCCATAATCGACCCATACCTCTATCTCAAACATTCACCCCACATCAGCAGTAGCTGACCACCACCCTCCTTCCCTCCCACTCGCGAACAAATATATTCGTCGATAAGAGAATTGAATTCTCCAACAGAAGAATTCATCTCATGTCTTGAAGAGAGTCACGAAAACCGAAATGTTATAGCGTTGACACTATCACCAACAATAGATACTTATCCATTGTAACATCACGAGTCTGTCTATATTTCTTCACTTACTGTCGGATTGATTTCCTCATTTTACTCATATATATATATATATATATATATTAGCAGTATTTTGAATTGATAGTCTTTAAGATATGATTCGTTATTTTTATATTTTTATTTCACTATTTAATAGTTTAAATTATGGCTAATCATTTGTTTATATTTGAGTTAATTTTCATTCTTCATTATTGTAGAATAATCATACTAATTCTAATTACCGTCGAATTGGCAAGACAAGACAGTAAGCAGTCGTAACCCAATACGATTCTGGTTTGCTGTAAAGACTACTGCAAAATGGCAGGATATTTATGAAACCTCAGAGGATCATACAAACCAAGCAGCTAATCAGGACTCAGGGAATGGAATCACCCAAATACATGAGCAGACTATTCTGAATTCCGATAAGTACCAGTTGTCTTGACACTGGTTCAGTTGTGCTTGGCCAGTCACATTGTTCAAACCAATAGTAGACTGACTGACTGACTTCCTTCAATAATTATATTGTTGTTTAGGAGAATTTTAGAAATGTAATTATATTAATGTAATGACTTTGGAAAGTTTTGAAATGTTTTAAGCTAAAGTTAAACGTTTAGATGATTACATATTATGACTTTATGCAACTTATGCAAATTTCGTCAAAGTTTATTGTTGCTGTTATTGTAGTCATGATGAGAAAAGCAGAAACAGTAATCTTAGTGAGAGAGAGAGAGAGATGAAATCAATTTGAAGTAACACACTCCTGAAATTTGTTTTTCCCTTTTAACTACACTCCTTATTCTGAATATAAACATCCTCGAAAGTTTATATACGGAAGAGCCTAAGTGTCTATTTTAAAATTATAACAATATAAACAAGTTTCGGCGATCACTGTAACATTTTCTAGGGAAATACAGTCTGATGAATCCGATTGATATCAGTTGAAATAAATTCATAACTTAATATGGACGGTATTTACGCATTGTCTTTTATTGATATATATATATATATATATATATATATATATATATATATGGTGAGCCAAATTTGGAATAATAATTAACAAAAAAAAAGCAAATGAACAGAAACATAATCGCGCGCAAACACACACTTACACACACAAACACACGCATAAACAAGCACCCCCCACACACACAGAGAATTTGGAAGACTTGAGACAGAACAAATGAACAGCCACTAGCAACAACTTCAGTTCTAGTAATCTTCTGTGGATGGGATTTTTATCCCGAAATATTAAGAATTAAGAATAAATCACAGGTTAACAAACAACACCACAGTTACCTTCTTTTTTCTTTGCACTTGCATTGTGACAGCCTTCAAAACCAACCAACAAACCAATATAAACACAATGCTTCAAGCAAATTACAAAGCCATATATATATATATATATATATATATATATATAATGGCTTTGTATATATATATATATATATATAATATATATATATATATATATATATGTGTGTGTGTGTGTGTGTGTGTGTGTGTGAGTAAAATGAGGAAATTAATCCGACAATATTTGGAGAAATGTAAAACAAATACAGGATGTTACTATGGATGGAAATTTATTAGTCGTAGTGTCGATGTTCGAACATTTTGGTTTATAAAGAAACCTTCTTCAGGTCAATATAAAACTTGTCAAGGAGAAAAAAATGTATGAAGTTAAAAAGATGATGGATGCTTTAAATGCGCATGTACCAATCACGTCATTAACATTCAATTATGAATGCAGATCAACGAACGTTTACGAACCTTTTCTACATATTTTCCTAAAAAGTAAAAGTAAAGCCGTCGGGGCGGCCTAAAGTCGGTATCTAAAGCCTATCAGCGGGGAGTCTATCCCCTTTTCAATAGCGCTAGATCAAGGAGATTGTTGTTGCGTCTGAGGTGGAGTGCCACACCTACCATCAGCTCCTTACTTTACCACACAGATCCCTGTGCTACTCATACGCTGAGTTGGCGAGGACCAGTATCGAACCAGGAACCTTGTGGTTTCTAACCGAACGCTCTACCGACTGAGCTAACCCGGCCCCTTTTAACATATTTTCCTAACTCAACGCATATATTTATTTGCAACTGGTACTTTAAATGTGACTTGTCCGTATGCGAAGATAAAAAGGGAGTGACTGAGAAGTTGATGAAATAAGGGGAGAATACGATGCAAACATCTTCGTCCAGGATTTGAATTCGGGTTTCCGGGAAATTTCGTATGATGATAACTCTTTCGACTAGAGTGCCGTAGGAAATTGACTTGTCGACACGAGTTCAATTCCTGGACGAAGCTGTTTGCATTTCACATGGCGCTAATACCCTTGGGAAAGGTATCAATCCAATTCTCCCTCCAGCTATGGGTAAATAGCAGGGCAGAATCGGCTCTTTAATCATGGCTAGATAACCAGTCTAGGAGAAGGAAAACTCTGAATTCAAACCTGTTAAACTCCGCTCAAGAAATTGACCTTGTGTCACATCCTGCTCGTGCGAAGGGGTTTGTAAATATGTATATGAAATTTTTACAAGAGTAGGAATTGGTAAAATTCAACTGTGTGTTTGGTGATAATACCATTTATCATTTTTCACCGAGGTCAGATTTTTTTATTGGTAATAGGGACATAGAAGAGGATGACATAATAGGAAAATACTTGCTATAATATTATTGGGTAACTGAGCATGAAATCTATGATGATGATGATGATGATGGATATAGTCAATCATTGATGAATATTTTGTCCTTGTTTTTTAGTAACCTAATTCCATTTCTGTCTCACTATGTTGTCTATTGGAAAACTTCCGTCTATTTTAGACGATTGCGTAGTGTCCGTTTTTTTTGTTTTTGTTTTTTTTTTTTACCTACAGCTACGTGAGTGGCTGAACAGACCGATCCTTGAATGGCAGTCTCTGGTACAGTGGCTACCAACAAAAGGTGATGCTTTCTGTAGGTGTTGGGGGTGCTGTTGCCTCTCCTTCCTTTTAGCTCTCTTTTCCGTGGCGGCTTCTTTCCTCTCTCATTCCCCTTCGTTCCTTTTTTTGACGAGGAGGCGCCAGGTCACACGGTCTTCGGCACAAGCCTCCCATGTGCTTATGTCGATGTGGCATGCCTTCATGTCTCTCTTGCAGACATCTTTGAAGCGTAGGCGTAGTCTCCCTGTCGGTCGGGTTCACCATACATCAGGTCTTTGGGGATGCGGCCTTTGTCTATGAGACTATGTTGTCTATTGCAAGCATTATGTGTCTATTTGTATGGTTTCATATATTCCTCCCCCCCCCACAATGGGTCCACCTGTTGGCCGAGGATGGCGACCCATAATGCTTAAGGACGTAATCCTGATGGCTGAACTGTCCATTATATGCAACACTCCACTTTGCCCTTTACTTAGGCTAGACGTTCGGAACGGCCCCCTCCGATCAATCGGCTGGTCATGCCAATCCATTGCACCTATATGATAGTTCAAACACTATTGCCCTTATGATCCCATCTATGGGTTAAATAGGAAAAGTCAGTTTTAAAAAGTTGTTTAAAAAATTGATTTTAAATTCTAAAGAAATTGAATACCCATCAAAAATTAATAAAATAAAACATCTTCGGTATAAAATAAACTAACAAGGGTTGACATGCCGTAAAATTCAACCAACTAACCATATATTCCTATCTAGTGCTAATAGTTTTCAAACATTTCTATTTGTCCCATAGATGAGACATTTACAGATAATATTACTTCCGGTCCAGATTACTCCACACTCCCCAGAAGTACAGAAGTGAAGCCTCAATACTTTTCTTTTTCGCTCTCTATTTCTTTCGGTCTCCTTCGAGACTCTCCCCACTCCTCATTTCTCTTATTCTTTTTTACACACCTTCGAGACTCTCCCCACTCCCTATTTATCTAGATCTTTCCTTCGTTTTTTCTCACACTTTCGAGATTACCCTCTCCCTATTTATCTTGTTCTCTCCCTCTTTCTAACATCTTTTTCCCTCCACTCCCTATTTCTTACGTTATCTTCTTACTTCATTTCCCTTCGAAACCCTGCCCGCCCCCTATTACTCTTACTCTTTCCCTTTTCCTCTTGCCTCTCTGCTGACCGGGAGCTAATATCGTTAATAAAACAATTTCATACACAACAGCATTCATTCATATAAAAGTATTTACAACTCATAACAAATATTAAATAGTAAAATTCACAAAATATGATCTTAATTTTTATTTATTTCATATTTCGATATTAGATATTAAAAGCAGTAGTAGTACGAGTATATATTATTATTTCTTAAGTGAGAAAGGTTATCTCTCATCTAATACGGATATATTCTATACAAGAGACATTCAATAAATAAGATGGATTTCGCCTTCGAATCAGCACTGTTTACAATTGCATCTTTTCCAGGGAAATCAATTGTAATGGATCCTTCCATGTCTCAGAAGACCTTTTCTTTATCGTAGAGTCTGTGTATTTCAATTATATGGATTAGCAATTCCATGTTTAACCGATTTGTAAACATTTTGTTGATAACATAATGATTATTGGAAGCATTCAAAGAGAAACGTTATTTCGATTACTTAGATACCACGATAAAACGGTAGCTAAGGTTACTCATACCGCCCTGTCGTTTAGGGCTGTATAATACGCCGACTGCACCTCTGCGGAAGGATAAAACCGCCCTTTCGGCTGAGGCTGTAGAATATACCAATTGAACTTTTGCTGAGGTGTAAGATCCATGTTGACCGTGGGTGGCTACCCATGATGCTTAATGATGGAATCTTGGTGACTGAGCAGTTCATGACGAGCAACACTACACTCTGATCCTTACTTGGGCTAGATGAGTTATCAGTTGTCTGATCAATTGGATGGTCAAGTCAAAACTAGCAACTACCTATATGATTTTCCAGAGCGCATTGCCCTTATGGCAAATCCCCAATTTTGGTGACTGGGGGTCTTAGTGTCTTGGGTATGACGTTGGGGATGAGGTTCTAATTCTGGAATTTGGGGGAGTGTGGAGTAACCCTGCATTGCCATTACTCCCAGTTCGACCCTGACCTGGAGTGCTAGGATTTGTCCATTTTGTTGTATACCTGATATCTTCCACCAAATTCTCCGCGCGCTCGCGCGTGTCCAACAATGTCTTAATATCATTCCATATTTGGCCTTAAAATTAAACATCATAGTTACCTAATTTTCTTCACGCTTGCATTGTGATAGCCTTCAAAACCAACCACCAGACCAATATATATATATATACAGCCTTCAAATATTCATCATATAAAAAAAACAATCAAAGTGAATTTAACCATAAGATGATTTTCACTTAACAAAAGGACTAGTCACTTTTACCAGCACGTTCTTTTTAGTAATTTTTGTGGGTCTTGACAACCCACAAAAATTGGAAAACGTTTCTAAAATCTTTCTAAAACAATTTCTGTTTCTGATGACCTAAGTTCGAAACTAGTTGAGAACAATTCAAAAATAAATGATATAAAATAAATATTCGTATTTTCCTGTCACTTTTTGTTCATTTTATATATATATATATATATAATATATATATATATATATATATATATATATATATGTGTGTGTGTGTGTGTGTGTGTGTGTTGATAATATAGTTTGCTATATTTATATATACATAGTGCTCAATATTTTTATAGAGCATTAATATTTTAGTTGGGGTAGCATAAGCATGAAGACCGGAACTATCGGATGTGATGTGAATTTATAACCAAGTCCTTGGTATAAATATCGTATAGGCGAGAAACTGGGTATTACAAAGTGCCCTAACTCATAAATAAATACTACATACACATCTCTCTCTCTCTCTCTCTCTATATATATATATATATATATATATATATATATATATATATATATATATATATATATATATATAAATGTGTGTGTGTGCAATTATGATTAGAATTTAACGCTAAAGGGATTAATCAGTCCAAAATTTACAGTACTCAGAGCATAAAAAATGCAGAGTAATATGACAATAAAATAGAAACAGAATAAAAACTCACAACTCTGACTTTCACGTGGCCGATCTACAGATGTACCACTATCGACAAATACAGAGAGAGGATGTGAGAGAGGGAGTAGGATAAAATGTGGATGGAAAAGGGATGATAGTGAGTTCCAATGCTGTAATCTTTGGTAATAAATACTTTCTAATAATCTATGTTTTGATCGACTCAAAATAATAAAATTCCAGATTTTTGATTTAGAAGAAATTATTTTTTTAAATTGTAAGGTCATGGAGCAATGATAAGTAAGCTATCAAAATTGACCATTACGTTTGTTGACTGGGCGCCCAATTCTTCAGGTCTTATGTCAGACTTTGCTAAAGTAAGTAAATAACGAAGATAGCTGCTTTCTGTTCTATTTCAAATAGTGAATTCTGATTTTCAAGGCTGAAGTTACATAGTTTTTCTTTGTTCTTTTTTAATTTTGCTATACTCAGGTGAGATTAGTAAAAGTAGGATAAGATGTGGATGGAAAAGGGTAAAACTGATTTAAGAAAGAAAGAAAAATTAAGCAACAAAAAAAGAAAGACAAGCAAAGAAAAACATTAAGGTAGCAGAAAGAAAGAAAATAAAGAAAAAAGTCAATCGAAAAAAAGAATGAAAGACAAGCGAACGAAAAAAAAGAAAGACAAGCAAAAGAAGAAAGAAATAAAGAAAAAATTAAGACAAGAGAATTAAAGAAAGAAAGAATGCAAGAAAATAAAGGGAAAAAAAGAAAGAAAGACAATCTAAAGAAGTGCCATATACCCTTATAAGACATCAAGTATATAAACGGGTATATATCGGGTATATAATGGAGAAAGAAACAGACAGGTAAATTAGAGAAGTGTTGAGATGATACATGATTAGATGATATGATGATGATGGTTCTAACTTATTTACCTCTGCTTATTTCGTCTAACTTGGCCGCCATGTTCTCTGATGATTTGTTGGGCTTCTTGCTAAGGGTTGGTCTTCTTATTTCTATTGATTCTTCTTCGTGCTGGGCTGGTCATTGTTTTTAATAATCAATTAACAAACAAGACTTGTTGTTTCTTGATAAAGCTTTATTTCCAGAACCCATCCCATGATTCCACCGTGGCGGAGATGGATCCCGAAAGCTGACAACCACGTCCACGCTCCTCGAAAGTCTGGTCACATCTGAATTAAACTAAAACTTATTCTCACGGCACCCAATCGCGCGCTTTCAAGAGGTCAGTAAAGGGTGGTTACCACCCATCAATAAGTGGGGAGTAACTTTCCATAGGGCTCCGTTATTCTAAATCTAACGGACCCTATTCAAAATATTCTAACTACAGGTACACACATAATTTATAAGCGGCTCATAAATTATGTGAGAGGAAAATGAAAGAAAAGCGAACGAAAAAAGAAAGGCAAGCGAAAGAAAGAAAAAATTAAGGTAAGAGAAAGAAAGAAAGAAAGAAAGAGAAAGAAGAAAGAAAGAAAGAGAGAAAAGAAAAATGAAAGCTAAGATGGGTGATGAGAGGGGAAAATTGATTTAATAGAATTGAAAGAGAGAAAAGATAAATATAGAAAGGATGAAATGTGAGAAGAGACCAACGTAAAGATAGAGTGAGAGAGAAAGGAGAGACAGAGAGAGGGGGTTGGCTGATTAACAATGGTGGGACGGCCAAATGACGCTGATCGATCGGATTTATTACGTTTAATATTGATCTGTTAGAAGTGGGGCAGAACACGGGAAGGAAGTCGTGCTCTCGTAGCAAAACCTGTAGGTAGAGAAATACAAGGTGGGAGGAGGTTAAACGGAGAGAGTTTGATAAGAAGGGGGAGGAGGAGATACGATAAAAGAATAGAGAAACAGATGAAGGAAGAGAAGACAAAGGGAGAGGAGAATAGGAAAAAAGAGGAAAATACGAACGGAGAGAAGAAGATGAAGGAGGAGGAAAAGAGGGAGGAGAACGAAGGAAAGAGAAGATGAAGAGGGAGAAGAAGGTGAAGGGATAGAAGAAGATGAAGGAGGGGGAAACTATGAACGGAGGGAAGTAGGATGAAAAGAAGGGAGAGAAGAGAAAGGATGAGGAAAATAAGGAAGAGGAGAAGACAAAGAGAGGGGGAAATACGAACGGAGAGAAGAAAACGAAGGAGGAGAAGATGAAGGATGAGGAAAAGAGGGAAGAGAGGACGAAGGAAAGAGAATAAGATGAAGGAGTAGAAAACTATAAACGGAGAGAAAAGGTAGTAGGAGGAAAAGGGGGAGAAAGGAGGAGGAAAATAAGGAAGAGGAGAAGACAAAAGGAGGGGGAAATACGAACGGAGAGAAAAAGAGGAAGGAGGAGGAAAAAGAAGGGAGGGGAGAAGAGGAAGGAGGAGGGGAAGAAGAAGAAGAAGAAGAAGAAGAAGAAGAAGGAGGAAGAGGAGAGAACGAAGGAAAGAGGAAAAGACGAAGGAAGAGGAGAAGAGGTGGAGGAGGAAAATAAAGAGGGGGAAATACCAACAGAGAGAATAAGAGGAACGAGGAGGAAAAGAAAGAGCATAAGACGAAGGGAGATGAGAAAATGAAGGGGGTAGGTAGAAAAGAAGACTAAGTAAAAAGGAAAAACAAACGGGGAGAAGACGAAGAGGGAGGAGAAGAGGAAGGAAGAGGAGAAGACGTGGGAAGAGAAGATGATGAAGGTATAAAGACGAAGGAAGAGGAGGAATAGTGTAAGAAGACGCACACAATAAGTAGGAGGATGAGAAGACAAAGAGAGAGGAAGGGGTGAAAGAAGAGATTAAAAATGGGAAGGAAACGAGGAGAAAGAGGAAAATGGAACCGGACAAAGTGGAAGAAGAAAAAAAAGAGACAAGGAAAAGGGGGTAGGAAGAAGAAGAAGAAGAAGAAGAAGAAGAAGAAGAAGAAGAAGAAGAAGAAGAAGAAGAAGAAGAAGAAGAAGGAAACAATAAGAAAGGGGGGATAATGCAAACGAGGAAAAGAGAATGGTTTGTTTGCTTTGTTTTACGGCATATCAACCTCGGTGGGTCATTTAATGCCAACAAAGTTGTGAAATAAATTCATTCTTAATGGATAATACAATTTTGTTTATAAACTCATGTTTTTCTATTTAACCCATAGATGGGAAAAGAGAATGGGAATAGTCTGAGAAGAAGGGAAAAGCAAATACAACGGATGAGGAGGGAGACAAGATGACGAAGTAGGAGAAAGCTGAGAGGGAAATGAAATAAAAGAGGAAGAAAAGGTATATATATATGAAAAATGAATGGAAGTGAATCCGACAGTGTGAAATAAATATTTAGAAAAAACAAACACATGAGAAAAATTCGCTGACAGAATTCTGTTTCGACCCTTTATTGAAGTGGTCTTCATCAAGAGCGAGTTGTGTATGATAGAGAGAACGGTGAAAGTGGACCGTTATGAGACGAAAGTGGTGCAGATGAAACGTTCAATATTATAGCCGGAATTTTTTTTTTTTTTTTTTTTTTTTTTAAATTTTTTTTTTTTTTTCATTTAGAAAATGCGTATTCTGTTATGAAAATAAAATAAAATAAATTTTATTTTATTTTATTAAAATCAGAAGCATTATAGTCCACAAAGAAAACTCAAAAGAGTTTGATGTAAATGTGTATAAAAATGTAAAAGAAAGTATCAAAAAGTTCAAAAATCCCAGCACTGTAGACCACGATGTTCACTGGATAAGATGTAGAAATCCTGGTATTTTTGTTTTTTCAAAAGACAATATGAAAAATGAATGTAAGTGAATCCGACGGTATATATATAACATAACGACATATATATATATATATATATATATATATATATAAATAACGATAATATATATATAACATAACGATAATATATATATATATAACATAACGAAGCGAAATATCAATTGAATGTTGTTTGTGCTTTATCCGTTATTCCTCTATCCTTAATCACATTTTGTTAGATTTTACCCAATCCGTTATTCCTCATATATATATTTGAATTCAGTCGTTTGTGTTATTATATCCACACTTTCCTCTACTCTCAACCACACACACACACATACATATATATATAAGAGGCACACACACAGACTTGCTGATTAATATGAACAATCGGAAACAAACTAATTTTTTAGACAATAAATGTGTCGTTTGCATCAATTCCTGCAAATGCTATAGATAATACAGATCAAATCCGGCTAGTTAAAGCAATTATCTGTCGTATAAACCTGATGCCTCACCCCCAAAGACCTACTGTATGGCGAATTAGTAGAAGGTACCCGACCAGTACGGAGACCACGCCTACGCTTTAAAGACGTCTGTAAGAATGATATGAAGACATGCCACATCAACACCAACACATGGGAGGTTGGTGCAGCAAACCGAGCGGCCTGGTGCCTCTTTGTCAAACAAGGGAGGAAAATGAGTGAAAAAGAATGGAAAGAAGACGCCTAAAAAAAAGAGAGCTAGAAGGAAGGAGAGACAACAGCAACTCCAGCATGTATCACTGTTTGTTTGCAGTCATTGCACCAGAGATTACCATTCAAAAATTGGCCTTTTCAGCCACTCACGCAGATGCAGTTTATAAAATTGGACACTACGCCATCGTCTTTAGCAGACGGAAGGATGTTAACAACAATACCTGAGGCCTATGAACTAGAATCTCATGGATGTTGTAATGAAGACGTGTGGAGTAATAGTTACCATCATAGAAAATGGACACAGCAAGACTAGTTCAAATCCCGAATACAGTTGTTTGCATTTCATATAGCGCTAGTACTTTTGGGAAAGGTACGAATCCAACTATTCTCCCTCCAGCTATGGGTAAATTGTAGGGCTGGTTGGACTCTTGCTATGACAACTGCTCTAAGAAATAGGAAACCTGAAATTCAAATAATTCTCATTTCTCGTTAGTCAATACTTTGAGAGCTCAGCTAATCCCTACCCTCCTTCACTTTACTGCATAATATATTATAATTGAGCCATTGTGATATGAGTCATATATATATATATATAATATATATATATATATATATATATATATATAAGTCATCTATAATAAGCCATTGGTGATATGACTTTCATCCTGTGACAGAGAACACGAAGTGAGTGGCGGGCGTGAAGGCTTGCCGTATTCTCGAAAGGAGCGGGCTACGCTTTGCTTGGCGTCTAGGACTGACCTAGAATCGAACCTGCGTCCTTCAGAATACGAAAGGGCGACATATTGGCGCGGGCACCGGAGTCGAGATGCCACAGTCCCGTATGTGAGTGCCAGGTGCCCGGATGATAGCTGCGAGCATTCCGGTTGCTGGTTCCGTGTGGTGGGCACAGACGCCCGGATGATAGGGGGGAAACGGTGTATAAGTAGAAGGCAACACCCAGAAGTGGTGTGACGGCAGAAACGAGTGTTGCTACTTTAGCTGCTAAGGATTGTGACGACGACGACAACGAAGTCGGTGTTTTAGCCAGCGAGAAGGCGTTGGACTCGCTTCTTTTTGCCCCCCCCCCCTCAACAAAAACTTGTTGAGTTAAATATTTATTTTTCCCCCTCTATTTTTTTCCTACTATAGATCGGAACAAGTTATCACCTGTTTACGTCATCCGTCTATGCCATGAAAGAATTACTTGTATAAAAGGAATTTCCAAATAGGAAAACAGTCTTATAGTGGATAAAGTCTTGATGCTATTGATTAAAGGGGAAGGTATAAACACTATGTTGAGCAATTCTAGGGGTGCAACAACCCCTTGTCCTGTAGGAGACACAACTGGATTGTGTTACCTCAGTCAAGGCTGCAGGGTAAAAGAGGTTTTAACTTTGCTGCTTCTATTTTTATAACACTTCTCGCTACATCACCTGGCGCCCACAGGCAGACACAGACGGTAATTAACTCTCGTGTCCCCTATTAGTCGAGAGATGTAATCCCAACAAAATAAGACCTGCAAATTAGTATCTAAACTAAAGAGGCACACAGTGCTTCACAAGAAAGCTAAAGAAAATAAGTTTTTACATACAAATAAACTACGGAGTACTGAACGAAAATGCAAAATCCGAATGTTGTAAATTACCAAGGTTTTATTTAACGCAGAGTAGAGAAATGCTTCTATCTTAAAAGAGAGACTTAAGAACTGAACTTGTTTACGACCAACTATCTCGTGTGCCAATCCATGTGTTAAAATTGAGGTCCTATTTCCGGTCCTAGCTCCCACAATGCACCTGATACGCGAAGCAACAGTCCTTTACTCTTTAAGAGGGAAAACTATATATTTTTCGTTAGGACTGATCCTATCAAAATCTAAATAGAATCAACCCAGTTAAAGCAATCTATCTGCCATATTTAATATGCTTATGAATTATGTATGCTGCCTCAAGTTGGTAGGTTGGATTTTACGGCATGTCAACCCTTGTTGGGTCATTTTATGCCGAATACATTTTGTTTTATTCATTCTTGATGGCTGCTCAATTATTTATAAATTCTTTTTTTTTTTTCAAATACATTTTAACTCAATTTTTCTATTTAACCCATCGATGGAACGTTAACAGGTACTACCAATCCGGATTAGAGTGGACCTGGGAGTAATAGTGATGAAGGAGTATTCCACATGCTCCAGAGCTAGAACCTCCCCATTAGATGGAGTTTAACGTCATGCTCAGGACACTAAAACCCTCAGCCATCGCAAAAAAGAGTTTAGGAGTTGCCATAAGTGTAATAGGGTTCGAACAATCATATAGGTGCTAGAGCTTGGTGTGACTAGCCGAATGATCGGAGGGGCCTCTCCGACCACCCGTTTAGCTTATGTAAGGACTAAAGGGGTGTGTTGCATTTTAGGGACAGTTCAGATACCAGGGTTACATCAACAAACATCATGGACAGCCAACCACATCCAACAGGTGGACCCATTTGGGAGAGTCTTACCCCTCTGCAGAGGTGCATTCGATGTATTCTAAAGCCCCGGCGGACAGGGCTGACTGGTCTTAAGAGTCATCTCAAATGTCATATACGAGGGTTAGTTAAAAAGTAATGCCATTTTCTTAAGTACAGGTATAATTACCAACACAGGAACATGTATCATACATCAAAATGAAGCTGGTCCATCGTGGATTACATCCCTACTTTTCCACATAGCAATGTTCCACCTGTGAATGAGATCATGTATCCCTGTCCCGTAAAATTCTGTTGACTTTTCTTTGATCCACTTCTTCACTACAGATTTCACTTCCTCGTCACTTGAATAATGTTTGCCTCTCAAACCCTCTTTCATGGGACCGAAGAGATGATAGTCTGAAGGCGCTAAATCTGGTGAGTATAGAGGTTGCGGTAAAGCTGTCCACCCGAATGAGGCAATTTTCCGGATGCTTGTGTGTGGTCGAGCATTGTCATGCAGAAGGAGGACATTGTCGATTAGCAAGTTGGGTCTTACTCGTTGGAAACCCGTTAGGGTCTCAATGCAAGCCTTATTTTTTTTTTAATTCATATGAAATAAAGAAAATGGCATTATTTTTTTTTTTATTCATCTTTGTATGAAATGAAACAAACCATTATAAGCGATACTGAGCATCGAGAGATGGTTTTCATCTGAGGAACATTTCGTAATTGTCATATTCTATTTATTCCTTAATTGAACAGGATATCTGATGTTTTCTACACAGCTGGCCACAATGCATTTCCGTTTCGGACTTGATCTCACACTTCTTCATACTGACCTGAACCGCTTATTTTGTCTTCCCATCGTCTTGGACGTCTTCCGTTTAGTTGTCACTTTCGGTCTCTCGGATATCATTTGACAACTTCACGGCCAGTCCATCTATTGTCTGTGAACCTGGTGGAAATTCTATTTTCGGTACACTGCGATCAGGTCCTTTATTTTTCTCCGTTCCCGGATTACCGTCTCGGGTGTGCTCATGCAATGATATTCACAGCCTTGATCTGTCCATGATCTTCTGTGTCGTAACTAGTGTATGTTCTTGCTTCTCCGTGGTGTAACACTATGCTCTCCTTGTTGGAATGGAACGATGACGTGTCAACGCTCCCTACGTTTTAGCATTCATTTCCGAATGGAGAGACGACGTGTCCACGTTGCTTACGTTCGGACTCTTACTGCGAATGGAGTGATGATGCGTTGATAGTAGAAATATTTGTAGACTTATCTCTCTCTCTCTCGTCCGGTATGACAATTTGAGAGGTGGGAATTCTGGTTGCTGGGCTGCTGTTCAGTTGCCTGGCCGTTTTATGATGTCTGGAGTCTGGTAACCAAGCCTGGGAACAGAGGGATATATTTCTTTGTATTAGCTCAGTCGGTAGAGCGTTCGGCTAGAAACCACAAGGTTCCTAGTTCGATACCTGTCCTCGCCAACTCAGCGTATGAGTAGCACAGGGATCTGTGCAGTAAAGTAAGGAGCTGATGGTAGGTGTGGCGCTCCACCTCAGACGCCGATACAATCTCCTTGGTCTAGTGCTATTGAAAAGGGGATAGACTCCCTCGCTGACTGGCTGATACCGACTTTAGGCTGCCCCGATGACTTTACTTTTTACTTAGTAATAAAACAAGGCCACTTCTTTTTCTCGTGAGATTTTTATTTCCCCCAAAATCACAACAGACGAGCAAGAGTCCATGTCTTACCCTTTTAGCGTATTCTAGCAGACTCAATTCTCTCTCTCACCTCTCACTCCTCCCCCTCTTCTCTCACACACCTCTTCCCTCTCTCTCTCACTCTCTCACTCTCTCTCTCTCTCACCTCTTCCCTCTCTCCCCTCTCTCTCTCTCTCTCTCCCCCACGTCTCATCGGCTCGTCCAATAAAACACTGACATAGGGCTATGATGAATCATCATTAAACATTTTCATTCTCATCCAAATCAGAAATTCTTGCTAAAAACTTTCCGTGCTAATTTACATATGTTACACTCATGGTTCTACACACCCCCCCCCCCATTATATAACCGTGATATCCCACGTTTTGTTTGTATATGACATCGCAGGTAAAACGGTGCTATTGACGTCTAGGGTCTCGTCCCGCTTTGCCTTGAACACATCTTAAAAGGAATACGATGGTACAACTTTAAAGCATGTGAAAAAAAAACTGAATAAGAAAGTACAGTCCAATGAATTTATTAAAAGAATGTCAGGGTAAGAAAGAAAAACAGAAAAAAAAGAAAGAGGAAAGTGAGCGAGAAACGGCAAAACTAAATAAGAAAGAACAATCCAATAGATTTGTTAATAGAAGAAGAAGAAGAAGAAGAAGAAGAAGAAGAAGAAGAAGAAGAAGAAGAAGAAGAAAGAAATAAGGAAAGAAGTAACTGGAATAATTTAATTAGTTAATTAATTAAGCATAGTTTAATGGATGTGAAAGAAAAGAAAGAAAGAATAAGAAGGAAAGAAAAAGGTTTTGAAAAAAGTAAGAAAAAGAAATGCTTCAACCAATGGAAAACTGGCTGGAATAAGAGGATTATTTGACGAAAATCATCTCATTCATTGTCCCATACTGACTTAGTAAAACTTCAGTCTCTTGTCACTCGTCATTCCCACACACACACATATATATATATATACATATATATATTAAAGGAAGCGCGTGGTGTAATGGTTAAAATCATGGGAAATGGACTCGTCGCCCCGAGTTCA
>CM042181.1:11648155-11675655 GCA_023376005.1 Doryteuthis pealeii
GAATCACGAGATATACCGACAAAGAAACTTAGTTGGACTCCACAACGATAACATATATATACATTTATATATATATACATAATACATGTAATACACACACACACACACACACACACACACACACACATATATCACTGATATTAAGCACTCTAGTAATAATACCGCAAAAACTTGTTCCGACACTAAATCCGTAAGTGAGCTAGTGATAACCACATATCATATATATATATATATATATATATATATAGTGAACTAGAGGGGATATTTATTTCTTTACTTTGTTATTGATCAACCTACTTTGTTGAGGTATGAGGTATTTCTCTTGCCTCAACAGAAAATGGCTGGTATTTAATCGATCGAGAAACCTATGACGTTAACATAACCACATTGACGTCACTAATTACGTCATCACTATTTACCCAGCGTCTTCCTCTAGGATCCTTTAGCCTGTTGGTATTTTTAGTCTTTGCAGGAAACCTTTGAGATTCTTCAAAAAGTTTGATGTTCTACTTCGGAAATGGAATATTCCTTCCCCTCACCCCCCATCCCGACACAATTATGCCAAAAATCTATGCCTCGATTTTTCTTTCTTTTGTCGGAAATATTTTCCCATTGGCAAATGGAATTTTTGGTGCTTCCATAGAATCGTCCACACGCAGAACTTTTGTAGACTATTTTTTCTCAATTTAATAATCTTCATCCAGTGAAACGTGTCACTAGGGTGAGTCAAAAGTTTTACAATATTTTGCTACGTGCTAGTTTGCGGCTCGTGCCATCACGTAACCAAAGTAGTTCAGCCTGTTGAAGGTACCCACTGTGGTTGGTAGTGTAATGGTAGTTGGTACGCTGACACATTGTGAATTGCTTCACTACATTTGTGATTTGAAAGCTGCACATATGAATGTGAAACTAATTTAAGAACGTATGCTTTACGGGTTCGAATTGGACCATAACGCCGCGGCAGCAACCAAAATCCGCTGTTGTGCTAAAGGTGAAAGCGCAGTTGATCACTGTACAGTAACCAGCTGTTTCAAGAAATTTATTTAGACTGGCAAGAACTTCGACAATTAAGTCAGGTCAGGTAGGCATAAAAACGTCGATTCCGAGGCCGTGCTCCAAGCCATCGGTTTATGTTCAAGGCAGTTCTTAGTGGGGCACAAATATCTTATCTATCTACTCAAAGTTTACCTCTTGGGGCTTCCCCCCCCCTCTCTCTCTCTCTCTCTCTCTCTCTCTCTCTCTGTTATATAAAACTTCAGATAGTCTTCCTTTTGTTTCATTCATATGGATAATTCCATGTCAAATCATCCAGCACACACACACACACACACAATATATATATATATATATATATATATATATATATATATATATATAATTGTAACTTCACCGGTTGGCATTAGCCGTGACCCGTCTGTTTACAGATTAGAGTTCTCTGGCGATTGTAAAAACATACCGCTGTAAAGTATGTAGCAATTAATTGTTCACCCTAGACTAACGGCCCGCTGATAGCCGCAGGGGTAAGGAACTTGGCAGACGAAAATTCTGTCGGGTTTCGATCCCGGCTAGAGACAGTTAAAATTTTGAGCCACACTGATGAGAAGTAAACTGTCTGTAGATATTAGAATGCGCAGAGGGGTAAAACACCCCCAAAAAAAATTACTCATGAGAATATGGTCTTTCCCCTGTGTGTATTGTCATGTGTCATTTTAAAAGAGTTGTATGCAAAGATACTGATTCACACTCTGTATTTATTTGGTTTCTTTCTAGTGTGTGTTTGTATATCTTATTATAATGGAGATTGTGGGTTTATCTGTCTGTAACCGAAACTATATTACTATACAAGTCACAATTCCTTTCGTTATTTACATCATATTATCCATGATTTTATTTATATTTAAACCTCAATTATTAATAAAATTGCTTCACCTTTTTATTAGTGTTGTCCATATCTACATACAAATAACATGCAATTGTATTTATATATAAAAAAAATAGCGGTTTACAGTGTGAATGGGAAGACTAATTTGCATATTGATATTAAAAATGTGATTTTATTAAATGTGTGCTTAGTATTATTTGATTTCTAATTATTTGGTTTTATTTTAATGAATATAAGCAAAATCTCTTCAATGAATCTTAAATGAAATCCATTAACAAGACAAAATAACTGTCATTTTATTCTTTATTTCCTAATTTAACTAAATAGTTAAATAAGTAAAATTCAGCAATGAAAGACGGGAGTGATGGAAGAGTAAGTTTCATTTCTATTTTTCTATTATACCCCCACTCTGTTACATGTTCTAATTTAATACGATATTTCATTACAGTGAAACTTAAATACTTGCACCCGGAGGGTGCATATATTTGCTAGTACAAGTAATTTGGCCTCATTATTAATTTCCTCTTCTAATTCACTTGGTACCTTTTTATAAAATGTTGTTACTTCATTTTGTACCAATCTTTTATATTTATGAAAGGATCATTTTGTATAAATTGCCCGTTTTATCTACTTTGAAAATTTGTCTAGATCTTTGAAAATCTTCAAATATATTTTATATATATATATTTAAGGTCTTTTTTCTAATTTGTCTCTGTATTGGATTTTTTATGGTTTTGAATTTGATTTTTTATTACTAAGCCGATCAAATCTGATTCAACATCTGTTAATTCCTTTATATAAGGTTGATTGGTATTAAATGTGTCTGTTTCTTGGTTTTTTATAAGATGTTTAGTTGATGTTGAAATACGCTTTCAATCGCCTATGTGAAAGGAAGGCATCGATCTTTTTAATAAATGTAATTTGTACAGATGTTTATCCGGTATTGGTACACTTTTATACGAATACGGAATATATATATATATATATATATATATATATTTAACTTTCAAAGATAGAAAAACTTAACAAACCGCCATCCGTTATATTTTTATTTCGACCTAATTTATTGATTATTATACATTGAGCTATTTTTAGGGATCTATAAATATCCTTGTATGAGTAAATATGTTTGCAACTACAAGAGCATACAGTATGATTGTACCGTGAGATTTCGATGATTCCAAATAGAATCATCTCTTACTTACCAATCATTTGGATTACCTTACATATATACATATACATATATATACATATTACATATATAGATAGATAAACCTAATGAGTCAGATAAGTTTGGTATATTAAATATATACATATATATAAATATACCAAGCGTGTTGGTAGATCCTTGCGGAGAGAAAAAACCCAGCAGAAAGTTTGATTGTAAAAATATACTACCAAACATCAACCAGGAAGAAAAAAAAATTTGAAAAAAAGAAAGGACCAAGATATTCGTACCAACAAAAAATAATCTATTGGTACAGTATCTGGCCAAAAGAAAAAACAATTTATATGTATATATATGTATATAAGATATATATATATATATATTCATATAACCGCTAGGAGAAGCTAATATGTAAAAAGTGCTCAATACCTAAGTAGAGCCAAGTAATAAAGATAATCTAATGAGTCAGACAACCTACTATTAGTTTCGCATAAAGCTCTTCAGGGCTAAAATCCGACTCTTATTATATACATATATATGTATATAATCAACAAATTGTCATGAATTAATCAATTTCTTAATTAATTCATTACAATTAACCCTGATGGTTCTTTTTATGAAACTTAACTAGGTTATATATCTATACCTTTGTACTAATATATATATATATATTATATATATATATATATATAATAACAAACTGTCATGAATTAATCAATTTCTTTATTAATTCATTACAATTAACCCTGATGGTCCTTTTTGATGAAACTAGGTTATTATATTCTATACCTTGTACTATATATATTATATATATATATATATATATATATATATATATATAAACAAATTGTCATGAATTAATCAATTTCTTTATTAATTCATTACAATTAACCCTGATGGTCCTTTTTGATGAAACTTAACTAGGTTATATATCTATACCTTTGTACTAAATATATATATATATATGTGTGTGTGTGTGTGTGTGTGTGTGTGTGTCTGCAGAGATTAGAATACTCAGCCGAGGAGTAACCCCCTCCCAAAAAAGAGTTATCCTGGATATGACACCAAACTGCATCCGATGATGAGACTCCAGTTCAGATAAATAAAAGTTTAATTGTAATCATAACAATGTGTTCAATGTTCTATTGTCTTCTTTTTTTCAAATTTCACTTTTTTATTTGTCCATAATATTTTCTTTACACACAATTATATATCATCAAATACTCCTATCTAATTTTATCATAATTGTGATTATGTGTCTGTAGCTAAAACTACGTCACCACCAACGTCACAACTCCCTTAGTTATATTCTAAATGCTTGTTGAATAGTCGTTATTTAGTCTTAATTAGCATCTTTTCATTAACAATGTCTCTATAAAAATCTAGCTGTGATAGATTTGCTTAAAAACAAGCCATGTTATTAATGCGTTAAAATGCTGCAATGTGTGTTATATATTAAGAAATAAATGTTTATATAGTATATGGTGTGAATAATTTCAATACCGGTTATGAAAAACCCTATTTAGTAAATTATTTGGTGTTACAGATCTCTAATGTTATTGTTCTATGTATAATTTTATAATGAAATCAATTAAAATAAAGTAAAAATAAGTAATCTTTTTTGTGTCCTTATTTAATTTCATAATTTTCTAATTCAATATAATCTCTAGTAATATTAAGACCTAAATACAGGCACAGAGAGAGAGAGACAGACAGACACGCGCGTGCACATTGATCCACATCCTTAAACTTTGAGCACACTGTTGCACATCTGGTGAGAGGCCCAAGATTTGTCTTAATTGCCAAGTTTTAATTTAAAATATGCAAAATAGACTAACTTCACAGATGCGCTTATGTTTGTTTTTTGACGAGGAATCAATCTAGTCAATAATTCTGAAAAATTCTCCTTCCTTTTCAATGAAATAATCAAGGCAATCGATTGACCATTCCTATTACTAGACAATCCCTAAAATCTGAGCTTCCAATTCCAAGAATTGGCGGAGTAATGTCGATTTTTAGCTCTCCAAATGGTTGACGGGGTTGAAAATAATGGCGATTTTTGTGAACTATTTTTGTCTGTAAAAGGAGTTCTAGAGCACCCCTACTCATAATAATTGGTTTATAAAAATGCATAAGAAATTCAAAAATGCTGTCATGAAAGTTAACCAATTTTAAGTTATTGATGATTTCTGATTTTTTCATAGCAAGATCAATATCCCAATGTGGCACTGCATTTTATGACATTTTTTCTATTATCATTTCACACACACACACACATATATATATATATGTACCAAAAAGATAGTTTGTTTATTGCTCAGAGTCGACGCAACATTTTGCATATCAGAAATTTTTAATAATTTAAAACTGGTTAAAGAATTACCCATAGTTATATGGCTTCACGCATTTCTGCCTAATACTAACAGATCTGCAGAGGGGTAAGAACCCCGCAAAAAGGGATGTTCTGGGTATGACACTAAATTGCATTTAATGGTGAGGCACCAGTTCTTGAGCTCTGCAGTCACCTATTCAATGGCATTACTCCCAAATCCACCCTGATCCAGGGTGTTGTACCAGCTAGGGTTGGAGCTATTGGTTAAATAGGTCTGTCTCAAAATTATTTGTATTAGATAGGAGTACTTGACACTATATAAATTATTTGTATTAAGAATTTACTTTGAAACCATAGAACTGTACAAACAATTATTATTAAATAGGAATAGTGACTTTAAATCATATAATTGCATATGAATTATTAAAAATAGATAGAAACACTTGAGACCATAAAACTGTGTGAAAAATGTGTGTCTGGCTGTCAGTGTCTGTGTTTGTCTTTGTGCGTATGTGTGTGTATGTCTCTATCTGTCTTTGGGTGTGCGTATCTGTCTATGTGCACATGTGTGTGTATCTGTGTGTGTGTGTGTGTGTCTGTATTTGACTGTGCGTTCGTGTGTGTATTTGTCTCTGTCAGTCTGTGTCTGTGTCTATTTCTGTGCATGTGTGTGTTTGTCTCTTTCAGTCTGTGTGTGTCTGTGTGTGTCTATCTGTCTGTGGTGCGTGTGTGACTGTCTCTGTATATGTATGTGCGTATTTACCTGTCTCTGTTTATCTGTCTATTTTTGTATGTGTGTGTGTGTGTGTGTGTGTCTGTCTGTCTGTCAGTCTGTCTGTCTGTATCTGACTGTGCGTTCTTGCGTGTATCTGTCTCTGTCAGTATGTCTGTGTGCGTTTGTGTTTGTCTCTGTCAGTCTATATATGTGTGTGTGTGTGTGTGTGTGTCTGTATGCCCCTGTGCGTGTGTGTGCATGCGTGTGTGACTGTCTGTCAGCCTGTCTATGTCTGTCTATGTGCAAATATGCGTGTATGCACATTATGAGTTTATTATACGTACATATTTCTGTACGAGATGACACAATGTTAATCCGATATGGTTCGATGTTTACGATTAATATCATTACTAATCCATTATCTGAAATGATCCAAATCTTAATACAGATGCGATCATAAACCGAATGATTTCAGCTGAATGTTCATTGCAATAAATCACGTCAATATCTTCATATCTTCTCTCTTCTTTTTCTTTTAAAGATGACAACTAAGCTCATTTTAATGGTACAATGCATTTGCTTACGATTTAAGTCGTTTTGACACCAACAATAATAAAAGAAAAAGATAGGTTGTTTTTTTTATAGTAAGCAAAGGTAGCGTAAGTAGTTATCGACACGAGTAACTGTCAAGGAACCGAGTTCATATTCTGATCGATGTTTTGTTTATTTATAGCCCACACTAATACGCTTGAGAGAAGGCATGACTCCTCTTTTCCCTTTGATCTGGATTATATAAGAAAATGTTAAGGCATGACTGAAGGAAAGTGGGAAGCAGGAAGAGATAAAAGAGAAAGATAGAAAAGAGTGGGAAGATAACAAAGACGGGAAGAAAAAGAATAAGGAAGAGGTGAGGAAAGGGGATAAGGAAGGAGTGAGGGAAGCGGGATATAAGGAAGAAGTGAAGAAATAGAAAAGAGAAGAAAGTAGAGAAAGAAGAGAAGAGAAAGAGAAAGAGAAGGTAAAGAAGAAAGGGAAGGAAGAAAGAAAGAAAGAAAAAAACAAACCAAAAATGAAGATAAGAAAGAATAAAGAAAACGAAGAAAAAAACAAGAAAACAGCGAAAAAGAAGAAGATGGGGAAAGAGAGGGACAAGGAAGAAGTGAGGAAATAAAACATGGAAGATGGGAAGTAGAAAGTGAGAAAGAAGAGAAAAATAGGAAAGAAGAGAGAAAGAGAAAGAAGAAAGGGACAAGGAAAAAAGAAATGAAAGAGAAAAAGAAATGAAAAAAAAAAAAATTGAACAATGAGTAAAAATAAAATGTAAAATCAGGAGAGTGGCCTATTGTCGGTATCAACCGGACAGCGAGGGAGTCTACCCCTTTTTCACTAGCGTTAGACCAGGGAGATTGTCGTCGAGGTGGAGCGCCACACCTACTATCAGCTCCCGACTCCATATCCAAGCTCTGCTACTCATTCTCTAAGTTGGCATTGGAGTCAGTATCGAATCCGGAACCTTATGGTTCTTAAGCGGATAAAAACAAAAAAGAAAAATATTTGGCAAGGAAAGGAGGAGGAAAAAAAGGAATAAGGAAGAGTTGAGTACATAGAAAAGAGGAAAAAGAAGGAAGAAGTGAAGAAAAAGAGAGAGAAGAAAGGAACAAACAAACAAAAAACAAAGAAAGGAAATGAGAAGAAAGAAACAAAGAAAGAAAGGAAATAAAAAGAGAAGAAAGAAAGTTGGGTTAAGGCAGTTTTAAGTGACAGTTATCTCTTGGCTGTAGGTTCAATCCTGGTCAAGTGCGACAGTAATATAGAATAATAATTAACACAGCTTAACACTTGTACCCAACTATGATTAGCGGAATGAGAATAGGATACTCCTGTTAATTGAATAAAGGGCTGGGTTCAAATTGATGGTTCCCGAGTTGGAAAAGAAGATTCCCGAGTTAAAAAAAAAAGTATCCGAGTCCGACAAGAAATACCTGAACAAGACAGGAGGGCACATCGGCCGAAACGTTGTACAGATAACAATAAAGATGAGGACAATAGTCCGAATAATCCAAATAATACTAATTATGTTATATTGGCGCATTTACTCTTCTTTACTAAGTCGATGAAATGGCCTATTGTTGGTATAAGCCGGACAGCGAAAGAATCTATTCCATATGGCTAGTTTAGCTAAGTGAAAAGAGCATCTGCCTAGGAACCACAAGGTTCTGGGTTCGATACCTGTCATCGCCAAATCAGCGCTTGCGTAGCATAGTTTGAGAGATGTGCGGTAAAGTGTGGAGCTGTTGGCAGGTGGGGCGCTTCAACTCAGATGCAAAATAATATCCCGGGTCTAGCGCTAGAGAAAAGGAGATATACTCTCTTCCTAAATGATTGATACTGACATTAGGCCACTCCACCGGCTTAGCTTACTTTTTTACTTACTAATTCGAAAGGGAAAAGGCGACTTCATGTTTATTTCTTTTGTTACATAATTCATAGATAGTCAATGAGTTATGTACGTACGGTAGTAAGAATAAATGTGTGTAGAAGTTATCCCCCAGATATCATAGAAACAATACAATACTCATCGTCGCAGTGGGATTCTAACTACGGTCTAGTTAGCAGACAAGAACAACATGCAAGTTGTAACTTAAATACAGTCCTTGCATGCTGCTGGCATAGTGCAGACTGATGGTTTTCAGGGTGAGTAAAGATAAGTACCCACTCTTTAGCCATCAGTCTGCACTATGCCAGCAGCATGCAAGGACTGTATTTAAGTTACAGCTTGCATGTTGTTCTTGTCTGCTAACTCGACGGTAGTTAGAACCCCACTGCGACGGTGAGTATTGTATTGTTTCTATGATATCTGGGGGATAATTTCTACAATTTGAATAAGAGTTCGTTAGATTTAAAATCGGAGGGAGTTAAGTGGGGAATTTCCATAACCGTTAGGGTCATGATTGATTAATGATGACCCCGACTTAACCCCCCACCCCGCAAGGCGTCATTACAGATGTGAGAAGTTTTAGAGAGGTGACTAGAGGCTTGCCGAGAGCGGGCGTTGTCATCGGCTCTCGAGATGTCGTTCTCGGTCCGCATGGAATCTTTCTGGGGCTGCAACCCGGAGAATAACCCAACAAAAGAAGATGACGACCGAATTAGCAGCAGACAGTAAGCGGTCAAGTTAACAAGTAGCCTCATCGCATCACATCCCTTCTCTCTCTCTCTCTCTCTCTCTCTCTCTCTCTCTCTCTCTCTCTGTTATATACCCAATATTGAGTGGGTATATAACACTTTGAGAAAACTTCTAACAATGTCCCTATGGTATTGAATCCAAAAATATGGAAAGGAAAAAAAGAATAATAAAAATATTTTTGTCGGCTATTTATTTTCAGAAAGAAAGAAACGCCAGAGAGACAAAAAAAATATAGCCAAATAATCTCGTCATACAGATTGGTGCCAAAAATACCTTGATCTTTGGCCGTTGCCAAGGACATCTGTGTGATCTCCTAACACTAGTGCAATGGTGTGGTGCGGTCTGGGGACAGAAGGACAAATGCTTTGTATTACTTGAGGCTTAACATTATTTGCATAAGTGTAAATCCATTTTTTGGTATCGAAGGATTAGATGTCGTGTGGGGGTTAAGATATTTTGTGGGGGGGGGGTAGATTTTGTGTGGGAGGGATTAGATTTTGCGTGAGAGGGATTAGATTTTGCGTGAGAGGGGTTAGATTTTGTAAAGGAGGGGTTAGATTTTATGAGGGAGGGATTATGTTTTGTAAGGGAGGGATTAGGTTTTGCGTGGTAGGGATTATATTTTGTAAGTGTAGGATTATATTTTGTGTGGGAGGGATTATATTTTGTAAAGAAGAGGGTTAGATTTTGTGTGGGAGGGAATAGGTTTTGTGTGGGAGGGGTTAGATTTTGTGAGGGAGGGATTATGTTTTGTAAGGGAGGGATTAGGTTTTGCGTGGGAGGGATTATATTTTGTAAGGGAGGGATTATATTTTGTGTGGGAGGGATAGGTTTTGTGTGGGACGGAATAGGTTTTGTGTGGGAGGGATTATGTTTTGTAAGGGAGGATTAGATTTTGTAAGGGAGGGATTAGATTTTGTGTGGCCGGGATTAGATTTTGTAAAGTCGATAGATTGCTTTTAACGGCATGTCAAGTTATCTGGGGTTATTTTATGTTAATAGGTTAGAGAATTGCATTCATTGTATGTTCATATTTACATTTCTTGCGTACTTGTTTTTTAAGAATTTTTTAGGGGGAGTTGCACACGGTCCTATCGAATTCGTTGCGTAACGTTTATTGTCGTAGGAAGTTGACTCGAGTTCAAATCCTGAACGAGTCTGATTGCATTTCACATAACACCAATAGCCCTCAGAAATGTATGCATCCAATTATTCTCTCTGAAGATATAGATAAATAGTAGGACAGACTGTGCTATTTAACCTAGGTATGGCAACCAGTCTAGGAGAAGTAAACTGAATTCAAACCGGACCTGGAAAGGGATGGGCACCACCAGGCCATTTTTGCTCAAGACATGCTACATGAATAACACCCAACAACCAAACGAGGATAGGGAATAAATCTTCCTATCCAATACGAATAATTTTTAAGCAGATCTATTTGACCTATAGATAGTACTTTAACAGGTACTATCACTCTAGGTCAGATGGATCTGTGTGTAATGGCAATGCTAGGGTTTTCCACACTCTCCTGATTTCCAGAATTGAAGCTTCACCAAGATACGGTTTAGTGTCATACTTAAGAAACTCCGTGTTTGGGGAGCGAACTTACAGTCAGCGTAAACCCGTCTGACATAGGTGGGAGGATATTTTGTATGAAGAATGTTTGCTTGTTCACCGTAGTGTAAAATTTCATCTTATGATATTTTATAGACAATCTACAATGTTTGTCAATAAAAACGGATATTTTATCCACGTAAGAAGATTTGGAGATTTAGCGATATCGTAATTGGCAAGGCGGCTTGTGGATGTAAACGGTTTAAATCAATTAGTCTTTAAAAGATCTATCTCTTCATATATATATATATTATACTTTCTCAATTGGATGTCTTATCCAAGTGTGCGTGCGCGTCTAATATCTACTATATCTATTGATCTTTATTACCTTTATATCATCATCTCTGTATAAGGATATGGATTATATACAGCACTTGCCATAAGTATTTGAACAAATAGACACTTGTCTTCTAATCCCATTAGTCTAGAGAATTATAAACAGAAATATTACGCAAGAAGACTCAAAGTTAAGCAGTGATAAGCCTGTTAATATTTAGATGGGTGACCACTTAGTTACAGAAGATAACTAAGGCATGTGTACCAAATGAAGCAAAGCTTATTAAATAACAAGTTAAGCAAAAAATAGCCAGGCAGTGACGGCTTTTGATTTAGTGCGTCCTGGGATGCACATATTTGCTTTGAATGAGTCCCGAGAAAATTAATGGGTACCAACTAAAGTTTCTTAATAGATTAAAGGATTTTTATTTATGATCTGGGAAAACAACTAAAGCCGTTTAACTCCTACCTTGTAACTTATTCTGTGTAATTAGTTTCTAAGAAACTATTGAAATGTATTTTCAGTTAGCTTGAAATGTTGAGGGAAGAAAAAAGAAAAACACTGGGACTCATGGATACGATTTTACTACGTCCTTTTAGATGTTTGTGCGTCAGGGACGCAGAACGCGTACATATCAGCATCTCTGGTCAGGTCAGTACTTAGATGAGTGACGACTTAGTAACAAGAGGTTCTGTAACCAACTTAAGGCCCGTATACCATTTTAAGCAAAGCTTAGTAAATAACAAGTTAAGCAACAATTATTCTGGTCAGTACTTGGGTGACCGCTTAGTAACAAGAGGTAATGTAATCAACTTAAGGCCCGTATACCATTTTAAGCAAAGCTTAGTAAATAACAAGTTAAGCAACAATTAGTCTGGTCAGTACTTGGGTGACCGCTTAGTAACAAGAGGTACTGTAACCAACTTAAGGCCCGTATACCATTTTAAGCAAATCTTAGTAAATAACAAGTTAAGCAACAATTAGTCTGGTCAGTACTTGGGTGACCGCTTAGTAACAAGAGGTACTGTAAACAAATGAAGGCCGGTATACCATTTTAAACAAAGCTTAGTAAATAACAAGTTAAGCAAAAATTAGTCAGGTCAGGGCTTAGATGAGGTACTCTGTTCTTATTTCATATTTCATCTCCATTTGATGGTGTCCTCTTCCAGTATTCCCAAGTTTTTGTAGTTTTTTTTTCTTTTTCTACAAGTATTCCTATGCGGGGGGGGTTGGGGGGTGCGTTCTTTGATAGTTCTATTCACTTTCCCCCTTTTTCACCACGAGCATGACACACTATTCGATCCCAAATTCCATTCCTATTTCCAGACGCTGTATATTCTTATAACTTGTACAAGAGTTTCTAGTTCTTTTTCATTTTTGGCAAATACTTTGAAATCATCCATGTATATATTCTATGTATATTCTACAGCCCCGCCGACATGTCGCTTTAAAATAGAAAACATCAACAATTTTATGTCAAGATGTATTTATGGACTGATTCTTGTGCAGTGGAATTTCTACAAGTAAATCTAGTATATTTATATTGTAGATGCTTATATGTATCAGACGGAAGACAGAGAGAAGCGGTTAGTGGGGGGTGGGGGAGAAAAAGAAAAGAAGATTGAGCGGTTTGAGGATGGGTGAGTTCTAATCCGTTTGGCGGCAATGCGAGAAGGAATAAAGGAAAATCGAAAAGATGAGATTTCTTATTGAAGTTGGTGAGGTTTCCACACCTGAAAAAGAGAGGGAGAAAGAAAGAAAGAAAGAAAGAAAGAAAGAAAGAATCATATGACAACAAAAACAGAATATGACGATAATGCTCAGAATGACTACAAAGAAAGCAAGAAAGAAGGAATCATACAGCAACAACAAAAGAAAGAAAGAAAGCATCATACGATAACGTTAAAGAAAGAAAGAAAGAGAGAAAGAATCATACGACAACGTTAAAGAAGGAAAGAAAGAATCATACGACAACACGAAGGAAGGAAAGAAAGAAAGAAAGAGAGAAAGAACCATACAACAACAACAAAAGAAAGAAAGAAAGAATCATACGACAACGCTAAGGAAAGAAAGAGAGAAAGAATCATACGACAACATGAAAGAAAGAATCATACGACAACGCTAAGAAAGAAAGAAAGAACCATATAACAACAAAAGAAAGAAAGAAAGAATCATAACGACAACGTTAAAGAAAGAAAGAATCATACGACAACGCTAATGAAGGAAAGAAAGAACCATACAAAAAGAAAGAAAGAAGAAAGAAGAAAGAAAAGAAAGAAAAGAAAGAAAAAACCATACGGCAACGTTAAGAAAGAAACAAAGAAAGAAAGTACCAGCAAAATACGACAACGCTAAAAAAAGAAAGAATGCAAAGAAAGAAATAATCATATGACAGGACATAAAGATTGAAAGAAAGAAAATAATTCTGTAAAACACACACACACACACACAACACACACACAAATAAATGAAATTGAATTTTAACGAAAGAAATAAAATAGAAAAACAAATAAATAGAAAATAAAACCAAAAAGGGGGGATAAGATAAAAAATAGAAAAATGTAAAGATAATTTTTGAGAAAGAAAAAATAAGAAAAGAGTAGTAGGAGGAAAGATAGAAACTCTCATCTGAGATTAAAGAAAACATAAAAATAAAATAAAAACAGAGGGTTTTTTTTTTAACAAATAAGCCAAAAGCACTTTAAATTTGGCGTCCATCAAAGCTTCTAAGTGTGAAGATTTTTGAAATAACATCGAAAAAGAATCTTTTAAATTAGGAGAAATGCCCGAAAAGTAAGATATAAACATCGAATAATCCAACCTGTTTTTACTCTACAAATAAAACATTGTGCATATGTCACCAGCACTACTAGGCTACTTTGCCATATAGTTGCCATGGAGATTTGATGCACTTATCCCATTGGAACGCTCACTGCTCCCCCGCTCTGGCAATTTGGCGTATAGAATACGGCGACTGTACCTATGCAGAGGGTTAAGACCCTCACCCAATAGAACCAACTGTTGGCCAGAGGTGGCGAACCGTAATGCCTGGACAGAATCGTGGTGGCTGAGCAGTCCGTGACCCAAGTACTAATTACGTGATATGTACAACACTCCACTTCGGCCCTTATTTTGGCTAGACGGACGGTCAAAGAGTCCCCGCCGATCAATCGGCAAGCCATGTAAACCCCAAGCATCTATATGATTATCTCGTCTATATTCTTCAAATTGCTCTTATGGTAACACCAATCTTTTTTATCATATGGGCGCTCGAAGGCGGTGGCTGAAGGCCAACCACCAGTTTATTAATTCTACCAATATATTAATATACATGAAGTAAAAGAAAATTATTTCTACCAGGATATAAAACCAAACCAAACGTACAAACTATTCGCTTAAAAATCATATTAAAAAACAAGATTTGGCATTAAACAGCCTAAAAGGTGTAGGAATATCCGTGTACAAACTATGGAGAATATTATCTAGTTACACAAACCAAAATAACAAGGGAAAAAGCACATGTACTTTTAACCAAGTTTATTAACATACAACGTATTGAAGGAAGTCAGTCAGTCAGTCAGTCAGTCTACTATTGGTTTGAACAATGTGACTGGCCAAGCACCACTGAACCAGAGTCAAGACAACTGGTACTTATGGGAATTGTCTTAAACACTGGTTCAGTGGTGCTTGGCCGGTCACATTGTTCAAACCAATAGTAGACTCACTGACTGACTGACTTCCTTCAATATGGCCCTGCGAACAGGATTTGACCTAGCTGGATGGGAAAATATTTTTTATAGAGGCAGGCATATCTGTTGCCTCTGCCAAAACTTATGCCCAGACATTTTCTAGTGAAGAGATTGCAAGGTCCAGCTTGCATATGCTGGACCGTGCAATGCTTAAGGAACTGGGCATCAAGACTATGGGTGACATGCTCACTATACTAAAGCTAGCCAAGGATCCCCCAGTGACACTCCCATCATCAGCTAATTATGCAAGAACACCAACTGCAAAACTTCCTCAACTCAGTTCGGAAATGACCCCACAACAATTCAGGAAGTTCAGGATAGACCGGGACGTATTTACAAAGATGACCAATCATGTGGTGTAGCTAGCTATGCTACCTCACTGAGCGGTTTTCTTCAATCACTGTTGACTGAGTGGCGAGAGACCAATTCTACGAGGTTTACTCCTCGAGGTCTAGCCTGATTGAAAGTTTTCACCACCAAACAAGAATCTCTAACTTCCGGTCCCCTGGGCACAGGAGAGTTCTAGCCCCTAAAAAGGGTCGATATGCCATTAAAACAAAACAACCAACATCATTGATCCCTTAAACGTAAAGGCGCTACAAATTTATGTACATAATTAATTACCCATGTTTTTTCTTGGTCATTTAATCTCTGAAATAACAACAGTCTTAGAAGGAATCATTTTCAACTATTTTCGCAAATGTTTTCCAGCAGTAGAATACGCCGACTGAACCTATGCAGAAGGGTAAGACTCCCCCTGCATACATACACACATACCGATGGGACCACCTGTTGGCCGTGATTAACGACCTATGATGCTTAAGGGCAGAATGTTGGTGACTGTGCAGTCCATGACATGCAAACACTCCACTTTGCCCGTTTCTTGGACTAGACCGGCGGTCGGAGAGACCTACCTCCAATCAATCGACTGGGCACATCAAGCCCTAGTACCTATATGATTGTCCAGACCCTATCATTCTTATGGAAACCCCAACCCTTTTTATCATATATATGCTAGAAGGCGGTGGATAAAGGTAAGATGGCTAGTGGTGAGGTTCGAGTTCTTTAGTTCTGGGGAATATGGAGTACTCCTATATTGCCATAACTATCAAGTCTACCCTTACCCGAAGTGCTAGTAACTGTTAGAGTCTCATCAATAGATTAAAAATGAGTTTTTAGAAGTGTTTAAAAATTAGTTTTTTAAAAATTGAATACCCAAGAAAAGGAATAAAATAAAAACGTTTCCGACATAAAATAACTCAACGGTTGATGTGCCGTAAAATCCAACCAAACAGCAACATGATCTCTCTATTCATATCTCTCTATTTCATTAAAGTCAAGTCACGCTGAAATCTTCGGTTCCCGCTTGGTCACCGAAGTTAAGCAGCGATGAACTCGTTTAATACTTAATTGGGCAATAGCGGGTACTTATAAGCAACCGGAGTCCTTTGATTGTCGAAATTACTTGAATGTATTAAATGAACCGAAAAGAGTTGATATGCCGTAAAACAAAACAAACAACATACAATTAGTTTGACTAAATAATAATCTTCAAGTTTTTTTTCTACCAAACTGTATATTATGAGTGTCAACATCTTCAATTTTTTATTACATCTTAAAAACTATTTATTCTATAGGCTCCCTATATAACAACTAGTATAACATTATTCGTGGGTTGCCTAGGAATTATGCACTCTATTGTAGTAAAATTTAAATAACGGTATTCACAAATGGAAAGTAATCATAGGATGACCGTTATAGAAGTGATTGGCAGCAGTTCACCTTTCAATGACTTAGTCGGCGGTTTCTCATGGGTTAAAGACAAACCGCGTGAAAGGAACTGGGTTAGAATTTGGCGGTTAGTCAAGTAAGCCATATTCTCCCCGCGCGGTTTGAACTTTTTGGGCTTTTGGTTTTAATAAAGAAGTTTGAGATAAACTAAGTCTTGTGTTCATTATCAGAAACAAAAGAAATGAGCACAGACAATCGGATCCCAGAACAAAAGAAGACCGTATCAACCAGAGGAAGAGACCAAGAAAATCATCCCCCCAAAAAGACGGCCAGTCGGTGAAATTGAACTCTCCTCCCCTTTATATACACAGCAGATGAACGGGTATATAACACTAGATAATACTAAAAAGATTTGAAAAAGAGAGAGATACATAGAAGGTGGTGGGCAATAAAGAAAAAGAGAATGAAAAATTGGAAGGCGGTGGGGTGGGAGGAGATTATTTGCTGACGATGAATAAAAGGATCAAGACTGAAATGGCAAAACAAATTCTCTGAAATCCTTTTCAACCTAATTTTTTCGGTCAAATGTCGGTGGAATTCAATCACATTTTACTAACCACTACCACCCCTACCCCCACTAACACTACAAGAATGGAGAGTGTGTCCAGTCGAGCAGAACATCACGTGATTATCGGATAAAACAACATTAAAGTCCAGCATTTTCACATGAAAACATATCAAGGCAAAGTAATGAATAAGGATTTAATCGCCGTCTTTTTTATATCTCGCTTGCTGGGATTTCGCAAAAGGAAAATCTTGTGGATTAGAATAGTTATCCATACACTCTCAATCCCTACCCACCCTCTACAGGCTGGACAACGATCGAAATTCTCCTTTCTCCCTCCTCCAATCAGTCACTGCTAATGCATTCATATAGTAAAAAACATTTCCTATGCATTTTAGAGTAAAAATAAGTTCTCTTGCATCTTTATAGTAAAAATCATTCCTAATGTATTTTTATAATTAAAAAAAATCATTTCCAATTTGTCTTGTATTTTACAGTAAAAATCAGTTCTAATGCATTATTATATAAATCATTACAGTAAAAATCATTTCTAATGTATTATTAAATAAATTTCCAATAAATTTCTATCGTAAAAATCATTTTAATGTATTTTTATAGGATTTTAATACTAAAAATCAATTCTAATGTATTTTTATAGTAAAATCATTTCCGGTGCATTTTTGTACTACCAATAATTATGGAATTAGCATATTTAGAGTATGTACACCTTTTTATGCTTGTTTGGTTGTTTATTTGTTTTTAGGGGGAGGGGATGGATTCTGATGTAATTTTTACCATACAAATCCTTTCCAATGCATTTTATAGTAATAATCATTTCCAGTGCATTTTTATAAAAACATTTGGTTATTTCTTAACATGATATAGGGTGACACAGAAAAAACGGAACCCAAATTATTTATTTTCCCATTAAACTAACCCTAAAGCCCAACCCTGACCCTCCTAGTTGAGTAACATAATATTAAGTTTAAGTCCAACAAGGGTTGGGGTTGGGCTTTAGGGTTAGTTTAATGGGAAAATAAATAAACAATTTGGGTTCTATTTAGCAGTAAATAAACTAATAACAGATAAGACACAAACTATTTTTCTTTAATAGCTGATTATTCTGACTTCATAAAGTGTACTTCAAACAATCTAGAATAAATTATTCAAATTAAAAGTATAAGTTTTTTTCCAAACCATGCAGAAGAAAATATTATGAAATAACTCAATATTGGGGTTATGGAATTCATTGACAAAAATATTAGAATTAATACTTTACTATAAAATACAAGGGAAATATTAGAATTAATATTTAGTTGCCTCTCTTCAAATGAAACTCCATCTGAGCAGTAAGATTTGAGGGCGTGGAGGACTTTAGAAGAAATACGACGGCGTGGTTTGATTAAGAGTTTCAAAGATGTCTCGACCAACGGAAAACTCTCTGTAATAAATTTGTTGAACACAAAGGGGACTATTAAAGAAATTTTATTTTTTATTCGTTACTCTGAGAAAAAAAAGGAAACGTGCAAAAAGAAGGAAGAAATTAAATGAAGAAATAAAATAACAAATAAAATGCGAAGAAAGAAAGAAAAGAAAAAAAACTGAAAGAAAGAAAGAAAAGCTAAAACTGAAAAAAAGAAAAAAAGCTAAAAGGGAAGGAAAGAAAAAAAAAGAAAAAGCTAAAAGGGAAAAAAGTCCAAGAGAGAAAAGGAAACTCGTAGAAAAAAAGAACGAAACGAAATAAAGAAAGAAAAAGTCTTAAAATATAACAAACAAATAACGTATAAAAAATTATCAATTCCTCTCTCTCTCTCTCTCTCTCTCTCTCTCTCTAGGGTTTCGCGCCAAATCTGTAAAAGTGCATTTTTTCTGCACATTAACAAATTAGCAAATCAGCAAGAAATGAATCCAGTTAATCAAAATTGAAGAGGACAAAACGCAATAGGTCAATTCTGTTTGGCTTTGTATGGAGATGTCCTTCATAAAAGAATACAATCCAATTGATTCAGAAACAGAAGAAGAAAAAACAATAATAAATATATATAATTATTTTGCTGCCTTTGAGCATCCGTATTTGTTGTAATCGTGTTATGAATTATGATTAATAGCTTTCCATGAGAATTGCCTGATTTCTTCTGAGAAAATGTGTTAACGTGGGGATTTCTGTTTAACGACCAATGAGGATTGAATGAGGCATTACGTGAAAATGAATGAAACAAACAGACGGACAACGTAAGGAACAATAAAAAGAAGAAAGGAGAAAAGAAAGATAGAAAGTGGGAAGAAAGAAAGGAGGGAAGAAAGGGAGGGTAGAAGAAAGAAAAAAGAAAGGAAAAAGAAAAAGAGAAAGAAAGAGGGGAAGAAAGAAAGAAAGAAAGAAAGAAAGAGGGTACTGTCAATGATTTTACTATATGAATTGTGACGGAGAACGAGAAAGGAAAAAGAGCAAGACATTGTCTTGCCTGCCGGGATCGAACTCGCGTCCTCCCGCATGCAAAAACAAATGCGTTTTGAGCACTAGACGGACGCGAGGTTCGACTGATGTGCCCGGATGTTTGGCTAATATGACCATAAGATAACAAGTGAGTCGAGCGCTGGGCAGTCAGCAGCAGCAGAAGCAGTCGACGACGAAGCGCTTTTCAGTAAAGAAATTGATTTTGGTCGAACAGAAACAAAACTAAATAGGAAATGTGATTTTGAACTGCTAAAGATTATTTCGACTACGACGACGGATTTTCCAGCTGCTAAACGAAGAATGTGTTGCTTGTGAGAAGACGGAGAACTCGCTTGTTTTTGGTTCCCCCTCGGCGGGAGCTTGTTGATTCGAAGGTCTATTTCGCCCCATATAGTCCCCCACTTCTATATGAATACTTAAGAAATGATGTATGTATTTACCCAACCCTTCCGCAACGGACAGGGTGAAACACAAGGTGAATTCGTAGGAGGAGCACAGCTGGTTGGAATTCAGACGTTTCCTTCTCCTAAATAGGTTGCTTAAACAAGTCTAAAGTAGCCAATCGGTGAATGAAGTGCAAAGGATTTTACTATTTACTATAAAATTGCATTGGAAATAATTTTATTATAAAAGTAAAGTCGTCGGATTGGGCTAAAATCGGTATCAGCAAAGACAGCGAGGGAGTCTATCCCCCTTTCACTAGTGTTAGACCAAGGAGATTTTTTAAGCGTATGAGGTGGAGCGCCATGCCTGCCATCAGCTCCTTACTTTACTGCACAAATCCCTGTGCTACTCATACACTGAGATAGCGAGGGCTGATATTGAACTAGGAACCTTGTTGGGCACTTTAACGATTGAGCTGTTCCGGCCCCAAATGCATTATAAATTATCTTACTATAGGGATGCACTGTAAATGATTTTATTATAAGAATGTGTTATAAATCTTTTTACAATAAGAATGTATTGCAAATGATTTTACTATAAGAATGTATTGTAAATGATATTGATATACTAGCAGGTCCTGTGGATATACTACAGTATGATAATTTAATTTTGTGTAGTTTGCCCTTCTTTCTTTATAATAAAAACGGAAAAGTTCATTATTTAGCTGAGGTGACGGCACTAATAAGAAATAAGAATTAGACGGATAAGCGACAACGGATAATCAGTATTTACATTTTTGCATTGCATCTTGGATGATTTGGACGGTCTCATTTTTAACCAGAGGGTGTTGCAGGATGACAATGTACGGAAGAATTAGGAACAAGCGTATTGATATATAGATGAGTGTTCTGTAAATGTTTTTATAATCTGAATATGTTTTTTATAATCTGAATATATTGCAAAGTAAAAAGTTAAGTCATCTGGGAGGGCCTAAAATCGGTATCAGCCAGACAGTGAGGGAGTCTATCCCCTTTTCACTACCGATAGACCAAAGAGATTGTTTCTTAGTGTCTGAGGAGGATCGCCACACCTACCATCAGCTCCTCACTTTACCGCATATATCCCTGTGCTACTCATACGCTGAGATGGCAAGGGTCGATATCGAACTAGGAACCTTGTGGTTTTATAGTCGGACACTCTACCGACTGAGCTAAACCAGTTAAACTTTTCTTCGCAGAATATCTTGTATTGATCTGAATATATTATAATTCCCTATAATCCAATAATTCCCTATAATCCAATAATTCCCTATAATCCATCTATATTACTTGTACGCTTACTACTGAGTAAATTGAAACGCACATTCAGGATGTTGCAGCTTTATTTTTCGCGACTAGTCAAAACATTTCACTGTCAAATTCTTCATTTTCTACACAAATTCATCCTGAATCACTGATTGACAAAAAAAAAAAATTTACGCCAAATAATTATCTCTACCAGATAAGAAGTTATCTTCTTCAAAACAGACAAAACTCTTATTGAAACATTCTATCACATTCCAATTTCCTTATTTGGTAGGTCGCTATTTTGTCAAGGGAGGTAATCATGAATACGAACATAATTATCACCAGACAGAGAGTTCATCAAAATGTTTTTTTTTAAATTCAATAGAAATTCTAAAAACCTTTAAGACCTAAAAAAAAAATACAGTCATCTTGGTTTGTTTTGTTTTGTTTTGTTTTACGGCATATCAACCTCAGTATGTCATTTAATGCCGATAAAGTTTAGAAATAAATTAATTCTTAATGGATACTCAATTTTTTTTTATAAATACATTTTTCTATTTAACCTATAGATGGGACCCTAACAGGTACTACCACTCCGAGCCAGAGTGGACCAGGGAGCAATGGTAATGAAGGGGTGCTCTACATTCCCCAAACCTCCAAAACTAGAACCTCACCATCAGATAGAGTTTAACGTCATTCCTACGACATGTAGACCCTCAGCCACCGCCTTCTAGCACCCATATGATAAAAAGGGTTGGGGCCTGCCATAAGGGCAATAGGATTGGGGCAATCATATAGGTGTTAGGGCTTGATGTGACCAGCCGATTGATCGGAGGGGGCCTCTCCGACCGCCAATCTAGCCCAAGAAATGGCCAAAGTGGAGTATTGCAAATCTATATGGGTTTTTCTTTCATCAATAGATTATTTCAAATTAATATATATTCTTTTATCCGCCCTGTCGGCTGCGGCGTTAGAACATACCGACTACACCTCTGCAGAGGAGTAAGACCCCCCCCCCAATTGGACCACCTGGAGAGAATTGGACTCCTTGGCATACACGACATACTTGTTCAGCGCAACCTGAGATGGGCTACATACTTATACGGTTTTGGGGATGACAGACTGCCAAAGCAGATTCGGTACTCTCAATTGAGAGAGGGATCACGTGGAATCGGTAGACCAAAGCTCAGGTGCAAAGACAACATCAAGAGAAACGTAGAGGACTTGAAAATCCCCATAGGCACTTGGCAAGATGCAACCAGAGATCCCATCAAATAGAGAAAACAGATTCGCATAGTGTCATCATCCGATACGATGGACAGCAAATAATAATAACAATAATACACTTACATGCTTCAAGTGACCCTGAGCATCCTGTTGACAAAGCTTAGAATTCCCTAACTGTATCACCTGCAGAAGTCCCACAAAAAAGGTGTTCTATGTATGACATTAAACTGGATATTTCTGGAGAGTGTAGAGCTTCCCTTCATTGCCATTACTCCCAGGACAATTCTGACCCGGAGTGGTAATAACTGTTAGGGTCCTATCGATGGAACCAATAGATCTGTTTAAAAATAATTCATATTTGCTAGGATCGTCTGCCAAAAAGATTTAAGAAACAACTACACACAAATGCAAATATTAATGTACAATGAACGCAATTCCCTAACCTCCCAATAAAAAATAACCCTAGACGGGTTGACATGCCATCAAAATTAATCAATCTACATTGTTGATACAGTATTTTTAAAACTATAACACATACTATTGCAGTAGAATATCGTCAATCGTCGTGCAGTGATTAGCTAGTTTCGCAGATCATTTATTACCGAATAGTGAGTTGGATCATCACTGGATGCCCCATTCTTGCGACTTTTAGTCACATCCTACCCATGGTGAACAGGTTGGGTAAATCCTTAGGTCGTTCCATCATGGGGTAATAGTTAGCAAGCTAGTCTCTCAGATCCATTACTACTGAATGGTGAATTCAATTCTTGCGACCTTCTGTCACATCCTACCGTAGCGAACGAGTTGGATGGTCCCATCTTGGGGTATCAGTTAGCAAGCTAGTCTCGTAGATCCATTACTACTAAATAGTGGATTCGATCATTGGTGGATGCCCCATACTAGCGACCTTGTGTCACATCCTAGCTGTGGCGAATGGGTTGGGTAAATAAAGTAAAGTAAGGTGTGTTGTTTCATTTATTCCTGTTTAAAACGTTGTTCATAGTATTAAAAGGTGAGGTTTGGGCCGAGTGAGAAATATTTGCGCGTGTGTGTGTGTGAGAGAGAGAGAGAGAGAGAGAGAGAGAGAGAGAGAGAGAGAGAGAGAGAGAGAGAGAGAGAGAGAGAGAGAGAGAGAGAGAGAGTGTGTGTGTGTGTGTGTGTGTGTGTGTGTGTGTGTAAAGGTACTCTACTTTGAGTCCTGTGCTCCTATTTCTCAGTCATCCTCCCTCAGTATGTGGACGACAGTAATTTCGAAAATATCCGATTGAAGTACAGGACCCAGATACTTATCATTCTGGACGTAATAACAAGTGCCAATTTCAAACCATAGAAGATTACTCTTTGAAGTTCCTGATCTTTTATTCATCAAGATCTTCTTTCGAGAGATTTCCATCAGCTGTTTAATTTTTGAGATAAAGTAGGGCGGGAGGCCAACAATGGCTTCAATAGTTGTCTTTTTTTTTTACAAAGGCGAAGAATATTTTGGAAGGCGGAGAATATTCCACACTTTCAGTTTCAGTCTATTATTATTATCATTATTATTACTTATTTCTCTGGGCTTTTTTCAAGAAAAATATAGAGTTGCTTTCATTTCTTTTATTATTGTCATTGTTATATGTTGTGTGGAAAAAGAACGTGAAGGATTTACAAAGCTTTTGAAGATAGCGAATAATAATGATAAAAGCGAGGGTGGTTTTCCATCTCAATCTTTTCACTATCTATCTCAGTATGTTCATATATGTATATCTATCTATCTCAACATGTTCATCAATCTATCTGTCTCAGTTTGTTCTTTATCTAATTCAGCTTGATCATATATCTATCTATATGTATGTGTGTATGTATGTTCACATCTATCAATTTTAAGCTGTTCATCTCTCTCTCTCTCTCTATATATATATATATATATATATATATATATATATATATATATATATATCTCAAAAAGGTTACTACCACGTTTTCATTGCAATAGCATAAGTAGTTAATCCAAAAGTGCTCAATATATCTTGTAAAATATAGAGCATTAATTGTAGTAGAAAAGTTTTTCTCTCTACCACGGTTTTGGTCTTCAAGGTACTATATATATATATATATATATATATATATATATATATATATATATATATATATATATATAATCTGTTTTGTGTTTCTTTCTTTAACTTCAATTTATTTATATATATATATATATATGCTCATATCTATAAATCTATCTACATCTATCCATTATATGTCAATCTATAATTTTGCTTACCTCCACCTGTTCATATCTATCTTCCTGTATGTATGTTTGTTTCAGTTTACTCTTATCTATCTATCTAACTCACCTTGTTCATATCTATATATTTATCTAGCCATGCATCACCTTGTTCATTATCTATCTGGATCAGCCTGTTCATATCTATCTATTAATCTGTTTTGTCTTTTTTTTAGCTTCAATTTATTCACATCTATCTAACTATCGATATATGTATATATAGTGTATTTGTATATGTGAGTGAGTGAGTGAGTGAGTCTCTCTCTCTCTCTCTCTCTCTCTCTCTCTGTCTCTCTCTCTCTCTCTCTCTCTCTCATTTTATTCGTATCTATCTATTCCCATCCATCTATCGAATATTTATATAGATTTGTGATTAGTCCCTGTAGTCTTTCTCAGAACGTCTTTCTCCTACCGAATTCCTATCAATTCGTAAACAAAAGCATCTATCAAAAGCAAAATAAACAGCAAGATAATATCTTTATATATATATATATATATATATATATATGAGGGTTGGATGGATGGATGTGTATGTATTCATTTATGTATCTATGTATTTTTTTGTGTTTTCTTTTCTAAAAAAATAAGCATAGATATTGAAACCAGTTCGTCAGCCACAGAGGATCACGAGTGAGAATTAAAAAAGCAAGAGGTTCTGTTTTTTGTTTTGCTTTTTGTTTCTTCTTCTTTTTTCTTCTTCTTTTTTTTTTTACTTATGTAACTTACCGCTTCCTTTGATCTGTGGTTACGTGGTATTTTCTTATCTTAATTTCGTTCATGATTTTATTGTTTATCAACTTATAACTTTATTTCCACCAGGATTTTCAAAAAAGATCTTTCGTTTTCTCATAAATCGATGTCTGCATATATATATATATATATATATATCACTACGTTCATATCTATATTCTATCTTAGATTATATCTCTGAGTGTATTCATATCTATCTGTCTATCTATCTCTTTATATATATATACATACATACACACACACATATACATATATATATATATATATATATTATGGACTCTCTCGTCGATTTTCGTCGCATGAGGGTTCACAAACACAATAAACACCCACACAGTGATTTGTTTATAGTGGTGAAGGCTTGTGTTGGACCATCCACACTTTTTGGCACAGTCGATAGGAAAGAATTGGTGCATTAAGAGTTGCCACAAACCCAATCAACGACTGACCTCAGGAAATTTTGAATTCAGAGTTATCCCTCTCCTAGACTGGTTACCTACCCAAGGCTGAAGGGCCCAGTCTGCCCTACTATTTAACCCATAGCATATATATATATATATATATATATATATATATATATATATGGGGGTGCTTCATAACATAAGTGTGTTCGTATCTATTTTTCTGTCTGTGTATTTATAACTATCTATCCATCTATCTGTTTGATAATATCTCCCTATATGAATGTGTTCATATCTATCCATCTGTCTGTTTATATCTCTCTATCTTTGTTTAATATCTATCTATCTACCAGTTGCTACCACGTTTTCATTATGGTAGCATTAGTAGTTAATCCAAAAGGGCTCAATGTATTTCATAAAATATAAAGCAAGTTTTTTTCTGAAACTATAAAATTTTAACAACTTTTTCTACAACTATATATATATATATATATATATATATATATATATATATATATATATATTTAGGAATGTATTATAAATACTTTTTTACAATAAAATGCATTGTAAAAGATTTTTACAATAGGACTGCATATGATTTTTACTGTTAGTATGCATTGGGAAAGATTTTACTATAAAAATGCATTGCAAATTATTTTACTCTGGGAAGGAATTTCAAAATTATATACCCATCCCGTTCACCATATTCTCTATGTCCATTTGTGTATATATAGATCTAGAGAGAGAGAGAGAGAAAGCAAGACAGAGAGTGAATACTAGATCCCATGTTGTGCAAGATGGTTAAATTACATCTTGCCATGTTTTTCTATTTTTTCATAGACCTATCCCAGTTTTAGGCAGCTTTTGTCTCTCTGCATTCTTGATTATAATTATTACTATTAATATTATTCTTCCTCCTCTAATACTACTACTACTAATAGTAAATAGCTTTTCTTGGTTAAATCTTTAATTTTAAATCTGAATACTGTCCCATCAACATTTTTTCTGTTCTTTATTCAAACAACTTGTACTCATAGCAAAGTGGTTGCAAATTAAAAATAAGTCAGCTTTACCTATCTTAGGAACAAGCAAACATTTATTTGGTTTACTTGGGGAGCCGGGGGGGGGGGGGCTTATCTCCCCCTCCCTATGTAACCTATTATCCTCATTTATTTATTTTCTATGTTTCATCCCATTTTTGTTCTCCTCAGCCTGTCCAGTTGTCGGTTTTGCTCTCTCGTTTCTCTTGACATAGAATGACAGAACTTTGCAGCAAAGTTAGACTGAACAATAAGTGAGTGACTAAAACACTCCTATTTCTCTGAATGTTTGAGATGAGGCTTGAAGATTAGTATTATCTGCGTTATTCGGACTATTGTTCTCATCTTTATTGTTATCTGTACAACGTTTCAACCGATATGCCCCCCGGCCTTCTTCAGGCATTTCTTGTCGGACTCGGGAACCTTCTTTTTGAACTCGGGAACTTTCTTGTAATCGGGAGCCATCACGGAACTTTGAAC
>CM042181.1:11680655-11695655 GCA_023376005.1 Doryteuthis pealeii
CTTCACACATATGGCCATTAAACATAAATTTTAGGAGTGTCGACTGAAAAGTTCACAAGCGCACCAAGACACTCTCATGGAATATGACCAAATCAGGTTTATTTTGGTCAGTATACGATAGTCGGCTGAAAAGTTCACAGGTTGACCAAGATACTCTCATAGAATGTGACCAAATCATAAAAAGAGTAAAAGACACTCATGTAAAAAAAAGTAAAAAGTAAAAGTAATGTCTACGGGGTGACCTAAAGAGTCTATCACCTTTTCACTAGCGTTAAATCAAGGAGATTGTTTTTGCGCCCGAGGTGGAGTGCCGCACCTACCATCAGTTCCTCACTTTACCATACAGATCTATGAGTTAGTTAAACGCTGAGTTGGCGAGGAGCGGTATCGAACCAAGAACCTTGCGATTATCTTGGCAAGTGCTCTACCGACTGCCTTAAACCGACCTTGAATGTGACCAAATGAGGTTTACTTTGGTCAATATACGATAGTCGTCCGAAAGTTCATAGGCAGACCAATATACTCACATGGAATGTGACTAAATGAGGTGTATTTTTAGTTATATACTAGTGTCGGCTGAAAAGTTCACAGGTTGACCACGATACTCTCATAGAATGTGACCAGACGATAAAAAGAATAAAAGATGACACAGGTTATTAGAGAAATAATGATTAACTAATGAATATTGTGTTTTTCTATCTGTAACCAAAACTATATCACAATTCCCTTAGTTATTAACCTCACATTCTTCATGATTTTATTTCTATCTAAACCTCAATTATTAATAAAATTGTTTCACATTATTAATACTGTTGACCATATTACATACTAATAACATGTAAGTATTATATATACAACAAAATATTGGTTTACAGTGTGAACAGGAAAGGTAATTTGCATATTCATATAAAAATTTGATTTTAATAAATATATACTTAGTATTATTGATTTCTAAATGTTTGGTTTTATCTAACAAATATGAGTAAAAAATCGGGGATAAATCTTAAAAGAAATCCATTAACAATAAGACATAACTGTCATTTTATTCTTTACTACCTAATATAACCAAATAGTTAAATTAGGAAAATTTAGCAATGAAATAGAGGAGTGATGGAAAAGAAAGTATTTTTCTATTATACACCTCCTCGGTTTCAAATCTTTATCTGCATTCTTATTTAGTTTCATTAGCCTTTTTAATTCGATATATTTTATTACATTAAAGCTTAAATATTTGTATCAGGAAGGTGCATATATTTGCTAGTATATATAAAGTGGTCTTAATATTTTTTTCAAAAATCACAAAAGTGCTCAATACCGACCAGTAGAGCTGGATAAAAGCTAAAATAAAATAAACTGTGCGACTATATTCTCTCTTCCTTTGACGAACAAAATAAAATATAAATGAAAATGAAAGTTTTGCATTCTCTTCGACAGAAAGTAAGCCCGATTTCAGGTGTTGATGTTCCCTATGTGTTAATTTGATGATATCTGGGCTGTCAATGTGTATCCGAAATGTATCTATTTCATTTCCTTTTTATTATCAGAGTTGTGCTTTGCTATAACATATATATATATATATATATATATATATATGAAGCAAGTGACTGTCAGCGTGACTAGTTTTACAGACTCATCGGTATGTAATGAGTTTCATCTTCCCTTGGCGCCCCATAATTTTCGCCCTGTACCAGACTACTGTAAAGATTTTGTAAATATCTATAGACTACACGACACTTCCAAAAATGTACATATGCACATAGTTGCACATTGGCCCACCTGCCGCAAAACACTGATTTAGAAATTAATCATTTTAACCAATTCTCGTGACTTCGTTTTTCTTCCCAGATAATGTCCTTAGGCAAAAGGTTGAATTGATGCAAATGATTCTACAGAGACGCGAACATGAAAAAAAGAAAAGAAAAAAGAAAACACCTATCATCATCCTTCATTTCCGAAAAAAACATTCGTGTCGTTCTAAAAAAAAAAAAAAGTATGCTTAAGTTTTTTCGACAAAGATTTGTGAACTAGATAAAACAGAGTTCATATTTTGCCATGTTCTCATTAAATGGCAAAAGTCGGAAATTAGTAGACCAATTCACAGACCTCAGTAGCATCTCTGAAAGCGATGATAAAATACAAATAAGCAAAGCACGGACTGCTATTTACAGCTTATCGACCATATGAAAATGATATCTATGAGAAGAAAAACGGGAAAAACTGATATCTATGAGAAGATAAAACGGGAAAAACTGATATCTATGAGAAGATAAAACGGGAAAACTATATCTATGAGAAGAATAAACGGGAAAAACTGATATCTATGAGAAGATAAACGGGAAAATCTGATATCTATGAGAAGATAAAACGGGAAAATCTGATATCTATGAGAAGATAAAACGGGAAAATCTGATATCTATGAGAAGATAAAATGGGAAAATCTGATATCTATGAGAAGATAAAATGGGAAAATCTGATATCTATGAGAACATAAAACGAGAAGTTTTCCAAGCCGTAGCCGTGTCATTACTACTGTATGGTTGCTGAACAGCGACAAATTACCACATCAATACGACACAGATTCCGATCAGCATTTCTTTTCATGTCAGTTGACAACATTCTTAAATTACTTTTTCATTAATTTAACAAATATAAAAATAACTTATATAAATCTGTAACCGTATCAGTACAACTGTATGGTGGGACTTCTTGGAGGAAAAACTAGATGAGAACTACACAACAATATTTAGTGTTGTTTTGAACAAATACTGGAAGCAGCACCCCACAAAACCGCAGCTGCACGAATCACAACAAACCATCCAAGTAAGACGAGCAAGACATGCTGGGCACTGCTGGGGAGATAAGGACGAGCTCATAAGCGACATTCTCCCATGGATTCCTATAAATGGACACATCAGTGTTGGCCAACCAGTAAAAATTCACATTCATCAGTTCTGTGCTGTCTAGAGGACTTGGCCGATAGGGACGGATGGCAAGAAAGTGTCAAAGGAATCAGTGCTATCTGTACGTGATGATGATGATGATGATGAAACATTAAGATAGTAAAAACAGACAGCTTCTGAGGTGAATATTGAAGAGAGTCGACAGGCGCCAAGGTTGAAAACGTCTATTCTAGTGAGTTCGTTCCCCACTAAGTGAACCATATTATAACATTGTGTCTGATTATATTAAACTGTGGGGTGTTGTTTCCACTTCTGGTTTAAGATCGCACGCAGAATTCTTATGCAGTTCCCATCTAGCTTATTCATTAGGCACTTCGTTAAGTTCCAAGAGATGCAGCCATACAGTAGCATTGATACAACTAAAGACTTGAAAGACTTGTCTTTAACTTGACAGTGAGATCTGATTTCAATATGATTGATAATCTGTTTATAGCATATTCTTTCCTATGTGTGCATTAACATCGCTTTCTGTGGATGAGATATTACTACCTAGGTCCGTGAATTGTTCTACTGGCTTTATAAATTTACCGTTGGGAGTGAAGATGCCTCCTTTTACAGTCACTTCATCTTATCACATAAACCATCCGAATGAGACGAACAAAAGAATCGACTGCTTGAGAAGAAAGCGACGTCCTTCTGTGGAAACCAGCACATGAATCTACCAGTGTGGGACGTTCAGCAAAGACATATAATGACCAGCTCTGTGTGGATACTGGATGCTGCGCAGAGGACCTCCCAAGGACAATGAATGATAGGGATGGTTGGCAAGAGATTTCTATGGATATCCGTGCTACTAGCGCGACATGATGATGATCTGTATTAAATCATATAAATGTTGATGTTTACGTTCGGTAAAAGTATTTTAAAATCCCATTAAAAACATTAACGACTCTTTATAACTTTGATTCTTGACTTGTAAACAAAGATTACAAAAAAATGGAGTAATATATTGGCGCGTAATAATTCACCCTGTTTTGTTCCATCTTTTCTTTTGGTCAATTGAGAGTAATAATCGTATATTGAATGAGTTCCATAGTCAATTAATGACGCTATTATAACGACCTTGTGTCGCGTGACTCGCTTTCGAAATTGTCTATTATTGTATCCGTAGTAGCAGCAGCAGCAGCGGTCGAATGCATAAGACAAACGTCTTATATTTTTTGCTAATATAAATCAGTTCATGTCCGATTCAAGAAAAAAAAAAACAGGGATGAAGAGAGAAAGACTGAAAAAAGAATGAATGGAAGAAAGAAAGGAGGCCTGTAATAAAAGAAAGAAAGCCTGGAATAAAAAAAGAAAGAAAGAAAAGAAAAGGAAAGAAAGAAAGAAAGAAGAAAAAGAAAGAAAGAAATGCCAAGGAAAATAGAATGCATGATTAAAAGAAATGTAACTAATAAAGGAGTGAAGTGTTTAGATGAAACAAAAAGAAAGAAAATGAAAGAAAGAAAGGAAAAATAGAAAGCTTAGAATACAAGAAAGAAAAGACCGAATGAAGGAAAGAAAGAAATGATCAGAAAAATAGAATAAATGGTTGAAAGAAATGAAAAGAAAGAAGGATAAAAAGAGATGCCTAGGAAAATAGAATGCAATTTTTGAAAGAACAATAAACAATAAAAGAGAGAAATATTCAGATGAAAGAAAGAATAAAAGAAAGCTTGGAATAAAAGAAAGAAATAAATGTCCAGAAAATTAGAATAAATAGTTGAAATAAATGGAACCAATAAAAGAGAGAAATGCTCATGAGAAACAAAGAAATAAACAAAGAAATGAAAAGAAGAAAGAAAGAAAGAAATGAAACAAATGAAAAAGAAATGAAACGAAAGACAGAAAGAAAGAAAGAAAGAAATGGAATTAAAGAAAGAAAACAAAAGAAAGAAAAAGAAATGAAACGAAAGAGGAAAGAAAACGAAAGAAAGAAAAAAGAAAGAAAGAAGAAAAGAAAGAAAAAGAAAAGAAAGAGAAAGAACGAGAAAGAAAGCATTAACAACAAAGAAAGAAAGAAAGAAAGAAAGAAAGAAGGAAGGAAGAAAAGCACCAAAACTAATAACATACAATAAGAAATTGTTACAGAGAATTTTGTGTCAGCTGTCATCTTTACCCCAACTACCAACCCCTACCCCCTCCCCCCCAAAAAGTTGTCACTTCCGCCAAAAGCAATTTACTAATTGAAGCCAGTCCAAAGCCAATCTCTTTTTTCATTTTTCACTATGTGATAACAATTTGAATGACACGGACAAACAGAAATGACAAGAGACAGTCAAAATTATTATCCAACGTTCAACAAACCGACAATTTTAACTTTTTTCTTTTTCTTTTTATTCAACCAAGATTTCATGTTGGTTCTTTCAATAGAACCGTTCCTATTGTCCCCATTGGCTGCAGCAACTAAAAATGGATTTCATTAATAAATCATATTAAATGCATTTCCATGTAAAAAATATTTCCAAAGAATTTCTATTGTAATTCCCTATTAAAGTACCTTCATTCCAAATTCTGTACTTTTCTATGGCAAGTCACTTTCAACGGATTTCTATTGTAAATGAAATGCATTATATTTCATAAGGAATTGCCGTAATATGGTGGTCGTCGTAGAAGATGGATCAAGAAAGCCAAGTTCAAGTTCAGGGTGTCCCTTCGTGCTAATGGTCTTACGAAAGGATCTCTTCATTCTCTCTCTCTCTCTATATCTCTCTATATATATATATATATATATATATATATATATATATATATATATATATATATATAGTAGGCGGACTGGGCTCTTCAGTCTTGGGTAGGTAACCAGTCTAGGAGAGGGATAACTCTGAATTCAAAATTCCTGAGGTCGGTCGTTGATTGGGTTTGTGGTAACCCCCGATGCACCAATTCTTTCCTATCGACTGTGCCAAAAAGTGTGGATGGTCCAACACAAGCCTTCACCACTATAAACAAATCACTGGTGTGGAGTTCATTGTGTGTTATGAACCCTCATACGTCGATAATCGACGGGAGAGTCCATTTTTATATATATATATATATATATATATATATATCATGTCGCGCAATTAGCACGGATATCCATGACAATCTCTTGCCAAACTTCTCTATCATTGATTGCGAGGTCCTCTGCGCAGCATCCAGTATCCTCGCAAAGTTGGTCAATGTAGGCTTTGATGGGCGCTCCATATTAGCATATATATATATATAGTGTGTGTGTGTGTGTGTGTGTGTGTGTGTGTGTATCTGCAATATTTATAAGTAGATAGTGCTAATAAGTAGTATAGAGCATGTATATCTAAGTTAGATAAGTGTGGACATGAAGTCAACGCGCTTGTTTCTTGCCGATGCTATTCTCAAACTAAGTGCTTTATATATATATATATATATATATATATATATATATATATATATATAAGGTCAGGATGTTGCATAGCATCAATTTTAAGCAAAATATAATTGGTTTAAGTTCAGAGTTTTCCTATACTGAAGCTAAAGAGACCAGTCTGCCCTACTATTTACCCACAGTTGGTCGTAGAATAGTTGGATTCATACTTTTCTTAGGAATATTAGTGCTCGTCGTGTAACAGTTATTGTAGTAAGAAATAGACTCTGTGATTCGAGCTCAAATTCTGGACGAGGCTGTTTGCATTTCACATAGTGCTGTATGTAAATAGGGCAGACTAGGCTCTTTAGCTCAGTCGGTAGAGCGTTCGGCTAGAAACCACAAGGTTTTATACCGGCACTCGCCAACTCAGCGTATGAGTAACACAGGGATCTGTGTGGTAAAGTGAGGAGTTGATGGTAGGCGTGGTGCTCGACCTCAGATGCTAAAATAATCCTTTGGTCTAGCGCAAGTGAAAAGGGGATAGACTCCCTCGCTGTCTGGCTGATACCGACATTAGGCCGCCCCGACGACTTTTTTAGGCTCTTTAGGGAAACCGGCATCGGAGATGTAAAACTGAATTCAAACCTTTTTGTTAATTACTTTCAAAGCTTCTGCTACTCTTCTACTATTAGCGCTATGTGAAATGCAAATAACCTCATTCAGGATTTGAACTCGGCTCGCCTGGGACATTTCCAACTATCATAACCGTTATATGACGAACGACTCCTGCTATAAATAATTAGCAAGTCAACTAACCCGTTACTTTTTATTTTGGAAGTTTTATCTACTGTCAATTTAAAATTTATGACCTCGTACCTTCGTGTGTCATGCCCTGTCGTCCCCATAAATGAATAATGGACCATTCTGTTGTGGTTGTGAGAAAACAAAAGGAATAAAAAGAACTCGCTATATGTCAGAAGGAGAAAGAAAGAAAAAAAGAAAGGTGAGAGAGAGAGAAAAAGATAGCTTATTGTCTGCTTCACTGGAATGGGAACGGAGAAGTAAGAAAGAGGAAAGAAAAAAAAAGAAAGGATAAAAGTAAGAAAGAAGCAAAAGGAAGAAAGAAAGAAAGAATTTTGACTGAGTTTAAAAGAATAAATTCAACGTTAGCTCCATATTTAATATCGAAATTTTCGTGCTACTTTTGAAACATTTATATTACATTTTCTCAATGGTATCATGGATTTCATCCCAGTTAAATCAAATTATTACACTTTTTATATATTGAACTATTTTAATAGCTCTTAAGTTTTCATATCAAACGTTGTAATAGTTAAATTATAATACCATTATATATCAACGGGTCCCACTAGTCCCATGTAATTTGTACACAATTATATATCTTCAATTAACCATTCTTATAAAATCCTAGTCACTAGTTTCAATTTAATACAACTAATTTGTGAACAATCATATACGTTCACAAGGAAGCACGTGGTGTAATGGTTAGAGTCGTAGGAAATGGACTCGTCACACCGAGTTCAAATCTTGGACGTGGTAATTGCATTTCACTTAGCGCTAATACCCTTGGGAAAGGTATGAATTCTACTCTCGCTCCAGCTATGGGTAAATAGTAGGGTAGACTGGGCTCTTTAACCATGGTTAGGCAACCGGTCTAGGAGAAGGAAAACTCTGAATTCAAACCTGATAAAGTCCGCTTAAGAAATTGACCTTGTGTCGCATCCTGCTCGTGCGGAGGGGTTGGTAAATATATATACGTTCACAATTTTATGGTTTCAATTATTTCGATTTAATACAAATATTCTATAAACAATTGAATATAGTTCAAAATGATTTTAAATCGGTAAACACTTCGTATTTACAATATGAAAATATTTAAAGCCAATAGATTAATGTATTTTGAAATCATTCAAAACAATCCCCAAGTCAATTTGATCCACGGGTTGTATCCTAACAGGTACTACCACTCCAAATCAGAGTGAATCTGGGAGTAACAGCAATGAAGGTTGACTAACATTTACTCGAACCTCTTCACGTCATACAAAAGACAGCTAATTTTGTGGGGAAGGGAATTACCTTTCCTCAAGGAATAAAGTCTGCTATTCTAGGCCTCATTGACAGAAAATACTGCACTATTCCCACACGGAAGCATCCAAACTGCTGATGAAGCGCGAATTCCGAGGAAATTTAGCAGATTTTGCTGAAGTATCAAATGAACATAATAATATGTTTCATAATAGGGAGACTCTTCACAAACTAAAGAGCGACATAATAAGTGATCAAAGGAGAAGATCCAAAAATATAAACCGATAATACCTCATACATATAAAGTTTATAAAGCCAATATAGTTGAAATTCATTCTAAACATAATCCCTAACAGATCAATTTGATCCTAAAGGTTGGATCCTAACAGGTACTACCTCTTCAGATCGCAGGGAATCTGGGATGTAACGGTTATTGTTATTTATGTCTCAGAAGCCTGTGACTCTCTTTACTAACCGCTGTGCCCGGAACTTTTCTTGACGGTAGAGTCAGCTTTTTTTTTTCACTCCATGAAATGTCTTTTAGACTTTAGCTCGCCGTGGCAAATGCATGTTTAGGCCCATTTATAAACTTTATTCTTGCTTTTTTTAGTCATTAAATAATTGGACACAGCGGAGTGAACAAAGGCGTTAGGTTAAGTTATATATCTAAGTTATATATCTAACTTAGTTTCAATCCTGATCAAGAGCGACAGTAACATAAAATAATAATTAACACAACCTGTACCCCAGCTATGATTAGCGGAATGAGAACAGGAACCCCCGTGGATTAAATAAAGGGTTAGGTTCAAAGTTCCGTGATGGCTCCCTATTTACGACGTTCCCGAGTTCGAGAAGGCTCCGATTCCCACAAGAAATACCTGAAAAAGGTCGGAGGGCACATCGGCCGAAACGTTGTACAGATAACAAAGATAAGGACAATAGTCCGAATAATCCAAATAATACTAATCATTCAAGAATATTGTCAAGTGACAAAGAGAAATATTGATTGGAATGTTGTGATTCTGTAGCAGGTGATCTGTGTTGTATTGTTGAGAATTTGTCTCTGTTCCCATCATTGGCAAATAACAGATTTTTTTTAAAAAAAATTAATGATCGTTCAAACTGGATATTTATTTGAACTGATAGTTTTTTTTAATAACAAATAGCGTTATTCTGAAAATTTTAAAATGTTGTTCCTGAAACGATAAGTAAGTATTTACCAAAATACATGAAACATTTTGTTCTAAAAGATATGGTACCGAGATCTGAGCACAAAAATGGCGATTCTGTACACATATATATAAAGGAAGATAGATAGATACTTATGAACAGATTAAGATAGATTAATGTGAATAAACTGATATATATATATATATATATATAAGATACAAGATACATAGATAAATATTAACAGACTAAGATAGATAGATATGAACAGACCAAGATAGATACATAGATATAAATAAACTGTTTGACATAGAAACATACATAGATAGATAGATATGAACAGACTAAGATATATACATATATATAAAGTAAAGTAAAGTCGATGGGTGGCCTAATGTCGGTATCAAATAGACAACGAGGGAGTCTATCACCTTTTTCACTAGCACAAGACCAATGAGATTTTTGCGTCTGAGGTGGAGTGCTACACCTAACATCAGCTCATCCATGTGCTATTTGCTGAGTTGTTGAGTGCCAGTATCGAACCAGGAACCTTGCGATTCCTAGGCAAGTGCTCTATATATATATATATATATATATATATATATATATATAAGAGAGAGAGAGAGAGAGAGAGAGAGAGAGAGAGAAACTATTTGAAAGATGTAAAACGAATATATATCCAATTTTGACTGCCTGACTCTTCTAAATGAGATATTAGATTGTACTGACTGCCCGTGTGATACGGCACCCAATTGACACTTTTAAGATTTCTCTAACATTGCTTCAAAGTTTATGTCAGGAACTTATGCATCAACCTAATCTACCCAATGGAATGCAATTGTCCATACTTTCTCGCCGGTGAGGACGCAACATCATATAATTAGCGACGAGAGTCCAATTCCACCACACTCACCAAAACCCCCACCCACCACCAGGGGCAAATAATTTGATTGGCTGATACGCCTTCGCTTTTAGACGCTTATGATGGCAAAATCCAGGATGGCGCGAAATTCCAGAGAGCGTTCTGGTGAGGGGAAGCGGGGGGGGTGTAGTAGACATCGATTTCGGTCGGCATGAACGGTATTCGAGATATCGGGCATTATCGATCGAATCGAACGAGAACAACAACAAGACTTTGGAATTTTCTGGCAGAGATGATCGAATGAAAATGCCGGTGTGTGCGTGTTGCTGTATCGATAAGAATCGGCTGAATGATAATGAGGCTAGTCGAAGATTTTGGCGGTATTCAATGGGAACAGCTAATTTATTGTTGCTACTGCTACCGTCACGGATGATGGCCATCAAGAACATCAGATGATTACCAGCGGAGCCGACTAAACAGCTTCGATCCTGTGTGTCCATCATAGCTTTTTTAAATACTATTCACCTCGGGTGGGTTTTAGAATACGCTGACTCTATTCCCTAGAGAGGGCATGACACTTCCCACCAAAAATGGGGTAACTCTAGCCATTTTTGATATTGTAACTCAAATAAACGAAGATAAATACAAACATATCTAATATAGATAGATAGAAGTATACTAAGATAGATATTTACAGACTATATATATATATATATTCAGAGAGAGAGAGAGAAAGACAGATAGACAGACAGAGATAGGGGGATTGATAGATATGGACAGACAAATATATAGATATTAACATACTAAGATATGAACAGACAAATATATATAAAGATAGATAGATAGATATGAACAGACTAAGATAGATAGAAGATATGAACAGAGATATATAGATATGAACAGACTAAGATATATAGATATGAACAGAAAGAGATAGATATGAATAGACTAAGATAGATAGAAGGTATGAATAGACTAAGATAGATATTTGAATAGATGAACGCTATTTGAGCTATGGGGCATTATCGATCTAATCGAACCAGACCAACAAGTGATATATATGCCAAGCCTTTTACATACATTTATTCTCTTCTATATCTCAGTGTCCTGAATATGACATTAAACTGCAGCTGATGGTGAGGTGCGTGAAGAACAATGAAAAGGAATTAACGTTTGATAAGTTTACTGCATAAAAGGTTTGAATATACTTACTCTATTGTGCTACTACTTCGCTTTCACTCCACCCCCTCCTCCCGCCACACACACTTTCCCCTTTTCTTCGCCCCCCCCCTCTTCTCTGCCTTCCCTACCTCTCCTCTTTACTCATCGTGTCCTGTGTATGACACTACATTACATTTGATGGTCAGGTTCCACTTCTGGAGATGTGGAAATTTTGGATAACCCCTTCATTACCATTACTCCCAGTTTCACTGTGTCTCGAAGTGACTACCACCTGTTAGCGTCATATTTATTAGTCAAATAGATTTGTTTAAAAATATTCGTATTCAATTGAACTAGGTCCCAAAATACTCTTAAGAAATAACTACACAAAAATGTAGATATAAACATGGGCTGAAAAATTCATAGGCTGAAAGTTCATAAGAGAAAAAGAAAAAGGAGGAATGTGAAAGAAAGAGTGAAAGAAAGAAATTAAGTAACAGCGAGAGATTGTCAATGACTTCAAGATCGCTTACACGAAGCGAGTCAGAAATTGTTAAATACAAATAGAAATCTACAACGATTTCACCTCAAATGTTATTTCCGTGAAACAAATAAATTGAAGAATGAAAAAAAATCTGCTGTTGATTATTTTTTATACCAATAGATCCAAGCACTGCAACAACGATGGAAGATGTGTGTGGACCGCAAGGAGGAGTATGTTAAAAGATAAACCTCATTTGATCACATTCCATGAGATTATCTTGGTCAGCCTATGAACCTTTTAGCCAATCCTCGTACAATAAACGTGATTCCCTAATATCTAGGCATACAATAACGCTAGATGTGTTGACATGCCGTTAAAATAAATAAATAAATAAATAGATTCACATGCGAATATCCCCAATGAGGATTGGAAGTTGTTTTCTTTGGAGGTCAGGTTGGCAACCATGATTGAAACAGCTGTTGACCTTGAACACATGTGAAATCATTCAGTTCACGTTTGCTTCTATGAATTCGTATTCATCTGAGTTATATATATACGCTTGTACCTCCGTGAGTCACGTCTTGTCATCACTTTAGATTAATACTGGACCATTCAATCAAAAAGATTATATAAACATGAAAGAAATAAATTAAGTAACAGCAAGAGATTGTCAATTACTTCACGAATGCTTACGCGAAGCGAGTCAGAAATTGTTAAATACAAATAGAAATCTACAACAATGTATCTCAAATGTTATTTCCGTGAAATAAATAAATCGAAGAGTGAAAGAAAATTATGTGATGAATTAAAAAATATTTAGTTGTGTCAAAAGAAGAAAAAGAATTAAAGAAGAAAAATAATTTTTAAAAAGAGAAGAAAAGGAGGAAAAAGAAAAAGAGAAAGAAGTAAATAGAAAGAAAGAAAAGAAAGAGAAATAAAAAGGGACCAAAACAGAAAGGAAAGGAAAAAGTAAAGAAGAAAAAGAGGAGAAATAACAAAAGAGTAGAAAAGGAGAAAAAGAAAAAGAGAAAGAAAAAGAGGGAAAAAGAGAAAGAAGATTAAGAAAAGAATAACAAGAAGGAAAGGAGATAGAAGAAATGAAGAAGGAACAAGAGGAAGAAAAAAGTAGAGCAAAAAGAGAAGAAAAATAAAAGAGGAAGAAGAAAAAGGAAGAAAAAATTGCCCCCTAAATATTCTTATAGCACCACATCAACCTTGACACCCATTTATTTCGTGTCCTGGTGGCAATTTCCTGTTCTTAAAAACTCGGTTTATGTTCATGATCGTGACAAGGAGAGCAACAAAATTATGGTTGGCTGGTTTGATTTTACGTCATTTCAAACCCCCTGGGTTATTTTCTACCGAAAACATTTCATTTCATCTTCTGGAGATTTAAAAAAATATTTTAAAGTTCATTTTAAACACTTTTTTAACTCATTTCTGATCCATTAAAGCATCGATGGGACCAAACAGGTACCACACATCAGATTTGATACGGGAGAAATGGTGATGAAAGAGTACTCCACACTCTCCAGAACACTATAATTGGAACCTCACGTGAAGGCGTGTGGTCTAATGGTTAAAGTCGTAGGTAATGGGCTCGTCGAGCCGATTTAAATTCCTGGACGAAGCTGTTTGCATTTCACATGGCGCTAATACCCTTGGGAAAGGCATGAATCCAATTCTACTTCCAGCTATGGGTAAATAGCAGGGCAGACTGGGCTCTTTAACCATGGCTAGGTAACTCCGCTTAAGAAATTGACCTTGTGTCGCATCCTGCTCGTACGGAGGGGTTGGTAAATATATGTAATTGAAACCTCGCTATTTAGTTGTAATAGATCTGCGAGACTAGATTGTAAATCATTATATCACCACGAAGAAAGCAAAATGATTAAAACACATGAACACTGTTTTATCTGAGTACACATACATACCAAATACCTATTGCTGCCTATCCCTGGCCATGCAGCAGATATTTATTGTCGCGTGTACATTTATCTTAATAGATACAAGGTCCCCCTAGCAACCTATTGGACGAAGAAGGAAAAAGGAAAAAAGAGGAAGAAAATGTAGAAAGGAAGAAGAGAAATGAGGAAGAAGGCAAAGAGGAAAAAGAAAACGGAAGAAAAATTGCCCCCCCCCCAATATTCTTATAGAACCAGATCAACCTTCATCCAGTGGAAATAGTAGCTCCTGTCCTACTCTCCATCTTGTTTTTGGCGTTGCAACTCTTCTCGTTTAGGAATATTTTAGAGATGAAGGAATTGCGTCAATTGTATGTTTACGAGGTCTGTCAGAAAAGTTTTAGGACTAGTGTCACAAAAAAATTTTTCAAATCCAGAATACAAACTACAAGTTATCCCCGACAAAGTAATCCCCTGGAGTCAAATTCACTTTCTTATTCTTCTCTGCCACGCTTGCATGCACTCCTGGAAAGATTCTTCAGGGATTCTCAGTAGCTCTATCGTCACGGCTTTTTTAATGTCGTGCACATCCTCAAAATGGGTTCCCTTGATGACCCCCTTGAGCTTGGGGAAGAGGAAAAATCACGTAAGTTCTTTTGGGCCAGGAACTCTTGGATACTCAGGGCAGTGTGGGCAGGTGCGTTTGTCATGGTGAAGCACCCACGAGTTGTCCTGCCATATCTCTCACCTCTTCTCGCGCACTGAACGAAGCAAACGCCGCAGTATCTATTTGTAAACACTGCGACTTGTATTCTGAATAACATAAACGTTCCATTTATTGTTCATTTCTATCTTGGTAGATACAGCTTCAATCTCGATACTTTTTGATATACTTTATATATCAACATTTTTTGTGTAATTGTTTCTTAAATGTGTTTATTTTGGTGTTTGTTTTTTGTTTTTTTTTTTTTTTGCAAACGTTATCAAATACGAATATATATATATATACAGATCTATTTGACGCATAGATTAGAACTAACACGATTTTACTATACAAATTTCTATTTTCTTAAGCTTATCTTAATTTTAACTTTATTATAAAAATGCAC
>CM042181.1:11698155-11718155 GCA_023376005.1 Doryteuthis pealeii
ATTCTACGCATGGCAAACAGGTTGTTTGTGCTAAATTTTATGTCTCCCTTCTTTCTTCTTCTTCTTTGTTTTTTTTTGGGGGGGGGGTTGTTTTTTTGATTTTTGGGGTTTTTTTTTCCAGAAAAGCTAGATCTTATTTCTTAATTTTTTAGACGTGGCTTGATAACTTGGATTATTTTGACTATGGTCCCCATCTTTATTATTATCTACACACCATTTCGGTCGATGTGCCCTCCGGTCTTCAAGTGTTTTTTGTCGAACTCGTGAACCTTCTTGTCAAACTCGGGAGCCCTCACGGAACTTCGAACCGAACCCTTTATTCAATTCACTGGGGTAGACTGCTCTCATTCCGTTAACCATGACTCGGTACAAATGTTAAATATTCTGTTATTCTTGACTATGATTCAACCTGCCATGATTGTCACTTAGAACTGTATTAACCCAACCCTAATATCCGTTACACCATGTGTCCAACTGGAACAAGGCTGGAGGGCACATCGAGCGAAACGTTGTGTAGATGATAATAAAGATGAGGACAATAGTCCGAATAATCCAAATAATATAGAGCTAGCTGTATTTTGTGAACAATTAATGGTGTTGGAGAGCATAAAGATTAAAGTTGTAGTTGAGGAAAGGTTGGCTGACATGGCGGACCGGAAAACTTCTAAATATTGGAAAGAGTTAACTGTATCATGACGATTTGCACCGGGTATCAAAATGCTCTTGACTGCTGATCAATGCTTTGTGAACACGGTAAAGGCTGTAAGATATATATATATATATGTGTGTGTGTGTGTGTGTGTGTGTGTGTGTGTGTTTTGTTTTGTTTTACGGCATATCAACCTCAGTGGGTCATTTAATGCCGATAAAGTTTTGAAATAAATCAATTCTTAATGGATGATACAATTTTTTTATAAATACATTTTTCTATTTAACCCATTGATGGGACCCTAACAGGTACTACCACTCCGGGTCAAAGTGGACCAGGGAGCAATGGTGATGAAGGGGTGCTCCACATTCCCCAAACCTCCAAAACTGGAACCTCACCATCAGATAGAGTTTAACGTCATTCCCAGGACATGTAGACCCGCAGCCACCGCCTTCTAGTACCCATATGATAAAATGGGGTTGGGGCTTGCCATAAGGGCAATATGGTTGGGAAAATCATATAGGTGCTAGGGCTTGCCATAAGGGCGCGTGTGTGTGTGTGTGTGTGTAAGTATGTATGTATCTGTGTGTGTGTTTCAACGTTACAGTAGACCTAGCAGTGAAAGACAGGGGAGTGTTTATTTCAGGTGTGTATGTGTGTATGCAGGTATGAGTATGGGGAGTCGAGATGTAGCCTTTAAGTATGGTGGTGGGTATAGATCGAAAAGAAAAACAGCAACGGAGACTACAAAGCCGTGCCCAACATGAAGACACAGGGGACGTTCTAACTTTGTGCGAAAAAATCTTAAGATTCAACATAAAAAATTATATATCAACGTACAATGAACGGGATTCCCTAACCTCTAAACATAATATAACGCTAGACTGGTTGATATGCCGTTAAAATAAATCATCTCATTTTGGGCCAAAGCAGCTTTTTGTGCATATGTGTAAACAATGCAGTGCGAACCTTTTTGTCTCGGGGTTAAAAAAAAATAAAGTGCATTCTCATGTTTGACGAAAAAATGATATGGGACAAAAAGGCTAAAAATTACAATAAAACTTATTTTTATTGCAGTAAATAATTGTACTGGTGTAAGAAAAACGATATTTATTTGCCCAGCCCTTTGCACGAACAGGGTGTGGCACAGGGTCAGTTTTGTAAGCGCAATTAACAGGTTTTAATTCAGAGTTTTTCTCTCCTCCTTCTCTTCCTCCTCCTAGACTGGTTGCCATACCAAGGTTTAAGAGCCCAGTCTGACCTATATTTATCCATAGCTGGATGGAGAATTGTTGGATCCATGCCATTACCAAGCTATGTGAAATTCAACCAGCCTCGTCCAGGATTTGAACTCATGTCGTCCATTTCCTACTGTATCATGACGGATCTTGACTGCTGATCAATGTGTGAACACGGTAAATAAGACATGTGTGTGTGTGTTTCAACGTTACAGTAGACCTAGCAGTGAAACAAAAGATGAATGGCAAAAATTCTTATATAAAAATTGTTTCCAACGTTTAGACAACTGATGACATTCGATTTCAACCTAACATAGCCTGAATTTAAAAAAATAATTATTAGATGCGCATGATGAATATGTTTCTAAGTATTATTCGGCGAACCTACAAATTTAGTTTAAACTTCATTTATGTATTTACCCAACACCTCCGCACAAACAGGATGCGACACAAGGTCAGTTTTGTAAGCGGAGTTTAACAGGTTTGAATTCAGAGTTTTCCTTCTCCTAGACCGGTTACCATACCAAGTTTAAAGAATCCAGCTTGTCTTAGTATTTATCTCTAACAGGAGGGAGAATCATTTAATTGATACCTTTTAGTTCTATGTGAAATGCAGTCTCGTCCAGGATTTGAATTCGCTATAGGTGAATAGTTGGGCAGACTGGGTTGTTTTTAACCTCAGTATGGCAACCAGTCTAGGAGAAGGAAAAACTCTTAATTCAAATGCTTAAGAGTGTTTATCAGATAATATGTGGCACACTGATGTTCCATTCTTCTGTTATCAGCTCATCGAAAAAGTGTGACTGATTCTACACAAGTATAGAGTGTGACAAAAGACGTTGGTTGTACTCAGCCGGGTTTAAAATTTAGTGCAAATATAAAAGAAATGAAGTGGTGAACAAAAGGAAAACATTCTGGTAGAACACAACAAAAGACATCAAAGCATCAGAATAGAAAACTCAAAGTAATAATCCTTGAAAATAGAAAATGTACAACAAAACAAATGGAAAACAAATGTTTCTCTGAAAGAATCAATGGTTGTGACAGAATTGCATTGATTAAGACGATGATACTGGAATTTTGTCTCGTGCTATTCACACAAAACATATCTTATTATAATGGAGATTGGGTGTTTGTTTGTCTATATTACTACACAAGTCACAATTCCCTTTGTTATTTATGTCATATTATCCATGATTATATTTTTTATATAAACCTTAATTATTAATAAAATTGTTTTACATTATTAATACTGTTGACCATATCTACATATTAATAACATGCAATTGTATTTATATATACAATAAAATAACAGTTTACCGCATGAAAGGGTAGGTTAATTTTGCATATTCATATTAAAAAATTGGTTTTAATAAATATGTGCTTAGTATTATTGATTTCTAATTGTTTTGGTTTTATCTTAATGAATAAGAGCAACAATCCTGGGGATAAATTTAAAGAAATCCATTAACAAGAAGAAATAACTGTAATTTTATTCTTTACTTCCTATTTTAACTAAATAGTTAAATTAGAAAATTTAGCAATGAAAGACGGGAATGATGAAAAGTAAGTTTCAGTTGTGATACTTTTCAATTATACCCCGTTCTGTTTCAAATCTTTGTGTCTGTATTCTTTTTAGTTTCATTAGCCTTTTAATTTGATAGAATTTTATCACATTAAAACTTAAATACTTGCACTGGGGGGGGCATATATTTGCAAGTAAATATATATATTTTTTTTAATAAGGGAAGATAGTATTGTTTTGTATTAATGAAAATCATACCTAAAATAATTAAGGCTGTGATAAAATCTCGAGGACGGACAACTAATTATATTTCTAATTTTGGGGCAATAAATTCCATAATATTGGACTTCAATATTGGACTCTTCCATAATATTTTGGTCTATATGAATTGGAAAATATACCATAAATTAAAATAATTTAATCCAGATTGTTTAAGGTATATTTTATGTTCAGCCATTAAATAAAAAGTTTTTGCGTCTTATCTATTATTAGTAAATAAAAAAAGTTCTAAGTAAACATCCTCTAAAGCAGGGATCACTAAACTTTTTCCCTGTTGTCCGGATAATTGAAAAAATAACGAGCGCGGGCCACATTATGATAGTGTTTAATACATGTTAGCCCGTTCCGTACATTTTAAACAAATTCAACTACAGTCGGCGGGCCTGATAAAAATCCGGTCCGCAGGCCATAGTTTGGTGACCCCTGCTCTAAAGATGCTAAATCAATAATTCTTTCTTTCTGCTGTTCCAGAATATTTTCCATTGCATTAATTAGGAAAAGATTACAGAGTTTTAATTCTGTAGTTTTTGACAATACGAAATGATAATGATATCTGTTTTGATCGTATAGAAAGAAAAAAAGAATATGTGTATCATCAGAAAATTCTTCATTTCCGAAAAAGATATTCACATTGTTCGAAAAAGAAAAAGAAAAAGAGTATGCATAACAGTATGAATAAATAATGAACTGCAACTACCATTGGCATAACTTTTTAGAATTAGCATACTTTCCGATGCATTTTTACAGTAAAAATCATTTCCGATGCATTTTTATAGTAAAAATCATTTCTAATATATTTTTCTAGTAAAAAACAAAATCATTTCCGATGCATTTTTCTAGTAAAACTCTTTTCCGATGCATTTTTCTAGTAAAACTCTTTTCCAACTCATTTTTCTAGTAAAACTCTTTTCCAACTCATTTTTCTAGTAAAACTCTTTTCCAACTCATTTTTCTAGTAAAACTCTTTTCCAACTCATTTTTCTAGTAAAACTCTTTTCCAACTCATTTTTCTAGTAAAACTCTTTTCCAACTCATTTTTCTAGTAAAAATCATTTCCGGTGCATTTTTATAGTAAAAATCATTTCTAATGCATTTTTATAACAAAATCATTATCGTAAAAAATTTTTTTTTTAAATATTTGAACAGCCTGTGTTTATTCCATAACTTTTGTTAAGGGAAGCATTTTTAATGATCTTTTGTTTTATATATTTCAACGTTGAATTTGCTCTGATTTCTCTTCACTATCTTTCCTTTCTTCTTTTATTGATATTTTTTATAAATAAAGTTTGTTTATATACAACTTGGTTTGATATAAACTCAGCTGCCTTTTTTTCTTTTTCTTTTTTTTCTTCTGATGTTGTTAGAGGGTTAAGGGTTGTTCTTATTGTATTTGTTGTTGTTTCTCTTTGACCAATCGCTCTGACCACTTTGAAGCGTGTTTATTTGGTCAGAAAGGATTCACAGTTTATCTGACCAAAGTGTTTAATATTATAATGGCCAGAATTTCCCAATGTTTTTAATTGATCTACAACGATTTTAGTTATCGTTTGAAGTTAGTTTATTTTGTCGAATTCAATTATTTCAACCTCTTTCAAGTCGCCATGTTGAAATCGATCTACACATTGACCGGTTGCTTTTCTTTTTGGATCGAAATGGCCGAATTATCGGACAATATATCAAGATACTTAACAATCTATATCACTTTAACCTCTCTCTCTCTCCTTCCCCCACCTTCTTTCTCTTTCCACCCTCCTATCCCTGTGCCTCCTTCTATCACTCTCCCTACCCTCTTTTCTATCTTTTCTGTTTCTCTCTTTCTAAATCTCTCTTCTACCCCACTCTCCTACTTTGTTCACTCTCTCTTGTATCTTCCTCTCTCTCTCTCTCTCTCTCTCTCTCTCTCTCTCTCTCTCTCTCTCTCTCTCTCTCTCTCTCTCACTCTCTCATTTCCTGTCTCTCTCTCACCTCTTTCTTTGACTCTCTCTCAATCTCTTTCTCTCAACCCCTACCTCCCTTTACGTCTCTGTCGCACCCACCCTTTTCTCCCCCTTGCATTATCTTTCTATCACTTTCTATGTATCTCTTGTTTCCTATCTTCTCCTTCCTTCATTCACTCTCCCTTGCCTCAATAAAAATAAACTTTTTTATAATAAAAATACATAAGAAATTATCTTTACTATAAAAATGCGTTGCAAATGATTTTTAAATTTATAAAAATGCACTAAAATGATTTTTACTATAAAATGCATTGGAAATGGATATTCTCTACAAAAAAATATTAGAGATGGTTTTACTATAGAAATTCATTGGAAATGAGACGATTTTGACTATAAAACTGCATTAAAAAGATTTTACTATAAAAATGTATTAGAAATGATTTTTTTACATAAAAATGCATTAGGATTTATTTTTATAAAATTTATAAAAATTTATGAGAAATAAAAAAAAGCATTAGAAATTATTGTGACTATAAAAATGATTAGAAATTGTTTTTACAATAAAGATATGAGGTACGAAGTGAAAATCGAATTCAGAATAATCTGTTCACCAAGCGTTACCCAACTTGAGGCCTCTATTTTTTTTTAAATACGCATAATTTCGATTTTTCATCTGACCAAAGGTATGAGGTACCTAGTTAGAATCAAACTCATTACTCTGTAGTATGTTTTACCCAACCCCTCTGCTACGAGCAGAATGCCTCACCAGGTCAATCTTTAAGCGGAGTAAAGCTAGTTTGAATTCAGAATTATTTATATCCAAAACTAATCGATTTACCATAACCTAGTCTGCTCTACTGTTTGCCCGTAGCTGAAGGGACAGGCAGATTCATGCCTTTCGCCTAGCGTATGAGAGTGAAGTGAAAAGCAAATGGCCTGATTTTATTTTTTGTTTTGTTTTACGGCATATCAACCTCAGTGGGTCATTTAATGCCGATGAAGTTTGAAAGAAATTCATTCTTAATGGATACACAATTTTTTAAATACAGTTTTCTATTTAACCCATAGATTGGACCCTAACAGGTACTACCACTCCGGGCCAAAGTGGACCAGGGATTAATGGTGATGAAGGGGTGCTCCACATTCCCCAAACCTCCAAAACTGTAACATCACCATCAGATAGAGTTTAACGTCATTCCCAAGACATGTAGACCCTCAGTCACAGCCTTCTAGCACCCATATGATAAAAAGGGGTTGGGGCTTGCCATAGCAAATGGTCTTAGGCCACCGTTTTCATTTCATACAATGATAAAGGTTTTACTCAGCTGTGAATGGTAGAATCATCGTAGTTGGTGATCTGACATTGCTTCCCTGGATGTGTTGTTTGAAGGCCATACAGATTACAACCCTCCCCTCTCTCACTGAAACGTCTTCTATTTTCTCCTCCATTGTAACGATGTCCTCAAGGGTTCCTTGATTGATTTTGTTGAAATTCAATTAACCAGTCCTGTTTCTGAATATAAGCTTTACTGCTTCCATACATACGGACAAAATTAGCATATGTACATATAAATTTTATGTATATACATATATACATATTATTATATATATATATATATATATATATATATATAGGGGTTTGTATGTGCGGGTGTGTGCGTGTTTGTGTATATATATATATATATATATATATATATATATTAATGGATGTGAAGGCTGGAAGGAAGAGAATTGGTAGGAAAAGTGTTATAGGCATTTTAAAATGTGATTACTGCACTGAAAATTAATTTTATTTAAGGATCGTTTGTATTGTTTTATGTATAAAGCTTCTATATTTTGAGTTTTTGTTTATGTGTGTGTGTGTGTGTGTGTGTGTGTGTGTGTGTGTGTGTGTGTGTGTGTTTTCCATTAAGATATTTCGGTAATTAGAGTGGGGTATGAATGAAATTTTAGGTGTTGTGAAATGGAGCTATTATCTGTTAAATGGAGAGTTAGACGACGTGACAATGTTGTTGAGGTTATATATATATATATATATATATATATATATAGAAAGAGAGAGAGAGAGGGGGAGGGAGGGGGAGAAAGAGCTGAAAATCGTGTAGCCTATATGTTTAACTTAAAAGAACGTGCTCAAAAATTAAATGTACTTACAACTGAAGGGCGTAGACTCAGTGGCATTTATATATATATATATATATATATATATATATATATATATGTGTGTGTGTGTGTGTGTGTGTGTGTGTGTAAATGCAGGATGAGATATATACAATTTTGTCTAAGATGGATGTAACCTAAAACACAAAGAAGCAGTATAACTCATTTCCATGTTAATGTTTAATCGACTTTTTCGCCACTAAATACGTTTTAGATGTCTGTTTTTGTTTTTTGTTTTGTTTTGTTTTGTTTTTTTGGAGGGGGGTTCTTCAATAATTGAAACATCCGATTGAATTCCTTTTCACTAAATGAGGCCGACAAAATGAAGACGAATTTCCATTGCCATTCTATCCTGTTTTTGTTTTCGTTTTGTTTTTTTTTGTTTCATTTTGTTTTTCTTAGGAAAGAATTGCTGTCGCTATAATCTAAAGTGCAGGCTATTTAGAACTTCCGTTGAGAACACAAGACAAAATCACATGACCTGAAAAAAATTGTGACAAAAGATGAAAACAATATCACGTGGTTGATGTAAATTTTATGAGTTCTTAGCGAAACTCTAAGAACGTTCAAAGGTTATATCTTTGACCTGGCACACTTATGTGCCGAATATTTATGACAAGAAAAAAAGAAAGAAAGAAAGAAGCAAATAAAAAAAATAAACTTGTAAGGAGAAAAACAAAGAAAGAAATAAAAAGAGAAACTGATAAGGAGAAAAAGAAAGAAAAAAGAAAGAAAGAGCTACATTCAATTTACAATCATTATACGAAATATCACTAAAAATGTTGAAAAAATGTTTAAAGAATCTAATACTACAAAAATACAAGTTGTTATCTTTTGGAGTTTATTCTTTATATATATATATATATATATATATATATATATATATTATATATATATATATATATATACACACGAAAAAACCACTAAAAAAATGTAGGGAAAATGTATAAAGAATCTAATACTCCAAAAAAACAAGATCTCATCTTGTTTTTTTTTGTTTTTTTTTGTAGTTTTATTCTTTATACATTATATATACTAGCAAAATAAAAAAACACCCTCCGGGCGATGTAAAAAATTACATTTTTGAAAGATATTGCTTGAGGAGGTGGAAGTTAAAAATTACATGTCGAGTTAAATGAGAGTTTGAACCATAAATCATGAAATCATCAAATTCATTAAAGGAATAAAAAAATAAACCATTTGAAATCGAAACTAAGTTCTATTAACTTTGAATATCTATTGAAATAAAACAAACTATATATGAATATATGATACTGGGGATGTACTATTAAAACTTGTTTTAAAAAACAATGAGGACTGTCTAATGTTGCATGTTCAAATTTTGAGTGTATTTATTCTATGTTATGACGATTTCGGGTATAGTGACGTCAGCAGTGACGTAGTTTTTGTTACAGACAAAAACCGGAAGCGAATCTCCATTATTAATAGATAAGGTGGGTCATAAAAGGTATCGATATTAAAGCTGTATTAACCAAATGAACAATGAATGGAACGTTCATTTTTCAGAATACAAGGTGTGTCAAAAAGTACCAAAAAATCTCTAAACTTTTTGGCACACCTAGTGTGTATATATATATATATATATATATATATATATAAGGTGTGTCATAAAAGTATCGAGATTGAAGCTGTATTTACCAAGATAGAAATGAACAATGAATGAACGTTAAATTTTCATAATACAAGGTGTGTCAAAAAGTACAAATAATCTTGATGCTTTTTTGACACACCTAGTATATATATATATATGTTCTTGGTGATGAGAATCATTCCATTAGGAGTTCTTCTGTACTGATACAGGTCATCCATAGTGTACATTGTTTTAGGTGTGTGAACGGACAAAGGAATAAAGATAAATTAATAAAAACTTTAAATTTGTTTATTTTATAATTAATTACAAGCTTAGCTCGTAACATCTTCAGATATAGAGCAAAAATATGGTTAGACAAAACATGTTTTTGCTTTATGTCTGAAGACACTGTTAAGAGCTAAGCTTGTTGCAGTTGAAATGAATTATTACATGAAGCAAATTTTATGTTTTATCCATTATATATATATATATGTGTGTGTGTGTGTGTGTGTGTGTGTGTGTTATCCGTAAACTAAATCACACAGTATTAATTGGAGTTGGAGGCGCATGGTGTTATGTTTAACGTTGAAGGAAATGGACACACCCAGACGAGTTCAAATATTGCTCGTGGCTGAACGTGGCTGTTTGCATTCCACCTGGAGAAAGGTGCGAATTCAACTATTCTCCCTCCAGCTATGGGTAAATAGTAGGACAGACTGGGCTCTTTAACCTTGGTATGGCAACTGGTGAAAGAGAAAGAAAACTTTTAATTCAAACCAAAGGAGGGTGTCTTTGCGTTAATTAAAACAACTTAGAGAACCCCTCCTCTCGCTCCTTCAACCCAAGAACCAACGTGAGTATTATGAGCCAGTTCCACGTGAATGTTTAATCGACTCTCGGCACTAAACACATTTTACATGTTTTAGTTTGTTTTTTTGTTTTTTTCTTCAATAATTGGAACATGCAAGTGAATTCCTTTTAACTAAATGAGGGCGAGAAAATTGCCATTCTGTCCGGTTTTTTAAGAAAGAATTCCTCTCCTGTAATCAAAAGTGCAAACTATTTAGAGGTTTTTTTTTTTTTGTTTTTTTCATCGGGAACTCAAGACAAAATCACATGACCCGAAAATAAAAATGACAAAGAGATAAAAACGACATCACGTGGTTACTGTAAATTTTATGAGTTCTAAGCGGATCACGAACTACGCTTATAGGTTTGTATCTGTGACCTGGCACACTTATGTTCAGAATATTTTATGACAAGAAGAAAAGCACGTAAGAAAGGTGTAAATCAATGAATTAAAAGATAAGGAAGCAAAGAGAGATAGGAGTAAGATTCAATTTACAAACATAGTACGAACAAAACAAAAGAAATGAGAGGGGAAAAAAGACTAATTAAAAATAAAGATAGATAAAAACAAGATAATTCAAAAGAGAAAACAAAGAAAGAAAATTTAACACTCTCAAGGCAAATCCTTTAGGCGGCACCCAGTGTCCGTACATAGCTAATGAATGTATTTTTTGCTGGTCGGCCAACACCGGTGTATTTATGCGTAGGATTCAAATGTCGCTTATGAATTTGTTCTTACTTCCCCAGCAGTACCCATCATGCCTTCAGCCACCGCATTCTAGCACATATGAAGAGGGTTTGGGATTTACCTAAGGCATACGGTGAACAACCCTATAGGAATTGCAAGCTAAGCTTTTCATTTGACACCTGTCGGCTGGGGCTTTAGAATACAACGTCTGCACCTCTGCAGAGGGGTAAGGCCCCCCCAATGGGGCCTCCTATTTGCCGTTGATGGCAACCCGTGATGCTTAAGGATGTAACATAGGTGGCTGAGCAGTCAATGACATTCAACATTCCACTTTGGCCCTTACTTTGTCTAGACTAGTCCCCTCCGATCAATCGGCTGGTCATGTTAAGCCCTAGCACCTATACGATTGCCCCAATCCTATTGCCCCTTATGGCGAGCCCCAACACTTTTTATAATATGGGTGCTAGAAGGCGGAGGCTGAGGGTCTTCATGTTTTGGGAATGACGTTAAACTCTATCTGATGGTGAGGTTCCAGTTCTGGAGGTTTGGGGAATGTTGAGCACCCCTTCATCACCATTGCTCCCTGGTCCACTCTGACCCGGAGTGGTAGTACCTGTTAGGGTTCCATCTATGGGTTAAATAGAAAGACATGAGTTTATAAAAAAATTGAGTATCCATTAAGAATGAATTTATTTCAAAACTTCATCGGCATTAAATGACCCACTGAGGTTGATATGCCGTAAAACAAAACAAACAAAAACAAGACACCTGACAGACGGATCAGCCGGTGAAAAATAATAGTCATAGAATTGTAAGCTACCTCAAATCTGGGACTTTTAACAATTTTAATAAATTTATCAAATTACTAATACCTTGTATTGACCATTGATTGAATTTAGAAACTCAGAAGAATTAACTTTTATATAATACTAGAAGTGGCTACCCGGCGTCGCATGGGTAGAGGGGGGATATTTTTTTAAAGTTTGTCTCGCTGATCCATCATTAATGAATTGTGAGTTGGATCCCCGCTGGATGCCCCATTAAAATCCCTACGTAAAAAAACAACCTTGCGTCGATCCAGTCACTCTGAAAATAGAAATTTATGTCTACAAAATGAAATGGAAAAAAATTCCATGTTGTTATCATTTAAATCAAATCTTCATTATTTTTGCTCAAAAACCGAGCCCAGGTGATATTTTATGTGTATATATATTTACTTTGTCATCAGTTGTTTTATTTTCGACGTTTCCTCCGGACATACAGATTCACACAACTGCCCTTTATATATGTATAGAAGACTAGATTACTAGCTATTACAATGGGACACCTTGAATCGTACATAGTTCTCTAGAGGAATATGTTACATGGTCTTTATAATGATAATAGAAGCGGCTACCCGTTGTAGCCTCGATAGAAGAGGGTAGGGTGCAAAATGTTAGTCTCACAGATCCATTGTGAGTTGGATCCTCACAGGATGCCCCATTAAAATGTCTATGTAAAAAAGACTTTATTGGCACGTCAGAGAAAACAAAATGCACTGACATTCTGAAAAGAAAAATAAATGTCTCCTATTCAAAATATTAAATGTAAAAAAAAACATGCTGTCACTATCTAAATTTTATTTTTTTAATTATCTTCCCAAATACAAATAGAATATTGATTATTTTTGCTCAAAAAGCAAGATCTGGTGATAGTGAATGTGTATATATATTTACTTTGTTTTCTTTTTGTAGTTTCCTCCGAACATACATACGTACACACAACTGGCCTTTATATATATATATATATATATATATATATATATATATATATATATATATATTGTAGGGGTTATGGTACTGGCCTGTCAGCTTGACAGTCCGGTTTCGAATCACGCACAGGGCGGTCTTCCTATCTATAGCTCTGCTGATGAGGCCTAATAGGCCGAAATGTAAATATAGAGATTGATTTTTCTCGATTTGTTTAGCCTTTCATTTGAATAGGCATTCCCGCTTAATTAATTAATTAATTATTAATCAATTAATTTTCAAAGTTGGGTACGACTTCAATTAAGCACATATTCTCCCAAAAATTGTCGGCAAAAAGCCATATCCAAACACATCGTGTTTACATACTATATATATATATATATATATATATATATATATATATATATATATATATATATATATATATATATAGAGAGAGAGAGAGAGAGAGAGAGAGAGAAGAGAGAGAGAGAGAGATGTTGGTTTTAATGGGGGGTTGTTGTTGTTTTTTAACAAAGTTATTTCCTTTAAGAAAAAGAAAATATGAAATACGTTTTGTAAAAACGAATTTTACTAATAAATAGTAAACGCCAACAGAAAGCCTCGTCGTTTCCCAGCCACACATCCCATTTTTGAAAGGTAGACGGTCCCACGAACAGTTCTCTAGCACCGGCAATGTACACAATACGCTATAACCTATTACATAAGGTATTATAAGTATCTTATACGTCATATGAATACAGTATCACTACCAAATTTTGATAAAAGGTTTTATTTTAAAAATGGAAAATAAAGTCAAATATTGCTCTTCCTGGCAACTTTTTAATTTCATTTGCCAACATATAACGTACACACACACACACACACATATAATATATATATATATATATATATATATATCCTCAAGACATGTCGAAAACAGGCATTCGTTTGACTTTCTGTCCCCATCCGTCGCTATTGGCCATGGATCTTTGTAGATCCTCTTGAGGGCACTCAGTCTCCGCACAGCGTTGGTGAATGTATGTTTTTGTTAGTCAGCTAAAACTGGAGTGTCCATGAGGAGGGGTCTATATGAGAATGTCACTTATGAGTTCGTCCTTACGTTTCCTGCAGTGCCCGACTAGTCTTGTTCGTCTTACTTTAATTGTTTGTGTGATTGGAGTAAAGTGACCATGCAAATTCTGTTTTGCAAGATGCTGCTTCATGGATTTGTTCAAAACAACATTCATCATTCTTATGTAGTCCCCATTTATTTTTTTCCTGAACATTTCTTTATAGTCCAAGTAGTACCGCCATACATTAGTACCAACATGGTTAGATCTTGGAAGAATTACCGTTTTATCTTATCAGAGAGATCAGATTTCCATGTGGTCGATAACCTGTCAATAGCAGTCCAGGATTTACCTATGTATATGTTGACATAGTATTCAATAGATATTATATATATATATATATATATATTATATATATATAATGAGATATCTATCTAGTTATCAATCGATGTATATATACATATCGATTGATTACTAGACAGATATCTCATAGCATTTATATATATATATATACTCACCCTGGAATAGGATGATCGATCAATATTTTACTTACCTTGGTTTTGAGTGAATTTTCTTTTTAGATTCATGTTAGAAAGAATGAAAAACAAGGAATCGTGTATAGGGTGGATGGGTGGGGGGTGTTCTGCCGGAAGCAGTGGATTACGCTACAGTGAATAAATTGAAAGAAAAATAAAAATAAAAATAAAAATAAAAAAAAGACCAAAAAATTGAAAGGTTAGAAAGCGTGGGAGGAATGAATGATGCGGGATGCTGCAGGCGTTGTTCGTTTTTGCATCGACTCCATCAGTAGCCATGATCACGTGCTCGTGTCGGCTGCTTTTTTTTTTCTTCTTCTTCTGGGTGTGCGCATGCGTAGTTGAGCATCAAGCGCATGCGCACGAGAAAATGTCAATGTATACAAGCGTTTATGCCTGTTTGTAGATGTGTGTTCGATAGGCAAACAACATGTATGCGGGTTCCTTAATTACCCCCCCCCCACAAGTTCAATAGCGTTTTTCATCTTCATTCTTTGTATTCATCCAACTTTTTTTGACGTCACTTTTTTTTCCTGCATGATGCGTATGAATCTGTCAGATTTTCCAATCTTAATTTATCAATTTTAAGATAAATCAAATTCAAATTCTGCTTACGAGTTATCAACAAAAGTTAACATCTATATATACACAGTATAACACATATTTTGGGAGAATATGTGCTTAATAGTTATACCTAATTCGAAAATTAGTAGGCTGATAATTGAGAATTAGGCGAGCATATCTGTTCAAATGTAATGCGTAAAAAAAATCGAGAAAAAGTCAATCTCTGTACGTACATTCCGGCATATTATGCCTCATCAGCAGAGTTACAGACAGGAAACTGCTCTGTGTGTGATTCGAACCCTAACTGCCAGGCTGACAGGCGGGGATTCTAACCATTACACTAGCCGGTTTTTTCCCGGATTTCTCGTTTGTTTTTAAACTGATATATTCTACATTTTTGGTGACTTATAACACATGTACACCCCAATCAATTTGTATTTTTAAAAAATGGATATTAGGTATTATCTATTACCAAACTCTACAGCATTGGAAATCTGCAACCAATAATACAATTGCATAAATATATATAAGACGCATGTTCATTTTTTAATTACTACATATACATGTTTTTTTGTTGTTGTTTATTTTAGACGCGCGTAGCGTAGGAAATGGAATCGGCTTCCCGATTTCAAATCCTGGAGATGGCTGTTTGTTGAGATTTTTTCTCATATAAGGTGTGTGATGGATCCCCGCTCCTACTTATTGAATAGGCCGGAATCATGTGATCTAACTCTTGGCCAATCACTGGCAGTACTCTGAGGCTGATACAATACTTAACCCCGACCCTGTTGGTCATAATTACTGCGATATTCATGGACGACGGTCATAGGATTAAATCACTGGACCTTTACCAATACGCAGGATAGGACATACGCTTACCAAGAGGAAGCGCGTGGTGTATGGTTAAAGTCATGGAAATGGACTCGTCGCCCCGAGTTCAAATCCTGGATGTGGTAATTGCATTTCACTTAGCGCTAATACCCTTGGGAAAGGTATGAATTCTACTCTCCCTCCAGCTATGGGTAAATAGCAGGGCAGACTAGGAAATTGACCTTGTGTCGCATCCTGCTCGTGCGAGGGGTTGGTAAATATATATACGCTTACCAAAGCATTCCATTAAGCCTTTTTCAACTGGCCAAGAATGGCATTTAAAAACTTTACACTGTTTACGTTTCACTTCGCGCTAAGTCCGCTTTAATATACATGAATTCATTCGGTATCCCCCTAGCTATAGGTAAATAGTAGACAAACTGGCGTCACATTATAGTGTAAGGGCTAGCGAGCTAGTTTCACAGATCCATTACTACTGAATAGCGAGTTTGATCCTCGCTGGATACCCCATAGTTGCGACACTAAGTCATATCCTAACCATAAATAACGGGTTGGGTAAATACCTAGTAGGACAGTTTGGGTTCTTTAACCTTGGTAAGGCAATCTGTATAAAAGAAGAAAACTCAGTTTAAACCAGTTTTACTCCACTTGTGTCATATCCCACTAATGGTGGAGTGGTTGGGTAAATGCATACTCTCAAAATTGAAAATGTATTGGGACGCAATCAATGTATCGGGACGCAATCAATATCAAACAAATAAACCAAATGCCAAGAGGTTCATCTTTTGTGCTGGGTCGAATTATTCGTACCTTATATTATTTAACACTTACTTATATACTAATAGAAAGTTGTTGAGAGAAAAATAAAATCTAAGTTAATAAAAAACATGTTTGTTGAGGGGCGTCAAAAAGTCGATTTTAACGCTAAATGGCAGACTAACCTTTCCTTTTCTTCTCCATTTCCTGTCTCTTCTTCTTCTTCCAAGCCTCTCGCTGCTACTGTCTCTAAGATCTTGTAACACGTGCTGTTTCCTCCCACCCACCTGGGTTTCTGCTGGCCTATTTATACACCCAGCGTCCATGTGCTTGTAACTGTCATACGGGCATCTGGTTTGAACATACGGGTATTTGAGTCAACTCAATCCTCAGCACTACGCTCAAGTATCGCTTTTTCGTATTCAGAACCTCACCATCAGATAGAGTTGCAATGAGGGCAATAGGATTGGGGCTATCATATAGGTGCTAGGACTTGACGTGACCAGCCGATTGATCGGAGGGGAGGTCTCCGACCGGCCGTCTAGCCGAAGAAAGGGTCAAAGTGGAGTATTGCAAGATATTGACTGCTCAACCACCTGGGTTCTATCCTTAAGCATCACGGGTCGAACCCACGGCCAACAGGCGGCCCTATTGGGGGAGTCTTGCCCCTCTGCAGAGGTGCAGTTGGTACATTCTAACGCCCCACACGACAAGGCGGGAAAAGGCTTTAAGCCATCACCCCAAACACACACATATATACCAATTATAGATAAGTAGTATTATTTACCCAACCCATCCGTATAAGCGGGTCTGAGACAAGGCCAATATTAAGCGGTGTTTAACAGGCTTTAATTCCGAGTTTTCCTTCTTCTAGACCGGTTTCCATACCAAATTTAAAGAACACATTCTCTCAACTATTTACCGATAAGAGGAGGTATCCATACCTTTCCCAATGGTATTAGTAATTGTGAAATGCAAGGATTTGAACTCGCTATAAGTAAATAGTAGGGCAGAGTGTTTTTTTAAATCTCGGTATGATAACCAGTCTAGGAGAAGAAAAAAAACTGAATATCGAAGGAGCTGGTTGTGTAATGGTTATCGTTGTAGAAGTTTAAATCCTGATAGAGTCTCTTTGTAATTCCCTTGAGAAAGGTAGCTATTTACCCAACCCGGGCAAGATGTGACACAAGGTCACGACTATAGAGCATCCATCAAGGATCACATTTGCTATTCAATAATAATCTATAGGAGAAAGAAAACTCTTAATTCAAACCTCTTAAACTCCGCTAAAAATGACCTTGCGTCGTATCATCTTTGTAAAAACGGGTTGGGTAAAACATATTATCACTTAAAAGTTCAATATTATTATTTTATCATCAACCTCTGATATTCTGTATCTAAAATTTGCTTCAGAAATGTTTGGCATTCAATGCGTATGTTATAAATTGAAAATCCGATAGAAAAAGCTTTGCAGTGTTTAGAAATTAATGCTCGCATTACCACAACTGGATAGATAGATAGATAGATAGATAGTAATGTTTTGTTTTGTGTATCACACAAGGCTTCAGCCGCCCTGTCACCTAGAGCTGTAGGATACAGAATCCAGACTTCACCTCTGCAGATAAGTAAGACATCCCCCAATGAAACCACCTGTTAGCCGTGGGTGACGACCCGTAATGCACGGGGACAAGATTTGGTGGCTGAGCAGTCTTTTGCACGGGTATTAAGTGGTTCTGTGACTCGCAACACTCCACTTCCGCCCATATTTGGACTAGACGGGCGGTCGAAGAGGCCCTAGCAACTGTATATTTGTCCTGGGCGTATTCTTCAAATTGCTCTTATAGAAAACATCCACCCCTTTTAACATATGGGTGTTAGAAAGCGATGCCTAATTCATTTGAAGTTAATGAAAATTATCTCTACCAATCTATTAATACATGTGAAGTTAAACAAATCATGCACATAAAAAAGATTTGTCTTTAAATAACCCATAAGAGTTGATATGCCGTTAAACACCAACTATTGAGGGGGGAACACCTAGATTGACATCATCATCACCATCTGCTTAATTAATCCCCAATCATAAACACCGTCCCTAAGGTGATGAGAAGAACTGATAGTGAAACCTTTTCAGGATTCCCAGAAAATATATATCAAACCCCTGTATTTTCTGTTTACCATTTTCAATAAAATTAGCGGTCTGATGAAACTCATAGATACCTGTGATCAGAAATAGATTTATAACCACAAAATGGACGACTTTTAAGCCTTTTACTTTACCATATATATATATATATATATATATATATATATATATATAAAATATTAGGTTTAATAAATAAGATTAAAAACAATATGATAATCATCACTTGGAATTTTGGTTATTATTCCTTATCATATTTTTTCCATTCTTCCAATACAACCAAAAAAAGCTTCCCAAGATCCATCGCATATATCTATAAAGAAGCATACGTGGACTCCCCAACAACATTATACACACACACACATATATATATAAGAGAGAGAGAGAGAGGGGGGGGATTTAAACAGTAAGAAGACCGAAAAATATCTAAAGCATTAACGAGATCAAGGATTCACATATCTAATAAATACAATTATATTACCTGTTATCAAGTGATATCTTTCAGCTTCTTATTATTTCTGTGAGTGTATAATACAATAAAAGAGACAACAGAATTTAATAATCCCAATCATCTATTTGTAGAATAGAACTCGGATTTTTTTCCGTTAAAAATGCGATAATACAAACAACATAAGTGTCTCCTTTCACTACCGTCCACATTCGATGACATTCGAAAGCGGTGAGCTGATTAGAAAACGGAAGTGACATCATATCCGGAGTTTACACAAAGAATGACCTGCATCGAAGGTCATAGATAAACGTGTAAACGTTGCGCAAAGTAACTTGGTGCGCATGCGTAGGCGTCGCTGTTTTCGTTTCGACTTGGTTTTTCTCGATGGCAAAATAGACATCACGTGTCACGGATTTTTCAAGAAAATGCGCGCGCAAGGAGAAAAGTGATAAATGGCTTTGAGAAAATGCATTAGTCATTTTCCTCTTTCGATTTGAAAGGTGCTAAATATCTCGGAAATATAACTGCCTCGTTTTCAAGGTTGCTTTACAGTTCATATAAATAGAATTCCTACATAACATATTTTTCCTCTTTCTGTGATTTTCTTTCTATTTCGATTTACGTTCTTTTTTGTCATTTGTTTCCTCTCTTTTTTACTCGTTCTTTCAATGATTTTCTTTTGTTAACGTCTTTCTTTCTTTCATTTCTTTATATATATATATATATATATATATATATATATATATATATATATGAGAGAGAGAGAGATAATATATATATATGAGATAGATAGATAATGTATAAGATGAGATAGATAGATAATGTATAAGATGAGATAGATATCTTCGATAGACATTATATATATATATATATATAAAATGTTGTTCTAGTTTTCTCTCTCTCTCTCTCATATATATATATATATATATATATATATATATATATATATATATATATATATAGAGAGAGAGAGAGAGAGGAGAGAGAGAGAGAGAGAGAGAGA
>CM042181.1:11725655-11748155 GCA_023376005.1 Doryteuthis pealeii
ATATCAAAAACGAATAATTTTAAAACATTCGAACCATAGGTATGTTTGGGTTTTTCTTTAATTGCATATCAAGTTTCATGGGTTATTTAATGCCAAATCCATCTGAACAATCGTGTTACTATTTTCATAGTTAGGTCAAATAAAATACATCCCTAGCATTTTGTTTCATTGCTATCATTATTCATTACCACATTGAATAAATACCACGTGCTATTTATTACACGTTATGAAAAAATTATGAAAAGACGAGGTATTTAGAGGATGTTTTATTATAGTTAGAAGTATTAGCCAACATTCAAATGTTTCAGTTTGTATATCAAACCATCATCTGAGCATCGTTAATATCTGCTGTTTTAACTTCTGAATGATATTCTATATAATTATGGAGAAGAAAATGTAACAAAATTTAGCATTCTATAGCCGTTAGTGTTTCATTTCAAAACTATATGACGTAATTTGTGTTCAAAATTATCAACAAAAAAAACTAGCAAAATAAAAAACACCCTCCAGATGATATAAAAATAACTTTTGTGTTTGTATGTTTATTGATTTTAACGGCATCAACCCGTCTGGGGTTATGTCATGCCTAACGGTTAGAAGTTATACATATCGTGTATTTATATTTATACTTTTTAGTAATTGGTTTTAAAAATGTGTTAGCATTATTGGGGATTATGTTGTATGGTATTGATTAGTTTCATGTCTATATTCTATGGTATAATTTTATTTCTCTCAAAAAAGAGAGAATATCCTCCATGTTGACATTTTCAAATTGTTTGCGTTAAAATAACGGTTTCTGATGTGAACAAAAAACCTGCATTCCATGAATAAGTGTTTAACTATCAAAGGTGTTTGACGTGTTCCACATTGTGGTTGTTGTTCTTGCTTGAGTATATTGGAGTGCGTTAGTTTTGTATGACCAATGCGTAATCGAGATACAATGACATGTTCTTTCTAGACTTCCTTAAAGTTGGTCTCCATCCTCCCAAAGTGGATTTGATTAGGAAGAGTTTATTGTGGATGTTGTTATTCTAGTGTTGTTGCCATTTTGTATGAAGGAATCTATTGATTTTAGGTTTCAAATCAGTATATGGTATCTTGAAATTGTCGGGAATCAAATCTAGAGCCCATTTAGCTGCAGAGTCTGCTCTTTCATTCCCCGTCACTCCTATATGTCTTGGTATCCAGCATATAATAATCTCCTTAGAGTTAGACATCAGTCTAATCTATTCAGAAGCTTAATGAGAGGGTTTTCCAGTTTTTTTATTTCTTAATAATAGTAGGACAGAGAGCGAATCTGAGAAGATGATATATTTTTATGGTTATTTTCATAGATTATGTCAAGTGTTAGATCTATTGCACGGGTTTCAGCTGAAAAAATGGAAGTTTCATTTGGGAGAGCTTTTCTTACAATTTTTCGATTTAAAATATCTGCACATGCTGTTTTGTCATTGTCCTTATAGCCATCTGTAAAGATGTAGAGGTGGTTGGGGTAGCATTCTAGAATATTGTAGAATAACTTTTGGAAAAATATTGCCTGGGGTGGGTGGGAGTTAAAAATTCAGTGTCAATAGAATAAATTTTATTCAGTTCAATTGTGTAGAAAAAGAAATTCTTTAAAAATTATTTTCGATAAATAAAATTTATTTAAAAAATGGGACCATATTACCTATGTCAACCCCTTTTTTATCTCGATTAAGAAAGGACATGTTTTTTTATTTACACAGTCAATATCCGGTTGTTTTAACAGACGATTTTTTTTTAATTATAAAACTATAGTTTTATAATTTTTTTAAATCGTCTGTTAAAACAACCGGATATTGACTGTGTAAATAAAAAACATGTCCTTTCTTAATCGAGATAAAAAAGGGGTGCCTAAAGGTCATAATAATATCGTGCATATATTAATTAAAACTTATTTTTAAAATCACGTTAGACCATCTTTTGTTACGTACTTACTACTGAGTATATTCATAAATTAACGTTGTTCATTATTTTACCTAGTAATTATATTGACTATAAATTACTCATTGATAAACTTGTTTAATTCTTGAAGTGACTGTGACATAAGCAGTAAAGTAGTTACCAACTGAAACATACTAAATCTCCATTAGATATAATGTATAACTATTTATTTGTATAATGTTGCTCATTTCAATACTCCTACTCCACATCCCTGTAGTGCCTGTAATTTATTCGAAATGTTCAAATTATAAATACTACACGCAGCGCACCTACTAAAAGCGCAAGTGCGTTTATAAATTAATAAATATATTAAATAAATAAGTATGGATAAAATGGCGAAAATCAACCAATCAAAATAGGGATATTTTGTGACTATATATAGGGGCCGGGTTAGCTCAGTCGGTAGAGCGTTCGGCTAGAAACCACAAGGTTCCTAGTTCGATACCGGTCCTTGCCAACTCAGCGTATGAGTAGCACAGGGATCTGTGCGGTAAAGTGAGGAGCTGATGGTAGGTGTGGCGCTCCACCTCAGATGCTAAAAACAATCTCCTTGGTCTAGCGCTATTGAAAAGGGGATAGACTCCCTCGCTGACTGGCTGATACCGAATTTAGGCCGCCCCCGTCGACTTTTTATATATATATGTTACGCGATGCGATTTTCAAACCAATTTTGTTTGAAAATCTCATAGGCGAGAAACGTACTTATAAATATTGCACACGATATGTGTGTGTGTGTGTGTGTGTGTATGCATATATATATATATATATATATATATATTAGATTTGTAGGGATTTTAGATACTTTTAAAGAAAACAAAGCTTCAACGTTGCTTTTCATCGTAGTTAGCCTTGAGTTATATAAACGCACTTACTTCCGGAATAATATATATATATATATATATATATATATATATATATATATATATATATATATATATCAACCAAACTATTCATAAACTCACTTTGAATTCAAAAAAGAAAAACAAAGAAACAATTAAAAGTTTCCCCACATTTTATGGTTTTCAGTTCCGGTCCCAGATTAGATTTTTTATCCCCAATGAATTGAACGTTTCCAGAAAAGTTATTCTTGATCGAAAAAAAATATAATTCAAATTGGATAATTACTTTTGAGAATAAAAAGCATAAATAAAAATTCTAAAATAGCAAAATGTATGCTTTTTGCACCGACAAAGGCAAAAGGAAAATGTGCAGATATATATATATCTTTTACTTTGTAGGTAAATGTATATATAAATGAATATATGTATATGGTATACTTTGTAGGTATATATATATATATATATATATATATATATATATATATTATTCTGTCTAGAAATATACATACAAGGTATGTCAAAAAAGCATCGAGATTTGTTGTACTTTTTGACATAGCTTGTATTCTGAAAAATTAACATTCCATTCATTCTTCATTTCTGTCTCGGTAAATACAGCTTTAAAATCTGTACTTTTTGAACACCTTGTATTCTGAAAAAAATTAACGTTACAGTTATTGTTCATTCCTATCTTGGTAAATAGAGCGTTAATCTCGTCACTTTTATAATACACCTGGTATATATCGTATAACGGTTCCTTTGAAAATGACAGAAATGGTGTTTTATATATATATATATATATAATATATATATATATATATATATATAAACGAGTGGTCATCGAATAAGCTCTAAAACCACGTTTGCAGTTCTGGGTATCGATCTGATGAGGACATTTGGAAATCATATCGAAACATTAAAATATACTCCAACCATTAACACCGTATTATATTCAATAAATTCAAAACTTATGATAAATCTTAGGAGGATACGAGCTGAAATAATAATATAAGAATATTTACGTCTCCCTTAGTTTTTTTCCCCATCATAAATGAATTCCATCACTGATTAACCATTTAGATATTTTACTTTGTTTCCTACGTTCAAGGTGAGTACATACAGTGACAAATTAAAATTATGTAAAAAAATAATAAATATGTATCTTTATATATAATTAATTCTTAAAATTTCATAGACTCTTATAATTACAGTCAGTCTAAAATTATTGATAAAAGAGAAATAACACTTTACCTCTTATAGTTTAGATGTTCTATTTTATTTTATTTCAATTATTTGTATATGCTGTATATGATTTGATTTCTTTTAACAAATATTTAATATAGATATAATTTAATATATATATATATATATATATATATATATATATATATATATATATATATATATAACAATATATAATTTTAATTTCATAATATAAATATTATAACATTGAATGATAATATTAGAATAATAAATATAGAATATTGATAATTATATTATTATATATATATTTTAATATAGATATAAATTTCAATATTTAATATATTAAGATTTAATATAGTAAATTATTACTTTTTCGGAATAAAATAACCCAAGAGTTCTCATTCCATAAAATTCAACCAACCAACAAATTTATATGCATATATATATGGTTGAGCACTATGGGGGGGGGGGGTCTCGCTGACGGCCGCCAATTCAAGCGTAAACGCAACGCTCTTCTAAGGAATGAAGCACTCTGTGACGGCCTTTACACACAAAGCGATGTGTGTATTAAAACAGTTAAAATCCCCTTCTCATTCTGTAAGTGAAGACAGCCTAATGGTTAAGGTGCCGATCGGATTTCAATTCCGGCTGTAGGTAGCTTACAAAATGTCTAGCCACACTGAGGAGACTTGATAAGTCGAAACACGTGTCTGTGAATGACCATATATATATATATATATATATATATATATATATATATCGTTGGTTGGTTGAATTTTACGGCATTAAACATAAGCGGCCATATAAACGAATTGCTTCATTGATCAGTGCTTGAAACATTGATTCTCGATTTTTTAGGAGAAAACATTGTTGTATGTATAGCATGGTAGCATTCAAATTTAAAAATTTCAAAACTTTTTCTCAAAAATATTGGTATATATCCAACTAAAAAAATCAACAGACTGGATGATTGTTCGATTTATAGCATGTAACTGCTGACACAAAATTCTGTTGATTAATATTCATCAGACAAATTGTATTGTAGCGATTCAGTACACAGCTCTCATCTATTTTCATGCATAAATTTGTATTGTTAAAAGAAAGTTTTGGTGCCTGGCAAGAGGACAGTGTTGTCTTTATTCCATCCGGAAGACTTTTTTAATGACATATAATATTATATACTCATTTTATCTTGTATATTCATATACCAGTGGCTGTATACAATTCTTAATCTTTTCTATAGATTCTTCTTACTGACTAGCTCTTGTTATTATTATTCATCGATTTACCGGGAAAAAGTCCTTTGTTACTCTTTTCGTCTTCTCCCTGCCTCGATCCAACCGGAAGACCCTATTTCCGTTTTCACCCTTTAAATATCTTCAATATACAACACTTTCATCAATATATGTGCTCTTGAAGAAGACCGGTTTTATAAAGCATCTTTTACAATTGTCTTCATTTAATTTAAAAGGATTTCAGTTGAATTGTACTTTACAAACCATACAGGTCGAAACAGATATCTGCAGCATATGATTAACATTTGTTTTTATATCTCCATTTCAATCGTACTGTCGCATGTATTTCCATTTATTATGTACTTATACTGTCTACAGAAAAACAAAACATTGGATTAACTTTTTGTTATAGGTGATATAACCTATTTACATAATGGACTGATCCTACTACTACTATTATTATTCTTCTTAAGATTTTGGGCTGAGACGGCCTGTGTCGTTGGTTTGTTCTTGATTTCAACACAAAACATTTCTTTGGTGAATTCTCATGTATTGGAGTATTGGATCCGGATCACTCAAAAGTGCTTGTGAGAATCTACCTAACCGCTAGCCATTGCGTCTTCATTTTTCGACGGCTAACTAGAAACTGATTATATACTACTAAACTCTCTCCCACGTTTGCCTGGCAAACATAAGGAGAGGTCACAGAAGTGTTAAGAACCGTCAATAAAAAATCCCTGTAATTGATAGGATACCCATCAATTATGCAAAAGTATTTATACAGGGTGGCTCAAAAAATATTGAAACACTTTTAAAAATTCATAACTTTGTTTTTAATTTAATTTTAGATTATTTTTAAGATACTATAAATGGCCTTGGCAAATTGAAAATGTTCTTGATTTTATATCCTAATTTTTGATTAGTCCTTTGTTAATGGATACCCGACCAAATATTAGGTGTTCATGAATATTCATATTTTAATGATTTTTGCATATTTTTATTCATGAGTAGTTCTTCATCAGAATTTTCGGAATGTTTTCTCTTAAAAAATCGCCACATTGGTTGAATAGGTATTTCTTTAAAAATAAAGTAAAAACAAAGAAATAAGTAACGTTATAAACAAAAATAAAACTGTAGTAATCAAAGGGAAATAGAACTAGTCTCGAGAAAAGAGAGAACGAGAATTCCTAGGTTTGTTGCCTAACCAATATTAAAATTTTGTCTGGCCAATATTTACTCATAGGTGGAACGTGAAGAGTTTGATACATACCTTACCCAAGGGTATGTGAAATGCAAACAGCCTCATCCAGGTCGCTAGGTCCATTTCTAAGAAAGATAATTATGACACTACCATTTTTATTTACGTAAGCCAGAAAAACACCATAAATAAAGATTACCGCGTATTTACATAAATGTTAATGGACTCATAATCTATTGGAAACCTTAGCGCCATTTTGTAGTCAATCTAAATTCTGACGTAATCAGTTGCAATTTGCAGGTAAGGCAAACAGGTGAATGAACTTAAATGTTGTTGTCCTCTTTTTATTGGCTATTTAACCGGAAGCTAATGCTACTGTTGCCGTTTAGTCTATAAACAGAAGCAGGATTCTGTGCGGGTCTTCGTGGCGTCGTAGGAAATGGACACGTTGAGATGAGTTCAAACCTCAACGAGGCTCTTTGCATTTCAAACTTGCGCTGATACTCTTCGGAAAGGTGTGAATCAAATTATTCTCCCTCCAGCTATAGGTAAATAGTAGGGCAGACTGGGCTCTTTAACCAGTATAGGATAAGGAAAACTCTGAATTTAAACCTGTTAAACTCCGCTTAAGAAATTGACCTGTATGATATCTTATCCTGCGGAGGGGTTGGTAAATATATATACACAAAATGGTGTTTGGGATGGAGTGGTTACCGTCGTAGAAAATGGACAGGGGGAGTCGAATTCAAATCCTGGCTAAGGCTGTTTGCATTTCTCATACTGCTAATACCCGTGGGAAAGTTATGCATCTATTCTCCCTCCAGCTATGGGTAAATACCACGGCAGAATGGACTCTCTGACCTTGGTATGGCAACTGGTTTGACAGAAAGAAAACTCAGAATTGAAACCTGTTAAACTCTAATTAAAATATTGACCTTGTGCCACATCCTGCTTGTGTGGAGGGTTGATATATATATATATATATATATATATATATATATACACACACACAAAAAACTCCAGCAACATATATTCACAAAATATTTAGAAGTGAGTATTCTTTTTTTGTTAAACTATGTTTATTATGAATAATTATGATATTTCAAACTGATGTCCTCATCTTTATTGTGGAGAAACACAACTTCAGGCCACTGTAACCTCGGGCTCTGTAATAAGTAATTTTCAGAGATTGCCCACGAAATCAAACAGTTCGGAGCTTAATCGTTTAAATTCGTGGGTAATCGTCTGAAGATGACTTATTTTTAAGCAATTAAAATATCATATTAAAAAACACATAAAACAGAGCCCGTGTGGTTACAGTGGCCTGCCCGCTGTGTTTATACACAATGAAGATGATGACAACAATCAGAAATATCATAATTATTCCTATTAAGTCGATCTCAGAAATCGTATTATCATGGTAATTCGATGCCTGTCCGTCTGTAACCGAAACAACGTCACTACTTACGTCACAATACCCAAAAGTATTGCGTAAGTTTATAAATGAGTATTTAATTTATTGTCAAAATCATTAATATTAATGCATAGAACAAAACAAATCTTATTCTTAACGATGTCTCTATGAAAATTTGAGTTAGATTTGCCTCAAAACAGCCCATGTTATTACTGCATTTAGAATCCTGAAATGTATCTTATATATCACTTAAAAATAAAGGTTTACATAATATATGGTGTGGTTAATTTGCATACTGGTTTTAACAAAACCAGCTTTAATAAATAATTACTTGGTGTTATTGATCTCTAATATCATTGTTTATTCTTCAACGTATTAAAATCAATCCTATGAAAGATTTTATATAGAAACCAATTACAATAAGTGTAATCTTTTTATATGCGTTCTTATTCAATTTCGTTAGTCTTTCTAATTTAATATATTTCATTACATTAAAACTTAAGTACTTAAATCCGGTAGGCGTTTATTCTTGCTAGTCTACATAAAAAATAGGTTTATTATATTGTATCATTCGGTGCAGTAGTAATGTTGTACAGGACTTGGCAACCATTTTCCAATAAAAATCCTTTCATTTCGATTGCTCTCCTATTTGTCCGTCCATCGATGAAGACGTTGATTCCGGCAGCTGTGTGTCACTGTAATTAAGACAACAAAGGCGAAATGTTGATAGCAAAAAACAAAACATTTTTTCCATGATATCTTTGTGTATTCTCTTTTCTTGTAGCTCATCTCTAATGATCCTCGCCGCCAGTCAAACTCCCGCCTTTTTCTTTTATTTCACACGTAATTGGCAGATTCGTTAATAATTCTTCAGTGAAACATTACAAATCCTCGTGTCTTCGGCTACCAGACATTGCCTACTTCTTTGCTTCATCAGCTCATGGGCTGCAGCTTTCACCCTCTCCCTACGAAAAATAATTAATGTATATATATATATATATATATATATATATATATATATTTGTGTGTGTGTGTGTGTGTGTGTGTGTGTTAATATAAGTTAGGGTAGCGTGTCAACGGCTCTTAGTTAATGACAATTTCTCGTCTATGCGATTGTTTAAAACACCCTAACTTAGATATAAATGATCTATCCGCAATATTTAGCATTGTTTACTTATAAATATAGCACCCATATTACCTATATAATAATACTGGTGTTCGTACAAAATACAACCGTTAACATCTTGTTAAAAATGAGACCGTCCAAATAAGTGTCGTCGCCTCAGATAAATAATGGATCATTCCGTTTTTATTATAAACAAAGTGAAGAAAAAGAAAATGTTATACAGAAAAATATACTAAGAAAGGAAGAAAGAGAATAGAGGATATATATATATATATATATATATATATATATAAAGTAAATACTTCTTTAAGAAGTATCCCGAGCAGGGCCTCATTATTTTATAGATTATATATATATATATATATATATAATATATGAAATGATTTTTAAAACATCCTGCGAAACAAGACGCCGCACGGATCTAACGGAGTTTCACTATCTTTGCCGAACGTTTGCATTTACATTAAAACATTCAACGGATTAACATCACAGTTGAGTTTAACAAATACAGATGAAATTTTTTTTAATTTTTTCAACTCTCTGAAGTAGGCATAGCCTGAAATATTAAGGGAACAAAAAAAAAAGAAAAAAAAAATTAAATAAATATGTTTAACATAAATTTGCATTATTTCGCCTTATTATTATTATATATATATATATATATATATATATATATATATATATATATAATATTAATATAACTCTCTCACTCAATAAAACACTTTCACTCAATGTCTTTTTTGTTCAGTCATTTCATACATCCCCTCTTCATTCTACTAATTCACTTTTCAAACAATTACTATATCTATTCTTAATTGCTATCCCCTCTTCCCATGGACTAAGTAAACAAAATTTATATATCAAACTACTTTGAGATGCAAAGGAAACAAAGAAAGATATACATTGGAATAACAGAAATTCATTGCAAACAGAAATGCCCCACACACATAAAACCTTAACAACAAAAAGTATGCACCTTGTACAGCACTTTCAAAACACAAATGGTACCTCAAAAGTACAAACGTAAACATACCAAAAATAATACGAAAAATTAGGAAAAAAAGTACCAAAATCAAATAATACTTCTAAATATTGTGACTTTGTCTTGGGGATTGCAATAATCATCTTTCCGAACAATATGAACTTTTAAACAAACAAAAGAGCTCACTTCCAAATGTAAACATGAAAACAAATGGCTACTTTCAACCACATCACGACTATAAAGACTAAATAAATGATAACCCAAAACCTAAAACTGATAACTATTTAAATAGCAAATAAGACATTTAAAACCAGCTTCTTCAAACACAAGAACTCAATAGATACACATTTGAGAGTAAAGTTACATAATGATAAGCATAGCCTTTCATTTTTGTTAGGAAATGTAGTTATATTTTAAATTTAACGGTAACACTGTGGAATTCAGTCCATAGAGTTTTATTGACAGCATCCTTCACTCCAGGGTTGTCCAAAGCTGGACTTTCATTGGTTAAGGGAGTCACATGATCTGATGAATTTTAAAAAGTAGAAAAAAGGTGGTACCCGATAAGAATAGAGAGACAACCCCGATGAAGAAGATACGAAGAAGAAACACCGAGACGAAAGAGAAGCAGAACCCGAAAAGGGTTAAAATTTAATAAGAAGTAGGTGGGATAGCTATTTAATAAGTTTGGCTTAGGTGTGGCACAAGGCCAAATGTTTGTGTACACAGATTCAAACTCACTAACAATCAGTTGGATTTTACGACATGCCAATCTTTGGGTTATTTTATGCCGAAGACGTTTTGTTTTATTCATTCTTGCTTCTTTAACTAATTTTTGATCTTTTTAACTCACAGATAGGACCCTGACAAGTAGTAACACTAACATAATAGCAATAAAGGGGTATTCCACTCTCCTCAGAGCTCCAGAATTGGAACCTCACCACTAGCTCCAGTTTAGTGTCATTTCCAGAACACTAAGATCCTCAGCCACCGCCTTCTATTACATATATGATAAAAAGGAATGGGTTTTTGCTATAAGAGCAATTAAGAAATACGGTCGGGACAATCATATAGGCGCTAGGTTTTTACGTGACCAACCGATTATCGTAGGGGAGCCTCTCCTACTATCCGTCTAGCCCAAGTAAGGGCCAAAGTGGAGTGTTTCAAGTCATGGCTTACTCGGCCACCAGGATTGTCCTTAAGCCTCACGGGTCACCACCCACAGCCAATTGGAGAGGTCTTACCCTCTGCAAAGGTTTAGTCCCAGCTGACATGGGGCAAACTGATAATAGCTTGCTAATTTAGCTTGGTAACCATTAAACAACGTGACGTGCCCGATTGTAAGTGGAATATGTGAATTAGAACAAAATTTAAAGGTACAGATTTTTCGTTTTAAATTTTTCTTAATATGTTTTTTTTTTTTTTTAGTAAATTCCATTTTTTTTTTCGTTTTTACTTTTGATATTAGTATGTTTTCAGTTATCTCAGTTTCACCTTCCCCATGCAAATATGAGTTCTAAAATAATAATCTTCTTCTTATGTTATGAAACAAAAGAAATTTCCTCATGTTCTGTTAAAGGGCAGTTGTGTGAATCTGTATGTCCGGAGGAAACTTCGAAAATAAAACAATTAACGACAAAGTAAATATATACACATTAAATATCACCAGAGCTTGGTTTTTGAGTAAAAATAATAGATTTGATTTATATTCGTGAAGATAATTAAAAAATAAAATTTGAATGATAACAGCATGGAATTTTTTCATTTAATATTTTAGATAGTAAACATTTCTTTTCAGAGTAGCTGGATCAATACATGGTCTATTTTTACATAGAGATTTAAATGAGGCATCCTACGAGGATTAAACTCACGATTCAGTAATAATGGATCTGCTGGATTAACTTTTAAAAATCCCCCTCTACCCAGGCGACGCCGGGTAGCCGCTGCTAGTCTCAATATATATACGCCAATATATAGGATTGGAACGAAAGTCTTTTCAGATACAAAATAGTGTTTATTTAACCATTAAATACATGTAAATTGCTTAAGTAAATGTTACTTCGTATCGGACAAGACTTTCGCTACAATACTATATGTTGTCAAATCTATCTCTTCTGATTTAATGAAACAAAAAATGTTCATATTCTGTTGTGGAAGTTAATTTCCTATAATGTCAGTCGACCCTCCACCACTATAGAAATGTTATCTGTGGAGACACATGTTTAAGACCCCTTCTTTATAACATCATCTACAGGGTAGTAGTTTATTGTTAACAAATAAAACTTAATTTAAAAACTTCATATATTGTTGGTTGACTGGTTGGGTGGCTGGTTTTTACGGCATGTCAACCGATTGGATCATTTTATACCGAAGACGTTTTCTTTTATTCATTCTTAATGGGTACTCAATTATATATTTTTAAATACATTTTTAGAACTCATTGTGTTCTATTTAACTCATAGATGGGACCCTAATAGGCACTACCACTCTCTTAATATAAAACTGCATCATAGCAATGTGTAGAAGTCCTATAGCGTAGTGGCCAACGTGCTGAACATTGTAGTAAGTGTGTTCGAACTCCAGTCAGGCTATTACGTTCACATACGAACTAATACTCTTAGTAAAAGTACGAACCCCTTCATTCCCCTACTATGGGTTAAATAGCATCACTGTTGTTTTTCTACAAGGATTACTTTGACATTAAATAACCCAAGAAGGTTTATATGTCATTAAACAAAGAAAGCAAAACAAAAAAATAAATTTAAAAAATGTAAATCAAAAAATCCATTTAGGAAAAAAATCCTAAACGTCAGAACAATAAACAATCTAACTGAAGCGATTAGTCCTATATCGCATGTCTCTCTCTCTGTGCGTGTGTATGGGCATGTGTCAGTGTGCGTGTATATTTCTGCGTGCGTGCTCACGTCTGTGTTTTCCTTTAAAAATAAAATATTATGACATAAAACCACTTTCCTATTCAAATATGTGCATTCCTATTCAAATATTTCTTTCCTGTGTATTCCTATAGTAAAAAAAACTTTCAAATATATTTATATAATAAAACATTTCCCTGTGCATTCCCATAATAAAATCCTTTACAATGCATTCCTATTGTAAATCTTTGTAAGGCATTTTATAATAAAACAATTCCCAATGTAATTCCTAGAGTAAAATTATTTGCAATGTGTTCTGATAATAAAATCCTTTACAATGCATTTCTATCGTAAAATCATTGGCCAATGTATTCCTATATTATAGTCATTTGCAATGCATTCCTCTAGTAAAAATCATTTCCAATGCATTCCTATTGTAAAGATCATTTGCAAATCATTCTTATAGTAAAAATCATTTACAATGCATTCCTATCGTAAAAACTATTTACAATGCATTCATATATTAAAATTATTAGCAATATGTCCTTAGTGTAAAATTATCTACAATACATCCCAATAGTAAAATTCATTTCCATTGCATTCCAATAGCAAAATAATTTGCAATGCATTCTTATAGTAAAATAATGCATTCCTATAATAAAATTACATAGTGGTTATTATTACGGAGTGTGCTATTTTGCTGAATTCTGAAACAGGTATTTCTTTAAAAATCCTCATAGAAACAAATGTTTTATTGGGATATTATAAAATTAACTAAAAAGTATGAGTTAATGCATTTACAAAAATATTTCCACAATCTTTTCTTATTAAATCCTTTTTTTATTTTTCATTAATAAATCCATTGAACGAATTAATCCATTCAACTTCTGATTGCGATCCACAGTATTTGCACTGGCGTAATGTCGTTCATCGTTCGTGTGAAGTGCTAATTCAGAACAACTTCAAAAACAAAAGACACATAAATTAGTTTACCATTATGATCTATGATTCTATTATATTGTGCACTAAATATATATGCTATGAATTTCCTTTCTTTAGCGGCCGTGTGGTGCTCCTCACCCAGCACACCCAGAATATACTCTGTTAGAATAAATAGATCTATAAATAAAGACAGATGAGTTGGAAGCAGAATCAATTTGGAAAAAGAGACCATCCCAAAAGTAGAAAAATAAATAGATAAAAGATGAATGGTGAAATAAAGAACACACATACACACACTTATATATATATATATATATATATATATATATATATGTCTGTGTGTATATATGTGTGTGTGTTAAGATTCCATTTCCGGTTACCTGACACCAATTTTTGTTATGAGATATCAATTTCCGGTTTTCGGAATGTCAATTTAAAAATGTCGGAATCCGATGCGTCTTTAATTATTTATTTTTTACTTTAAATCCTTGTAATATGGAGTTGTCGCTTTTGCGCTAAGGTTCTTTAACTCTACTTTATGTTCTTTTTGGATCCTTTTATTTATTATTAGTGTTTTCTTTAGTTTATTTTTCTTTATTTGTTTTTGCTTTGTTTTGTTTTTGTTGATTTGAAATTCAGTCTTGATGCGTCAGAGCCTCACTTTGAGCTGGTGATAACCAAAACGAATCAAAAGAAAACAGGTATAAAAATAAATAAAAGCGGAAGATATGTATATATATATGAATTTCATATCAAGAAAACAAAATGGCTGCTATTGGAATCGAGAAAGCGGACGACAAAAATAAGGACTCAAACTAATAATAACAATGAAAATGAAAGAAAACAGACATAAAAATACTTGGACCTTGCAAGAGAATTGACAAACTGTGGAATATGAGGGTGAAGGTCGTACCAATTGTAGTTGGAGCACTTGGAACGGTCCCCAGAGGTTTGGAAACGAGTCTGGAGGAATTGGAAATCAGAGTAAGAACCGAGGCCATCGAAAGAACAATATTATTAAAATCGGTTAGAATGTTCAGAAGAGTCCTGGAGATCTGAGGAGACTTGCTGTCACTGAGACTCCAGTAAAAGGAAGGAGTGACATTATTATTATTATTATTATTATTATTATTATTATTATATACTCCATCCAAGCTTTGAACACCCGACTTGACAGCAAGTCTCCTCAGGTTTCCAGGACCCTTCTAGGTATTCAAGCTGATCTTAACAATGTCTCAATTCTTCCTCTGATTTCTAGTTCACCCAGACTCTTTTCCAGACTCTTGGGGGTCGTTCCAAGGGTACCAATTACAATTGGTACGACCTTAACCTTCATGTTCCACAGTTTTCTTAGTTCTCTGGCAAGGTCCAAGTATGTGTCAATATTTTCCTTTAATTTTCGGAGCACTGCATGAGCTTCGGTTTGTTCGTGGCTCCCCACGTTAAAAAGATCTTGTGTTAATCCGGCCAGGAATATATATATATATATATATATATATATATATATATGTGTGTGTGTGTGTGTGTGTGTGTGTGTATGTGTGTGTGTGTAAAAATGGAATTGGAATTGAATCCGACGTTATGAGGAAAAAACTTTTTTTTTAAATTTTTTTTCATTCAAAATAAAATTTCACTCTGATGAAGGTCGAATTTTCCCTGTGTACGGAATATTTTTACATTTTTCTATTATTATTATTTCATTTGTTTATTTAATAATAATAATAGTTTGAATCGTGTACACATAGATAAACTGACCGAAACACATGTGTAAGTGATATTGATTAAATTCATCTTTTATTATCCATTATTTCATATATATATAGAGAGAGAGGGAGAGAGGGGGAGAGATTTGGATAGTCTGGGATAGATATGGGCAAAAGGAGGTCGATGTCAACAGATAAAAACGATATATATATATTAACTTTATATAGATAGATACTGCAAGCTTTCACTTAGAAAGAGAAGAAGAAAAGAAGAAGAAGAAGAGAGAAAGAAAAGAAGAAGAAGAAGAAAGAAAGAAGAAGAAGAAAGAAAGAAAAGAAGAAAAGAGAGAAAAGAAGAAGAAGAAGAAGAAGAAGAAAAGAGAAAGAAGAAGAAGAGAAGAAAAGAAAAGAAGAAGAAGAAGAAGAAAGAAAAGAAGAAGAGAGAAAGAAAAGAAGAAGAAAGAAAGAAAGAAGAAGAAGAAGAGAGAGAAGAGAGAAAGAAAAAGAGAAGAAAAGAAGAAGAAGAAGAAAGAAAAGAAAAGAGAAGAAGAGAGAAAGAAAAGAAAAGAAGAAGAAAGGAAGAAGAGAGAAAGAAAAAGAAAGAAGAAAAAGAAAGAAGAAGAAGAAGAAGAAGAAGAAAAGAAGAAGAAGAAGAAGAAGAAGAAAGAAGAGAAAGAAAGAGAAGAAGAAAGAGAGAAAGAAAGAAAGAAAAAAGAAAGAAAGAAAGAAAGAAAGAAGAGTATCGCAACCGTGAACGATCGGTGTGACGGATTGCAAAAAAGATTGTTTAACGAGTAATAGAATGCAAGCTATCGAGACAGAATTCTGATAATCTCAAAGAAATTTAAGAGAGAATAAAAAAAGGTTAAGTGAGAAAGAAACAAATCTTAACTTTTCCCAAGCGACGATCAATTATAAGTGACGTCTTAAGTTCATTCAAGTGGTCCACATTCATTTACGGAACGCCAACTACGACAAAAAATATCCCTTGGGAAAATTTATGGATACTTTTTCTTATTTGGATAAAATTTCCCTTTTTTTTTCTTTTAAGGATGATTCAAAAATTCTCAGGACTTTTTAGCAAAATCTTATATGATTAATTAATTCTAATGGCATGTCAACCCGTCTAGGGTTATTTTATATCGCTAAGTTAGGGAATCGCTTTCATTGTATGTTCATATTTACGATTTTGTGAATTTGTTTCTCAAGAGATTTTATGCATACTGTCCTATAGAATATGAATCTATAGATGTGACCCTAACAGAATACTACCACTCCAGGTCAGAGTAAATCTACAAGTAATGACAATCAAGGGAAACAATGTACTTCACCGTCCAGTCACCAGAATCCTGTCTTCAGGCATTACGATTTGCCACCAACGGCCTACAGGTGACCCCAAAGGGTGTTCTTGCCCCTGTACACAGATTCAGTCAGCGTGTTCTACAGTCCCATCAGGCAGAGTGGGAACAAACTGGGACGCCGATAGATAGATAGATAGATAGGAACAGACCGGTATATATTGACACATATTAACAGAACAAGATATATTAGTTGGCAGCCTTCCGTCTACGAGAGATGATGGAGCAGTGTCAAAGTTTTTTTTCTTCTTCTTTGGACTTTGAACTACATAGCCTGGGCGGGTTCACATGGAGGATAAGCTGTTGCCCATGCAGCAAATCCCCCTTTCCACACTGCTGCTGTGATCCAAAGGAAAGATAAAGGAACAATGTAGTTTGGCAACGGTAGTGTCGCAGGAGTTGATGGGTAGCACTGGATTTCAGCATCACACCACCTTTAGGGGCCTGGCTCCTGATTTTTTTACGGATAGATAGATAGAATAAAAACTGAGATATATCGATAAGTAGATAGATGAACACATATTTTACAACATATTGAATGATCCACTAGGGAAGTAAACCCCGAAAACAAATCTGAACAATATATATAAATTTGATAAATGTGAGAATGCTCGCAACAAGATACGGCCATTTTCTAATTGTTTTGATTCATTTCTTAACACCGCCCTGTCGGCTGGGGCGTTAGAATGCACCGACTGCACCTCTGCAGAGGGGTAAGACTTCCCCAATGGGGCCACCTGTTGGCTGTGGGTGGCGACCCGTGATGCTTAAGGATAGAGCCCATGTGGATGAGCAGTTCATGACATGCAATACTCCACTTTGGCCCTATCTTGGGCTAGACGGGCGGTCGGAGAGGCCCCCTCCGATCAATCGGCTGGTCACGTCAAGCCCTAGCACCTATATGATTTTCCCAACCCTATTGCCCTTATGGCAAGCCCCAACCCCTTTTTATCATATGGGTGCTAGAAGGCGGTGGCTGCGGGTCTACATGTCCTGGGAATGACGTTAAACTCTATCTGATGGTGAGGTTCCAGTTTTGGAGGTTTGGGGAATGTGGAGCACCCCTTTATCACCATTGCTCCCTGGTCCACTCTGACCCGGAGTGGTAGTACCTGTTAGGGTCCCATCTATGGGTTAAATAGAAAAATGTATTTATAAAAAAATTGTATTATCCATTAAGAATTGATTTATTTCAAAACTTTATTGGCATTAAATGACCCACTGAGGTTGATATGCCGTAAAACAAAACAAACCAAAAATCATTTCTTAACAAATCTAAAACAATCAACTACAATCAATGAAGAAAGTGGACATAAAAAATAAACAAAATTTCATTGCCTATCCCATAATTCCATATTTCCCCACCAGATAATCAACCCCACAAAAACCAACGGCTATAAATTTGTCCCACTTTAAGACAGACATATTACACCGATATAGCATCTTACGGCGTCATAGGAAAACTGTCTCTCAACTGTGAAAAGCTTTAATTATAAAAGTCTCGTAATTATTGTGTAAACCAGCCACAGTTAACGTTTCCCGAGGAGCAAGATATCCATTTATTAAATGTTGAGTTGATACAACATGGCGGACGAAAACATTGTAGTAGCAGACGACGCTGCGGGGAACGAGAATAAATAGAAAAAAAGCAAACGATAGTTAATAGAGTGTTAATACTGAAAGGAAATGTCCGTATTATCTTATGAATGTATATAGTTTTATTTATGTCGGTGTCTACTTTAATGTACGTTTATATTTCTACATATTGCAACATGTTCGTACTTATATGTACACATAATGTAGATAGACGCACACAGAAGAATTCATATACGAGGGTTTGCACCAATTTTTGTAGGTAATTAGGAACTTTTGTTTAGTAAATTAGGGTGTCCCAGAAAAACAGAACCCACAAATTTTGTAATAAAACTTAATTTTAACTAGGGGGATTAGGGTTAAGGTTAGGGGTTGGGGTTAGGACTGTTTTTTTTTCTGGGTCACCCTATAATTAAGTTTTATTACAAAATTTGTGGGTTCTTTTTTTCTGGGTCACCCTGTATATAGGTGACAAAAAAAAACAGAACCCAAATTATTTATTCATTTTCCCATTAAAATAACCCTAAACCCTCTAGATAAAATTAACAGTTTTATTACAAAATTTGTGGGTTCTGTTTTTTCTGGGACACCCTAATTTACTAAACAAAAGTTCATAATTACCTTTTTGTTAGTATCGACATGACTTGAATTATCCAATGAATTATGAGTTTAATACGAAATGAAGACACTTTTAATTTATTGTCAATTGCGCTTTCCCAATTGTTAAGAAAGGGGAGCTAACTGAGACCATCAAAAGATTATTATCACCAAATACAAGACATCTAGAAGATACAAAGCCATTTCCAAAAGCTTCGATATCACTGTTTCAACAGTGTAAAACTTTTCTAATATGAACCGTTTTGCCTTGGGTGACACGGTACGTAGATCTTGTTTGGTTTACGTATTTAACGGCACATCAACTCCTTATAGGTTATTTAATGCCGAAATTCGATTCATTTGTAAACGTTTGATTGTAATCATAACCCTATTTTCTATGCCCAATTGGGAAAGGTATGAACCCCCAAGTTATACAGCTGTTCTACAATAATGGCTTTGGTATTAAATAACCCACGAAGATTGATATGCCATTAAACAGAAAAAGCATTTTTTTGTATGTTGAACTTTTTTATTTGTCTGTAATCTTTTTTTTTTTTTTTTTGTAAACAGTTATATGATATCAAGTATTCCAATCTAATACAAATAATTTGCACACAGTTATATGGTTTCGAGTATTCCTATCTCATATACATACTTTGCACACCGCTGTATAGTTTCAAGTATTCCTATCTAATACCAATAATTTATTCATAATTATATGTTTAAAGCAATTATTTCTATTTAATAAAAATCATATATTTGCATACAGTTATGTGGTTTTAAGTAACAAATAATAATAATCCCCTGTTGGCGAGACTGACTGTGTCACCTGCAGGGAAGTAAGACCCACCCAATAAGGGTATGTCCTGGGTTTGATACTAAACTGCATCTGATGGCGAGACTCCAGTTCTGAAGAACTGGGGAACTGGGGAAAGTAGAGTACCCTTCCACTGCCATTACTCCCAGGTTCACTCTGACTCGGAGTCGTAGGGTCCCATTTATGAGGTAATTATATGTTTTTAAAACATTTGTATCTGATCAGATTGTCTGCAAGAAAAACTATTTAAAAAATACAAGAAATTAAAATCTGAACGTATAATGAGTAATTCCCTAATCTCTGGCATAAAATAATCCAAGATGGGTTGACGTGTCCTTAAAATCAATTAATCTTAGTAAACAATTATAGCTTGAAGTAAGTATTCTTTATACAAATAATTTGCACACAGTTATATGTTTTTTACTATATCTAAGACAAATAATTTGCACAAAGACCTATTTAAACCATACATTGGAACCTAATAGTACCAACAACTCCGTTTCAGAGTGGATCTGGGAGTAATAGCAATGAAGTGGTGACAAGTGCTCCATAATTGAATCCTCACCATTAGATGCAATTTAGTTTCATACCCAGGACAGATCTTTGGGTAGATCTTAGCCTTCTGCTAAAGATACTGTGTATTCTAATCCGCAGCGATTGCGTGTGTTATGTGTACCCGGGACAAAAAAAGGTTTGGAAACAACTGACAACGTTTTATTCTTTTAATAAAACAATCTAACTTCTGACGTTGGCCTTTTTTCTTTTCTTCTTTTTGTATCTGTAGAAAGTTGTCCTTTTCACGTCACATGCTAACATCACCCATAGAAATCCAAAAAAACGCTAGATATGCATATACGCATGCGTCAATACGTAGCCAATCAGAAACGGTGAAAATCAGAAAAATAATGGATTAAAAGCTATCGATTGGTTTGGAAATCGATTGTCATACACAAGTCCGACAAAACTTATTTGAATTTAAAATAAAAATAGTGCATATATATATATAAATATATATATATATATATATATATATATGGTTTTTTTTAAGTTGGCCGTTATTACGAAGCATCTAAAAATAAATGGATGAACTCGATGTTATGGAGTATTGGATTCACTTATTTTTTTATTATTTGTTATAAATTTTCGGGTTCGTTAGATACCCTTTTTCAAATGAATGTTGCTCCTGTTCAATGGATCTTTTGTCTTTGTTGTTATTGACAGCGGCAGCGTCTGTAAAATATTTATAATAACGGAGTATTCCGATGTCAGCGTTCAGTCCCCTCACGTGAGTTTGTAATTTTAGAATCCATTTAGTTTCTGCTTGTTTTCGAGATTGCGTTGTTGGAAATGCGTGTTCTATTAAAATACATTTGAGGTGTGTAAGGTTGTGTGATAGGGTGTTAAAGTGAAGTGCTGTCGTACTATGCGGGGATTTGAGTTTTATTGTGGATTTGTGGTTATTTAATCTTAGTCTAAAAGATGTAGATGTTTCTCCCACACACACACACATATATATATATAATATATATCTTATTATAATGGAGATTGTGTGCTTTTCTGTCTGTAACCGAAACTATATTACTACTCATATCACTATTCCCTTAATTATTGACATCACATTCCCAATGATTTTATTTTTATTTAAATCTCAATTATTAATAAAATTGTTTTACATTATTAATACTGTTAACCATATCTACATTCTAACAACATGCAATTGTATTTATATATACAACAAAATAGCGGTTTACGGGAAGGCTAATTTGCATATTGATATTAAAAATGTGATTTTATTAAATATGTGCTTAGTATTATTGATTTCTAACTGTTTGGTTTTATTTTAATGGATATAATAAAAAATCTCTTCAATGAATCTTGAATTAACAAGAAACAAGAACTGTCATTTTATTATTTACTTCCTCTTTTAACTAAATACTTAAATTAGAAAAAATAACAATGAAAGACGAGAGTGATGGAAGAGTAAGTTTCAGTTGTTCTATTTTTTATTATACTCCTCTGTTTCAAATCATTTTTATCTGCATTTCCCATTTAGTTTCATTAGCCTTTCTAATTTAATATAATATTTTATTACATTAAACGTAAATACTTGCACCCGTAGGGTGCATATATTTGCTAGTATATATATATTCATTCTTTTATAATTGTGTTTAAGAGTTTTCTTTAACTCTTAAAAAGCAACAAAAAGGTATCCAAATGTAAATCTAAACGTAAAACGTATGATATATTCTTAACTTCCTACTAAGCAAAAATAGCCATAAGGCCATTTTTAACGCTGTCTCCCACGTAGAAAGCAATCCTTCCGTAGCGGTGAGTTTTAAAATGGCTAAGATTCCGTTGGCATTCTCCTTGATAGGCACCTCAGGCACCGGGTAATAAACCTATCCCTTACCTCTTTTAGTCGAGGTGCTGCCTGTGGGTAAGGCCACGTGGAATCCAGCCAGTTTTTTTTTGTTTCAACCAACTGCTCCTGTGCCAAGTATGCAACGAGTTACAATCTATCAATAAATCAATCTGTTTCTCTTAAAAATTATCCACAATAAAAATAACTTTTTATTATTATTGAAATGATGATAAACCAAATAAATTAAGACACAAATTAGCTAAATACTAGCCTAAAAGCCACCTATTGAGGTCAGT
>CM042181.1:11753155-11865655 GCA_023376005.1 Doryteuthis pealeii
CATAGATATGAAGATAGATAGTTAGATACATAGATATGAAGATAGATAGTTAGATACATAGATATAGATAGATAGTTAGATACATAGATATAGTTAGATACTAGATACATAGATATGAAGATAGATAGTTAGATACATAGATATAGATAGTTAGATACATAGATATGAAGATAGATAGTCAGATACATAGATATGAAGATATATAGTTAGATACATAGATATGAAGATATATAGTTAGATAGATACATAGTTAGATATAAAGATAGATACGAAGATAGATAGTTAGATACATAGATTGATACGAAGATAGATAGATACATATATAGATATGACCATACTGAATTAATCTATATATATATATTATATATATATATATATATATAAAAGATTGAGAGAGAGAGAGAGAGATGAAGATAGAATGACTGATAAATATAGACACGAACGGTATGCATATCCCACGTGTTGTGTAGATGTTTTTAAAAAAACCAACTCTCAGACTCTAATTTGATTTTTCTGTTTGTCTCGATGATGTTTTGCTTAAGTCCGTCAATGTACTTAACCTTCCACTAAATCATATATCGAATTTGACAGCAAGTCAAAATGGCGACCGTAAGAAGCCCCCATTGGCTGCCATTATGGAAACGGCACAGGCTTTCTCTCTCGGCCTATTCTCCACAGACAGGCCAAATATTTATCGATTTTTATCATGGACGGCATAATTGATTTCTCACTGAATTCTGTTGAGCTGCAGCCTCGTTTTGGCAGCCGGTTTACGCTCCAACTCCTCCCTCCCCCTTCCCCGCTGAAAAATAATATGTCTTTTTTCGTAACATCAACGAAATGTCCGTATTTTTCGATGTCTTTGTATTCATCTCTAGACTACTGACTGACGTCTGTACATTTTATATAAGGGGTAGTGTGGTCCAAGGAATATAACAAAAAAAAACTGACTATATCCCTTGTAGTAATTTCCCAAACCTTGCGTCACGAGCAGGATGTGACATAAGGTCAATTCGTCCAGCGCAGTCACCCAAGTTAGAATTCAAAGGTTTCTTTCTCCAAGACTGTTTATCTTAAAAGGGCTGAAAACAGACTGTCCTATTTACTCATTGTTGGGGAGAGATCAAGTCAACACCCTGTCGGCTGAGGCTGAAGAATACACCGATTGCACTTCTGCAGAGGGGTAAAATCCCCCAATGGAACCACCTGTTGGCTGTGGATAGCGACCCGTGATGCTTAAGGACGGAATCCTGGTGACTGAACAGTCCATGACCTACAACTCTACTTTAACCCTTATTTTGACCAGATGGTTAGTCAGAGAGACATTTCCAATCATTCGGCTGTCCACGTCAAGCCCTATCTCCTATATGATTGTTCTCTATTGCTTTTATGATAAACCCTCAATCCTTTTTGTCATATGGGTGCTAGAAGGCGGTGGCTGAGTGTGTTGGTGTCCTGGGTATGACGTTAAACTCTATCTGAAAGTGAAGTTCCAATTCTGGAGCTCTGGGGAATGTGGAGTACACCTTCATCAACATTACTCCGGAGTGGTAATACCTGTTAAGGTCCTATCTATGGGTTAAATAAATAAAAAATTGAGTTAAAAAAAATGTTGAATACTCATAAAAAATAAATAAAACAAAACGTATTCGGCATAAAATAACCCAACAAGGGTTGACATGCCGTAAAATCAGCCAACCAACATATGGATTCATGTCTTTATCAAGACAAACAGATTGGTCTAGGATTTGAACCTGGGTTGCCTATTCTATTTACTACGATAAAAGGGATATGACCCCCCACCAAAAAGGGGATGTATCCTGAGTATTACACTAAACTGCATCTGATGGTGAGACTCCAGTTCTATAGATCTAGGGAATGTGGACTACCCATTCATTGCTATTACTCCCAATTCCACTCTGACCTAGAGGGATAGTAATTGTTAGGGTCCCATATATGGGTCAACTAGAATTCGTATTTCCTTAAACCGTGTGCAATAAAACTCTTAAGAAACAACTATGCACAAAATGTAAATCCGAATGTATAATGAGCGCGATTCCCTAACCATAGGGAATACAGTTCTAAGTGATAATCATCTATAGCTTACAGGTTCAATCTTGACTACGGGCAAAAATAACAAAATACTGAACATAGTTTAACTCTTGTACCCAGTCATGGTTAACGGAATGAGTACAATCTACCCCAATAGATTAGATAATGAGTTCCGTTCGAAATTACGTAAAGGCACCCGATTACGACACTAAGGCTCCTGAGTTCGATGAGAAGGTTCCAGATTTCAACAAGAAACATCTATAGAAGGCGGGAGAGCACATTGGGCGAAACGTTGTGTATATAGCAATAAAGATGAGGATAACAGTCCGAAAAATCTAAATAATACAAATTATCAAGCCTTATCTTAAATATTTAGACAAATAAGTATTAGTAGGTATTAGTTTATAACCAACACTAGGTAATGTATTAGTGCATCACTAACACTGAACATTTGGTAAGGAAAGACAAACAACTAACTCGCATGAACAGTGTACATATGAATGGTAAATAGACACGCAACAACGAAATAACATGTGTCCCCTACAAAGAAACATGTCCATTTTGATCCAGGAGCGAGGACTTAGACGGGTGACGTGGAAAGCAACGCTTCCCAATCCAAGAGAAGGCAATTATTTGTTTCTCTATATCAATGGTTCTCAACCTCTTTTTACCTATTGACCCCCTTTTAATCCTATTTTACTCTGGTGGACCCCCATAGCTATTCGTTGTTTAAAAATCCCATTGTATTTTTATAAAATACATTTTACTTGCCTGGGTCCCAAAAAATGTTATATGGACCCCGGTTGAGAACCACTGCTATATATTATTAATTTAGCTTGTTTTTGTTGTTTAATGTCATATTAATAACCAACTTTGTAGAAAACAGTAATGGTACTATTTAACCTATGTCTAGAAGATGAGGGGATACATACCTTTCCCAATGGTATTAGTCCAAAGTGAACGTAATAACCCTACTGGAGTTTTAATTTGATTACTACGATTTCGCAGTCAAACACGTTAGCCACTATGCTACGGGTATTTCCTCTTTGGCATTAAATAACCCACGAAGGTTGATATGCTATGAAACAAAGAAACCAAACCAAACCAGAATTGACATTTCTAAACATTTAAAGAAAAAGATTTAAGAAACTATTTGACTAATCCGTTGTTCTGTACATTTCGTTACGTCTTACGACTAGTAAACAGATTACCGACCGTATGGAAATTTTATCTCTGATATAAAAACAAAAATGTAGCTGCGTCAGTACTATTGTAGGGTTACACTGCTTGGAGTCTAACGAAACTCTTGGAGAAAAAGCCAGAGGTTAACTACACAAGGATAATGTGAGCTGTTTTCAATAATTCCTTGAAGGAGCACTCTAAAAAAAAACAGCCACTTACTTTCCATCTCACAAACCAATCAATTAAGACGAACAAACCCATTTGGGCACTGCTGGAGAAGTAAGGACGAACTCATAAGCGACTTTCTCCAATGAACTCCCGCGTATGGATATACAAGTGTTGGTCTACCAGCACAAACTTACACTCATCAGCTCTGTACGGACACTGGATGCTGTCTCGAGAACTTATCAAGTTCGATGGTCGATAGGGCCGGATGTCGAGAAAGTCCTGTAAATCCGTGCTACCAGAAGGCCTTGAGGATGGTGATGACGTAGTTACGAGCCTTACAACTGATTAAAGACTAATTCGATGTGAAACCTCCTTTCCATCTCCCTATGAGGAACATTTGCTGTGTTGTTCACTACCGAACAAAATTATTCTGCACCCGAAGTCAACAAGGTCATCTTCGGGGCATGTCTCTACTACACTAATGACACGGCATAGCTGTTATCCGCTACATAACACATTTTTTATGCTAAACCACCTCTTCTGTTCAATAATCATGGACAATACATTTTTGGAACTGTACATAAAACAGTTTGGTCATCTATGGAGGACAAACTAACTTTCCTAAATTATTAATATAGATATAATATACATATATGTATTTATGCCTATATATGTATACATACGTGTGTGTGTGTGTGTGTGTGTTCGTATTTGCGAGAATATATTCAAATGTTTCTCTTGCGTTTTCACTGCCAGTTAATCACAAAGCAAACGAAGGCAGAAAACTGTTTTGATCATTTTCAGAGGCTACAGATTTGGGTATTGGCAATTGAGTTTACGAGATTGGATTTTGCCCCAAATGAGGGGGAAGTCGAGTAGAGATGGGGGTCGGTTTGCGGAAAGGGGTGATGGCATACGAAGAAAAGATATGGGAAGTGAAAAGAAGGAAAGGAAAGGAACGAAAGAAAAGAAAGGAAGGAAGAAAGAAAGAAGGAAGAAAAGAAAGAAAGAAAGAAGGAAGAAAGAAAGAAGGAAGAAAAGAAAGAAGGAAAGAAAGAAGGAAGGAAAGAAGGAAGGAAAGAAAGAAAGAAAGAAAGAAGGAAGGAAGGAAAGAAAGAAGAAAAGAAAGAAAAAGGTTCATACAACAGTAAAAAGTCAAATGAGAAAGCTTCTAGAAAGAAAGAAAGAAGGAAGGAAGAAAATAAAACCAAAATTAGAAGAAAGAAGAAAAAAGAAAAAGAAAGAAAAAGATTCATACAACAGTAAACAGTTAAATGAGAAAGCTTCGAGAAAGAAAAAAATGAAAAAAAGAAAGAAAGAAAGAAATACAACCAAAATTAGAAGAAAGAAAGAAAGGAAAAAAGATCCATACAACAGTAAAAAGAATTGGATAAAAATTATGTCAAGAAAGAAAGATTTATATAATGGTAAATAGTGAAATGAGAAAGCTTCTAGAGACAAAGAAAGAATTGGATAAAAAGTATGACGAGATTAGAGAAGTAAGAAGGTAAGAAAGAAAGAAGAAAGAACGAAAGAACGAAAGAAGGAAAGAAGGTAAGAAGGTAAGAAGGAAAGAAGAAAGAACGAAAGAAGAAAGAAAGAACGAAAGAAGAAAGAACGAAAGAAGGAAGGAAAGAACGAAAGAACGAAAGAACGAAAGAACGAAAGAACGAAAGAACGAAAAGAAAGAAAAGAAGGAAAGAACGAAAGAAGGAAAGAACGAAAGAAGGAAAGAACGAAAAGAAGAAAGAAAGAACGAAAGAACGAAAGAAGAACGAAAGAACGAAAGAAAAGAACGAAAGAAAGAACGAAAGAACGAAAGAACGAAAGAAAGAACGAAAGAATCTATTGAATTAGCAATAAAAACGGAATGAAAAAAAAGAAATCCTTGAAAGAAAAGAGGACATGAGTATGAAAACAAAATAAAGAAATGAATCGAACAATATCAATCAAAACTAAAAAATCTCGTGTGAGGGGAAAGAAATGTGGAAATATGGAAGGGAAAGAAAAGGTGAACATTTCAACTGGCCTGTCCATAACAAATGAAAGCTATTCAAGAAAACCATAACTACAAATAATCGTTTTCCTCGTGTAATATCTGCCGGGAGCAACATTGATTTCTGTCAGGGAAAATTACACAATGGCGAGAGAAAATGGCGGAGAAAAACTCTGCAAATGGCGTCGAAAGCAGAATCACGAGTAAAAAAGGCCTAAAACAACGAGTGGTGGAAAAAAAACATCCAAGTCCATATAATAATAATAATAATAATAATAATAATAATAATAATAATAATAATGCTCTCTTATAGACATGATTATGACGTCTAATAAAAAGAGAATTTGATAAAGTTACCAAATATAAAGATCTGGGAATAGTAATTGCAAGAATATGTCATTTAAACGCAACCAATATTCCAAGAGGTGGAGGAATTACAGGAATGGTTAGGAAGAATATTGATACACACATTAAGAAAATCCCAGGAAATCCATTTTTATCCGAAATACAAATTATCCCCCTAATGAACTCTGATCACATAGGAAGAAAAACTCTCTAAATCTAATATGCTCAATAACTTCCTAAGGAAAACATTCATTTACCTTAGGTCTCAGTCAAGTGAAAGAGTTGGAAGAATATATATATATATATATATGGTAGAAATGTGAGGAGGTTAATCCGACAGTATGTGGAGAAAAGTAGACAAACACGGGATGTTATGGAAACTTTATGTTTATTGTCGACGATGCAACGTTTCGGTCTCTTATTAGACCATCTTCAGGACTTGGGTATAGTTCTTACTCCAATGATGGAAATTCTCAAAATGCTGAAAACGAAAGGTCGTCAGTAGGGGGTGTGTGGTTGGGGGGGGTTAGTGGATTCTTCTTCAACCACACCTCCCCCTACTGACGACCTTTAAATAAAAAAAATACAGGTCAACACACAACACCATTGTTACCGTATTATTTTTTTTTTATTCCAAACTGCATTGTGATAGCCTTCTAAATCAACCTCCTAACCAATACATACAAAATGCTTCAAGCAAATTATGAAACTCTCTTATATATATATATATATATATATATATATATATATATATAATAGTCTTCCACAGACACCGTGTTTCGACGTATCATGTCTCTTCGGTGTAGTCAGACATTAGCAGGCTACCTGCAGCCGTGATGGAAACCCGATAGATTTATCATCAGTCAGACTTCCTAACTATTCGGCCATCAACACCTATAGACTGGAACAAGGATTTTAACAGATAGATACATATGTGTATATGTAAAAGCCGTCAGAGAGGGGTCAATCCGTTTTATAGGAGAGAAATAGAATAAGAATAAAAAGATGAAGAAAGAGGAGGAAGATGAAGAAAGAGGAGGAGGAAGATGAAGAAGATGAAGAAAGAGGAGGAGGAAGATGAAGAAGATGAAGAAAGAGGAGGAGGAAGATGAAGAAGAAGAAGAAAGAGGAGGAGGAAGATGAAGAAGAAGAAGAAAGAGGAGGAGGAAGAAGAAGAAGAAGAGAAAGAGGAGGAAGATGAAGAAGAAGAGAAAGAGGAAGATGAAGAAGAAGAGAAAGGGAGGAAGAGAAGAAGAAGAAGAAGAGGAGGAAGATGAAGAAGAAGAAGAAAGAGGAGGAAGATGAAGAAGAAGAAAGAGGAGGAGATGAAGAAGAAGAAAAGAGGAGGAAGATGAAGAAGAAGAGGAGGAGGGAGAAGAAGAAGAAAGAGGAGGAGGAGAAGAAGAAGAAAGAGGAGGAGGGAGAAGAAGAAGAAAGAGAGAGGGAGAGAAGAAGAAAGAGGAGGAGGGAGAAGAAGAAGAAAGAGGAGGAAGAGGAAGATGAAGAAAGAAGAGAAGAGGAAGAAAGAGGAGGAAGAGGAAGAAAGAGGAGGAAGAGGAAGATGAAGAAAGAGGAAGATGAAGAAGAGGAGATGAAGAAAGAGGAGGAAGAAGAAGAAAGAGGGGAAGAAGAGAAGAGAAGAGAAGGGGGAAGATGAAGAAAGAGGGGGAAGATGAAGATGAAGAAAGAGGGGAAGATGAAGATGAAGAAAGAGGAGGAAGATGAAGAAGAAGAAAGAGGAGGAAGAAGAAGAAGAAGAAAGAGGAGGAAGATGAAGATGAAGAAAGAGGAGGAAGATGAAGAAAGAGGAGGAAGATGAAGATGAAGAAAGAGGAGGAAGATGAAGAAAGAGGGGGAAGATGAAGATGAGAGGAAGATGAAGATGAAGAAAGAGGAGGAAGATGAAGATGAAGAAAGAGGAGGAAGATGAAGATGAAGAAAGAAGGAAGGAAGGAAGATGAAGAAAGGAGAAGATGAAGAAAGAGGGGAAGATGAAGAAAGAGGGGAAGATGAAGATGAAGAAAGAGGAGGAAGAGAAGAAAGAGGAAGATGAAGAAGAGGGGGAAGATGAAGAAGAAGAAAGAGGAGGAAGAAGAGAAGAAAGAAAGAGGAGGAAGATGAAGAAGAAGAAAGAGGAGGAAGATGAAGATGAAGAAAGAGCAGGAAGATGAAGAAGAAGAAAGAGAAGGAAGATGAAGAAGAAGAAAGAGAAGGAAGATGAAGAAGAAGAAAGAGGAGGAAGATGAAGAAGTCTAATGCATTTTCCGTTCCATCCAACTATTGAGGCAAAATGAAAGAAAGCGAAAAGATAAACAAATACTTAGTTCTTGAAAAAGTCACAGAACATAAAGGTCTTTTTTAGATGTTTAAAATTCTTTTTTTCTTCCTTTTCTTTATTCTTTTTGATTTTTGTAACACGAATTCCATCTTTCTTTTCTTCTCATCAATTCCTTCTTCTCTCCATTTTTTTTTTTTTTTCACTTTGTCCCATTTTTTCTTATTTTACTAATTGATAATAACACGTGAAAACGGTTCTTCCGTTTGAAATGAGCAAATACTTTCCGACATTTCTTCTTCATTTCCATTCTTCTTATTCTTCCTCTTTTTCTTCTTCTTATTATTATTATTCCTCTCATTCTTCTTATATTTTTCCTCTTATTCTTCTTATATTCTTATTCTTCCTCTCCTTTTTTCCTTGTCCAAAAAAACAGATAAATACAAGAAAATTCAATTTGCTCATTTTGCCAAAGGCCGAAAAATCTTTTCAGTCCCCGAATTACTTTCAAAGGACCCACTTTTCTGCTCAAATTGCCTCAAGCATTTCTCTTCGATCAACTGAGGACGTTCGGACCCGCTGACCGGACAATAAGAGTGAGGAAAAAGAAAAAGAAAGAATTCTGTTTTGATTGGTCAGCTCCAACACAACGCTATCAATTCAGCCAACCAAATGATGCCACAATATGTTCTTTGCTTAACCAATCAAATAACACCACGTGGATTATATCTTGGATTGTCAGCAACATTTCAAAAACATTCTATATGTGGCATTTCTTCCAAACAGCAGCCGTGTCAGTACTATTGTATGGTTGCACTAGTTTGACTTTAACGAAATGCCTGGAGAAAAAGTTAGATGAGAACTATTTTCAATAGCACACTACTGTTATATACTGGAACCCTCAAGGAACACGGACACTTATTTATAAAAATATAAGATTATATATTTATTTCCTCGGTTGTGTGTAGACTGATAGTCGTTAGCAGGGGATACAAATACGTGGAGCCTTTGAGAGTTCTCTGCAAGCGATCACGAACCTGATTTCCGTCTGCTAAATTAATTTCCACGGGCTATTTTATTATAGTCCAACTCACGATGTCACGCCTCTTTTATCGTGACACCTACGCAGTTTTTTTTTAAACACACCTCTTCGCCTATGCAGCCTGTTTTCTGTTGGATTTTGTGTAAAGTATTCAACATGGCGCTGCAGACAGGATTATTTGATCCGGCTACGGTCAGGAGCACAGGACTGCAACTTCATATGCCCCAACTGCGATCATGACCTATCCAGTACATACATCAAGGATCAGTTTATCCGGGGTATAGCTAATGATGTGCTACAAACGGACATGCTGGCTAAGGCAGGATCGCTGAAGACAGATTGGTTATGGGATACGCCTACAGATTTTCTGCGCCTACACAGTGTCAAATGTACACCTGCATTTCTAGTTGCAAAAGGTCAGTGCAATGCCATATCCTGTTTTTGTTTCCAGGCCCACACTTGACACCCACACCTTCCTGTATACAGCCCGAGCTCCAGGTGCAAACCGATTGACCAGGCAATATATTACACTACAACACAGCAGTTGTGTGGCTATTTACATCTCAAATCTCAAACAATCCAAGAAAGATAAGCAAGACATGCTGGGTACTGCTGGGGAAGTAAGAACAAATTCATAAATGATGATTCTTACACATGGACACACTAGTTTGGGACAAAGATGCCGTCTAGAGGACTAAGAGCGATGCCCGATAGGTGTGGATGGTGAGAGAGAGTCAATGAAATCCTTGATATCAGCACACCTTGCTGCCGCTGCTTCTGATGATGATGCTGATGATATAATATGATAAGTTTACGCTCGTCATCTTACTTTATGTCAGATGAGCATTCAACACGTTGGAGAGCCACTTTCGTAGTCTTTGTTATCATCAAAATGAAACTGGTCCTCAGTGGATCACATCCCTACTTCTCCACACAGTCACCGTTTCTCTCGGTAACAATATTCCACCTTCAAATGAGTGAATGTATCTATACCCCGTAAAAATGTGTTTACTTTTCTTTGAGCCACTTCAAATATATATATGTATCATCGGGGTGGCCTAAAGTCAGTATCAGCCAATCACCGAGGGAGTCTATCCCCTTTTCACTAGTGCTAAACCAAGGAGATTGATTTTGCGTGGAGCGCCACACCTATCATCAGCTCCTTACTTTACCGCACAGATCCCTGTGCTATTCATACTCTGAGTTGGCGAGGGCTGGTATCGAACTAGGAACCTTATGGTTTCTAGCCGAACGCTCTACCGACTGAGCTAACCCGGCCCTTATATATATATATATATATATATATATATATATATATATATATATATATATATAAGGTTATGAAAACACAATATTGTTAAAAATAAAATATTTTCATAGCTAATATTGAACAATATTTCGATTTATAAAAAATCATCATCAGAGCATGCTTATAATCCGGACTCCTCGAGAGAGAAGCAGAAAATAATTTAATTTCACACCGGAAGCATTGTTTTTCCAAAAAGCGTGTAAACTATGCGATCGCTTCGTCATTTGTACATCCGCTGCATGTTTTTCCGCTAACGTCATGAACATGTTGCTACACCGTATTTCTTCAGTGTAACAGTTTTGAAAGAAAAAGAAATACTTCAAATTCAAAAATAGAAAAATTCTCTTATTCAAAAAAGAGTTTTAACCCGTTCATGGTCGGTTAGTAACGGATTTTTTTCAGGAAAGAAATGTTTATTTGATTATTTTACATACCGTCGGATTCATTTCCTTACTCTTAACACACACACACACACATATATATATATATATATATATATATATATATATATATATATTTAATTTGCTGAGTTTTTATAGATCAATGTTTATTATAAACAGCTACCCAGGTTTCATGCCAAGGGGCAATCATCAGGCCGTTGAGTTAGATCCCATGGTGTTTATTGAAGATCTTTTCTTAATGTCACATTCTGGACCGCAAATAACGTCGGTTACTTTCGCGGACGCTAGTGTACTTCGGATTTATTAAAAATTTTAATTTTTTAATTTTTACAAATATTGCATTTTTTTTTAACAATGCCAACGAAGTTACCTCCCTTTATTCGTTAAAAATAGAAAAAATTTTCTTTTGAAAAAAATTTTTTTATTTTATTTTTTATATTAATTCCGTTTGATAAAGGATGTATATGTTTTAAAAAACCATTTTTATATATGGTAGAGTCTTTTTAATTTTTTCCAAAATAATACAAAGGTAGATGATGTTGTTCCTTTGTCGAAAATCCATTTTTTTATTGTTGAAATATCAGATTTTTTTTGTATATATATATATATATATATAATATCACTTCGTAACATACGGTACTGTAAGCACCTGTGTGGCAAAGCTTAGGTTTTAAGGGTATCTCAGTGTAGTGTAATAACTGTCGTTTATTCAACTGAGCCTAGTTTGACACAAGACCAGAAGTATGGAGCACACAGTGAGAACTAATTCACTTAAAATGGTGTCATTGACTAACCATTGCACTATGCAAAGTATCCGGTACTGTTTGGGAAATTTGTCGCATATATCAATTAATACTGAATAGCGTGTTGAATTCTCACTGAGTGACCCCTAATCGTGGCCTTGTGGCAACTGTTATTTTTAGGGAACTTCATCGCCTTGTATGATCATTTAGTGCTGAGGTGATAATATCCATATTGATTGTATAATGCTCTATACTTGTAGCCTTGTGCCAGACTTAGATGTTTTTAACTACTTTTGGCACCACTCACCTGTACGTAAGTCCTCGCATTAAATTTGATCACATGTCATATGCTGACTTGGTGTGATATAGGGACCTTACATATATATATATATATATATATATATATATATATATAGGTTAAATTATTATTATTATTGGAGAAATGATTATAGAGGGCTCAATTACTTATGTAAGAGCTTTATTTATTTATTTATTTATAATTAATAAATAAATAAATAAATATATAATATATATATATATATATATATATATATTATATATATCAACCCCTCCGCACGAGTAGGATGCGACACATGGTCAATTTTTTAAGCGGGGTTTAACAGGTTTGAATTCAGAGTTTTCCTTCTCCTAGACTGGTTTCGTAGCCAAGGTTAAATAGCCCAGTCTGCCCTACTATTTACCCATAGCTGGAGGGAGAGTGCGAATGCATATCTTTTCAAATGGTATTAGCGCTATGTGAAATGCAAACAGTCTTGTGTTGGATTTTATCTCGAGTCAAAGAGTCCATTTCCTATGACTGTAACCATTACACCACCACACCTCGACATAGGGGGCTTGATATATATCTATAAACCGGCAGATAATACACGCCTTTATGGATGTCACGTAGCATTTTCTGTTGTTCTAAAGGTGATTCATAGATCGTAATAAAAGTCTGCTAAGAAATATTAATTACGTTATGATTTTACAAAGACAATCTACGACACGTGAAATAAGGAAATGAACAGACTTAGATAAAATGTAACGGTTATAAAGTGTTTTTTAAATTCTTCCTGCGGGAAATCGCTTAAACGATCGAGAAATATCAGCATTCACTAACGTCTGCCGAAATAGATTCCATAGTTGATGGGCTAATAAAAATGGAGGGGCGTTATTCTAAGGTCATTCGATTTTGGGAAGACGCCATTAACAAAATGGCCGCCCCAGTGAACGTATTTTGTCGTATTCGAAGAGATTGGTCATAAACTTTGTTCATTCAACAGAAAAGACAATTGATTGTCTTCCAATTCCAAGAGGTTTTCTTCTTCTCTTTTTCTTTCCCGTTATTCTTTATTTCTTTTCCCCTCTCCCTCTCTCCCTCTCAATATATAGTGTTTATTTCTTTCTGAAGCCTGGAAGATAGGACCTGGATTGACTTAACGCCAATAGTATCATAAGGCGTTTAGTTTAAATAATAATAATAATGGATTATTAACTGGACCTTGACAGAATTGAAACATGAAAGTGAAAGTGATACCAATTGTAGTTGGTGCACTTGGAACGGTCCCAATAAACTTGGGGAAAAAACTGGAGGATCTAGAAATCAGAGGAAGAATTGAGACTATCCAGACTACTGCTGCAATCGTTTAGAACACTCAAAAGAGTCCTGGAGACCTAAGGAGACTTGTTGTCCCTCAGACTCCAGTGAAATACCATCAGCTAACACTGATGTGAAAAACTCAAAAGTAGTGATGATAATAATAATACCTTGTGTGCATGGATGATATCAATATGTTTGTCAAAAATGAAAAAAACTAGAAACATTTGCACAGATCATAAGAATATAGAGCCAGGATAGAATGGAATTTGGGGTCGAAAATTGTGCCAAGCTTGCGAGAAAAAAAGTGAAAAGAGAAACATCGTAAGAAAATTTTTATTTACCTCGTACCCCACTTGTACGGGTTAGGCACAAGGCCCTATCAACGTGGGCCCACCCACAAACCGAAGGTCATGGGTGGGAGAGAACAAAAATTGCGTCGATCCCGTCGGCATTCCCCCTCAAGGGGGCGCCTCAGGCACTGGGCAATAAACCCAGCCCTGCCCCTTTAAGTGCAATGGGACCGACGCTAGTGATTTAACACCATCCCGGTCCAGAGGCCGAAGCTCACTGGACCCTTGTCCCGAAGGACGATTTGGCAGAAATAGAACTTCCAAATCAGAGAGAAATTAAATCTAAAAGGGACGAGAGTCTTGTTTCCTATAGTCTTTTTTTTTTTCGGTCTTTTCATTCGATTGTGTCATTATGTCTTTTTCCATCCTTAGTGCTTTTGCTTGTTGTCGTAGTTTCTTTATTTGTCCTTCTAGCCTCATTTCCCATCCAGCTTTTGTGTTTCTGTTCAGATTTCATAGGGAGGACATCAATTTTATCGCTGATTACTTTTTGTTCATTCATTAATTAGATAATTCAGTTCGATTGTTGTTTGTTGTATGTAATAATTTATCGACATTTATGTTAATCTTTTTTCCCAAATTTTGTTCAAAAAAGTTTTGTCTCCTTTTCATTCTCTTTGCTTTCGCCGTCGACTTGTAGGTAGAATTTTCTTTCGTTATTTTCGAAGATACAATTTTGCTTTTATTGCTTGGTTTTGTTCCGATATCTTTTGAGTCTTCCTTTTTTCACCAATATATTTTAATTTATCCTTCCATTTATATAGTCAGTCTTATTTTCTGTTTTCTTTTTCAGTCATTTCATTCGTTTGTGTTCTTGTGTCTTTTTCCATCCTTAGTGCTTTTGCTTGTTGTCGTAGTTTCTTTATTTGTCCTTCTAGCATTATTTCCCATCCAGCTTTTGTGTTTCTGTTCAGGTTTCGTATGGAACATCAATTTTATAATTTACTTTACTTACTTTTGAGAAAGGCATGAACGTCCTTATCCCCAACTATTGGTTATATAGTACTACTATTATTATTCTACAAAGAGGGCGTTGGCATGAAATAAACCACAAAGATTGATATGCCATTAAACAAAGAAATGAAACTAAACATCGGAAAGATAAATCCATCTCTTTTTCTCATGGTTTAGTTTGTTTTGTTTTACGGCATATCAACCTCAGTGGATCATTTAATGCCAACAAAGTTTTGAAATAAATTCATTCTTAATGGATACACAATTTTTTTATAAATACATTTTTCTATTTAACCCATAGATGGAACCCTAACAGGTACTACCACTCTGGGTCAGAGTGGACCAGGGAGCAATGTATATAAATACATTTTTCTATTTAACCCATAGGTGGGACCTTAACAGTTACTACCACTCCGGGGTCAGGATGGAACACAGAGCAATGGTGATGAAGGGGTACCTCACATTCCCCAAACCTCCAGAACTGGAACCTCACCATCAGATAAAGTTTAATGTCATTCATTGACCCTCAGTCACCGCCATCTAGCACATATGTGTTAAAAAGTGTCGGGGCTGGCTATAAGGGCAATAGAATTGGGACAATCATATAGGTGCTAGGGCTTGACGTGACCAGCCGATTAATCGGATCTTCTTTTATCGCTGGTAATAATGCATAGTCAATAGTGACAACAATGTTGAAAAAAATGGTATTTTATAGATGAAAACTTGTTCTACCAAAAGGTGTGATTGTGCTTCTTATATCAGTTCAAATTTCCGTGGATATAAATTGAGAACACAGAAAATGTTTTGTCCACGTGACTATTCCCACCCTCTTTTCGATGTCAAACTTAGCGAGATGTTTCTGTCAAAATATGCCCTATAAGGATAATGAGAAACTGCTATACTAAAATATAGTCGTCTTTCTTTCGGCAGCCATTTTTTTGGGGGGGGCAACTATTTTCGCGCCAAAAGTAATTGACTCGGCGAACGCTGTTTGATTGTTAATGCTTCATGGTTAACAAGATGGCTGATTTCCTTTACGTCTTTCGGCAATCGACGAATCATTATGAAGTTGGTTTCCCGTGGTGAGCATGCGTAATAATATCAAATTAAACAGAAGTGCATGTGACCGGAAGTGAAAAGGTAGGCATAAAAAGGAGGTCAATAGAGTCAACTGTTTTTTATAAGAAATGTTTCAGATCCAATTGTTTTTTATCTACTTCCTCTTCTTTCTCTCTCTCTAAATATATATATTCATCCACAGACACAGTGTTTGGACGTTTACGTCTCATCAGTCTGGCTAGACTTAAAAGCTACTTCTAGCCAGTGAAACCTGACTGAATTTTCATCAGTCATCTCGGCCGTCGGTAGGTGTAAGTAAGAAGCGAACATTTAAATGATAAGTACATACATCCGGAGATGTATGTTATGATCACCAGAGAACTCAAGTTTGTAAACAGACGAGTATATATATATATATATATATATATATATATATATATATAATGCAAGGTAGCTACTCAAATCTATCAATACATCCAGCTATGTTAGTCGGTTTTTTTATATTAACTCGCTTAATTGATTGGTTGATTCTAATATTATGTCAACGCGTCTAGGGGATTTTATGCATAGAGGTTAAGGGTATTGCGTTCATATTTATATTTTTCGTGTTTAGTTGTTTCTTACGTAGTCTTTTGTACACGGAATATGAATATTTTTAATTTGAATCATAGATTGTATTATTTTGATATATAAGGTGTCGTACAATTCACCACCTAGATTTATAGACTAAGCGAGGTCATGTGGTTTATTCCTCCGCCAATCAACAGTGATAATGCGTGGCTGATTGACTACTTAAATACTGATACTGACCGACATTCATTTGCAATCATTGACGAGAAACTTGTAATACTGAGGAACAACCAAAGGATTCTTCACCAAGCATTTCTGCTGGACAAGCGCTCTTGCTTAAAGTCCAAAGGTTGGCCCATAAAATTGTAACACCTAACAGATCCTACCCTCTACCAGAATGGACTCGAGACTAATGGCATATATCCACGGCCTTAAGTGTAAATACATTTTCTTTGTTATGTGCATTTTTTCACCAGAGTAAACCTATGAAAATATGAAGAAAAAATATTCACATGATGTATTTCTTCGTCAATATCAACGTTTAAGGGTTTCGGTTTCTTATTAAACCATCTTCCATGATAAGAATTGATATTATAATGCTTCATAGAAAAGTTATTCACAAATGAAATAAAACATTTGAATATATATATATATATATATATATATATTGTAAATGGATTGAAAGTATCCAGTCCGGAGTTCCATTCTTGTCTCACTATCTCTTCTTATTCTCTTTGTCCCATTTTATCTTCTTAACTTTTGTTACTTCTCCTTGTAGACACCTAAAACTTCTACTTGCCTTCTTCTTCTTCTTCACTTTTCTTCGTGTTCTTTTTATCAACTTTGTGCACATCTACTAGTTTCTTTCTTCACTTTTCCCACTCTTCTTCTTTCCTTCCTTCATGTTCTTTCCATTGTGCTTTCTTCTTTCAATTTTTTCTTTTGTCTTCTAAACCTTCTCATATTTAATACACTCTCTCTCTCTCTCTCTCTCTCTCTCTCTCTCTCTCTCTCTCTCTCTCTCTCTCTCTCTCTCTCTCTCTCTCTCTCTCTCTCTCTCTCTCTCTCTCTCTGGTTTCAAAACTTTTCATTCTCTCTAGTTTTATTTTTCTCTCTTTCTATCTGAATTGATTCTGCTGTCAAATTTTCTTCTCACTTTCTTTATCTCTCGTCTTTTTCTTTTTCCTCTTCTTTCTTTCTCGTCTTCTCTCTATCGTTCTCTTCTTTCCACTCTCTCTCATCTTTTTTTCTTTTTGTCCCATCTCTTTCCTCCCCGTGCATTCTATAGACCTTCAGCATTTATTCTATTAGCCCTCTTCCTAACATTCGTATTTCATCTTCATCTTTCCAATTCTTTCTAACTTTTATTTTTCCTCTTTATTTTCATATTTCTCAAACTTTTGATTTATTTTTTCTTCTTCTATTCTTCCTTTGCTTTCCACGTTTCAATGTTTGCAATCATAAAAGACGAAAAATCTTTTTCTTCTCTTTTTTTTTCTGAAGATGAACCTAATTCTTTTCTGTGTCAAACCAATATTGATTTTCTTATCGATTGATTTCTCTTCGACGGCCGTTCTGTGTCGAGGTAAGTAAACACGATTCTATTGATCTATCTATTAAAGGTAAGGAATTTACTCATTCAATGTTCAAATACGTTTATAAAATGACATAAACACTCCGTCAATAGGGCAAAACACAAGATGGCAGCCATTTGAATAAAACGAGGTGTTTGAATTGAATATCAACAAGATCTTCAGAAGATCTTGACAAGTATTTAGAAATATTTCTCTGGGATTATTTACACTAGAGTGAGTCAAAAGTTTTGCAATATTTCAGTGACAGTTCTGAATCCATTGCACGAAATTTGCTTACTTGCTTGAATTAAGCATTGCAGATTTCTCAAAGACACCAAAGGTCAGTGTTCAAGCTCTAGTATATATAATTACCAACTCCTCCACATGAGCAGGATGTGACACAAATTTAATTTCTGCAAAATCACAACTCATAGATAAGTTGAAATTAATTAAAAATACATTTTCAGCTGTCTATTTTTGATTGTTTTTTGTTCAACAGACACACACACACACACATATATATATATATATATATATATATATATATATATGGGGGGGGGGGTATTTTTCAACATATTTCATAATATGAATGTTTCAGCCATCCCGAATCAACATAGGTTTAACTTAGCACTAACTTTAAAGGAACAGTCTTGGGGGATTAAGGTTAATTGACTTTTAGGAGATATAGAATAAAATAAATTTAAATCAGACGAATGGATATTTCATTAGCCACATAGATTTCCTCAGTTCCCCTGAAGAAGGTGTACTAAGAACACTGAAACCGTGGTAGGGAATATATATATATATATATATATATATATAGTTGTTATAGAAAAGTTATTTCCCTACCACGGTTTCGGTGTTCTTAGTACACCTTCTTCAGGGGAACCGAAGAAATCACAATCCCTTCGCACAACTAGGATGCGACACAAGGTCAATTTCTTAAGAGGAGTTTTAATTCAGATTTTTCCTTCTCCTAGACTGGTTACTTAGCCAAAGTTAAAGAACCCAGTATGCCCTACTATTTACCCATAGCTGGAGGTAGAGTAGTCGTATTTATATATTTCTCAATGGTATTAGCGCTGCGTGAAATGCAAACAGACTCTTCCAGGATTTAAACTCGGATTGACGATCCATTTCCTACGACTCCATTACACCGCACGCCTCTATACTCTATTATAAGTCTCAATTTCTATGACAAGAAGATTCTCCACATTAATACTTGACGCAACACAATCTTTGACAATCCTATCTAGTCATGAACCAGACTTAGTGGCTCTCAACCTTTTTTTTAACTTCTGGACTTCTTTGATTGCCATTTGACTCTGGTATCCATTCGATATTTAAAAATTGAATTGTTATAATTAAATATTTTTTGCTCTCGGCGAGGAACTGATCGCAATTAAAACTAAAAGTTCTGTCTCACGCTTTTACTTGCGCGTTTTTCGAGGGGTCAAGCTGAAGTCACCACATGTCAATCATAACCATAACGTTTAAGGTAACTATCCACTTAACTCCCTCCGATTCTGAATTTTCAAACGAACTCTGATTCAAAATATTTAGCTACAGTACTTACATAATTCATAAGTTACCCATGAATTAGGTAACAAATGCCTCCGGTTGAGAACCTTGGCTTTAAAGCTCAAACTAAGAACCAACGTGAAACTATTTTACCCATTTACCCAAGTATCAGTTGCGAGATAATCTGTCGATATGACTATTCGCTTATGAAAGTGTCGATTGATGGTATTTTGTAAAGGTCCCAATTCCACCGGTTATTGTACAAATGAGTGTGCTTAGTTCTTGTTCAACCATTTCAAGCAAGGTCTGATCGTCATAGTAAATGGATTCGTCGACCCAAGTTCAAATCCTGGACGAGGCTGTTTTGCATATCACATAACGCTAATACCCTTGAGAAAGGTATTCATCCAACTATTCTCCCTCCATCTATGGTCGTCGTTACAATCTCTCTACACTCATTGTGGATTTTTTTACATTCATACACGACTTGCAATACACTTTTGTTAATTGGCGATGAATTTTAATTGGTTTAATGCCGTTCAAAAATGATTAACTGCGCGAATTTCGGTAGCATCAATCGGGAACACCATCAGAAACGACTGCCAAGCCAAGATTGAGCGTGGCAACGAGGTGCACAAAGTGTTGCCAATAGCCGCAGGAACAGTTCCACTGTGTCACCAGCGCTTTGGATACTTTACCTTTGGGATTACCCTCCTATCTTAGCCGATTCGTCATATTTTACAACCACTCTACATTGGGAAATTTCATTTTTTTTTACTACGTCGTTCAATTTTTCTATGAATTTCTTTTAGATGAGGCTGATGAACAAAACACTTTTTAAAAAAAGAAACACAAAAGTGGTCAGAAGAAAATCAAGGGAGATAATTTGTTTTAAAGAAAGCGTCAACATACAATACAAAACAAGACATTGGTTCCAATCGGTATGAACAGTTAAAAATGAATAAATTCATGAACAGCTGACAGAACAGCTTAAACAGAAAGGTTTTATCAAATAAAACTCTTCCAGCATAATTTTTGTACATATATATATATATATATATATATATATATATATATAAAATACTATATCATCTCTCGTTTCATTTTGAAAAGATTTACATCACTATTTAGACAACATATTATTCATCCTAATATCCTGGTGAAGTTTTTTTTATAAAAAAAAACTTTTTTAAACGTTTTAACTTCACCGTCTAAAAGAAATTAATCTTTTTGGAATACTTTATATATTCTTATTTCCATCTCTCTCTCTCCATCTCTCTCTCTCTCTCTCTCTCTCTTATATATATATATATACATATATATATGATGACCCTATATATGCTCCCCATCCCCTAGGGTTGAGCACTCTGGGGGGGGGATCTTGCTGACGGCCGCCAACTCAAGCGTAAACGCAACGCTCTTCTAAGGAATGGAGCACTTTGTGACGGCCTTTACACGCAAAGCGATGTGTGTATTAAAACAGTTAAAATCCCCTTCCCATTCTAATGGTTACGGTGCCGGACTGACACCCAACCGATCGGATTTCAATTCCGGCTGTAGGTAGCTTACAAAATGTCTAGCCACACTGAGGAGACTTGATAAGTCGAAACACGTGTCTGTGGATGACCCTATACATATATATATATATATATATATATATATATATATATATGAGAGAGAGAGAGAGAGATTGATAATACAAGGTGATATATTTATAAATAAATACTGTTCAATATCGTGGATAGAGTATTAATAATACCTTTTCTTAGGGTATTAGCGCATTATGAAATGCAAACAGGTTCGCCAAATATTTGAACTCGGATCGACGCGTTCATTTTCTACGATTCTAACCATTACAACACCCGCCTCCAACACACACACACGTGTGTGTGTGTGTGTGTGTGTGTGTGCTATTTTTTTATTAATCGCATTAATTCACTATAGAATGGGGCAGTTTATTTAATAAATCTCCTGTTTAATTTTTTGTGTGTGTTTTTTTTTCTAACTTTTCCCCCATCTTCATGAATCGACTATTTGTCTTTAACATTTTTTATGAATTGTTTGTTTGTTTGCAGGTTCATTTTGAGGCGTGTCTGTGGGGCGATAAAACTGGCGGTCGGAATCAGGTTTCCCGGTTAGCCGTCATGGTGATGGGTTCTGTGAGCAAGATGTCCAATAGGGGAACCTGTGTGTTCTTATTGCAGACACAAGATATTGATGAAGGGACTACAATGGTAGCGAAGATTCTAGAAGTAAAAGGCGGTCTTCACGGAAATAGAGAAGATGATGATGTAAGGGTGAATTTAAATGATAATAAACAAGAATGCTTAAGTGTGAAGAAAAAGAAGAAAGGAAAGAAGAAAAAAAAAGAAAAGAAAGAAGAAAAAGAAAGAAGAAAAAGAAAGAAGAAAAAAGAAAAAGAAAGGAAAGCAGAAAAAGAAAGGAAAGCAAGAGAAGAAGAAAAGAAAGAAGAAGAAATAAAGAAGAAAGGTGAAGAAAGAGAGAAGAGAGATAAAGAAGAAGAATAGAAAGAGAGACGAGAGATGATGAAGAAAGAAAGAGAGAAGAAAGATGAAGAAGAAAGAAAGAGAGAAGAAAGAAAGAAAGAAGAAAGGAGAAAGAAAGATGTAGGATAAAGCAGAAATTAAGATGAACACCAACAACAAACAAAAGGAAAAAAAAACAGAAGACTGAAAAAATGAAAAAGGGGAGTGAGTGAGATTCAATAACGTAGTCTACCTAGTTATTACCCGCAAGAAAATGACGTATAATTTTAATTTTCAGTATCAATTTAAGACAAGAGTCTAAATAATATATTTACATGTATTTACCATAGACCTATTTTGTGATTGATTTTAACGGTACATCAACCCAATATAAGTAACACTTTTATACTCTATGGTTGTTGTTGCTTTTGTTGTTTTGTTTTGGGGGTGGTGTAGTTCTTTGGAAAGGCTCTGGTATTTTTTTCTTTTTCATTTTATTTTAATTTCACGGTCGTTTGGTGAAACAAAGGAAGCCACTAACAGCGTCTGATCTTCTGGTCTAGATTAAGGGACTCATGTTCATCTTAAAATCCCAGAGACGAAGAGTCCCCGTGACGTAGTGGCTAACATGTGACATCGTAGTCGCACTATTACATTTACTTTCGCACTAATACCCTTGGGAAAGGTATGAACCTCCCATGGGTTAAATAGTACCACTACTGTACTACTAGAATGGCTTTGGCATTAAATAACCCACAAAAGTTGATAAGCCATTAAACAAATAAACCAAACCAAATCGCAGAGAATTTTCCCTTTTCTCTTTTTTCAGGACTAGTTCTGGTTGGGCCAGATATTTAGATGTATGGTCAAAATTCAGTCGTTTGCACAGTTCCCAGTGGGTTACTTTTCTCCACCCAATCGTACTTGCGCTTATAATCTTCCTGGGTGAGTTTGCTGCATTAGCTTATTATTGATTGTCTTATTTCTACAAATAGACAACACTTGCTATTTTAGACAGTGTTATTTTTTATGAGTTGTTCTGGAAGCGGTTCCTCTTTGTAGATGTCTTTAGCGCAACCCCGGCGATCTCATCTCATGTGAAATTTATTTAGTTTGTCTTGTATAAAGATCATGTAGTTGTTTTTCTTTCTATTTTTCTGTTATCGATTTTCTCACCTCTGGGGGGGGGGGCTGTTTGTTCTGGTACTATTTTGTTGCTACGATTACTTTCTTATTCTTCTGTTTATATTTTCCTAATTATTTAATCACGCTATCATCCGAGCGAACAAGACATTGAGAAGCAAAAATGAAATCATAAGTGACGTTTTCCAGTGGGAAACGTACACATAGGCACGACAGTGTGGACTGTCTAGCAAAGATCTACCTACGATGACAGATGGGGATAGTTGACGAGATATTTTCACGGATATCCGTGCTGCCAACATGATATGGTGATTTTTCTCCTAATTTAGTATTAATATCATCAACAATTGTTGTATGGACGTCCTCAGGATTGATTTGGTCACGGGGACGATGTGTGTTCACTCACGGTTGTAGAAATAATTTCTCGAAGGTATTTACACAACCCGTTCGCCAGGGATTGGATGTGACACAGGGTGTGAGACATCTAGCGAGGATCGAACACACTTTCCAATCTCAATTGATCAACGAGACTAGCTTCTTAACCATTATACCGCGATGGGACGCCTTTGTTTTCTTTTAACCCCGCCATGGGCACGTTGTGACAAAAGATCGCAAGTATGGGATATCCGGCGTGGATCAAATTCGCTCATTCAATACTAGAAATGGCTACCCAGCATCACCTGGGTAGAGTAAGGGGAACCCTGGTGTATTTGTTTGTTTACTTTTGAGATTTACAAATGCTGGAAATTTTTAAGTAGAATTTCAATGCTATTCCTATGTATAATTTAATTTTTAAATATCTTCGAATATAAATCAACTTTTAAAAGATTTTTGCACAAAAGCAAGAACCAGTGTTACATAATTATTAGATACCTAATGATTATGGCAATAGTGTAGAAAACATAATGGCGATTAGTGCAGCCCATGGCCTTGAAAGATGAGTGACAATGCTTGACCTCACTCTCACCTTGCTTTGCGGGGATGGATCGTGAGAACCGGAGGGCATGGAAGACCCTGTCTTCCGGTTTAAGGATATAGTAAGTTTAAGTCAGTTAGCAGGTAGGAGCTCGAAGGTGTAAGTCGCATTTCTATGCGCATCCTGTCATCTGCGCAGATTGTCTGGGTTGGGGATGGAAATAAAGTAACATCAATGTAAATCGAAGTATTGTGTTTATTACCTAAAAACTAACAATGACACAGGGCTTCTGATAAGGAGTGATCCCTAACAGAAACCAGACCCGAAGTCCCCAATAGAAGGCCAGACCTTAGAAGATATACCAGACCAAGATGTTAGAAGATAGAACCAAAGCCGGCCAGAAGAAAAGACGACTAGAAGTAAAGAAAGGTATATAACATTATATCGATTTGGTACGGTGAAAGCCTCAGTAATAGTGTTTATATATTTTTTTCTTTGTCGTTAATTGTTTTATCTTTGTAGTTTTATCCGGAAATACATACATTGAAAGGATAAATAAATAAAGGAAAGAAAATGTTGAATGGATAAAAATGGTTCTTTCCTTTATTTATTTATCCTTTCAACATATTGTCGGATTCATTTTCATTTTCATTTTTCAACTTACACGCATACATACATGCATGTGTCCAACCGAATTAAACACCAAAAATTGAAGCGGACTAAGGGCCGGGTTAGCTCAGTCGGTAGAGCGTTCGGCTAGAAACCACAAGGTTCCTAGTTCGATACCGGTCCTCGCCAACTCAGCGTATGAGTAGCACAGGGATCTGTGCGGTAAAGTAAGGAGCTGATGGTATGTGTGGCGCTCCACCTCAGATGCTAAAACAATCTCCTTGGTCTAGCGCTAATGAAAATGGGATAGACTCCCTTGCTGACTGGCTGATACCGACTTTAGGCCGCCCCGACGACTTTACTTTACTTTATATATGTATAGATTAATGGATCTGCGAGACTAGATTGCTAACCATTGCACCAAAATGGGACGCCCAAATAATCTCTTCTGGAATGTTTAAGTCATCAAATACTCCGTTGTGTTTTTGTATTTTGTTTATTTTTTAATTCGAACAAAGTTCGTTATTCATTGAGAGATATTCTTTCTTTCTTCTTTTTTCCAAGCCCAAAAAGTTATATAAGAAAAGATTTTAATGATTAAGATTTCCGAGCACAAACAGATCTTTAATCGTGAAGCGTGGGAAATATGAAAGAGAACGATTGCTATCTTAACATTTGCCGCTTTTTTTTCTTTTTCTTTTTGTTACAAGTTCTTTTTTTTTTATTCTTCTAAAGATTGACTTATTTTCTCTCTCTCTTTTCTTCATTCAGATACACAATTACTAGATAACTTTGTTACTCATGTATATGGCATACACGAAGAATCTATTCAATTCAACTAACACTATATATATATATATATATATATATATATATATATATAAGGTAAGGTAAAAGGAAAAGTGGACACAAAATAATGACTCAAACAAGTAGAAGTAGGAGAGAAATATTTCGTTCCTCTTTACGCGAGGAACTTCATCAGTCTAATTTATTCAAAACAAGGTACCTACATTTGTATTTATAGAAGAGAAAGTGAGTTGGTGATGAAATTCAGGGGAAGGAAAGTTTGTGAAGATTTGGTTGATCAGAGGATATTTATCATGTAAATCTTTCCCCCTCCACTTTACATGATAAACCAAATCTTCACTTGCAAACAACCCTACAGACAATGCAAAGATGAGCGTCGTGAGGCTGGGTGCGCTGGGTATTAGAAGTGTCTTTTCTTATTTGCCTAAGTGCTACGGGTACTATGTAATCCTGTACTAACTGTTTCATAGTCGGGTCATCGGCAACTAAACCGGTACTCCCACCAAGTTTCTTTGCAGAGGAGGGTGGCTAGACACCCAGCAGAATGAAAAACATAATCTGTCAAAGGGCGGAGGATGGATATATATATATATATATATATATATATATATATATATATATATATATAAAACCAAGGTTAAAGAGCCCAGTCTGACATTATTTACCCATAGCTGGAGGGAGAGTAGTTGGATGCATACCTTTCTCTCACACACATAAATGCGCACAAATACGGGTGCCCTCCACTAGTTCATCATACAGTAGGTCTTTGGGGGGTGCGGCCTTTGTTCATCCTCCTGACGTGTCTAATCCAATGCAGACGTCTCTCACATGTGTACTGTAGCGATTATATCATAGGTTATTATTAAGTTGATAGCTTCATTACTAATATGGCTGTAATATTAAAACTGGACAACGTCTGCTACGTTATCAGCGTACTGGGTTATATATTGTGTGTTAAATCGCATTGTGTATGTTATAATAATTTATATTAGTTGCTTATGATGTGATAAAGTTATACAACCTTTATGTTCTTGCAATCTATGCATGTGATTATATATATATATATATATATATGAATAAGATATAATGAAAAAACAAACGATGTTTACAACTGAAATAGGCTCATCAGAAGAGAAAGTGTGCAAACCGTTTCGGGGCCAAATTCTCTTGACGGTTTAAAAAGCAACACTCGGCCCATCCTCAACTAATATGAGGACCCTATCATATTAGTTGAGGATGGGCCGAGTGTTGCTTTTTAAACCGTCAAGAGAATTTGGCCCCGAAACGGTTTGCACACTTTCTCTTCTGATGAGCCTATTTCAGTTGTAAACATCGTTTGTTTTTTCATTATATCTTATTCATACTGTCGGATTAATTTCCATTTTATTTTCACATATATATATACATATATATATATATATATATATATATATATATATATAATCTACAGACACTGTGTTCGACATTTTATGTCTGATCAGTGTCGCCAGATACAGCAACTACCTCCGACCAGGAGCGAGACCTGACTGACTTTTTACCAGCCCGGTTCGTTAACCTCTCGGCCATCGACAGCTGCCATTAAGGAACGATGTTTTAACTGTTAAATACATACATCTGTGTATATATTTTACGGTCACCAGAGAGATCAAATCTGTAAACAACAGATTATCATTGCTTTATGCTGGCGGTGAAAGAGAGCTCTACCGGGTTTTTGGAGAATATAATATAATAAATATCTATGTGTGTGGGGGGGGGGTGTATGGGAGTAAAATAGAGAATTAAATCCGACAGTATGTATTCCAAAAGATGAATAAAACTCATTCTTAGAATACTTCGTGTTTTTCTATTTTTATACACACATACATATATTTTGGGGGGAATATGTGCTTAATTGAAGTCATACCTAATTTGAAAATTAATTAGTTGATAATTAATGAATTAGGTGAGCATGTCTGTTCAAATGTAAGGCGTAAACAAATCGAGAAAAGTTCGATCTCTGTATATACATTTCGGCATATTATGCCTCATCAGCAGAGTTATAGACAGAAAACTGCTCTGTGGTGATTCGAACCCGGCCAGGCTGGGATTCTGACCATTACACTAGCTGGTTTTCTCAGATTTCTCGTTTGTTTTTAAACTGATATATACAACATTTTTTGTGTGTGCGTGTGTATATAAAGGGTGGTTAATGAAAGACATAGTCCCAAATATAAAAACTATAATATATATATATATATATATATATATATATATATATATATATTGTTTAAAAATAAATAGAATCCACTTTAAAAAGTTTCGTCAGACAGACAGTCGGTTTGAAGAAAAACAAAAGAAATTGTATGAATATTTAAAGGGTGAGAAAATGAGCTGATGTTTCCCCTCTTTTTCAATAGAAGGTCCCAGTTGAAATAAACATCGAGTTATTCTCACGAGATTTCGCACGGGAATAGAAATACAACAAAAAAATTATCAAACTAAAAACGGTAAAGCATCAGATAAAAGAAGATCAAATAGAGATCTGTCTGTGTGTCGTCTCGAATATAAATCGGCGCAAAAGAAGCAAACATTCTTTTTTCACGAAACTTTTTTGTTTTCTTCTATGTTTTTTATTTGACCTTCGCTTTGATCATTTGCGTGATTGTATGATACCCCCACCAAAAAAAATGTGTCACTGTCTATTAACACACCCTTTTAATTCATGTGTGTGTGTGTGTATATATATATATATATATATATATAAAGGACACTCTGAAGAACATTGCTATTACTGTGAAGTACTGGGAGAAGCTAGCCTGTAATAGACTTGGCTGGAGAGCCAACCATCTACCTGTCTGTGGAAGAATTTGAGTCCAACCGAATTAAACACCAAAAATTGAAGCGGACTAAGGGCCGGGTTAGCTCAGTCGGTAGAGCGCTCGGCTAGAAGCCACAAGGTTCCTAGTTCGATACCGGTCCTCGCCAACTCAGCGTATGAGTAACACAGGGATCTGTGCGGTAAAGTAAGGAGCTGATGGTAGGTGTGGCACTCCACCTCAGACGCAAACACAATCTCCTTGGTCTAGCGCTAGTAAAAAGGGGATAGACTCCCTCGCTGATTGGCTGATACCGACTTTAAGCCACCCCGACGACTTTTTTATTAGAAAGGGTCATTTTCAGCCCAGCAACATTTAAAGTGGAGAAGTTCCAACATGTAGTTTATGTGGAAGAGTATGTGACTCCAAGGCTGGCTTGGTGAGTCATCTGAGAAAACAAGAATGGAGTGTCAAATGCTACTGGCACCTAACTGTGATGATAAAAAAACAGGAAATGGTCTTACTCAAACACGAGTTGACAGCCATTACATCATCATATACACTCAAACACAAATAGGGGAGTCGTTAGTATACATCGCTGAAGAGACTTAATAAAGTCGAAACAGTCTGTACGGTGTTCTGCATAGCGAGCCATCCTTTGCCGGGATTCACTTGTCAAGATTATTTTCTATAATTATCGAATTTTATGCGATACATGCATTATAATTGCCTTCATTTATCAACAATGCTTCTATAAAAAACAAACATCCAAAAATCTTATTCACATCGCCGAAGAGCTTAGGTTTGTTACTACTCAATAAACGTCACTTTACTATGGTAGAGGCGTGTAGTATCTTTGAGAAGGTTAAATCTCGCAGGGAAGTAACTTGATAACTAAGTCTCGGTTACGATTCCTGTCAGTCGTTAGTATACATCGCCGACTTAATAAAGTCGAAACAGTCTGTACGATAGATTCACTTGTCAAGATTATTTTCTATAATTATCGAATTTATGCGATACATGCATTATAATTGCCTTCAAGATGCTTCTATAAAAAACAAACATCCAAATCTTATTCACATCGCCGAAGACTTATTTACTACAATACGTCCAATTATACTAGAGGCGTGTAGTATCTTTGACAAGGTTAATTTCGCAGGGATTGTTCGTTATGTACCGGCGGTCGAACGGATATGGTCTCTGACTATGCTGTGAAATTCCTGTCGGAGGGGAGTCTTTAGTATACATCGCCGAAGAGACTTAATAAAGTCGAAACAGTCTGTACGGGTGTTCTGCATAGCGAGCCATCCTTTGCCGGGATTCACTTGTCAAGATTATTTTCTATAATTATCGAATTTTATGCGATACATATAATTGCCTTCAAGCAAAATATATATATATATATATATATATATATATATAATATATAAAATATAGAAAGAAATGTTAAATGATAAAAAAATGTTTATTTATTATCCTTTCAGCATATTGTCGGATTTATTTCCATTTTTCAACTAATATATATATATATATATATATATATATAACCTGTCACTGTCCATTAATACCCCCTTTTAATTCATGTGTTTATATATATATATACACATATAAAAACATGAATTAGAAGGGGATGTTAATGGACAGTGACATTTTTGGCGGGGGTATCATACAAGCACGCAAATTATATATATATATATATATATATATAAGTTAAAAGAAAGGAAATGAATCCGACAATATGAGTAAGAAAAGGTAGAAACATCACACAATGCTGTTAAAGTGAAAGCATTTTATAACAGCGTTCATATCTTTTTATATAAGTTAAAAAAGGAAATGAATCCGACAATATGAGTATGAAAAGGTGGAATGAAAACATCACACAATGCTGCTAAAGAAAAAACAATTTATAATATAATCATAGCTGATACTGATCAAACAACACGGAGTAAATGAGCTCTGATGATGATTTTTGTAAAATCGAAATATTGATCAGTATCAGCTATGATTATATTATAAATTGTTTTCTCTTTAACAGCATTGTGTGATGTTTTCATTCCACCTTTTCATACTCATATATTATATATATATATATATATATAAGGTAAAAATATCAACTAACTGGTATGTATTGGATGTGGGTGTTTGTTCGAAGAGGAGAGTTTCCACTGGTTTTACAAAAGAGAAAGAAAAGAAAAAATATTTTATCTATTCTAGTTTATTTTCTCAATCATTATGTAGTAAGCTATCTGATGAGACGAGGCTCATATTGAGTTCTGGTCGAAATAGATTTATAATAGGCAAATGACGGTTTGTTAAGTTTCTCTTTTTTTATTGAAAGTAAGGGTCGGTTTAGCTCAGTCGGTAGAGCGTTCGGCTAATGCTCCACCTCAGACGCAAAAACAATCTCCTTGGTCTAGCGCTAGTGAAAAGGGGATAGACTCCCTCGCTGATACCGACTATAGGCCACCCCGACGACTTTTTATATATATAATATATATATATATATATATATATATATATATATAGAGAGAGAGAGAGAGAGAGAGAGAGAGAGAGAGAGAGAGAGAGAGAGAGAGAGAGAGAGAGAGAGAGAGATACATAGATATGTGTAAATTTTTTTAGAAGTACAGCATCTCTTATGTGATTGTGTGTTTGGTGAAACAAAGTTTCTGGAAGTGGTTTCTCTCTGTAGATGTCTTTAGCACAGCCCAGGTGATCTTATATCATGCGAAATTTCTTTAGTTTGCCTTGTGCAGAGATCTTAGAGTTTTGTTGGGGGGGGGGTCAATTTTCTTTTAAAGATTTTACAATTTCTGGGGTGGAGGGTCTGTTTGTTCTGGTTTTATTTTGCTACAGTGATTACTTTCTTATTTCTCTGCTTATATCTCTTCTCTTATTATAATGAAGATTGTGTGTTTTTCTGTCTGTAACCGAAACTATATTACTATCCAAGTCAAAATTCCCATAGTTATTTACGTCATGTTCTCCATGATTTTATTTTTATTTAAACTCAATTATTAATAAAAAAAATTTTACATTATTAATACTGTTAATCTTATCTACATACAATTAACAACCAATTGTATTCATATATACAATAAAATAGCGGTTTACAGTGTAAACAGTAAGGTTAATTTGCATATTGATATTGAAAATTCGATTTTAATAAATATGTGCTTAGTTTTATTGATTTCTAATTGTTTGGTCTTATCTTAATGAATATGATCAAAAATCTCTTCAATAAATCTGAAAAGAAATCCATTAACAAGAAAGAAATAAAGGTAATTTTATTCTTTACTTCCTATTTAACTAAATGGTTACATTAGGAAAATTTAGCAATGAAAGACTGGAGTGATGGCAAAGTTTCGGTAGTTCTATTTTTTTATATCCCCTCTGTTTGAAATATTTTTATCTGCATTCCTATTTAGTTTCATTAGTCTTTCTAATTTAATATATATTTTATTATATTAAAACTTAAATACTTGCACTCAATACATAAATTTGCTAGTTTTTATTAATGCTATAAAAAGACCGAATATTTTGTTCATTGTCAATTAAAAAAGAGATAAAAGCAAGAAACAGTGGATGGGGTGGGAGAGAGAGAGAGAGAGAGAGAGAGAGAGAGAGAGAGATAAACAAGTAAGCAAGTTTATTGGTTTCGCTCCTCGCTCAGCAGAGCTAAATATCGAGGAGAATAAATTTAATTAAGAACGATTAAAACAACATGTAAATTGGACGAGTAAGACATAATAATTATGATTAAAAGAAGAAGGTAATGCCTTTGTTTTATCCCTAAAAGAACAGGGGAATAAGAGATTACAGGGTTATAATGTTCAGACCTAGTAGGCTCTCCTTTTGTTTGTATAGGGCTGGTTTACTGGTCAGAATATGTAAAGTCTCTAAAATTGTCAAATGGTAAAAAGAGCGCAGCCATTACTCTCAGGTCCACTTCGACCTTGAGTGGTTGTACCAGTTAGGGTCCCATCTATGGGTCAAATAGATATGTTCAAAAATACTCAAGGCTATATAATTCTAAATTGACTGTATTAAGAATATTTACTTGAAGCTATAATTGTTTATTAATGATTATAATTAGTTACTTGAAACTATTTAGGAATGAAAACAAATGAATATGATTAAATAGTATAAATACTTGAAACAGTACAATTATTAGTATTAGAGAAGGATACTTGAAACCACGCAACTGTGGGCAAATTATGTTGCGTAGATAGGAATATTTCATATGGGTAAAAAATCTCTTAAGAAGCAACCACACAAAAATTATAAATACAAGTATAATGAACGCGATTTTTTAACCTCTTGGCATAAAATAACCCTAGACGGGCTGACATACCGTTAAAATCAATAAATCAGAGAGAGAGAGAGAGAGAGAGAGAGAGAGAGAGAGAGAGAGAGATGCAAACATATATCCCTATCAAAATCAAGCCTAAGATAATCATAGGTACATATTTGTAGATTATAGGGAGATAGGACACCTGGAAGGGGGGAGCTTCGACGTTATACTCGGGTTTCAAGGTATGTGGTGTAATTGTTACTGTCGTAGAAAATGATCACGTCGAGACGAGTTCAAATCCTGGACGAGTCTGTTTTCATTTCAACTAGAGCTAATAAGCTTGGGAAAGGTAGGAATCCAATTATTCTCCCTCCAACTATTGATAAATAGTAGGGCAGATGTGGCTCTTTAACCTTGGTTAGGCAACCAATCTAGGAGAAGGAAAACTCTGCATTCAAACCGGTTAAACTCCACTTTAGAAATTGACCTTGTGCCAAATTCTACTTGTATGGAGAGGTTGGTAGATATGTATACTCAGCTTTCAAAAACTTATTCAATCAGAAATATTTTTCAAAATGATTTTAAAACGAACAAGTTTTTTTTTCTATTTGAAGAATAAAATACCTCTTCATCTTTGTTGCTGTTGTTTTTGGCATCTCTCCATCTGCTAAAGACGATGGCGTAGTGTCCGCAATTTTTTTAACTGCGTCTGCATGAGTGGCTGAACAGGCCAATTTTTGAATGGCAATCTCTGGTGCAGTGACTGCAAATAAACAGTGATGCTTGCTGTAGTTGCTGTTGTGTCTCCTTCCTTCTGACTCTTTTTCTGTGGCGGCTTCTTTACTCTCTCTCTTTTTCGTCCCTAGTTTGACAAGGAGGTGCCAGGTTGTTTGGTTTTCTAAACCAACCTCCTATGTGCTGGTGTTGATGTGGCATGCCTTCATGTCCTTCTTGTGGACATTTAAAGCGCATGCGTGGTCTCCCTATCGGTTGGGTGCCTCCTACTAATTCACCATACAGTAGATCATTTGGGATGCGGCCTTTGTCCATCCTCCTGGTGATAAAAATAAACGTGTCGACGCTCTTCTCTAATATTACACACCATTCTACACTACAACCTCGAAATACTTGGATGAGTCGGAATTTTAGCAATATTTTTATATGTGCTAGTGTTTACGGGTGTGTATATTACGTGACCGAATAGTTCAAGCCTTAGTAGGGTATCCATCGTGATTCGTTATAGTATTACGTGGTAGTTGGTGCGCTGTCACGTTGCGCATTGCTTTATTGTATGCGTGACTTGAAAGCCGCACAGATGAACGTGCAACAGTCTGATTCGGAAATTTATGCTTTTGAGAGAGGCATCTCTTCACTACCACCTCCATCTGTGGTAAATAATAGAGCAAGTTGGTTTCTTGGATTTTATGTGAAGAAAAATTCTAATTCAAATTGCAAATTCAAACTGTCAATTCGTTTTTACTCCACTTAAAAAATTGACCGTAGCAGAGGGTTAGGTAAATACACATTATAATAATCTCTAGTCTGTGGTTAATAGTGGATATTCAAACCAGGTATATAGCGTATTTTTAAATGCTGGTGCGTTTTAATAATTGGCACACACAATCTTCCCACACTCCATTTTAATACTATAGGTTTTTTTGTCATAGTTAATCTATAAAAAAAGCATATTAAGTTGTCATACAAGCATATAGATATTATTTACGAATATCTATATATATATATATAATAGATATATAGAGCATATATTTAAATATATATAAAGACGATATGAGGATACGTGCACGGATGTCATGAATTGAGTGATGGGGATGTGGCTTACGTCCTATTGTGCTCGACAACAAGGACTCGCGGCCAGTGAAATCTCCCACTACTTTCACCACCATTTAAAGCGATCGCTAATCCAACCTCGTTTTGTCTTAAAGGAAGCCCGTACCTTTCCAAATATGGACAAACACGAAATTGTAGACAGCTTCAGTACGGCGCTATGAACGTTGGCGTAGAGAATTTTGAGACTTGCAGAGCTCAGTGTTGTGCGCTGCATACTTGTGTCATAATATCCGTTTTTAGTTCTTCAGCTTAAATTCGGTTCGTATAGTCTCGCTTTCCGCAACTGCTTCCGAGTTTCTTTGTTTTTCATTAAACAATATCAATTGCTTTTTCTCTACAAAAAAAAATAATTTCACAACTCGTAGCAATCGGGCTTTTCTTCTCTTTATTTAACAACTGGTCGTTCATAAATGGAACTTAGAGTTATATATTCATATGTCTCAAATGTGTTTTCGTTTATACATATCTATACGTATCTATACGCCAAAGCTTTTTTATTATATACATCTATAGACCATCTTTGACTTCATATATTATTATTATTACGTTTTCACACCTGCCATCATCGGTGTTCAGTGGAGACTGAATGACAAAGTCTCCTCAGGTCTCCAGGACTCTTGTGAGTATTCTAACCGATCTTAACAATGCTGTAGTTTTTGGATGGCTCGATTGTTTCTCTGTTGGATTATCCAATCCACCCACATTCTTGTTACCAGAGCTTTGGGGACCTGTGTGCCAATGGTTGGGGCAATCTCCCATATGTACAAATAGTGATTCAGTTTCTCGATCTTCACCTTCCGATATGATATATTTTTTTTCTTCCCATTTTTGGTTTTCTAGTCTTTGTTGTTTTTTCTGTTTGTTCCATATATTACATCTAGCTATTGTTGGCTGCCATTATTTTTATTATTTCACTGCTTGGAGTTTTTTCACACTAACTAGTAGCTGGAAGTCTGAAATGACAATAAGTTTCCTCTGGTCTCCGGGACTCTTTTGAGTATTCTAGCCGATCTAACAATGCTGTTTAAATGGTCTCGATTCTGTCCTGATTTCCAATTTGTCCATACTCTTTTCAAAACCCTTGACGACCGTTTCAAGGCACCAATTACAATTGGCACGACCTCTACTTTTTTTTTCAGTTCTCTGACCAGGTCCAAGTATGTCTATCTTTTTGTTTTCTTTCATCTTCACTGTGATCCACCGAAACGGGGCAAAATCTACGATTATTATTAATATAGAATCATATTAATGATGTGGGTCGCTACCCACTAAGGTGCGCCCCATTTGGGGGGGCGTCTTACCCCTCTGCAGACGTGCAATTCGTGTATTCTAAATCCCCAGCCGACTGGGATGAATTCTGTTAGGCTTCAAATAGATTTTCAGTAGTTATCGAATTTACAGCAACATGTTTTCAAAAAATCCTGGAAATAGCATCCCCACAAATAGACATTTATAACAGTGTTAGTATGAAGTGTTTGGTGGCAAGGAAAAAACAAACACAGATTTTTAAGTTTAACAATGTATTAGCAAAACACAAAGGTTATACGGTTGAAAATGAATGTTCGATATTAGGTGATAGTCTGTTGTGGTGTGAGTAGCAATGTCTGCAGCCTTTGGTTCTCGGTATCGAGTCAGTTTGTAGTGGAGGTGGTGATGTATGCAGAATCCAATGATAGTAGTCAGAAGCTGTTGATGTGGACAAAAGATCCGATGTTTAGTAGTCGTAGTCGACAGCGAATTGGTAGTCGGGATTTCTGATGATAGTCGCCGCCAGTTTGGTTAAATTATGAGATAGGGTTTCGTAGGTCTTTCGTCCCCTTAAGAGTGCCGACGGGCGGGGTCATGAGGTTAATGGTAGGTGAGAGATATAGGTCGGGGGGACTGTTCGTGCGGGTGTAGCGTTTGGTCGTGGCTCCCTTGTCAGGAGTTGGTTGATGTTGGGTAGAATATCGATGTTTAGTAGTCGTGCGACAGCGGTTGATAGGTCGAGAATTTCTTGATGTATTTGTTCGCGTCAAATTGGTAAAATGCATGATATAGGGATTCTAGTCGTTCACCCCTTGCTGCGGTCAGTTCAGGGTTATGAGGTCAAGGAGTAGTGTGAGAGATATTTGGTCGGCGACTTCAGTGTAGAGTTTCATGTCGTCGGCTTCGTTGTGATGTGGACTTTTCTGTCACTTCGGGATATCTCTGGCGTGTCTTCAAAAAGTGCGTCTCTTAAATAGTTTATGTCAGGGAATTTTGGATCAACTTCAAACATCTTTTTATTGTTTGCCGGGAACGTCTCAGAATTGGACGAAAAATACGAATTCTGGTTTTATTTATTTTTCAACATTTCGTTATGCGCGGAGCCTGGGCGCAGAGACAGGTTTGTTCATTTTGATTTTACACCTCACCGGTTGCATTCTTTTTATTCGGTGTGTGGGGGGACTTGAATTTGGTGACTTAGTTGAATCGTGAGATATCTGTAGTGACTCCTACACATGGACGGCCGTATTGGCCACCCAGCAAACTCTTGCTTATTTAAGCAATTCTTATGGACACATGGTGCCGTCTAGATAACCTACTTGAAGCTATATGACCAATAGAGAAGGATGGATGAGAGAGAATCAAGGGAACTTGTGTTGTCGGCAAGTCTTGGTTTATCATTATTATTTACTCAGTCGGTAGAGCGTTCGGCTAGAACTAACAAGGTTACTAACCCTAACCATAACAGGGTCTGTATGAAGGGTTGATGGTAGGTTGGCGCGTCCACCTCAGACGCAGAAACAATCTTCTGTCTAGCGTTAGTGAAAAGGATAGACCCCTCGCTGATTGGCTGATACCGAACTTGTAGGCCACCCCGAAGACATTACTTTATTATTATTATTATGTATTATTATTATATTATTATATCTTTTAACTATGACTAGATATTTAATACGTAAACAATTAAGGTGTCATAATACAACCTATTCCAGAATGATATCAACAGTAAAGAAATTGAGGACTATTTTTGAGTGACACTTTATTGTCTTATTATCTTTCCTGTAAATTCAGTTCTAACAAAGGGAGTCCCCCATGGCCTAGTGGGACTTGAGCATCATAATAAGGATTGATCAAATTGTGCTATTATGTCCCCTTTCGGGACTAATAATCTTAGAAGGTGATGAACCCCTAATCTGCCATGTATGGTTAAATAGTACCAATACTTTTCTTTACAAGATATCTTTGCAGTTAAAATAACCCAAGAAAGTTGATATGCCATTTAACAAATAAATCAAATCAGTTTCTAATAAACGATAAGACAAATCAAACAAGACACGTGAATTGTGGATTATAACTCGCCTTTCAACGTTATCATGTCTTATGGTGTGGCAGCCATACAGAAATTGGTTAATACAAGAGTTTGCTGGGTGCCAATACTGGCGCGTCCATGTTAGGAGTCATAGGAGATATAGCTGATATATACACAAATACAGATATCTCCGAATTCACTAAGTCACCAAATTCAAGAGTCACCCACACACGCAATAAAAAGAATGCCAACCCCGATGTGACAGGTTGAGGTGTACAATCAAATGACAAAACTCGCTCTGCGCACCCCAGGCCTCCGCGCATAACGAAATGTTGAAAAATAAAATAAACCCAGAATTCGTATTTTTCGTCCAATCTGAGAAATAAAAAGATGTCTGGAGTTGATCCAAATTCCACTGACCATAACTATTAAGAAGCCGACTTTTGAAGACCACCGCCCAGAGATACCCGGAGTGACAGAACGTCCACATCACAAAAGGAAGCCGACGACATGAAACGCTACAACCGCAATTCCAGCGACCAATATCTTCACCTACTCTTGACCTCATAACCCTGACTGAACCGGCAGTCTTAAGGGGGTGACGACTAGAACCCCTATATCATCAATTTATCAAACTGGCGGCGACTAACATCAGAAATTCGACTATCACCGCTGTCGGCTACGACTACTAACATCGGATCTCTGCCCACATCAACCAACTCTGACCAAGGGAGCCCGACGCACGACAACTCTACACCGCAAGACAGCCACCTATATCTCTCACCTTACCTTAAACTCATGAACCCCGCCCGTCCGGCACTCTTCAAGGGGACGAAACGACTACGAAACCCTATATCAATCAATTTACCAAACTGGCGGCGACTATCATCAGAAATCCCGACTACCAAATTCGCTGTCGACTAACGACTATACATCGAGTTTTTGTCGCACATTCAACCAGCTTCTGACTACTATCATTGGGATTTCTGGCATCATCACCACCTCCACTACAACTGACTCGATCACCGAGAACCAAGCGGCAAGACATTGCTACTTCACACCACAACAGCCTATCACCTAATATTCGAACAATTCATTTTCAAACCGTATAACCTTTGTGTTTTGCTAATACATTGTTAAACTTAAAATCTGTGTTTGTTTTTCCTTGCCACCAAACACTTCATACTAACACTGTTTCTAACAATGTCTATTTTGTGGATGCTAATTTCCAGGATTTTTTGAAAACATTGTTGCTGTAATTCGATAACTACTGAATCCTATTTGAAGCCTAACTAGAATTCATTCCATCGCTGGGGATTTAGAATACAACCGATTGCACGTTGCAGAGGGGTAAGACGCCCCTCCAAATCGGCGGCACCTGTTAGCCGTGGGTAGTGAACCCACATCATTAGTTGTATGATTATATTAATATAATCGTAGATTTTGGCCGTTTGGTGGATCCAACAGTAGAAGATGAAAAGAAAACAAGATAGACAAATTACTTTGGACTGGTCAAAGACTGAAAAAAAAGTAGAGGTCGTGCCAATCTGTAATTGGTGGCCCCTTGAAAACGGTCGTCAGGGTTTTTGAAAAGGTATGGACAAATTGGGAAATCAGGAAGAATCGAGACCATCTAAACAGCATTGTTAAGATCGCTAAGAATACTAAAAGAGTCCGGAGACCAGAGGAAACTATTGGTCATATCAGACTTCAGTGAAAACGTACCAGCTACTTATTAGTGTGAAAAACTCCCAAGCAGTGAAAATATAATAAATAATTGGCAGCCAACAATAAGCAGAATGTAATATATGGACCATAACGAAAAACAACAAGACTAGAACAAAATGGGAAGAAAAAACAATTATATGGACACATAAAATGACAAATCGGGAGGGTTGAAAATACTTGGACATGGTTAAGAAAAGGGATCCCCAAAAGAGAAAACTGGGAAATCAGCTAATAATTGCTGCAACAAAATAATCATAAGGACAAGATTTATATTAAAGAAAAAAGTGACTTAAACCCAACAAAAATAGTAAATGTAACTATGCGTGACAGAGATGAGACTGTAACCATGTGACTAAGCGAATGTAGCAAACTAGGCACAACGGGAAATACAAAAACTAGGCATGACTGGGTTTGGGAGGTGATCCACTGGGAATTATGCAAAAATTAAATTTTGGGCAATACACAACAAAATGGTATATGCATAAACCAGAATGGTACTTGAGAATGAAACGCATACAATTCTCTGGGACTTTTGTTAGTAAAAGGACGCATCACTTATCCCAAGCAAGAGATCAGACTAGTGTTAACTACAAAAGAAAGAACTTACCAACTGTGGATATAATAATAATACTAATAAGTAAAGTTGGCTGAGTGGCCCTATTTTCGGTCTCAGCCGGACAGCTAGGAAGTCTAGAACCACGGAAGATTGTTTTTGTTGAGTGTGCGCCACTACCGTCAGCTCCCCTTTACTGCACAGCATCAGATTGCCAATCTGTACTAACACTGGGCTGAGTTGGTGGGGAACCCGGTATCGAACTAGGAACATCGATTTCCTAAGCAGGTTGCTCTACCGATGATATAATAACGAGGAAACTGTGGAAGGTGAAGGTGAAGATCGAACCAAATTGTAAATTGTGCCCTTGGAACGGTCCCAAAGCTCTGGAAAAGAAATGTGGGTGGATTGGAAATCGAGAAGAATCGGAGACCATCCAAACTACAGCAATTGTTAAGACGGTTCGAATACCTCAACAGAGTCTGGAGACCCTGAGGAGACTTGTTGGTCATCAGTCTCCACTGGAACCACCGATGATGGCAAGGTGGTGAAAACGTAATAATAATATAATGAAGTAAAGATGGTCTAAGATGTATATATAAAATAAGCTTTGGCGTATAGATACGTATAGATATGTAAACGAAAACACATTTGAGACATATGCAATATATAACTCTAAGTTCCATATTTATGAACGACCAGTTTGTTAAATAAGAGAAGAAAAGCCGATTGCTTACGAGTTGGAAATTATTTTTTTCCTGTAGAGCCAAAAACAAATTGTATTGTTTTAAATGAAACAAAGAATCTCGGACAGTTTTGGCGGAATGGTTTCGAACCGAATTTTGCTGAAGAACTAAAATGGAATATTATCGATCCATGCTGAGGCTGGCAAGTCCAAAATTCTCTACGCCAAGGTTGAAAGCGGTACTGAGCCTGTCTACAATTTCGTGGTTTGTCATATTTGGAAGGTACGGGCTTTCTTTAAGACGAAAACGAGGTTGGATTAGTTCGGATCGCTTTTAATGGTGTGGTGAAGTAGGTGGGAGATTTTTGGAGTCCTTGTCGAGCATAGGGTCGTAGCCACACCCATCACTAATTATGACATATGATATTATATATATATATAATTATATATATATATATTATTATATATGCTGTAATGACTAATATGCTTTTTTAGATTAACTGACAAAAAATATATTTATAAACATGGAGTGGTGGGAAGATTGTGTTGTGCCAATTAATTAAAACGCACCAGGCAATTTAAAAATACGCCTATATACCTGGGGTTTGACTATCCACTATTAACAACAGACCATAGAGATTATTATAATGTGTTATTTACCCTACCCTACTGCTACGGTCAATTTTTTAAGTGGAGTACAAAAACGAATTGACAGTTTGAATTGCAATTTGAATTTTAGAATTTTTCCTTCACATAAAATCCAAGAAACCACTTGCCTCTATATTTTACCACAGATGGAGGGTGTAGTGAAGAGATGCCTCTCGTCAAAGCATAAATTTCAACGAATCAGACTGTGCACGTTCATCTGTGCGCTTTTCAATGTCCGCATACAATAAAGCAATGCGCACGTGGACGCGCACTCAAACACCATAATACTACGAATCACGAAATGGATACCTACTAAGGGCTGAAACTGATTCGGTCACGTAATATACACCCGTAAACTAGCACATGATAAAAATATGCTAAAATTCCGACTCATCCAAGTATTTCGAGGTTTGTAGTGTAAAGAATGTGTGTGTAACATTGAGAAGAGCGTCGACACGTTTATTTTTAATCACGCAGGAGGATGGACAAAGGCCGCATCCCCAATGATCTAATTATGGTGAAATTAGTAGAGGGCACACAAACGATAGGGAGACCACGCCCTGCGCTTTTAAAGATGTCCCACAAAAGAAGGACATGAAGGCATGCCAAATCAACCCAGCACATAGGAGGTTGGTTTAGAAAACCAAAACACCTGGCACCTCCTTGTCAAAACTAGGGACGAAAAAGAGAGTAAAGAGCCGCCACAGAAAAGAGCAGAAGGAAGGAGACCACAGCAACTACAGCAAGCATACTGTTTATTTGCAGTCACTGCACCAGAGATTGCCATTCAAAAATTGCCCTGTTCAGCCACTCAGCAGACGCAAGTTAAAAAAATTGCGGACACTACCGCCAATCGTCTTTCAAGCCAGATGGAGAGATGCCAAAAACAACAGCACAAAGATGAAGAGGGGGTTTTTTTAATTTTTTTTATCTTCAAGATAGAAAAAAAGAACTTGTTCGTTTAAAAATCATTTTGAAAAAATATTCTGATTGAATCAAGTTTTTGATAAGCTGAAGTATACATATCTACCAACTCTTCCATACAGTGAATTGGCACAAGGTCAAGTTTCTAAAGTGGAGTTTAACCGGTTGAATGGCAGAGTTTCCTCTCTAGATTGGTTGCCTAACCAAGGTTAAAGAGCCATCTGCCCTACTATTATCAATAGTTGGAGGGAGAATAATTGGATTCCTACCTTTCCCAAGCTTATTAGCTCTAATTGAAATGAAAACAGACTCGTCCAGGATTTGGAACTCGTCTCGACCGTGATCTTTTCTACGACAAGTAAATTACAACCACATACTTGAAACCCGAGTATAACGTCGAGCTCCCCCTTCCAGGTGTCCTAATCTCTATAATCTATCAAATATGTACCTATGTTATCTTAGGCTTGATTTGATATGGGATAATAATGTTTGCATCTCTCTCTCTCTCTCATCTCTCTCTCATCTCTCTCTCTCTCTCTCTGATTTATTGATTTTAACGGTATGTCAGCCCGTCTAGGGTTATTTTTGCAAGAGGTTAAAAATCGCGTTCATTATACTTGTGATTTATAATTTTTGTGTGGTTGCTTCTTAAAGAGATTTTTTACCCATATGAAATATTCCTATCTACGCACTAATTTGCCCACAGTGCGTGGTTTTCAAGTATCGCTTCTCTAATCACTAATAATTGTACTGTTTCAAGTATTTATACTATTTAATCATATTCTTTGTTTTCATTCTAAATGTTTCAAGTAACTTTATAATCATTAATAACAATTATAGCTCAAGTACAATATTTCTTTAATACAGTCAATTTAGAACTTATATAGCCTTGAGTATTTTTGAACATATATTTGCCCCATAGATGGGACCAACTGGTAAACCACTCAAGGTCGAAGTGGACCTGAGGAGTAATGGCTTGCGCTCTTTTACCATTTGACAATTTTAGAAGACTTAATATTCTGACCAGTAAACCCAGCCCTATAACAAACAAAAGGAGAGCCTACTGGTCTGAACATTATACACCCTGTAACCTTATTGATTTATTCCCTGTTCTTTTAAAGGGATAAAACAAAGGCATTACCTTCTTCTTTTAATCATAATTATTCATGTCTTTCTCTCCAATTTACTGTTGTTTTAATCGTTCTTAATTAAATTTTCTCCTCGATATTAGCTCTGCTGAGCGAGGAGCAAACCAATAAACTGCTTACTTGTTTATCTCTCCTCTCTCTCTCTCTTCCTCCTTTTTTTTCCTCTCTCTCTTCTCTTCCACCCATCCACTGTTTTTCCTTGCTTTTATCTCTTTTAATTGACAAATGAACAAATATCGGTCTTTTTATAGCACTTAATAAAAACTAGCAATTTATGTATTGAGTGCAAGTATTTTAAGTTTTAATATAAAAAATATTATATTAATTAGAAAGACTATGAAACTAAAATAGGAAAGCAGAATTAAAAGATTTCAAACAGAGGGGGATATAAAAAATGAACTACTACGAAACTTTGCCATCACTCCAGTCTTTCATTGCTAAATTTTTCCTAAATGTAACCATTTCGTTAAAATAGGAGTAAAGAATAAACATTCCTTTATTTCTTCTTGTTAATGGATTTCTTTTCAGATTATTTGAAGAGATTTTTGATAATTCAATTAAGATAAGACAAACAATTGAAATCAATAAAAACTAAGCACATATTTATTAAAAACGAATTTTCAATATCAATATGCAAATTAACCTTCTGTTTACACACTGTAAACCGCTATTTTATCTGTATATATGAATACAATTGGTTGTTAATTGTATGTAGATAAGATTAACAGTATTAATAATGTAAAATTTTTTTATTAATATTGAGTTTTAAATAAAAATAAAATCCATGGAGAACATGACGTAATAACTATGGGAATTTTGCTTGGATGTATAAGTTTTCGGTACAGACGAAAAACACACAATCTTCATTATAATAAGAGAAGAATATAAGCAGAGAAATAAGAGTATCACTGATAGCAAATAAAACCAGAACAAACCAGACCCTCCACACCCAGAATTGTAAAATCTTTAAAAGAAAATGACCCCCCAACAAAAACTCTTTAAGATTTCTGCACGGCAAAACTAAAGACATTTCGCATGATATAAGAATCAGCCTGGGCTGTGCTAAACGACGTCTACGAGAGAAACCATTCCGAGAAACTTTGTTTCACCAAACACACAATCACATAAAGAGATGTGACTTCTAAAATTTACACATATCTATGTATCTCTCTCTCTCTCTCTCTCTCTCTCTCTCTCTCTCCTCATCTCTCTCTCTCTCTCTCTCTTCTCTCTCTCTCTCTCTCTCTCTATATATATATATATATAATCTATATATAATATATATATATATAAAAGTCGGTCGGGGTGGCCTAATAGTCGTATAGCGAGGAGTCTAATCCCTTTTCACTAGCGCTAGACAAGGAGATTGGTTTGCGTCTGAAGGTGGAGCATTAAGCCCGAACGCCTACCGACCTGGCTAACCGACCTTATTTCAATAAAAAAAAGAGAAACTTAACAAACCATCATTTGCCTATTAAAATCTAATTTTCGACCAGAACTCAATATGAGCCTCGTCTCATCAGATAGCTTACTACATAATGAATTGAAGAAAATAAACTAGAATAGATAAAATATTTTTCTTTTTCTTTCTCTTTTTGTAAAACCAGTGAAACTCTCTCTTCGAACTAAACACCCACATCCAATACATACAGTTAGTTGATATTTACCTTTATATTATATATATATATATAATGAGTATGAAAAGGTGGAATGAAAACGATCACACACTGCTGTTAAAGAGAAACATTTATATATAATCATAGCTGATTACTGATCAATATTTCGATTTTACAAAAATCATCATCAGAGTCATTTACTCCTTGTTTATCGTATCAAGCTATGATTATAATTATAAATATGGTTTTTTCTTTAGCAGCATTGTGGTGAATGTTTTCATTCCACCTTTCATACTATATGTCGGATTCCATTTCCTTTCTTTTCACTTATTAAAAGATATGAAAACACCACAAAATGCTGTTTATACAAATGTTTCACTTAACAGCATTGTGTGATGTTTTCATTCCACCTTTTCTTTACTCATATTGGTCGGATCTCATTTCCTTTCTTTTAATTATATATTATATATATATTATAATATAATTTGCGTGCTTGATGATACCACCCCGCCAAAATGCACTGTCCATTAAACATCCCCTTCTAATTCATGTTTTTATATGTGTATATATATATATATAAACACATGAATTAAAAGGGGTTTAATGGGACAGTGACAGTTATATATATATATATAATATATTATAATTAGTTAAAAATGGAAAATACCGACAATATGCTGAAGATAAATAAATAAACCATTTTTATCCTTTAAAACTATTTTCTCTTCCGTTATTTTTTTATCCATTATATATATATAATATTATTATATATATATATATTTTGCTTGAAGGCAATTATAATGCATTATCGCAATAAATTCGATAATATATGAAAATAAATCTTGACAAGTGAATCCGGCAAAGGATGGCTCGCTATGCAGAACACGTACAGACTGTTTCGACTTTATTAAGTCTCTTCGGCGAGTATAGTAAAGACTCCCTCCGCAGGAATCGAAACCGAGACTTCACAGGCATAGTCAGAGACCATATCCGTTGACGCCGGTACATAACGAACAATCCCTGCGAAATACTTGTCAAGATACTACACGCCTCTACCATAGTAGTAAGTGGCGGTTTTATTGATAGTAAACAAACCCGGGCCGTAAGCCTCTTCGCGATGTGAATAAGGATTTTGATTGTTTGTTTTTTTATAGAAGCAATGTTGGATAAATATTATTAATACTTTTTGCTTGAAGGCAATTATAAATGCATGGATATGATAAAAATTTCGATAGTTTAGAAACTATCTTGACAAGTGAATCCGGCAAAGGAGGTCGCTGTGCAGTAACATCGTACAGACTGTTTTTCGACTTTATTATCTCTTCGGCGATGTATACTAACGAACTCCCTCCGACAGGAATCGTAACCGAGCCTTCACAGGCATAGTCAGAGTCCATATCCGTCATCGACGCGCGCCGGTACATAGCGAACAATCCTGCGAAATTAACCTTCTAAAGACAACTACCGCCTCTCATAAGTAGGTAGTGGACGTTTATTGAGTAGTAAACAAACCCGGCCGTAAACTCTTCGGCGATGGTGATAAGATTTTGGATGTTTGTTTTTTATAGAAGCATTGTTGAATAAATTATTTATTTTATTTTGCTTGGAAGGCAATTATATGCATCGTATCGCATAAAATTCGATAATTATAAGAAATAATTCTTGAACAAGTGAATCCCGGCAAAGGATGGCTCCGCTATGCAGAAACCGTACAGACTGTTTCACTTTATTAAGTCTCTTCAGCGAATGTATACTAAGATCCCTATTTGTGTTTAGTGTAATATGATGATGTAATGGCTTCACTCGCGTGTTTGAGTAAGACCATTTCCTTGTTTTTTTATCATCACAGTTGTGCCAGTAGCATTTGACCTCATTTCTTGTTTTCTCAAGATGATCACAAGCCAGCCTTGGCATAAATACTCTTCACATAAACTACATGTTGGAACTTCTCCACTTTAATTTGCTGGCTGAAAATGTACCTTTCTAATAAAAAAGTCGTCGTCGGGGTGGCTTAAGGTCGGTATCAGCAATCAGCGAGGGCGTCTATCCCTTTTTAACTAGCGCTAGAACCAAGGAGATGTGTTTGCGGTCTGAGGTGGAATGCCACACCTACCATCAGCCTCCTTACTTTAACGCACAGAATCCCTGTGTTACTCAATACGCTGAGTGGCGAGACGCGTATCGAACTGGAACTTGTGGCTTCTAGCCGAGCGCTTCTACCGACTGAGGGGGCTTTTAAACCCGGGCCTTGTCCGCTTCAATTTTTGGTGTTTATTCGGTTGGACTCAAAATTCCTTCCCACAGACAGGTAGAATGGTTGGCTCTTCCAGCCAAGTCTATTACAGGCTAGCTTCTCCCAGTATTCACAGTATAGCAATGTTTCTTCAGAGTGTCCTTTAATATATATTAATATATATATATACACACACACACACATGAATTAAAAGGGTGTGTTTTAATAGACAGTGACACATTTTTTTTGGTGGGGCGTATCATCAATCCACGCAAAATGATTCACTGCGAAGGTCAAATAAAAAACATAGAAAAAAACAAAAGTTTCGTGAAAAAGAATGTTTGCTTCTTTTGGCGCCGATTTATATTCGAGACGACACACAGACAGATCTCTATTTGATCTTCTTTTATCTGATGCTTTACGTTTTAGTTTGATAATTTTTTTTGTTGTATTCTATTCCGTGCGATAATCTCGTGAAATAACTGATGTTTATTTCAACTGGGACCTTCTTTGAAAAGAGGGGAAACATACTCATTTTCTTCACCCTTTTAAATATTCATCAATTTCTTTTGTTTTTTCTTTTCAAACCGACTGGTCCTGTCGACGAAACTTTTTAAAGTGGATTCTATTTATTTTAACAATATATATATTAATATATTATAATATTATATATATATATATTATAGTTTTTATATTTGGGACTTGTCTTTCATTAACCACCTTTATATACACACGCACACACAAAAAATGTTGTATATATCAGTTTAAAAACAAACGAGAATCTGAGAAAACCACTAGTGTAATGGTCAGAATCCCGCCTGGCCGGGTTCGAATCACCACAGAGCAGTTTCTGTCTATAACTCTGCTGATGAGGCATAATATGCCGAAATGTATATACAGAGATCGAACTTTTTCTCGATTTGTTTACGCCTTACCTTTGAACAGACATGCTCACCTAAATTCATTAATTATCAACTAATAATTTTCAATCTAGCGGTATGATTCAATTAAAGCAATATTCCCCCAAAATATATGCTATGTGTGTATAAAATAGAAAAACACGAAAGTATTACTAAGAATGAGTTTTTATTCATCTTTTGGAATACATAACTTCGGATTTATTCTCTCTTTTACTCCATACCACCCCCCCCACACACACATAGATATTTATTATATTATATTTCTCCAAAAACCCGGTAGCTCTCTTTCACCGCCGCATAAAAGCAATGATTAATCTGTTGTTTAAGATTGAATCTTCTGGTACGTAAAATTATACACAGATGTATGTATTTAACAGTTAAAACAATCGTTTCCTTAATGGCAGCTTCGATGGCCGAGAGTTAACGAACCGTGCTGGTAAAATCAGCAGGTCTCGCTTCCTGTCGGAGGTAGTTTGCTGTATCTGGGACTGACAACATAAAATGTCGAACACAGTGTCGTAGATTATATATTATATATATATATATATATATATATATATATATATATATGATTATATATGTGAAATAAAAACTGAAATTAATCCGACGTATGAATAAAGAATATGTAAGAAAAAAAAACGATGTTTTACACTGAAATAGGCTCATCAGAAGAGAAAGTGTGCAAACGTTTCGGGGCAAATTCTCTTGACGTTTTAAAAAGGCAACCACTCGGCCATCCTACTAATATGATAGGGTCCTCAATATTAGTTGAGGATGGGCCGAGTGTTGCTTTTTAAACCGTCAAGAGAATTTGGCCCGAACGGTTTGCCCACTTTCTCTCTGATGAGCCCTATTTCCAGTTGTAAACATCGTTTGTTTTTTCATTTATCTATTCATAATATATATATATATATATAATCACATGCATTAAGATTGAGACATAAAGGTTGTATAAACTTTATCACATCATAAGCAACTAATATAATTATTATAACATACACAATGCGATTTAACACACATATATACCCAGTACGCTGATAACGTAGCAGACGTTGTCCAGTTTAATATACAGCCATTTAAAGTAATGAAGCTATCAACTTTATAATAACCTATGATTACATCGCTACAGAGCACTGTGAGAGCACGTCTGCATTGGATTAGACACGTCAGGAGGATGAACAAAGGCCGCACCCCCCAAAGACTACTGTATGATGAACTAGTGGAGGACCCCGTATTTTGTTTGCGCATTATGTGTGTGAGAGAAGGTATGCACCCAACTACTCTCCCTCAAGCTATGGGTAAATAATGTCAGACTGGGCTCTTTAACTTGGTTTTTATATATATATAATATATATATATTATATATCATAATATATATATATATATCCACCCTCCGCCCTTTGACAGATTTATGTTTTTCATTCTGCTGCGGTGTCTAGCCACCCTCCTCTGCAAAGAAAACTTGGTGGGGATACGGTTTAGTTGCCGATGACCGACTATGAAACAGTTAGTACAGGATACATAGTACCCGTAGCAACTTAGGCAATAAGAAAGACACTTCTAATACCCAGCGCAACCCAGCTCACGACGCTCATCTTTGCATTGTCTGTAGGGGTTGTTGCAAGTGAATGATTTGGTTATGCATGTAAAGTGGAGGGGGAAAAATTACATGATAATATCCTCTGATCAACCAAATCTTCCAAACTTCCTCTCCCCTGAATTTCATCACGCAACTCACTTTCTTCTTCTATAAAATAAAATGTAGTACTTGTTTTGAATAAATTAGACCTGATAAGTTCCTCGCGTAAAGAGGGACGAAATATTTCTCTCCTACCTTCTACCTTGTTTGAGTCATTATTTTGTGTCCACTTTTACTTTTGACTTACTTATATATATATATATATATATAATATTATATATATTAATATATATATATATATAGTGTTAGTTGAACTTGAATAGATTCTTGTGTATGCCATATCATGAGTAACAAAGTTATCAACGTAATTGTGTATCTGAATGAAGAAAAGAGAGGAAAATAAGTCATCTTTAGAAGAATCAAAAAAAAAAAGAACTTGTAACAAAAAGAAATAAGAAAAAAAAAAGCGGCAAATGTTAAGATAGCAATCGTTCTCTTTCATATTTCCCCGCTTCCACGATTAAAGATCCTGTTTGTGCTCGGAAATCTTAATCAATTAAAATCTTTTCTTATATAACTTTTTGGGCTTGGAAAAGAAGAAAGAAAGAATATCTCTCAATGAATCGAACATTTGTTTCGATTAAAAATAAACAAATACAAAAAACACAACGGAGTATTTGATGACTTAAAACATTCCAGAAGAGATTATTTGGGCTCCATTTTGTGCAATGGTTAGCAATCTAGTCCGCAGATCATTAATCTATACATATATAAAGTAAAGTAAAGTCGTCGGGTGGCGGCCTAAAGTCGGATCAGCCAGTCAGCAAGGGAGTCTATCCATTTTCATTAGCGCTAGACAAGGAGATTGTTTTAGCATTGAGGTGGACGCACACATACCATCAGCTCTTATTTAACGCACAGATCCTGTGCTACTCATACGCTGAGTTGGCGAGGACGGTAATCGAACTAAGGAAACCTTGTGGTTTCTACTAGCCGAACGCTCTACCGACTAGCAACCGGCCCTAGTCCCGCTTCAATTTTTTGGTGTTTAAATTCGGTTGGACACATCCATGTATGTATGGTGTAAGTTGAAAAATGAAATGAAAATGAAAAATCCGACAATATCGTTGAAAAGGATAATAAATAACGGAAGAAACATTTTTACATCATTAACAGTTTTCTTTCCTTTATTTCTTTATCCTTTCAATGTATGTATTTCCGGATAAAACTACAAAGATAAAACAATAACGAAAGAAAAAAATATATATAACACTATTATGAGGCCTTTCACCGTCCAAATCGATATCATGTTATATACCTTTCTTTACTTCTAGTCCCGTCTTTTCTTTGGCCGGCTTTGGTTCTATCTTCTAGCATCTTGGTCTGGTTATCTTCTAAGGTCTGGCCTTCTAATTGGGACTTCGGTCTGGTTTTGTTAGGGATCATCTTATCATGAAGCCCTGTGTCATTGTTAAGTTTTAGGAATAAACACAATACTTCGATTTACATTGATGTTACTTATTTATTTCCATCCAACCAGACACTCTTGCGCAGATGATCAGGAGCGCATAGAAATGCGACTTACACCTTCGAGCTCCTACTGCTAACTGACTTAAAACTTACTATATCCTTAATCGAAGACAGGGTCTTCCATGCCCTCCGGTTTCTCACGATCCATCCCCGCAAGCAGGTGAGAGTGAGGTCCAGCATTGTCACTCATCTTTCAAGGCCATGGGCTGGCACTAATCGCCTTATGTTTTCTACAACTATTGCCATAATCATTATGGTATTAATAAATTCTGTAACACTGGTTCTTTTGCTTTTGTGCAAAAATCTTTTAAAGTTGATTTATATTTCGAAGATATTTAAAAAATTAAATTATACATAGGAATAGCATTGAAAATCTACTTAAAAATTTCCAGCATTTTGTAAATCTCAAAGTAAAACAATACACAGGGTTTCCCCTTACTCTACCCAGGTGATGCTGTAGCATTTCTAGTTATTGAATGAGCGGAATTTGATCCACGCCGGATCATCCATACTTCGATCTTGTCACAACGTGCCCATGGCCGGGGTTAAAAGAAAACAAAGGCGTCCCATTCGCGGTATAATGGTTAAGAAGCTAGTCTCGTTGATAAATTGGGAGATTGGAAAGTTGTTCGTATCCTCGCTAGAATGTCTCACACCCTGTTCCACATCCAATCCCTGGCGAAAACGGGTTTTGTGTAAACCTTCGAGAATTATTTTCAACCGTGAGTGAAACACATCGGTCCCCGTGACCAAATCAATCCTGAGGAGTCATACAACAATTGTTGATGATATTAATACTCAAATTAGGAGAAAAATCACCATATCATGTTGGCAGCCACGATATCCGTGAACTATTCTCGTCAACTATCCCCATTGTCATCGTAAGGTAGCCTCTTGATAGAACAGTCCACACTGTCGGCCTATGTGTAACGTTTCCCACTGGAAAACGTCATTATGATTTCATTTTTGCTTTCTCAATGTCTTGTTCGCTCGGATGATAGCGTGATTAATTAATTAGGCAATATAACAGGAAGAATAAGAAAGTAATCGTGCAACAAAATAGTACAGAACAAACAGCCCCCCCCCCGAGGTGAGAAAATCGATAACGAAGAATAGAAAGAAAAACAACTACATGAATCTTTATACAAGACAACTAAATAAATTTCAACATGAGATGAGATCGCGGGGTTGCGGCTAAAGACATCTACAAAGAGGAACCGCTTCCAACAACTCATAAAAAATAACACTGTCTAAAATAGCAAGTGTTGTCTATTTGTAGAATACCAGACATCAATAATACTAATGCCAGGCAAACTCACGCCAGGAAGATATAAGCGCAAAGTCGATTGGGTGAGAAAGTAACCCACTGTGGAACTGTTGCAAACGACTGAATTTTGCCATACTCTAATAATCTGGGCCCAACAGAACTAATCCTGAAAAGAGAAAAGGGAAAATTCTCTGCGATTTGTTGTTTGGTTTATTTGTTAATGGCTATCAACATTTTGTGGCGTTATTTAAATGCCAAAAGCCATTCTAGTAGTACGTGTGGTACTATTTAACCCATGGGAGGTTCATACTTTCCCAAGGGTATTAGTGCGAAAGTACTGTAATATGTGCGACTTACGATGTCACATGTTAGCCCACTACGTCACGGGACTCTATCGTTCTGGGATTTTTAAGATGAACATGAGTCCCTTAATCTAGACCAGAAGATCAGAGCTGTTAGTGGCTTTCTTTGCTTCAAAACCAAACGATTGAACCGTGAAATTAAATAAAATGAAAAAAGAAATAAAATACCAGAGCTTTCCAAAGACTACACCACCCCAAAACAAAACAACAAAAGCAACAACAACCATAGGTATAAAGTGTTACTTATATTGGGTTGATGTACCGTTAAAATCAATCACAAAATAGGTCTATGGTAAATACATGTAATATATTATTTAGACTTTGTCTTAAATTGATACTGAAAATTAAAATTATACGTCCTTTTCTTGCGGGTAAAGTAATAGGTAGACTACGTTATTGAATCTACTCATCCTTTTCATTTCGTATCAATTTAAGACAAGAGTCTAATATATATTACATGTATTTACGCTAGATACTTTGGTGATTGATTTTTTAACGGTACATCAACCCAAATAAGTAACAACTTTTATACTCCTATGGTTGTTGTTGCTTTTGTTTGTTTTGTTTTTGGGGTGGTGTAGTTCTTTGGGAAAGCTCTGGTATTTTTTTCTTTTTCATTTTATTTAATTCACGGTCGTTTGGTGACAAAGGAGCCACTAACAGGTCTGATCTTCTGGTCTGATTAAGGACTCATGTTCATCTAAATCCCAGAGGACGAAGAGTCCCGTGACGTAGTGGCTAACATGTGCATCGTAGTCGCACCTATTACAATTTACTTTCGGCACTAATACCCTTGGGAAGGTATGAACCTCCATGGGTTAAATAGTACAACTACTGTACTACTAGTTGCTTTGGTCATTAATAACCCACAAAAGTTTGATAAGCCATTAAACATAAACAAACCAAATCGCAGGAAATTTTCCTTTCTCTTTTTTCAGGATAGTTCTGGTTGGGCCAGATATTAGTGTATGGTCAAAATTCAAGTCGTTTGCACAGTTCCCAGTGGTTACTTTCTCCACCCAATCGTACCTTGCGCTTATAATCTTCTGGGGTGAGTTTGCTGCATTGCTTTTATTGATTGTCTTCATTTTTACAAATAGAAACTTGCTATTTTTAGACAACGTGGTTTTTTTTCTATGGAGTTGGTTCTGGAAGCGGTTCCTCTTTGTAGATGTCTTTAACGCGCAACCCCGGCGATCTCATCTCATGTGAAATTTAATTTAGTTTGTCTTGTATAAAGATATGTCGTTGTTTTTTCTTTCTATTTTTCTGTTATCGATTTTCTCAACCCTGGGGGGGGGGCTGTTTGTTCTTGGTACTATTTTGTTTGCTAGATTACTTTCTTATTCTTCTGTTTATTTTTCCTAATTATTTAATCACGCTATCATCCGAGCGAACAGACATTGGAAGCAAAAATGAAATCATAAGTGCGTTTTCAGTGGAAACTACACATAGGCACGACAGTGTGGCTGTCTAGCAAAGATCTACTACGATGACAGAATGGGGATAGTTGACGAGATATTTTCAGCGGATATCCGTTGCTGCCAACCATGATATGGTGATTTCTCCTAATTTAGTATTAATATATCAACAATTGTTGTATGGCGCCTCAGGATTGATTGGTCACGGGGAACGATGTGTGTTCCACTCACGTTGTAGAAATAATTCTAAGAAGGTATTAACAACCCGTTCGCCAGGGATGATGGAACACAGGGTGTGAGACATTAGCGAGGATCGAACCACTTTCCAAATTCAATTGATAACGAGACTAGCTTCTTAACCATTATACGCGAATGGGACGCCTTTGTTTTCTTTTAACCCCGCCATGGGCACGTTGTGACAAGATCGCAAGTATGGGATAATCCGCGTGGATCAACATTCGCTCTTCAATGACTAGAAATGGCTACCCAGCATCACCTGGTAGAGGTAAGGGAACCCTGGTGTAATTTTTTTGTTTACTTTTGAGATTACAATCTGGAATTTTTAAGTAGAATTCAATGCTATCCTATGTAATAATTTAATTTTAAATTATCTTCGAATATAAATCAACTTTAAAATTTTTTGACAAAAGCAAGACCGTGTTACATATTATTAGATACCTAATGATATGGCAATAGGTAGAAAACATAATGGCGATTAGTGCAGCCACTGGCCTGAAATGAGTGACATGCTTGACCTCACTTCCACCTTGTTTGGCGGGGATGGATCGTGAGAACGCGGAGGCATGGAAGACCCTGTCTTCCGGTTTAAGGATATGTAAGTTTAAGGTCAAGTTAGCAGGTAGGAGTCGAAGGTGTAATGTCGCATTTCTTGCGCATCCTGTCATCTGCGCAGATTTGTCTGGGTTGGGGATGGACTAAAGTAAATCAATGGTAATCGAAGTATTGTGGTTTATTACCTTAAAAACTACAATGACACAGGGTTCTTGATAAGGAGTGATCCCTACAGAACCCAGACCGAAGTCCAATAGAAGGCCAGACTTAGAAAGATATACAGACCAAGATGCTAGATAGATAGAACCAAAGCCGGCCAGAAGAAAAGCCGACTAGAAGTAAAGGAAAGGTTATATAACATTAAAAATCATTTGGTACGGTGAAAGCCAGTAATAGTGTTTTATATATTTTTTTCTTGTCGTTCAATTGTTTTATCTTTTGTAGTTTTATCCGGAAATACATCATTGAAAGGATAAATAAATAAAGGAAAGAAAATGTTGAATGGATAAAATGGTTCTTTCCTTTATTTATTTTCCTTTCAACATATTTGTCGGATTCATTTTCATTTTCAATTTTTCACTTACACGCATACATACATGCATGTGTCCAACCGAATTACCCACAAATTGAAGCGGAACTAAGGGCCGGGTTAGCTCAGTCTGGTGGTGGTAGAGCGTTCGCTAGAAACCACAAGGTTCCTAACGTTCGATACCCGGTCCTCGCACTCAGGCGTATTGAGTAGGCACGGGACTGTGCGGTAAAGCTAAGGAGCTGATGGTTGTGTGGCGCTCCACCTCAGATGCTAAACATCATCTTGGTCTAGCGCTAATGAAAATGGGATAGACCTCCCTTGCTTGATGGCTGATACCGACTTTAGGCCGGCCCCGACGACTTTACTTTACTTTATATTGTATAGATTTGAATGGATCTGCGAGACTAGATTGCAACCATTGCACCAATGGGACGCCCAAATAATCCTCTTCTGGAATGTTTAAGTCTCAAATACTCCCTGTGTTTTGTTTTTGTTTATTTTTTAATTCGAACAAAGTTGTTATTCATTGAGAGACTATTCTTTCCTTTCTTCTTTTTTCCAAGCCAAAAAGTTTATATAAGAAAAGAATTTTACTGATTAGCGATTTCCGAGCACAAACAGATCTTTAATCGTGAAGGTGGGAAATATGAAGAAGAACGATTGCTATCTTAACATTTGCGCTTGTTTTTTTCTTTTTCTTTTGTTACAAGTTCTTTTTTTTTTTATTCTTCTAAAAGATTGACCTTATTTTTCTCTCTTTTCTTCATTCAGTACACAATTACTAGATAACTTTGTTTTATCAATGTAAATGGCATACACGAAGAATCTATCAATTCAACTAAACACTATATATATATATATTAATATATATTATATATATTATATATATTATATAGGTAAGGTAAAAAGGAAAATGGGACCAATAATGACTCAAACAATTAGAATAGGAGAGAATATTGTTCTCTTTTAGCGAGGAACTTAGTTCAGTCTAATTTATTCAAACAAGGTCTAATTGTATTTATAGAAGAAAAGTGAGTTGGTGATTGAAATTCAGGGAAGGAAAGTTTGTTGAAGATTGGTTGATCAGAGGATATTTATATGTAAATCTTTCCCCTCCACTTTACATGATAACCAAATCATTCACTGCAACAACCCTACAGACAATGCAAAGATGCGCGTGAGGCTGGGTGCGCTGGGTATTAGAAGTGGTTTTTTCTTATTTGCCTAAGTGCTACGGGTACTTGTAAGTCTGTACTAACTTGTTTCATAGTCGGGTCCATCGGCAACTAACCGGTACTCCCACCAAGTTTCTTTGCAGAGGAGGGTGGACCTAGACACCAGCAGATGAAAAACATAGATCTGTCAGAAGGGCGGAGGAGGATATATATACTATGTATATATAATTAATATATATATATATATATATATAAACAAAGGTTAAAGAGCCCAGTCTGACATTATTTACCCATAGCTGGAGGAGAGTAGTTGGATGCATACCTTTCTCTCACACACATAAATGGCGCAACAAATACGGGGTGCCCTTCCACTAGTTCATCATACAGTAGGTTCTTTGGGGGGTGCGGCCTTTGTTTCATCCTCTGACGTGTCCTAATCCAATGCCAGAGTCTCTCACTTGTCTGTAAGCGATATATCATAGGTTATTATTAAGTTTAGCTCATTACTAATATGGCTGTAATATTACAACCTGGACAAACGTCTGCTACGTTATCAGCGTGACTGGGTTATATATTGTGTGTTAAATCGCATTGGTGTTGTTATAATAATTTATATTAGTTGCTATGATGTGATAAAGTTATTACAACCTTTATGTTTGGACAATTCTAGCATGTGATTATATATATATACTATATATATTGAATGAAGATATAATGAAAAAACAACGATGTTTACAACTGAAATGGCTCATCAGAAGAGAAAGTGTGCAAAAACACGTTTCGGGGCCCAAATTCCTCTTGACGGTTTAAAAGCAACACTTCGGAGCCCATCCTCAACTGATATATGAAGGACCCTATCATATTTTTTTTTTAAAAGTTGAGGATGGCCCGAGTGTTGCTTTTAAACCGTAAGAGAATTTGGCCGAAAACGTTGCACACTTTCTTTCTGATGAGCCTATTTCAGTGTAAACAGTTTTGTTTTTTCATTATATCTTATTCATACTGTCGGATTAATTCATTTATTTTCACATATATATATACATATTATATATATATTATATATGTATATATATATATATATATATATCAACAGACACTGGTTCGACACTTTTATGTCTGATAATGTCGCCAGATACCGCAACACTCCGCAGGAGCGAGACCTGATGACTTTTACCAGCCGGTTCGTTAACCTTCGCCATCGACAGCTGCCCATTAAGAACGATGTTTTCTAACTGTTAAATACAACCTCTGTTTATATTTTACGGTCACCAGAAGATCAAATTGTAAACAACAGATTTCATTGCTTTATGCTGGCGGTGAAAGAGAGCTCTACGGGGTTTTTGGAGAATATAATATAATAATATCTATGTGTGTGTGGGGGGGTGTATGGGAAGTAAAATAGAGAATTAATCCGACAGTATGTATTCCAAAAGATGAATAAACTCATTCTAGAATACTTCGTGTTTTTCTATTTTTTATTACACACATACTATATTTGGGGGGAATATGTGCTTAATTGAAGTCATACCTAATTTTGAAGAATAAATTATGTTGATAATTAATGAATTAGGTGACATGTCTGTTCAAATTAGGCGTAAAAAATCGAGAAAATTCGATCTCTGTATATCATTTCGGCATATTATGCCTCATCAAGCAGAGTTATAGACAGAAAAACTGCTCTTGGTGATTCGACCCCGGCCAGGCTGGGATTCTGACCAATTAACACCAGCTGGTTTTCTCAGATTTTCTCGGTTTGTTTTTAACTGAATATACAACATTTTTTTGTGTGTGCGTGTTGTATATAAAGGGTGGTTTAATGAAAGCTAGTTCCGCAAATATAAAAACTATATATATATTTTATTATATAATATAATATATATATATATTGGTTTAAAAAATAATAGAAATCCTTTTAAAAAAGTTTCGTCCAGACAGACAGTCGTTTGAAGAAAAACAAAAGAAATTGTATGAATTATTTAAAGGGTGAGAAAATGAGCTGATGTTTTCCCCTTTTCTTTCAAATAGAAGGTCCCAGTTTGAAATAAAACATCGAGTTTTCTCAACGAGATTTCGCAACGGGAATAGAAATACAACAAAAATCTCAAACTAAAAACGGTAAAGCATTCAGAAAAAGAAATCTAATAGAGATCGTCTGTGTGTTGTCTCGAATATAAATCGGCGCAAAAGAAGCAAACATTCTTTTTCACGAAACTTTTTTGTTTTCTCTATTTTTTTAATTTGACTTTCGCTTTGATCATTTGGCGGTGATTGTATGAATCCCACCAAAAAAAAGTGTCACTGTCATATTAACACACCTTTTTAATTCATGTGTGTGTGTGTGTATATATATATTATATATGATATTATATAAGGACACTCGAAGAACATTGCTATTATGTGAAGTACTGGGAGAAGCTAGCCTGTAATAGACTGGCTGAGAGCACCCATCTACCTGTCTGTGGAAGGAATTTGAGCCAACCGAATTAAACACCAAAAATTGAAGCGGACTAAGGGCCGGGTTGAGCTCCCGTCGGTAGAGCGTGCTCGGCTAGAAGCCACAAGGTTCCTAGTTCGATACCGGTTTCTCGCCAATCTCAGCGTATGAGTAACAGGGCATCTGTGCGGTAAAAGTAAGGAGCTGAATGGTAGGTGTGGCACTCCACTCAGACCAAACACAATCTCTTGGTTCTAGCGCTAGTAAAAAGGGGATAGACTCTCTCGCTGATTGGCTGATACGGACTCTTAAGCCACCCCGACGACGACTTTCTTTAATTAGAAAGGGTCATTTTCAGCCCAGCAACATTTAAAGTGGAGAAGTTCCAACATGTGTTTAATGTGGAAGAGTATGTTGACTCCAAAGGGGCTTGGTGAGGTCATCTGAGAAAACAAGAATGGAGTGTCAAATTGCTACTGGCACCTAACTGTGATGATAAAAAACAGGACACATGGTCTTACTCAAACACGAGTTGACAGGCCATTACATCATCATACACTCAAACACAATAGGGGGAGTCGTTAGTATCATCGCTGAAAGACTTAATAAGTCGAAACAGTCTGTAGGTGTTGCCGCATAGCGAGCATGCCTTTGGCCGGGATTACTTTGTCAGATTTTTTTCATAATTATCGAATTTTATGCGATACATGCATTATAATGCCTTCAAGCAAAATATGAATATATTTATTCACAATGCTTTATAAAAAACAAACATCCAAAAATCTTATTCACATCGCGACGAGCTTACGGCCGGGTTTGTTTACTACTCAATAAACGCGCACTATACCTACTATGGTAGAGGCGTGTAGTTCTTTGAGAAGGTTATTTCGCAGGGATTGTTTCGCTATGTACGGCGGTCGAACGGATATGGACTCTGACTAATGCCTTGAAGTCTCGGTTACGATTCCTGTCGGAGGGAGTCGCTTTAGTATCATGGCCGAGAGACTTATAAAGTCGAAACAGTCTGTACGATGTTCTGCAAGCGAGCATCCCTTTGCCGGGATGTCCTTGTCAAGATTATTTTCTATAATTTCGAATTTTTGCGATACATGCATTATATGGCTTCAAGCAAATATAAATAATAATTTATCCACAATGCTTCTATAAAAAACAAACATCCAAAAATCTTTATTCACATCGCCGAAGAGCTTACGGCGGTTGTTTTACTACTCAATAAACGTCCACTTCCTACTATGGGGTGAGGCGTGTAGATCTTTGAACAAGGTTAATTTCGCCGGGTATTGTTCGTTATGTACCGGCGTCGAACGGATATGGTCTCTGACTAGCTGTGAAGTCTCGGTGATTCCCTGTTCGGAGGGAGTCTTTAGTATACATCGCCGAAAGAGACTTATAAGTGAAACAGTCTGCTACGGGTTCTGCATAGCGGCCATCCTTTGCCGGGATTCACTTTGTCAAGATTATTTTCTATAATTATCGAATTTTATGGCGAACATGCATTTATAATTGCCCTTCCAGGCAAAATTATATAGTATATATATATATATATATATATATGGATTAATAATAAAGAAAGAAAAGTTTTAAAGGATAAAATGGTTTATTTATTTATCCTTTCAGAATTGTCGGATTTATTTCCATTTTTCAACTACTAATGACTATATATATATATATATTATAACTGTCACTGTCCATTAATACCCCATTTTTAATTCATGTGTTTTTATATATATATAATACACATATAAAAACATGAATTAGAAGGGGATGTTAATGGACAGTGACTTTTGGCGGGGGTATCTACAAGCACGCAAATTATATATATATATATATATATATATATATAAGTTAAAGAAAGGAAATGATCCGACAAATGAGTAAGAAAAGGTGGGAATGAAAACATCACACAATCGTAAAGTGAAAGCATTATAACAGCATTTTGTGGTGTTTCATATCTTTTTATATAGTTAAAAGAAAGAAATGAATCGACAATATGAGTATGAAAAGGTGGAAATGAAATACATCACACAATGCTGCTAAAAGCAAAAACAATTTATAATATAATCATAGCTGATACTGATCAAACAACAACGGAGTAAATAGCTCTGATGATGATTTTTGTAAAATCGACTATTGAATCAGTATCAGCTATGATTATATTATAAATTGTTTTCTCTTTAACAGCATTGTGTGATGTTTTCATTCACCTTTTCATACTCATATATATATATATTTAATTAAAGGTAAATATTCCAACTAACTGGTATGTATTGGATGTGGTGTTTGTTCGAGAGGAGAGTTTCCACTGTTTTACACAAAAAAAAAGAGAAAAGAAAGAAAAAATACTTTTATTCTATTTGTTTATTTTCCTCAATCATTATGTAGAAAGCTATCTGATGAGACGAGGCTCATATTGAGTTTCTGGTCCGAAATAGATTTATAATAGGCAAAATGACGGTTTTTGTTAAGTTTCTCTTTTTATTGAAAGTAAGGGTCGGTTAGCTAGTCGGTAGAAGCGTTGGCTAGCTCCACCAGACGCAAAAAACAATCTCCTTGGTCTAGCGTAGTGAAAAGGGGATAGATCCCTCGCTGATACGACTATAGGCCACTCGACGACTTTTTTAATATATCTTATTATATATATATATGATTATATATATATAACGAGACGAGAGAGGAGAGAGCGAGAGAGAGAGAGAGAGAAAGAGAGAGGAGACGAGAGAAGAGGAGAGAGAGAGAGAGAGAGAGATACAAGATATGTGTAAATTTTTTTTAGAAGTAACAGCATCTCTTATGTGATTGTGTGGTTTGGTGAACAAAGTTTCTGGAAGTGGTTTCTTCTCTCTGTAGAGTCTTTAGCACAGCCCAGCGTGATCTTTATCATGCGGAAATTTCTTTAGTTTGCCTTGTGCAAAAGATTTAGAGTTTTGTTGGGGGGGGCAATTTTCTTTTTAAGATTTTACAATTTTCTGGGTGCGAAGGGTCTGTTTGTTCTGGTTTTATTTGCTAGCAGTGATTACTTTCTTATTTCTCTGCTTATATCTCTTCTCTTATTATAATGAAGTTGTGTGTTTTTCTGTCTGTAACCGAAACTATATTACTATCCCAAGTCAAAATTCCCATAGTTTTATTTACGTTCATGTTCTTCCATGAATTTATTTTTATTTAAACTCATTATTATAAAAAATTTTACTTATTAATACGTAATCTTTATCTACATACAATTAACAACCAATTGTATTCATATATTACAATAAATACGCGGTTTACAGTGTAAACAGTAAGGTTAATTGCATATTGAATTGAAATTCGATTTTAATAATATGCTGCTAGTTTCATTGTTTTCTAAATGTTTGGTCTTTCATCTTAATGAAATATGATCAAAAATCTCTTCAATAATCTGAAAGAAATCCATTAACAAGACCAGAATAAAGTTAATTTTATTCTTTACTCCTATTTAACTAAATGGTTGACTTGGAAAATTTAGAATGAAAGACTGAGTGATGGCAAAGTTTGGTAGTTCTATTTTTTTATATCCCTCTGTTTTTGAAATCTTTTTATCTGCATTCCTATTTAGTTTCATTAGTCTTTCTAATTTATATAAAATTATTATATTAAACTTAAATACTTGCCTCAATACATAAATTTTGCTAGTTTTATTAATGGCTATAAAAAACCGAATATTTTGTTCATTGTCAATTAAAAAAGAGATAAAAGCCAAGAAAACAGTGATGGGTGGAGAGAAGGAGAGAGAGAAGAAGAGGAGAGAGATAAACATAAGCAAGTTTATGTTTCGCTCCTCGCTCAGCAGGCTAAAATGAGGAGAATAAATTTAATTAAGAACGATTAAACAACATGTAATTGGACGAGTAAGACATAATAATTATGATTAAAAGAAGAAGGTAATGCCTTTTGTTTTATCCCTATAAAGAACAGGGGAATAAGAGATTACAGGGTTATAATGTTCAGACCTAGTAAGGTCTCCTTTTGTTTGTAATAGGGCTGGTTTACTGTCAGAATATGTAAAGTCTCTACAAATTGTCAAATGGTAAAAGAGCGCAGCCATTAATGCTCAGGTCATTCGACCCTTGAGTGGTTGTACCAGTTAGGGTCCCATTATGGTCAAATAGATATGTTCAAAAATACTCAAGCTATATAATTCCTAAATTGATGTATTAAGATATTTACTTGAAGCTACTAATTGTTTATTTAATGATTAATAATTAGTTACTTGAAACTTTTAGGAATGAAACAAATGAATATGATTAAAAGTATAAATACTTGAAAAAGTACAATTATTAGTATTAGAGAAGGATACTTGAAACCACGCAACTGTGGGCAATTATGTTGCGTAGATTAGGAATATTTCATATGGGTAAAATCTCTTAGAAGCAACCACCAACAATTATAATACAGATAATGAACGCGATTTTTCCTTTGGCATAAAATAACGCCTAGACGGGCTGACATAACCGTTAAATCAATAAATCAGAGAGAGAGAGAGAGAGAGAGGAGAGGAGAGAAGAGGAGAGATGCAAACTATATCCCTATCAAATCCAGCCTAAGATAATCATAGGTACAATTTGTGATTATAGGGAGATAGGACACCTGGAAGGGGGGAGCTTCGACGTTATACTCGGGTTTCAGGTATGTGGTAATTGTTACTGTCCGTAGAAATGATCACGTCCGAGACGAGTTCAAATCCCTGGACGAGTTCTGTTTCATTCAACTAGAGCCTAATAAGCTTGGAAAGTAGATCCAATTAACATCCCTCCAACTATTGCTAAATAGTAGGGCAGATGTGGCTCTTTTAACCTTGGTTAGGCAACAATCTAGGAGAGGAAAACTCTGCATTCAACCGGTTAAACTCCACTTTACGGAAATTGAACCTTGTGCAAATTCTACTTGTATGGAGAGGTTGGTAGATTGTTATACTCAGCATTTCAACAACTTAATTCAATCAAGAATATTTTTCAAATGATTTTAAAGAACAAGTTTCTTTTTTTTTCTATCTTGAAGATAAATACTCTTCATCTTTGTTGCTGTTGTTTTGGCATCTCTCCATTTGCTAAGACGTGCGTAGTGGTCCGCTTTTTTTTAACTGCGTCTGCAATGAGTGGCTGGAACGGCCAATTTTTTGAATGGCAATCTCTGTGGCAGTGGACGCAAATAACGTGATGCTTGCCTGTAGTTGCTGTGTGCTTCCTTCTTCTGACTCTTTTTCTGTGGCGGCTTTCTTTACTCTCTTTTTAGTCCCTAGTTTGACAAGGAGGTTGCAGGTTTTGTTTTGGTTTTCTAAACCAACCTCCTATGTGCTGGTGTTGATGTGGCATGCCTTCATGTCTTCTTGTGGACATTTTACAGGCTGCGTTGGGTCCTCCTATCGGTGGTGCCCTCTACTAACCTTCACCTAACAGTAGATCATGGGGAATGCGGCTTTGTCGCATCCTCCTGGTGATAAAAATAAACGTGTCGACGGCTCTTCTCTAATTTACAACCATCCTACACTACAACCTCGAACATACTTGGATAGTCGGATTTTTAGGCAATATTTTTTTATATGTGCTAGTTTACGGTGTGTTATTACGTGACCGAATAGTTCAAGCCTTGTTAGGTACCCATCGTGATTCGTAGTCTAGTGGAGTTGGTGCGCTGTCACGTTGCGCATTGGCTTTATTGTGAGCGTTTGACTTGAAAGCGCACAGATAACGTGCAAAGTCCTGATTCGGAAATTTCATGCTTTGAGAGAGGCATCTCTTCACTACCACCCTCCATTGTGGTAACTAATAGGAGCAGTTGGTTCTTGGATTTTTATGTGAAGAAAAATGTCTAAATTCAAATTGCTCAAATTCAAACTGTCAATTCGTTTTACTCCACTAAAAAATTGACCGTGCAGAGGGGGTTAGGTTAAATACACATATAATACACTCTCTAGTCTGTGTTTAAAGTGGATATCAAACCCAGGTAATAGGCGTATTTTTAAATGCTTGGTGCGTTTAATAATTGGCACAACACAATCTCCCACACTCATTTTATAAATAATTTTTTTGTCAGTTAATCTAAAAAAGCATATTAAGTCCCTACAGCATATATTTAGTATATATATATATATATATATATATATATATATATTATCATATGTCATAATTAGTGATGGGTGTGGCTACGACCCTATTGGCTCGACAAGGACTCGCCAGAAATTCCACTACTTTCCATCCATTTAAAGGCGATCGCTAATCCAACCTCGTTCGTTTAGAAAGCCGTACACTTTCCAAATATGACAAACACGAAATTGTCGACAGCTTCAGTACGCTATCACGTTGGCGTAGAGAACAAAAATTTTTTTGGAAAACTTTGCCCAAAAAAAAGCCCTCCCCCAAAAAAAAGCCCAAAAATTTTTGGGGGGGAAAAAATCGAAAAAATTAAAAATTTATCCAAAATTTTTTTAAGGTTTCTTCAGCAAAATTCGGTTCGAACACTCGCCAAAACTGTCCGAAGGATTCTTTGTTTCTTAAACAATATCAATTGCTTTTTCTCTACAGAAACAAATATTTCACAACTCGTAGCAAAATCGGCTTTTTTCTCTTTTATTTTAACAACGGTCGTTCATAAATGGGAATTAGAGTTATATTTCATATGTCTCAAATGTGTTTTCGTGTTATACATATCCTATACGTATCTATACGCAAAGCTTATTTTTATATATTTCATAGACATCTTTGGACTTCATTATTATTATTATTACGTTTCACACCTGCCATCATCGGTGTTCATGAGACTGAATGCATAAAGTCTCCTCAGGTCTCCGGCTCTTGTGAGTATTCTTAACCGATCTTAACAATGCTGTAGTTGGATGGGCTCGATCTTCCTCTGATTTCAATCACCCACATTCTTTTCCAGAGCTTTGGGGACCGTTCAAGGGCAGCCATTACAATTGGTTCGATTTCACTTACCTTTCCACAGTTTACTCCTCATGTTATATAATAGTCGGTTAGAGCACCTGCTTAGGAAATGCATTTTGTTCTAGTTCGAAATACGGTCCCACAACTCAGCCCATGTGTAGTACAGATTGGTAATTGATTGTGCAGTAAAGGGGAGGCTGACGGTAGATGTGGCGCACCACTTCAACAAAACATCTCCGTGTCTAGACTTCTAGCTGTTCCGCTGATACCGAAAATGGCCTCAGCCACTTTACTTATAGTATTATTATTATCATCCACCAGTTTGTAAAGTTCTTTCTTTTTGTTAATTACACTAGGTCTGATCTCTTGCTGGGATAAGTGATGCGTCTTATCCAAAGTCCGCACCCAGAATGTATGCGTTTCATTACTCAGTACATTTCTGGTTTTATGCATATACCATTTTGGCTGTATGGGCCAAAATTTAATTTTTTGCATAATTCCCAGTGATACCTTCCCAAACCAGTCATGCCTAGTTTTTTGTATTCCGTTGTGCTAGTTTGCTACATTCGTTAGTAACGATGGTTTAACAGTTCTCATCTCTGTCACCGCATAGTTACTTTACTATTTTGTTGGGTTTATTTCAATTTTTTCTTTATGATAATTTTGTCCTTTGGCATTTATTTTGTGCAGCAAATTATTAGTGATTCGTTTCTCTTTTGGGGACACTTTTCTTAACCATGTCCAAGTATTTCAACTCTCCGATTTGTCATTTTGGATGTGTCCTATAATTGTTTTTCTTCCCATTTTTGTTTTCTTAGTCTTTGGGTTGTTTTTCTGTTTGTCCATATATTACTCTGCTATTGTTGGTGCGCATATTATTATATTTCTCAAAAAACAAGGATTTGGGAGGGGCTTCATATTAAACTTCTATAAAACTAATGTAGAGGCCCGCCCCTCGTGGTGGGGTCCGGTCGCTTCGGCCCTGGATCTTTACAAGTTAATAGCGTTGAATTTCAGGAAAACCAGCAATACCTGCACCCGGTCGATTAACAGGGGAAGGGCATTAGGTTTATTGCAGTGCTGAGGCGCCCCTCATCGCGACCGGGATCAAGTCAATTTTTCACACGCACCCTGAGCTTTGCGTTGTGGGGTGGGTGACCATATGTTAATCAGGGCTTTGAGCCTACCCGTACAAGTGGGGTACGAGTAAATACCTGATCTTTTAAAACAAATGCTCAGAGATTGGTACAAGTTTAGACCTACTTTTTGGATGTCAGTCTTATTCTCCAATACCACCTTCGGACGCATCATTTTGATTTTCAAAAAAAAGTTGAAAAATCGACCAGTCCATAACATGCCAAATACACTTTGGACCTTATTTAGGCTAAAAGGGCGGTCAGGAGGCCCACTCCGATTAAATCGGCTGGTCCGTCAAGCCCTACACTCATCAGATTGTCCTAACACTCTATTTCCGTTATGGCAAACCCCAATCCTTTTTATCATAATGGGTACTAGAATGCGATGGCTGAGGACCTTAATGTCCCTGGAATTACGTTAAACTCTATCTGATGGTGAGAGTTCCATTCTGGAAGTTTGGGGAATGTGGAACATTCCTTTTCACATTGCTCCCTAGTCTATTCTTCTGACCCGGGTGGTGTTACCTGTTAGGGTCTCATCTATGGGTTAAATAGAAAATGTGTTTTAAAAAAAATTGAGTATCCATTAAGAATGACTTTTTTCAAAACTTTGTCGACATTAAATGACCCACGAGGTTGATATGAGTAAAAAAAAACAAACAACAATATCACAATTATCTTTAAGGGACCCCTCTTTTCGGCATATATGTCCGGTACCTAAAACCAGAACCCACTATCTCCATAAAAGCCAAATATCTTCCATTTTCCCTCGCATTTGAGTGTCACATTTCTATACGATAAACATGTTGCGTAAATGGCATTATTGCAACCGAAACTCTATCCCTCACCATTACAATGGAGCCATCTCCAATTGCAAAAGGACTTAGCTCATAAATTGCGACTGTTTTCTTATCTATTCTGGTTTGGATCTCGAAATATGGGAATCTGTTATTTGTCTTTTGTCACTTGTCGGCTGATAGACGCCATTTTGAATCCTTGAAATGGCGCCTCTTGCTTCATCTTCACTTTGAAGAACTCTTCACTCTGATATTAGTCCAATGTTTTTCAAGCAAACCAGCAAAACAAAAATTAAACACATTTTCTTTCTTTTCTCTCTCATTTTCTTTTATTCTGATATTGGGTTTAGCGATTTTTAAAACATTTTTTTCCTTTTTTCTTACACTTTTTCTTATTTTCTTTCCAATCTTTGTTTCTTTTTTTCCCTTTCTTTCTTTCTTTTTCCTTTCTTTCTTTCTTTCTTTTTATCTCCCTTTCTTTCTTTTTCTTCGTTCCTTTCTTTTCTTTTTTCTTTTCTTTCTTCCTTTTTCTTCATTCCTTCCTTTCTTTCTTCCACACCCTTCTTTCTTTCTTAAAGTGAACATGGGAGTAATGTCAATGAATAGGGTGTTCCATACTCCCCAGACCTTATGCCACACCATCAAGACACGGATAACCGTTGAAAAGAGCGAATTTTAATCACAATTCACGTGTTTATGTTTGATTTGTCCTTTCGTTTTATTAGAACTGATTTGATTTATTTGTTTAATGGCATATCAACTTTCTTGGGTTATTTAACGCCAAAGATATCCTTGTAGAAGAAAAGTATTGGTACTATCTAAACCCATACATGGGAAGATTGGGGGGTTCATACCTTTCCTAAGAGTATTAGTCCGAAATAATAGCACAATTTGATTCAAACTCCTTATTATGATGCTACAGTCCACTACGCCATGGGGGACTCCCTTTTGTTAGAACTGAATTTACAAGGAAAGATAAATAAGAGCAATAAAGTGTCATCTAAAAATAGTCCCTCAATTTTCTTTTACTGTTGCATCATTCTGGAATAGGTTGTTTTTATCGACACTTAATTCTTTACTTAAATATCTAGTCATAGTTAAAGATATAATATAATAATAATAATAATAAAATAAAGTCGTCGGGGTGGCCTAAAGTCGGTATCAGCCATCAGGAGGGAGTCTATCCCTTTTCACTAACGCTAGTCCAAGAGATTGTTTCTGCGTCTGAGGTGGAGCGCCACACCTACCATCAACTCCTTATCAGATCCCTGTATATGGTTAGGGTTAGAACCTTGTAGTTTCTAGCCGAACGCTCTACCGACTGAGTTAAATTAATAATGATAACCAAGACTTGCCGAACACAGGTTCCCTTGATTCTCTCTCATCATCCTTCTCTATTGGTCATAGCTTCAAGTAGGTTATCTAGACGGCACCATGTGTCCATACAGAATTGCTTAATACAAGAGTTTGCTGGGTGGCCAATACTGGCGCGTCCATGTGTAGGAGTCAATACAGATATCTCCCGATTCACTAAGTCACCAAATTCAAGTCACCCACACACCGCAATAAAAAGAATGCCAACCGGTTGAGGTGTAAAATCAAATGAACAAAACTCGTCTCTGCGCACCCAGGCTCCGCGCATAACGAAATGTTGAAAAATAAATAAAACCAGAATTCGTATTTTTCGTCCAATCTGAGAAAATAAAAAGATGTTGAGTTGATCCAAATTCCACTGACCATAAACTATTAAAGAGCCGACTTTTGGAAGACCACGCCAGAGATACCCGAAGTGACAGAACAGTCCACATCACAAAGGAAGCCGACGACATGAACTCTACATGCAATTCAGCCGACCAATATTCTCACCTACTCCTTGACCTCATAACCCTGGACTGACGGCAGTCTTAAGGGGGTGAAACGACTACGAACCTATATCTCAATTTAATCAACTGGCGGCGACTAACATCAGAATTCCGACTATCAACTCGCTGTCGGCTACGACTACTAAACATCGGATATTCTGCCCACATCAACCAACTCCTGACCAAGGGAGCCAACGACACGAAAACTCTACACCGCAAGACAGCCGACTATATCTCTCACCTACCCTTAACCTCATGACCCCCGTCCGGCACTCTTAAGGGACGAACGACTACGAAACCTATATCATCAATTTACCAAACTGGCGGCGACTATCATCAGAATCCCGACTACATTCGCTGTCGACTACGACTACTAAACATCGGATCTTTTTGTCCACATCAACCAGCTTCTGACTACTATCATTGGGATTTCTGCATACATCACCACCTCCACTACAACTGACTCGATCACGAGAACAAGTGCTGCAGACATTGCTATCACACCACAACAGACTATCACCTAATATCGAACATTCATTTCAACCGTATAACCTTTGTGTTTTGCTAATACATTGTTAAACTTAAAATCTGTGTTTGTTTTTTCCTTGCCACCAAACACTTCATACTAACACTGTTTATAACATGGCTATTTTGTGGGATGCTATTTCCAGGATTTTTTGAAACACATTGTTGCTGTAAATCCGATAACTACTGAAATCTATTTGAAGCCTAACAGAATTCATCCCAGTCGGCTGGGGATTTAGAATACACCGATTTGCACGTCTGCAGAGGGGTAAGACGCCCCTCCAAATGGGGGCACCTGTTAGCCGTGGGTATGACCCACATCATTAATATGATTATATTAATAATAATCGTAGATTTTTGCCGTTTCGGTGGATCACAGTGAAGATGAAAGAAAACAAAAAGATAGACAATACTTGGACCTGGTCAGAGAACTGAAAAAAAGTAGAGGTCGTGCCAATTGTAATTGGTGCCCTTGAAACGGTCGTCAAGGGTTTTTGAAAAGAGTATGGACAAATTGGAAATCAGGAAGAATCGAGACCATTAAACAGCATTGTTAGATCGGCTAGAATACTCAAAAGAGTCCCGGAGACAGAGGAAACTTATTGTCATTCAGACTTCAGCCAGCTACTATTAGTGTGAAAAACTCCAAGCAGTGAAATAATAATATAATTGGCAGCCAACAATAGCAGATGTAATATATGGACAACAGAAAACAACAAAGACTAGAAAACAAAAATGGGAAGAAAAACAATTATATGGACACATCAAATGACAATCGGAGAGGTTGAAAATACTTGGACATGGTTAAGAAAAGGATCCCCAAAAGAGAAACTGAATCACTAATAATTGCTGCACAAAATAATGCCATAAGGACAAATTATATTAAAGAAAAAATTGAATTAAACCCAACAAAATAGTAAATGTAACTATGCGGTGACAGAGATGAGACTGTAAACCATGTACTAAGCGAATGTAGCAAACTAGCACAACGGGAATACAAAACTAGGCATGACTGGTTTGGGAAGGTGATCCACTGGGAATTATGCAAAATTAAATTTTGGCCATACAACAAATGGTATATGCATAAACCAGAATGTACTTGAGAATGAAACGCATACAATTCTCTGGGACTTTGAGATAAGACGCATCACCTTATCCCAGCAAGGAGATCAGACCTAGTGTTAATTAACAAAAAAGAAGAACTTTACAACTGGTGGATTTAATAATAATACTAATAAGTAAAGTTGGCTGAGTGGCCTATTTTTCGGTATCAGCCGGACAGCTAGGAAGTCTAACACGGAGATTGTTTTTGTTGAAGTGGTGCGCCACATCTACCGTTCAGCTCCCTTTACTGCACAGATCAGATTAGCCAATCTGTACTACACATGGGCTGAGTTGGTGGGGACCGGTATCGAACTAGGAACAATGCATTTCCTAAGCAGGTGCTCTACCGACTGATATAAACAGAGGAAACTGTGGAAGATGAAGGTGAAGATCGAACCAATTGTAATTGGTGCCCTTGGAACGGTCCCCAAAGCTCTGGAAAGAATGTGGGTGGATTGGAAATCAGAGGAAGATCGAGACCATCCAACTACAGCATGTTAAGATCGGTTAGAATACTCACAAGAGTCTGGAGACCTGAGGAGACTTGTTGTCATTCAGTCTCCACTGAACCGGTGATGGCAGGTGTGAAAGTAATAATAATAATAATGATGAAGTCAAAGATGGTCTATAGATGTATATATAAAATAAGCTTTGGGCGTATAGATACGTATAGATATGTATAAACGAAAACACATTTGAGACATATGAATATATAACTCTAAGTTCCCATTTATGAACGACCAGTTGTTAAATAAGAAGAAGAAAAGCCGATTGCTACGAGTTGTGAAATTATTTTTTTTCTGTAGAGAAAAAAGCAATTGATATTGTTTTAATGAAACAAAGAATCTCGGACAGTTTTGGCGGAGTGTTTCGAACGAATTTTGCTGAAGAACTAAAATGGATATTATCGATCCATGCTGAGGCTGGCAAGTCCAAAATTCTCTACGCCAACGTTGATAGCGGTACTGAGCTGTCTACAATTTCGTGTTTGTCCATATTTGGAAAGGTACGGGCTTTCTTTAAGACGAAAACGAGGTTGGATTAGTCGATCGCTTTAAATGGTGGTGAAAGTAGTGGGGATTTCTGGCGAGTCCTTGTCGAGCATAGGGTCGTAGCCACACCCCATCACTAAATTATGATATGAATATATAATTTATATATATATATATATATTATATATATATATATATATATATGCTGTATGGACTAATATGCTTTTTTAGATTAACTGACAAAAAATATATTTATAAAATGGAGTGTGGGAAGATTGTGTTGTGCAATTATTAAAACGCACCAGCATTTAAAAATACGCCTATATACCTGGGTTTGAATATCCACTATTAACACAGACTAGAGATTATTATAATGTGTATTTACCTAACCCCTCTGCTACGGTCAATTTTTAAGTGGAGTAAAACGAATTGACAAGTTTGAATTTGCAATTTGAATTTAGAATTTTTCTTCACATAAAATCCAAGAAACCAACTTGCTCTATTATTACCCAGATGGAGGGTGGTAGTGAAGAGATGCCTCTCTCAAAAAGCATAAATTTCCGAATCAGACTGTTGCACGTTCATCTGTGCGGCTTTCAAGTCACGCATACAATAAAGCAATGCGCAACGTGACAGCGCACCAACTACCACTATACTACGAATCACGATGGATACCTACTAAGGCTTGAACTGATTCGGTCACGTAATATACACACCGTAAACTGCACATATAAAATATTGCTAAAATTCCGACTCATCAAGTATTTCGAGGTTGTAGTGTAGAATGGTGTGTAATATAGAGAAGAGCGTCGACACGTTTATTTTTATCACCAGGAGGATGGACAAAGGCCGCATCCCCAATGATCTACTGTATGGTGAATAGTAGAGGGCACCCAACCGATAGGGAGACACGCATGCGCTTTAAAGATGTCCCACAAGAAGGACATGAAGGCATGCCACATCAAACACCAGCACATAGGAGGTTGGTTTAGAAAACCAAACAACTGGCACCTCCTTGTTCAAACTAGGGGACGAAAAAGAGAGTAAAGAAGCCGCCACAGAAAAGAGTCAGAAGGAAGGAGACACAACAGCAACTACAGCAAGCATCACTGTTTATTTGCAGTCACTGCACCAGAGATTGCCATTCAAAAATTGGCCTGTTCAGCCACTCATTGCAGACGCAGTTAAAAAAAATTGCGGACACTACGCCATCGTCTTTAGCAGATGGAGAGATGCCAAAAACAACAGCAACAAAGATGAAGAGGTATTTTTTTCTTCAAGATAGAAAAAAAGAACTTGTTCGTTTAAAATCATTTTTGAAAAATATCTGATTGAATAAGTTTTTGAAAGCTGAGTATACATATCTACCAACCTCTCCATACAAGTAGAATTTGCACAAGGTCAATTTCTAAAGTGGAGTTTAACCGGTTTGAATGCAGAGTTTTCCTTCTTCCTAGATTGGTTGCCTAACCAAGGTTAAAGAGCCACATCTGCCCTACTATTTATCAATAGTTGGAGGGAGAATAATTGGATTCCTACCTTTCCCAAGCTTATTAGCTCTAGTTGAAATTGAAAACAGACTCGTCCAGGATTTGAACTCGTCTCGACGTGACATTTTCTACGACAGTAACAATTACACACATACCTTGAAACCCGAGTTATAACGTCGAAGCTCCCCCCTTCCAGGTGTCCTATCTCCCTATAATCTACAAATATGTACCTATGATTATCTTAGGCTTGATTTGATAGGGATTATATGTTTGCATCTCTCTTCTCTCTCTCTCTCTCTCTCTCTCTGATCTGATTATTTGATTTAACGGTATGTCAGCCCGTCTAGGTTTATTTTATGCAGAGGTTAAAACCGCGTTCATTATACTTGTATTTATAATTTTTGTGTGGTTGCTTCTTAAGAGATTTTTTACCCATATGAAATATTCCTATCTACGCAACAATAATTGCCCACAGTTGCGTGGTTTTCAAGTATCCTTCTCTAATACTAATAATTTGTACTGTTTCAAGTATTTATACTATTAATCATATTCATTTGTTTTCATTTAAATAGTTTCAAGTAACTAATTATAATCATTAATAAACATTATAGCTTCAGTAAATATTCTTAATACAGTCAATTTAGAATTATTAGCTTGAGTATTTTTGAACATATCTATTTGACCCATAGATGGGACCCTACTGGTACAACCACTCAAGGTCGAAGTGGACCTGAGAGTAATGGCTGCGCTCTTTTACCATTTGACAATTTTAGAGACTTACATATTCTGACCAGTAAACCAGCCCTATACAAAACAAAGGAGAGCCTACTAGGTCTGAAATTATAACCTGTAATCTCTTATTCCCCTGTTCTTTTAGGGATAAACAAAGGCTTACCTTCTTTCTTTTAATCATAATTATTATGTCTTACTCTCCATTTACATGTTTGTTTAATCGTCTTAATTAAATTTATTCTCTCGATATTTAGCTCTGCTGAGCGAGGAGCGAAACCAATAACTTGCTTACTTGTTTATCTCTCTCTCTCTCTCTCTCCTCTCTCTCTCTCTCTCTCACCCATCCACTGTCTGCTTTTTATCTCTTTAATTACAATGAACAAATATTCGGTCTTTTTATAGCATTAATAAAAACTAGCAAATATGTATTTGAGTGCAAGTATTTAAGTTAAATAATAATATATATTTAAATTAGAAGACTAATGAAACTAAATAGGAATGCAGATAAAAGATTTCAAACAGGGGGGATATAAAAAAATAGAACTACCGAAATTTTGCCATCACTCCAGTCTTTCATTGCTAAATTTTCCTAATGAACCATTTAGTTAAATAGAAGTAAAGAATAAAATTACCTTTATTCTTCTTGTAATGGATTTCTTCAGATTATTGAAGAGATTTTTGATCATATTCATTAGATAAGACCAAAATTAGAAATCAATAAAACTAAGCACATATTTATTTAAATCGAATTTTTCATTATTAATACTGTTAATCTTATCTACATACAATTAACAACCAATTGTATTCATATATACAATAAAATAGCGGTTTACAGTGTAAACAGTAAGGTTAATTTGCATATTGATATTGAAAATTCGATTTTAATAAATATGTGCTTAGTTTTATTGATTTCTAATTGTTTGGTCTTATCTTAATGAATATGATCAAAAATCTCTTCAATAAATCTGAAAAGAAATCCATTAACAAGAAGAAATAAAGGTAATTTTATTCTTTACTTCCTATTTAACTAAATGGTTACATTAGGAAAATTTAGCAATGAAAGACTGGAGTGATGGCAAAGTTTCGGTAGTTCTATTTTTTATATCCCCCTCTGTTTGAAATTTTTATCTGCATTCCTATTTAGTTTCATTAGTCTTTCTAATTTAATATAATATTTTATTATATTAAAACTTAAATACTTGCACTCAATACATAAATTTGCTAGTTTTATTAATGCTATAAAAAGACCGAATATTTTGTTCATTGTCAATTAAAAGAGATAAAAGCAAGAAAACAGTGGATGGGTGGAGAGAGAGAGAGAGAGAGAGAGAGAGAGAGAGAGAGAGAAACAAGTAAGCTAGTTTATTGGTTTCGCTCCTCGATCAGCAGAGCTAAATATCGAGGAGAATAAATTTAATTAAGAACGATTAAAACAACATGTAAATGGGACGAGTAAGACATAATAATTATGATTAAAAGAAGGAGGTAATGCCTTTGTTTTATCCCTAAAAGAACAGGGGAATAAGAGATTACAGGGTTATAATGTTCAGACCTAGTAGGCTCACCTTTTGTTTGCATAGGTCTGGTTTACTGGTCAGAATATGTAAAGTCTCTAAAATTGTCAAATGGTAAAAAGAGCGCAGCCATTACTATCAGGTCCACTTCGACCTTGAGTGGTTGTACCAGTTAGGGTCCCATCTATGGGTCAAATAGATATGTTCAAAAATACTTAAGGCTATATAATTCTAAATTGACTGTATTAAGAATATTTACTTGAAGCTATAATTGTTTATTAATGATTATAATTAGTTACTTGAAACTATTTAGTAATGAAAACAAATGAATATGATTAAATAGTATAAATACTTGAAACAGTACAATTATTAGTATTAGAGAAGGATACTTGAAACCACGCAACTGTGGGCAAATTATGTTGCGTAGATAGGAATATTTCATATGGGTAAAAAATCTCTTAAGAAGCAACCACACAAAAATTATAAATATAACTGTATAATGAACGCGGTTTTCTAACCTCTTGACATAAAATAAGCCTAGACGGGTTGACATACCGTTAAAATCAATAAATCAATCAAGTTCAGAGAGAGAGAGATATGCAAACATATATCCCTATCAAAATCCAGCCTAAGATAATCATAGGTACATATTTGTAGATTATAGGGAGATCGACACCTGGAATGGGGGGCTTCGACGTTATACTCGGGTTTCAAGGTATGTGGTGTAATTGTTACCGTCGTAGAAAATGGTCACGTCGAGACGAGTTCAAATCCTGGACGAGTCTGTTTTCATTTCAATTAGAGCTAATAAGCTTGGGAAAGGTAGGAATCCAATTATTCTCCCTCCAACTATTGACAAATAGTAGGGCAGATGTGGCTCTTTAACCTTGGTTAGGCAACCAATCTAGGAGAAGGAAAACTCTGCATTCAAACCGGTTAAACTCCACTTTAGAAATTGACCTTGTGTCAAATTCTACTTGTATGGAGAGGTTGGTAGATATGTATACTCAGCTTTCAAAAACTTATTCAATCAGAATATTTTTCAAAATGATTTTAAACGAACAAGTTCTTTTTTTCTATCTTAAGAATAAAATACCTCTTCATCTTTGTTGCTGTTGTTTTTGGCATCTCTCCATCTGCTAAAGACGATGGCGTAGTGTCCGCAATTTTTTTTAACTGCGTCTGCATGAGTGGCTGAACAGGCCAATTTTTGAATGGCAATCTCTGGTGCAGTGACTGCAAATAAACAGTGATGCTTGCTGTAGTTGCTGTTGTGTCTCCTTCCTTCTGACTCTTTTCTGTGGCGGCTTCTTTACTCTCTTTTTCGTCCATAGTTTGACAAGGAGGTGCCAGGTTGTTTGGTTTTCTAAACCAACCTCCTATGTGCTGGTGTTGATGTGGCATGCCTTCATGTCCTTCTTGTGGACATCTTTAAAGCGCATGCGTGGTCTCCCTATCGGTTGGGTGCCCTCTACTTCACCATACAGTAGATCATTGGGGATGCGGCCTTTGTCCATCCTCCTGGTGATAAAAATAAACGTGTCGACGCTCTTCTCTAATATTACACACCATTCTACACTACAACCTCGAAATACTTGGATGAGTCGGAATTTTAGCAATATTTTTATATGTGCTAGTTTACGGTGTGTATATTATGTGACCGAATCAGTTCAAGCCTTAGTAGGTATCCATCGTGATTCGTAGTATAGTGGTAGTTGGTGCGCTGTCACGTTGCGCATTGCTTTATTGTATGCGTGACTTGAAAGCCGCACAGATGAACGTGCAACAGTCTGATTCGGAAATTTATGCTTTTGAGAGAGGCATCTCTTCACTACCACCCTCCATCTATGGGTAAATAATAGAGCAAGTTGGTTTCTTGGATTTTATGTGAAGAAAAATTCTAAATTCAAATTGCAAATTCAAACTGTCAATTCGTTTTTACTCCACTTAAAAAATTGACCGTAGCAGAGGGGTTAGGTAAATACACATTATAATAATCTCTAGTCTGTGTTAATGGTGGATATTCAAACCCAGGTATATAGGCGTATTTTTAAATGCTGGTGCGTTTTAATAATTGGCACAACACAATCTTCCCACACTCCATTTTATAAATATATTTTTTGTCAGTTAATCTAAAAAAGCATATTAGTCCATACAGCATATATATATATATATATATATATATATATATATATATATATATATATATATATGTCATAATTAGTGATGGGGTGTGGCTACGACCCTATGCTCGACAAGGACTCACCAGAAATCTCCCACTACTTTCACCACCATTTAAAGCGATCGACTAATCCAACCTCGTTTTCGTCTTAAAGAAAGCTCGTACCTTTCCAAATATGGACAAACACGAAATTGTAGACAGCTTCAGTACCGCTATCAACGTTGGCGTAGAGAATTTTGGACTTGCCAGCCTCAGCATGGATCGATAATATCCATTTTAGTTCTTCAGCAAAATTCGGTTCGAAACACTCCGCCAAAACTGTCCGAGATTCTTTGTTTCATTAAACAATATCAATTGCTTTTTCTCTCCAGAAAAAAAATAATTTCACAACTCGTAGCAATCGGCTTTTCTTCTCTTTATTTAACAACTGGTCGTTCATAAATGGGAACTTAGAGTTATATATTCATATGTCTCAAATGTGTTTTCGTTTATACATATCTATACGTATCTATACGCCAAAGCTTATTTTATATATACATCTATATACCATCTTTGACTTCATTATTATTATTATTACGTTTTCACACCTGCCATCACCGGTGGTTCAGTGGAGACTGAATGACAGCAAGTCTCCTCAGGTCTCCAGGACTCTTGTGAGTATTCTAACCGATCTTAACAATGCTGTAGTTTGGATGGTCTCGATTCTTCCTCTGATTTCCAATCCACCCACATTCTTTTCCAGAGCTTTGGGGACCGTTCCAAGGGCACCAATTACAATTGGTTCGATCTTCACCTTCATCTTCCACAGTTTCCTCTGTTATTATATCAGTCGGTAGAGCACCTGCTTAGGAAATTGCATTGTTCCTAGTTGATACCGGTCCCCACCAACTCAGCCCATGTGTAGTACAGATTGGCTAATCTGATCTGTGCAGTAAAGGGGAGCTGACGGTAGATGTGGCGCACCACTTCAACAAAAACAATCTCCGTGTCTAGACTTCCTAGCTGTCCGGCTGATACCGAAAATAGGCGACTCAGCCAACTTTACTTATTAGTATTATTATTATAATCCACCAGTTGTAAAGTTCTTTCTTTTTTGTTAATTAACACTAGGTCTGATCTCCTTGCTGGGATAAGGTGATGCGTCTTTATCTCAAAGTCCCAGAGAATTGTATGCGTTTCATTCTCAAGTACATTCTGGTTTATGCATATACCATTTTGTTGTATGGCCAAAATTTAATTTTTTGCATAATTCCCAGTGGATCACCTTCCCAAACCAGTCATGCCTAGTTTTGTATTCCCGTTGTGCTAGTTTGCTACATTCGCTTAGTACATGGTTTACAGTCTCATCTCTGTCACCGCATAGTTACATTTACTATTTTGTTGGGTTTAATTCAATTTTTTCTTTAATATAATTTGTCCTTATGGCATTATTTTGTGCAGCAATTATTAGTGATTCAGTTTCTCTTTTGGGGATCCCTTTTCTTAACCATGTCAAGTATTTTCAACCTCTCCGATTTGTCATTTGATGTGTCCATATAATTGTTTTTCTTCCCATTTTTGTTTTCTAGTCTTTGTTGTTTTTCTGTTTGTCCATATATTACATCTGCTATTGTTGGCTGCCAATTATTATTATTATTTCACTGCTTGGGAGTTTTTCACACTAATAGTAGCTGGTAGTTTTCACTGAAGTCTGAATGACAATAAGTTTCCTCTGGTCTCCGGGACTCTTCTGAGTATTCTAGCCGATCTTCAATGCTGTTTAAATGGTCTCGATTCTTCCTGATTTCCAATTTGTCCATACTCTTTTCAAAAACCCTTGACGACCGTTTCAAGGGCACCAATTACAATTGGCACGACCTCTACTTTTTTTTCAGTTCTCTGACCAGGTCCAAGTATTTGTCTATCTTTTTGTTTTCTTTCATCTTCACTGTGATCCACCGAAACGGCAAAATCTACGATTATTATTAATATAATCATATTAATGATGTGGGTCATACCCACGGCTAACAGGTGCCCCCATTTGGGGGGCGTCTTACCCCTCTGCAGACGTGCATTCGGTGTATTCTAAATCCCCAGCCGACTGGGATGAATTCTGTTAGGCTTCAAATAGATTTTCAGTAGTTATCGAATTTACAGCAACAATGTTTTCAAAAAATCCTGGAAATAGCATCCCACAAAATAGACATGTTATAAACAGTGTTAGTATGAAGTGTTTGGTGGCAAGGAAAAAACAAACACAGATTTTAAGTTTAACAATGTATTAGCAAAACACAAAGGTTATACGGTTGAAAATGAATGTTCGATATTAGGTGATAGTCTGTTGTGGTGTGAGTAGCAATGTCTGCAGCGCTTGGTTCTCGGTGATCGAGTCAGTTGTAGTGGAGGTGGTGATGTATGCAGAAATCCCAATGATAGTAGTCAGAAGCTGGTTGATGTGGACAAAAGATCCGATGTTTAGTAGTCGTAGTCGACAGCGAATTGGTAGTCGGGATTTCTGATGATAGTCGCCGCCAGTTTGGTAAATTGATGATATAGGGTTTCGTAGTCGTTCGTCCCCTTAAGAGTGCCGGACGGGCGGGGTCATGAGGTTAAGGGTAGGTGAGAGATATAGGTCGGCTGTCTTGCGGTGTAGAGTTTCGTGTCGTCGGCTCCCTTGGTCAGGAGTTGGTTGATGTGGGCAGAAGATCCGATGTTTAGTAGTCGTAGCCGACAGCGAGTTGATAGTCGGAATTTCTGATGTTAGTCGCCGCCAGTTTGATAAATTGATGATATAGGGGTTCGTAGTCGTTCACCCCCTTAAGACTGCCGGTCAGTCAGGGTTATGAGGTCAAGGAGTAGGTGAGAGATATTGGTCGGCTGAATTGCGGTGTAGCGTTTCATGTCGTCGGCTTCCTTTGTGATGTGGACTGTTCTGTCACTCCGGGTATCTCTGGCGTGGTCTTCAAAAGTCGGCTCTTAAATAGTTTATGGTCAGTGGAATTTGGATCAACTCAGACATCTTTTTATTTCTCAGATTGGACGAAAAATACGAATTCTGGTTTTATTTATTTTTCAACATTTCGTTATGCGCGGAGCCTGGGTGCGCAGAGACGAGTTTTGTTCATTTGATTTTACACCTCAACCTGTTCACATCCGGTTGGCATTCTTTTTATTGCGGTGTGTGGGTGACTTGAATTTGGTGACTTAGTGAATCGGGAGATATCTGTATTTGTGTATATATCAGCTATATCTCCTATTGACTCCTACACATGGACGCGCCAGTATTGGCCACCCAGCAAACTCTTGTATTAACCAATTCTGTATGGACACATGGTGCCGTCTAGATAACCTACTTGAAGCTATGACCAATAGAGAAGGATGATGAGAGAGAATCAAGGGACCTGTGTTGTCGGCAAGTCTTGGTTATCATTATAATTTAACTCAGTCGGTAGAGCGTTCGGCTAGAAACCACAAGGTTCTAACCCTAACCATATACAGGGATCTGTATAAGGAGTTGATGGTAGGTGTGGCGCTCCACCTCAGACGCAGAAACAATCTCCTTGGACTAGCGTTAATGAAAAGGGGATAGACTCCCTCGCTGATTGGCTGATACCGACTTTAGGCCACCCCGACGACTTTACTTTTATTATTATTATTATTATTATATCTTTAACTATGACTAGATATTTTAAGTAAAGAAATTAAGGTGTCGATAAAAACAACCTATTCCAGAATGATGTCAACAGTAAAAGAAAATTGAGGGACTATTTTTAGAGTAACACACTATTGCTCTTATTTATCTTTCCTTGTAAATTCAGTTTAACAAAAGGGAGTCCCCCATGACGTAGTGGACTGCGGCATCATAATAAGCGAGTTTGAATCAAATTGTGCTATTATTTCGGACTAATACTCTTAGGAAAGGTATGAACCCCCAATCTTCCCGTGTATGGGTTAGATAGTACCATTACTTTTCTTCTACAAGGATATCTTTGGCGTTAAATAACCCAAGAAAGTTGATATGCCATTAAACAAATAAATCAAATCAGTGGAAAGGTTGTGAATTCGTTCTTTTCAACGGTTATCGTGTCTTCATGGTGTGGCATAAGGTCTGGGGAGTATGGAACACCCTATTCATTGACATTACTCCCATGTTCACTTTAAGAAAGAAAGAAGGGTGTGGAAGAAAGAAAGGAAGGAATGAAGAAAAAGGAAGAAAGAAAAGAAAAAAGAAAAGAAAGGAACGAAGAAAAAGAAAGAAAGGGAGATAAAAAGAAAGAAAGAAAGAAAGGAAAAAAGAAAGAAACAAAGATTGGAAAGAAAATAAGAAAAAGTGTAAGAAAAAAGGAAAAAAATGTTTTTAAAAATCGCTAAACCCAATATCAGAATAAAAGAAAATGAGAGAGAAAAGAAAGAAAATGTGTTTAATTTTTGTTTTGCTGGTTTGCTTGAAAAACATTGGACTAATATCAGAGTGAAGAGTTCTTCAAAGTGAAGATGAAGCAAGAGGCGCCATTTCAAGGATTCAAAATGGCGTCTATCAGCCGACAAGTGACAAAAGACAATAACAGATTCCCATATTTCGAGATCCAAACCAGAATAGATAAGAAAACAGTCGCAATTTATGAGCTAAGTCCTTTTGCAATTGGAGATGGCTCCATTGTAATGGTGAGGGATAGAGTTTCGGTTGCAATAATGCCATTTACGCAACATGTTTATCGTATAGAAATGTGACACTCAAATGCGAGGGAAAATGGAAGATTATTTGGCTTTTATGGAGATAGTGGGTTCTGAGTTTAGGTACCGGACATATATGCCGAAAAGAGGGGTCCCTTAAAGATAAATTGTGATATTGTTGTTTGTTTTTTTTTACGTCATATCAACCTCGGTGGGTCATTTAATGTCGACAAAGTTTTGAAATAAAGTCATTCTTAATGGATACTCAATTTTTTTTAAACACATTTTCTATTTAACCCATAGATGAGACCCTAACAGGTAACACCACCCCGGGTCAGAATATACTAGGGAGCAATGGTGATAAAGGAATGTTCCACATTCCCCAAACTTCCAGAATTGGAACCTCACCATCAGATAGAGTTTAACGTAATTCCAGGGACATTAAGGTCCTCAGCCATCGCATTCTAGTACCCATATGATAAAAAGGATTGGGGTTTGCCATAACGGAAATAGGGTTAGGACAATCTGATGAGGTGTTAGGGCTTGACGAGACCAGCCGATTAATCGGAGTGGGCCTCTCTGACCGCCCTTTTAGCCTAAATAAGGTCCAAAGTGTATTGTGGCATGTTATGGACTGGTCGATTTTCAACTTTTTTTTGAAAATCAAAATGATGCGTCCAGAAGAGTTGGGTATTGGTATGATAAGTACTGACACCAAAAAGTAGGTTTCTAACTTGTACCAATCTTTGAGCATTTGGTTTTAAAGATGGTATTTACCTCGTACCCCACTTGTACGGGTTAGGCTCAAGGCCCTATTAACATAGGTCCCCACCCACAAAGCAAAGCTCATGGGCTGCGTGTGAAAAATTGCGTTGATCCCGTCGGCATGAGGGGGCGCCTCAGGCACTGGGCAATAAACCTAGCCCTTCCCCTTTAAATCGAGGGGGCAGGTATTGCCTGGGGTGTCCTGAAATCAACGCTATTAACTTGTAAAGATCCAGGGCCGAAGCGACCGGACCCCCACCACGAGGGGCGGGTCTACATTTAGTTTTATAGAAGGTTAATATGAAGCCCCTCCCAAATCCTTGTTTTTGAGACATTTACATAAGAAATTGCTTAAACATCTCATAATTTTAAACACAATCTGCCTTGTCCAGGATTTGAAATCAGGTTTTTGATTTAATTTCCTATGATGGTAACTGTTAAGCTAAGTGCACCTCCAATATAACATCAGTACAATCATTGATATGATACAATAGGAACACAACCCCATGAATCAAAACGTTTTAAGCCACAGGTCAGCTCCACAAAGAAAAGAAAAAGAAACCTAAAATATACTTGTTATTTTTATTCAATCTTTAAGCAAACCTGGGGGTGGGGGGAATGGTGTGCTGGTCAGTTTTATATCCCATTCAATAGCCAACTTCTAACTCTGCAATCCCAGACTTGGGCTTGCTGCACTCTGTGTTTAATGGCCAATACCTAACTGCTGGTGTCTTGTACTGTCATTGAAATATGTGACGCCTATTTCCAGAAAAAAAACTATCCTTCCTATGTGGACATCCCAGAACTAAAATCTTATTATAATGGAGATTGTGTGTGTCTGTAACCGATGCTACATCACCACCTATGTCACACTTCCCATAGTTGTTTATGTTATATTCTCAATCGTTAATAAATAATCACAATTTAATCTTAATTAGCATCTTATTCATTAACAATGTCTCTATTAATTTCTAGCTAACATAGATTTGCCTGAAAACTGCCAATTTCATTAATGTGTTTAAAATCTTGTTAAGTGTGTTATATATCATTAAGAAAAGAATGTTTGCATAGTATATGGTTTGAATAATGTGCATACCAGTTTTAATAAAACTGTGTTTAATAAATAATTACTTGGTTTTATTGATTTCTATTATTGTTTTATTCTCAAACGTATTAAAAGCAATCCTATGTATAATTTTATATTGAAATCCGTAAGAATAAAGTAAAAATAAGAGTAATCTTTTTTGTATACGTATTTGATTTCATTAGTCTTTCTAATTCAATATAGTATTTAATTGTATTAAAACTTAAATAATTGTGCCCTAAGGGTGCAATTTTTGGCTAGTACATTTACATAGTAAAAATGAGATCTTTGTCCACTGACCTTTCCCCATACAAATGCTGAAGTTTACGAACATTTTTTTAAAATTACCCTTTCATTCCCATTGAGAAATCTTTCTTTTTCTATTTTATTATCAATTAAAATCTGCCAAACTAACTTATTTAGTTCCCCTTTTGATACTATTATTGTTGGCGTATTTCTGGATATAAAGTGTGCTGAAGATCACAACTTGAATTTATAAACTCTTCCAAAACAGCGTTGGCTGAATCAGCCAATCAAAAACGGTCAAACATGTATTTAATTTACTATTCAAAGGTGTTGAGAAATTGTTGCACAATTGCTTGCTGTATGTACAGACGAACGGGAAAGGATTATACAACTCTCTAAACATGGACCAACTGATGAGGATTATACAATTCTTTAACACAGATCAGCTGACAAGGATTAAAATATACACCGAGCCTATGCCCCCACACACACACACCAATACAGATATGCTCACATGTATATGCATACATAAATGCTTCTGTGAGAATTATTTTCTCCTCCCCCTCTCTCTTTATAACTTGGTAGCGAGTTGATGAGGTAGTCGCCGACTGGGTAATCCCATTTCCCCTCTTTTAATGCTGACACCCCCTCGTAGTGGTTCATACCAAGGCCTTAAAAGTCCGGCCGCGAGGCGGGTGGACAGAATTAGACAGTAGTACAAGCTGAAAGCGAGTTGGTTAAACGTGCATTCCGCATTCTTCTTTCCCCCTCAACTAATTGACCCAGTACGAGTAACAGTGGGTCGCGTTTTTGAAGTGGTTTGCTGCAAAGCCCACTAAATTTCGCAACCACTTTATTTACCTGGTCTGGTGGCTACCCCACTAAAGCTCGCTACTGGCCCCTCCCCGTTGCGTCGGGATAAGCGCCTTATATTTTCCCGACACTACACCTAAATGCATACATACTCATATATATATGCATAATTGCATCCAACTATGTGCACACAGGGGGAAAAATCTTCTAGCGTAACATTAGGATGAATTCTGTTAGAGAGCTTACAGCCCTAAAATGGCCACACAAAATGTAAGTCGACGGGGCGGACTAAAGTCAGTATCAGCCAGTCAGCGAGGGAGTCTATCCCCTTTTCAATAGCACTAGACCAAGGAGATTTTTTTATCATCTGAGGTGGAGTACCACACTTACCGTCAGCTCCTTACTTTACTGCACAGATCCCTGTGCTACTCATATGCTGAGTTGGCGAGGACTAGTATCAAACTAGGAACCTTGTGGTTTCTAGCTGAACGCTCTACCGACTGAGCTAAAATATATCCATGTACATAAATACATATACACTATGCCAGTACATACACACTGATACAGATATGTTCATATGCATACATACTCATATAGATATGTTTGCACCTATATTTATTATTGCATCCAACTATGTGCACCCAGGGAAAAAAATCTTATAGTGTAACATTAGGATGAATGCTGTTAGAGAGCATCTATGGGTTAAATAGATTTTTTTAATTAATTTAAAAGAAATTGTTAAACAATTTTGAATATCAAACAAGAATGAAGAAAACAAAAACATCTTCTGCATAAAATAACCACCAAAGGGTTGACATGCCATAAAAACCCACCAACCAAGAATGAATAAAACAAAATGTCTTCAGAATCAAATAACCAAAAGGTTGACATGCCATAAAATTCAATCAAGATAGTGCTGTTAGAGAGTTTACAGTATATAGTCAAATGATGACAACAATTCTATTTGGACCTTCTTCATTATAATTAAATTTATAGTCTTGATATTTAAACAAATTTCTATAAAATCTACAGTTGGATAAAAGGTCCTTTTTTTTCAATAACAGAATCTCCAAAAGATTTCTTTAGTACACTGCTGTTAATTACAGACATTAGTTCTCTAATACTTTTGTGTGGTGGGGGGGGGGGCTTGTGTTATAGTATTTTGGGTAGAAGAAGAAAATTCAAACGTCGGTTCCCAACACATGAGACTATGGAAATGTGGTATCCACAGAAAACAAAAGAAAAAACAATTTAGATATAAGAATCAAATTTATATACAATATATATAATTTGAATGGTAAATGTTCTTTAAGCGGTGTTGAAACAGTATATTAGGTACCACCAGACCGTTTATGCCATCTTGAATAAAACGGAAATAGATATTTCCGAACTTTGTTTATCAAAAATCTCGTAAAAAAAAAGATCGTACAGGGTTGTTACAAAGAAAAATAGTTAATTCAAAGATCAAATTATCCGACTGGGAAAAATTACATCGTTATCTTAAAAAATAAACAAACCTGCCCGTATTACATGCGAAAGGGTAATTTTCAGACCGTAATATAGACAGAAAAGTTACTAATTATTTCCCTTTTACGATAACCCGTAAAAGTATGGAATGAAAATTTGAATATTTTTTCTAAGAGTAAAAATGATAAAATAATCTATTATACTTACTTTTTATTTTAATTATTGAAAAAAGTTAAATAAATATTTTTTTCACGCTAACACTGTCAGCCTAACAGGAACAAACTTTGGTTACTTAGAAGCGTCTCATCTCTTTGTAAAACAAATGTCAGCAATGCCCTTCCGTACATTCTAAGGAACACACATTACTATTCAACAATAAAAATTACAAATTCTTTTAAAAATATTAATCGAGCTCGTATCGGACCAATGTTTAGTGCACCTGAATTATAAAATTCATATTTTTTAATATCCGTGAAAAATTCGATTTTTTGACGCAGGAAAAAAAAATTTAATTTATTTCACGCAGAAAATAAAAATATTAATCACACAAAAGATTGAAATCTCTTAAAATTAATTTCTTAAACAAAAATTTTTTTTTGTTGACAATTTAATAGAATATAGTACATACCAATTATAAAAGCAAAAAAAAGTTTTCAAATATTAATATTATGACATTTTTTTGCACTTTTTATTTCCGATTTCATTAATTTTTCCTCAAAAAACTAGACGTTGTACATTCATACAATTTCACTGATATAGTTATTCAGACTCTTATCTTTTAGAAAAAAAGAAAAAAAATTTTTCTGACGCGTCATTTTTTTTATTTCATAAAATAAAATAGGGGGGGAATAGACCTCGTAAAATATTTCCCCTAATATATTTTAGAAAAAAACTATTTCAAATGTATTTACATCCAATGGTAAACATTTATGGAAATTTTCGAGAAAATCAGATTATTAATTGATTTTTCATAGAATTTTTAAAAAATCCTCTTATCGTAACTTGTTTTTAGCTACGTTAAATTTCAGTTGATTTAACAGTGCAAAAATGAAAACATTGTTTTTCAATCATAATTTTCATTATTTTCGTAAGCTGATAAAAAATTTAAAAAATCATCAGGAGTTTGTTTAATGTTTTTTCTTTCGAATGAAAAAAATCTTTTCAAGAAAATATTTTTTCTGCAAGTTTCATTGTGTTAAATGTAGGGGGGGTAAATTGCACAGGGTCAAATTGGTGGTACCTACAGTATATTGATGTAATTAATCGTGTGTGTGAAGTGCAAATTAGTCAAAATTATTATCGGCTGATTTCCTGATGTATGTAAAAAATTCCAGGAATAGTAGTTCCATCTATGGGTCAAATAGATATGTTCAAGAATTAGTATTAGATAGGAATACTTAAAACCATATATCATCATCAGATCATAGAGATCCATTTTGCATAAATCAATAAAGAAAACACAAAGATAATAATAACTTCCAACTGACAGACTCAAAGAGGGTATTATTATGGGCTGTACGATCTCAGCTATCCTCTTTACCCTTGCTATTTTGTTAAATACCTTTGGTGAAGCCTCTGATCAGTGCATATTTGGACACCCTGACCATCTCAAAAGCTTCAGTCAAGGGAAGTAGGAGGATCCTTACGGACCTCAAAAAATGTCTCAATCAGTTTCAGCTATTTTGAAGCAAAAATCAAAAATTTATCTTATTCTTTTTTTTTTAATCTATAAAAGAAAATTACCAACATAAAAAGTTGTTACAAAGAAAAACAGTTAATTTAAAGATCAAATTATCTGATTGGGAAAAAAATTACTGTTATCCTGAAAAGAATTTCTTTTCTTTTTTTAAAACTGGGATAGAATTTATGCATGCACGACACATTTAGTTTGTGAAGAAATTCAAGAAAGATAACCAATGTTCAATGGCCTTCCATAAATTCTAGGAAGCAAATATTGTTATGCAACAATAAAAATTCAAAATTCTCTTTAAAATGCTAATATATCTTGGTTGAGTTAAATTTTGCATTAATTAGAATTCTAAAATTCAGTGTTTCAAAAGATTAGTGAAAAATTGGATTCGTATACAAAAAAAAAAGATTTTTAAACATTTAAAATTCAAAATTATTTAATCACATAAATTAAAATCTTTTAAAAATTAATTTTCTTGAAAAAAATCTTTTTCTTCGCAATTCAATAGAAAAAGTAAGTTTTAAAAGAAAAAACAAGCAAAAGTTTTAAAAGAAAAAAAACAAGCAATGGTTTTATAATAATAATGATATTCTTTCAGCTAGTATATTAGGTTTGAAACCTGTCAGCTGTTCCTTATAAACATTCATCTTAATTCCACAGAATATTTATACTCTTTCCACAGATTATCTAACATTGCCTTAAAGGAGTTTAGAGATGGGGCATTCACTATTGATGATGGTAGTTTATTCTATGTATTCACCACTGTGACTAAAATGATTTTGTCTTACATTTGCTTTACAAATGTTTTTAAAGATTTTTAATTTATGACCCCTGGTATTGATATTTTGAACAATGTTTAGTAGGTCAAAGTTCATTGAATAAAAACCTTGTGTATATTTGTAGACTTCAATCATATCCCCGCTTGTACGTCGATAAACTAAACTTGGTAAGTCAATGTTCCTAAGTCTTTCTTCATATGAAAGGGTTTTTAAATCATTCACTACCTAAGTAGCTCTTCTCTGAACTCCCTCAATGAGTTTTATGTAAGAGTTTTGTAAGAGTTTTAAAAAGGAAAAAAAACAAGCAATTGTTTTAAAAAGGAAACAAAAAAAACAAAAAAAGGAAACAAAAAAACATGGTTTAAAAAGGAACAAAAAAAACAAGCAAGCAATGGTTTTAAAAAGGAAACAAAAAAACAAGCAATGGTTTTAAAAAGGAAACAAAAAAACAAGCAATGGTTTTAAAAGAAAAAAAACACAAGAAATGGTTTTAAAAGAAAAAAAGCAACGGTTTTAAAAGAATGATATTAGGGCATTTTTTAGCACTTTTTATTTCAGAGTTCATGGATTTTTTTACTAAAATAAATCAGTGATAGAAATTTATAAAATGTTCTGATAATTATTCAGACTTATCTTTAAAATTTAAAAATCGTTTGAACAAACTACAATTTTTCAGACTTCATAAAATGAAATGGGGTGGTAGGAGACTTCGTAAAAAAATATTTCCCCTGGTATATTTTAGGAAAAACCTATTTTAAACATAAATTCACCTTAAGGTAAAAAAAAAAGTATCGAAATTTTCGTGAAAATTTAACTCTTAATTGATTTTTTATAGATTTTTTTTAAAGTCTGTAGGCATAACTTGTACTTGACTAAGTTAAATTTCAATTGATTTAATGGTGCGAAAATGTAAACATCGTTTTCGTTCATAATTTCCATTATTTCTCTAAGCTGAAAAAATATTTTTAAATCATCAGGAGTTTGTTTTTTTTAATGTTTCTTCTTTTGAATGGTCCGAAAAATTTGATGATAATAACCTTTATTCATAGGAGCGTTCAAATTCACACACCTGCTGATAAAGGGGATCACAGGAAATTCTTCTAAAAATCAACTAAATTAAACAATCCAATTTTAATAACTTTTGAATTATGAAGTAATAAAAGAAGAACTTTTATTTTAAATAAATGTTTACTCTAAATTGAAAGTAAATTTTTTCGTTAGTTTTAGTTTCACTCAAGAAAATGAATTTTACATTTTTGGAAACAATGACGGAACATATGTAAAAATAAATATCGATACTCTGATTATTTCGGTAGTAGGGCGTCTAACATTTTGAAACTTGAGTCTCGTAAATAAGAAAAATATTTCTTTTTTGTTTCTAAATCGTTAGCTTATTTTCCAAGGAATGTTATATTAAAAGGTCCAGTTGACTATTTTTTTTTAAATCTATAAAATGTAAAATAAATACTCCCACTGCAAAGCAAAAGCGTATTTATTTAATTAAAAAAACACTGTATTTTAAAAAATATGTAGCTAAAAATAATATGTAGATAAAAAATGTATTAGATATTCTTTATAAAAAAATATTGAAAATAATTTTTGAACTAGAAATTGTCGTTTTCAATTTATGGGAGGTTGTAGGGGGCATAATATTCTATTCACGTGTTTAACAATTGCTGCTGATTGTAATTTTCCCACCTGATTTTCTTTCAATAATATTAAGAGTTAATAGTTATGCTAAGGCATCGTCTAAATGCTAATAATAATTTGTTTTTGTTTTTGTTTCAGACTAAGAATTATTACATTCTCCATAGAAAATTACATCGCTCTAATTTTTCGAGCTGACATCCTATAACTATGTCAACAAAGATTGTGATCCTCTTTTCAGCAGGTGTGTGAAACTGAAAATACCTAACATGAATAATGACTTGAGGAAAAAAGACAAAATTTAAGATAGTAATATAAATATTGCTGATGGATGTGTGGTGATTAATAAAAAATAAAATTAAACCAAATAAAAAAAACAGAAAGACACACAAAAAGAATATCTCCCAGAAAGCCTGAGACCGGAAGAGACTCTGGGCATGGGCAGAGAAACAATTTTGGCGCGAAGAATTCGGGGATTTTCTCTACTTCCTGAGGGCACTTCCTGTCTCAGGCTTTCTGGGAGATAGTGTTTTTTTGTCTTTCTATTCATTTTTATTTTGATTAATTTTATTTTTATTAATCACCACAGATGCTTCTTTATTTCTTTTTAGTCTATCACTTTTTTATAATAAATAAAATTCATATGAATTTTCTTTTAATTGAATTTCTTGTATTAAAATTTATATCTTTAGATTAGTAGAAAAAATAAATATTTAACGTTTAAATTTGCCATTTATAAAAGAATATTAATGTTGATCAAAGTTTAAACTTAAACCTCCACAACCCTTTTAAGCAGAAAAAAATAATAGCTATAAAATTGTTTTTTTGTTGTTTTTTTTTTTTTTTTGTAATCAAAAAGAAAATTATCAATTATGAACATCAGAGTAATTAAAAAGTATGAAAAAAAGATTTTCAAATTTTTCTTTAAATTAAAATGTTTCGATTTTTATTATCTTCTTTCAGAACAGTTCAATTAAAAATGCTTTTCATTCATTTCATATCTTCAGTCTTTCCTCTTTTTATTTATACAAAAATTGAACTTTAGTGTTTTTTTTTTTTAGATATGTTGCACCCCAAAAAAGTGGGGGAAGGTCAACATTAACTGACCTCAAAAAATGTGAAAGTTTTTAATTAGAATAACTGCTGCATTATAAAATTCATTTATTAATATATCAACATGGAAAATTTCATTGAAATCGGTTTTTCCCTGATTCTTTTTTTTTGGGGGGGGGGGGTCTATCGAGGGGTGGGACTTTGGTACAGTTGAATATGTCTTTAACCCTTGAATTGTTGGTCCCTAGAATAATTGCATGCTCTCATCCGTCTGAGATTGGCAGTTGAGAGTTAGGCCTCGGGAAACAGTTGAAATTTCCGGAGCAGATCGCAAAAAATTTCCCTGCGCCCGGATTTAGTTATCTAGTCAACTGTCACCAAACAAGTTGAAATGTTGATACTTACTTTGACTTACCTTGTTATCCTATTGAGGCCGGCTGTTGGGGTTTCATTGACTTACCTTATCCTATTCAGGTTGGCTGTTTGGGTTTCGCAAGATTTGGTTAAACTTGCAGATCGTCCTCAAAATTAAAACGGAAACTTACTTGGTGGTGATCCATGTAACAGTTCATTCATACAACTGTCATGTGTTATGAATGAACTTTTTTGCGGTTACAGTTTAGGGGTTTGGGGATTAAGGCTGTTTTTAATTACGTATTGCTTAAAAAACGCAAATTACTATACATTTAATTAACCATTGAAATTAATTATTGAATCCAACTTAATTAAAGTTTAATTGAAATTATACATTGCAATACTAACACAAACAACTGAGACTAATGTGTCATTAGTCTCAGTTGTTTGTGTTAGTATTGCAATGTATAATTTCAATTAAACTTGAATTAAAAAAAAATATTTTTCAACATTAAATGTATAGTAATTTGTGGGTTTTTTTAAGTAATACGTAATCAAAAACAACCTTAATCCTCAATCCCCTAAACCCAATTCATACACTGTAGTTAAACTGTCATAGATCACCACCAAATAAGTTTCCGTTTTAATTTTAAGGACGATTTGCAAGTTTAACCGAAGATTTATGCAAAACAAGTTGACTTTTAATGATATGAGGGAAAAAAGAGAAAGACCATCGAAGCGTTTTCAGAATTGACTGAAAAAGCTTTCAGATGGTTATGAATTCAAAAGATAAGATCCATGGATCTCAACTCAAAAATTGGTGGTACCTATTGAAAAAGCTTTGAGATGGTTATGGAGTAAAAGATAAGATCCATGGATATACGGAGAACTGTGAGCATTGAAGTGCTACAAAAAAAAATATGGAGAAGGGAAGAAAAAAAACAAAAACAAAAGGAATAAAAAAGAAGAGAAACTTGGTTTTCCCCAGAGCATGCAGGGTTTTAGATTTCATTCAATGAATTATTACAACTGTCTTCACTTTTTTTTTTTTTTTTTTTTTTTTTTTTTCTTAGATTGAAAGACTGGATTAATTGGATTAGTATATTAACGTTTCGTGGCAAATTAGATGGTGTAGTAAATTCTTACCTGATTTATCTTGAACCGTACGGCATTCGTTGTGCGTCCGTTCTTCTATGTGGTAGATCCGTAAGGAAAAGACGAGCCCTTGATTGTACCACTTTTTTATCTCGTCACGAATGAGCCGGAAGTGACGTAATCGATTCTCATTGGTCACTTTTAGATTAAAAGATCAAGAGCAGTGGTACCTTTCTTTCTTTCTTTCTTTCTTTCTTTCTTTTTCTTTCTTTCTTTCTTTCTTTCTTTCTTTCTTTCTTTCTTTCTTTCTTTCTTTCTTTCTTTCTTTCTTTCTTTCTTTGTGCCTCAGTCCTACGAATTCGTTTACATGGAAGAAGGGTGAGGCACATTCTAAATTCTCTCTCTCTCAGCGTCTCTATTGGCCATCTCGCCTGGGAGGTCTTCCCACAGCATCCAGAATTTGCACAGAGCTGGGTTTTGCCTATACTGGTGTGCCCATGAGTAGGTGTTCACAGAAGAACATCACTTATTCGTTTGTCCTTGCTTCTCTAACAGTGTCCAGCATATCTTGTTCATCTTACTTGGGGGATGATAGGGTTCAAGTGATTGTACAGCTGCATATTATTTGTAATAAGAGTTACCTGAATCTATAATCATTTACAAAAGATTATTATTAGATGTTTAAAACTATAGAATTACTTGAAAAATAAAATACTGTTTCTTAACCAAATCTTATTTCATCTCTGCCAACTGGCTGACTAAAAAAGATTCGTCTATCATCTTTACTAATGTCACATCCATAAATCTTCTTCTGGTTGGAAATCTAGTGTGAACTTGTTTTCTTTGTCCATTTTCTGTAACTTAGTTTTTCTAACCAAAGAAGGAAAAGACGTGGGGAGAAATTACCTTAGTAACAATGAGTAAAGTCGTCGGGGTGGCCTAAAGTTGGTATCAGCCAATCAGTGAGGGGGTCTTTCCCCCTTTTCACTAGCGCTAGACCAAGGAGATTGTTCTCGCGTCTGCGGTGGTGCGCTACACCTACTATCAGCTCCTTACTTTACCGCACAAATTCCCTATACTACTCATACGCTGAGTTGTCGTGGGCCGGCATCGAACTAGGAATCTTGTGGTTTCTAGCCGGACGCTCTACGGACTGAACTAAGTATCTAATATAATCTTACTGAGCCAAAAATGGTGTTTAGTAAAATAGCCCTTAACCCTAAATATTTGGCTTATAGATTTAAAGTGACCACACTTTTTGTTCAAATATCAACATTTTTGGCATTAATTCAAATAATGGAAACTCACAACAGATTATCAAAGATTGGGAAAAAAGAAGGAATTTCTTTACTTTAATTCTGACAATTTATAGAAAGTCACTTCACTTTACTTTATGTTTAGGGTCCTGTTTAGCTCAATCATTAGAGCATCCACCTCAGAACCACAAAGCTGCCCTGTCGGCGGAGGCGTTAGAATGCATCGACTGCACCTCTGCAGAGGGGTAAGACTCCCCCCAATGAGGCGACCTGTTGGCCGTGGGTGGCGATCCGTGATGCTTAATGATGGAATCCAGGTGACTGAGCAGTCCATGACTTGCAATACTCCACTTTGGCCCTTTCTTGGGTTAGACGGGTGGTCGGAGAGACCTCCTTCGATCAATCGGCTGGTCACGTCACGCCCTAGCAACTATATGATTGCCCCAACCCTATTGTCCTTATGGCAAGCTCCAACCCTTTTTATCATATGGGTGCTAGAAGGCGGGGCCTGAGGGTTTACATGTTCTGGGAATGACGTTAAACTCTATCTGATGGTGAGGTTCCAGCTCTGGAGGTTTGGGGAATGTGGAGCACCCCTTCATCACCATTGCTCTTTGGTCCACTCTGACACGGAGTGGTAGTACCTGTTAGGGTTCCATCTATGGGTTATATAGAAAAATGTATTTATAAAAAAATTGAGTATCCATTAAGAATGACGCTGAAAGGGAACTTAAGGAACGAAAAGGAAATAGACAAAGGCAGAAGGTGGTTTCATAAATCAGGCTTTATTGAACGGAGTCATAGTGGCTTGTAGCGAGGGAAATATCTCCCTGGCTAACAGGATCAACTATACTCAATTACGGCCTCAGTTAGAAAGGCCGAGGGATTCTTTTTGGGGAAGGGAGTCAGGCCTTTTTGTCGGACCTGCGCACAGGAGTTCTTCCGGTCAAGGCCCCATGGGAGTTTGTTCTTTTTTATTTCATTTTCGTATATTTTTGATCCCCACACGCTCCATTGGAGACACCAAAACTACCTCTTTGGTCTAGCACTAGTGAAAAGGGGATAGTCTCCTTCGTTGTCTGGCAGATACCGACTTTAGGCCACCCCGATGACTTTACTTACTTACTCAGTCATAACAGGCAATAAAAATTATTGCTTTTTGTCATTTGCTAACCACCCTATAAAGAGACATGTAACCACTTTTGTCATTTTCTAACCACCCTATAAAGAGACATGTAACCACTTTTTGTCATTTGCTAACCTTTAGGTACCCCTTTTTGATCTCGATTAAGAAAGGATATTTACGCCGTCAATATCAGGTTGTTTTAACAGATGATTTTTAGATTTTTTTAAATTATAAAACTAAGCCCAAACCCTAACCCCTAACCCTAACCCTAACCCCTAACAAACAACCGGATATTGACGGTGTAAATCGAGATCAAAAAAGGGGTGCCTAAAGATAATATGGTCCCACAATCACATTCCTTGTAGATCCCAACTACATTTTGACCCATTAATGTTTTGTTGTAGACTTTGCTCTTTTCACTTGTCAGTTTTGTTATGCTCTAAAAGTAAATCTAATTAGAATGAATAAACTTTTTCACAGTCAAAAACAAAATGGAACGATCTGGAGGTCATTTGAGGTCACAGTCTGACAGGTAGACATTGCAGTGAGTAATCATGTGACAAGGAATTAAGTCTTTTTAGCCAATCAGAAAGCACTGCAGACAAAATTATTTACAAACAAGAAATAGTCACATAATCTTCTTCTGAATTAAATTTTAAATGTACTGGTTTGATTATTGTCTGTCGTCAAATTTTGTCATTAAAATCGCCTTCAATCCGCTAAAAAATACTTCTTTTTTTTTGTATTTTCGACAATTACAAATAAAAAATCATAATATTTTTTCGGTATTTTTATTTTATTTTAATATATTTATTTCCAACGATCAATTACAAACAAACAAAAAATAGAAATATTTAGATATTCTTGTTTATTTAAACTAAAAAGTAAGACATTAAACAAACATAAATAAAAGAAAATCTGAGTATTTAGATTTTCTTTTATATTTTAATTTAAAAAATGTTAGGTCATTTTTTATTTAAAAATAAAATCTTTCATTTCAGTCCTGTTTTTTTTTTGGGGGGGGGTCAATTTATTTTTTGATATTTTTAACAGAATTTTGTATTCATGTTTTTTTTACTAAAAAGCTCTCGCATCGAAACTTATAAAAATCTTCATTTATTATATAAACTTATCTTTATAGAAAAAAAAGTAAAAATCGTTTTTTGTCGGTTCATTGTTTCATATTTCATTGAAGGCGTTTTTATCAACAATTTTATTTAGTGGTTTGAAGGCGTTAAAAGTAAGCCATATTTACCCCTCCCCCTCAAATATTTTAAAGAGGGGTAGGGTTAAAATATTTACATTTACTTGTCGAAAATATACTGGAGGGGGTAAAATATCGCATTAACTTTTCGGGAAAAACACCTTAAGCGCTGGTTGTTTTTTGTTTTGTTTTTTGGGGGAGGGGTTCAGCTGACACTGCTTCAGCTAGGGACTTCAAACGTAAGGAGGAGTGTTTTTAAGCTATCACCACCTAGTGTTTTTTTAAGGCAGGAGGCCGGGGCGGAACTCTGCGAATAGTACCGTAAAATCAATACTATAGAACACCATTCAACAACTTCTTTGTAAGATCTCTGAACTAATATAAGGAAGGGGAACCGTCTATGTATAAATGTAAATAAATTCCATCCCATTTGCTGATTTTATTGTTGCTTTCTTGCCATTCCTTCCACTCCTATCACGCAGACTATATGACATCGTGGTCAGTTTTATCATCTTCCACTCTCTCTACTCCGCTTCATTACCATAAAAGAATATAACAGGACTCCCTGTGAAGTGAAGGTCTTGTGGGGATTAAAAAATACAAAAATAAAATAAAAAGAACAAAACTCCCATGGAGCCTTTTAGCGGAAATTCGATCTACGCACGTCCGACAAAAAGGACTGACTCCCTTCCCCAAAAAGAATGCCTCGGCCATTTCCAACGAAGGCCGCAACTGAGGTAGTTCGTTTTCTAGCCAGGGTCATGTGCCCTCGCTACCAACGACTATGCCCCGTTCAATAAAGCCTGAGTTATGAAACCACCTTCTGCTTTCTTCTCTTTACTCTTTTGTGCCTTTTCGTTCCTAAGCTCCGTTTCAGCTCACCAGCCAAGAAGAACAAAGGACCAAGCTTTTATATGGGGTTAAAATACCAGCACTAAACAAACTTAAATTCGCCCCATAGCCCACCCACCCCGCACAGTCACTGCCCTAAAAACATGCATTGATTCAAGACTCTAATTCTGTTTGAATTGTTTTCTCCTACTGAACACCAGACAATGTTTATTTCCAATCATTATTTTATCATCAACTACATCTGGTTTATTTGTGTACAAAAAATGCTACTGACAACATTATTGGTTTTATCTTAGCCAGTAAAACAATTATAAAAAATACAATTCATTGATGGTGGCATTCCCTTTGTGAGTCTTAGTAAACATTTTCGGACCATATGACCTTTAGGCACCCCTTTTGCTTTGCTGATTCATAAGTACTTTTTTTTTTCATTTACACCGTCAATATCCGGTTGTTTGTTAGGGGTTAAGGTTAGGGTTAGGGGTTAGTTTTATTATATAAAAACTCTAAAAATCGTCTGTTAACAAACAACCGGGTGTTGACAGTGTAAATGAAAAAAATGTACTTATGAATCAGCAAAGCAAAAGGGGTGCCTAAAGATCATATGGTCCACATTCTCTACTGATTCTGTGATAAAGAAGTAAAAAAAAGGTTTTTTAAATAAGTAAAGAAAAAAATAAAGTCGTCGGGGTGGCCTAAAGTCGGTATCAGCCAGACAGCGAGGGAGCCTATCCCCTTTTCACTAGCGCTAGACAAAGGAGATTGTTTTTAGCGTCTAAGGTGGAGCGCTACAACTACCATCAGCTCCTTACTTTACCGCACATATCCCTGTGCTACTCATACGCTTAGTTGGTGAGGGTCGGTATCGAACCAGGAGCTTTGTGGGTCCCAAGTGGACTCTCTACCGACTGAGCTAAATCGGCCCTAAAAAAAAATTAAAAATGGACTCTCTCGTCGATTTTCGACGCATGAGTGTTCATACAATGAACAACCAACACAGTGATTTGTTTATAGTGGTGAAGGCTTGTGTAGGACCATTCCACACTTTTTGGCACAATCGATAGGAAAGAATTGATGCATCAAGGAATGCCACGAACCCAATCAACGACCGACCTCAGGAATTTTGAACTCAGAGTTATCCCTCTCCTAGACTGGTTACCTACCCAAGGTTAAAGAGCCTATTCTGCCCTACTATTTAACCCATAGCTGGAGGGAGAATATATGGATTCATACTGTTAATATATATATATATATATATATATATATATATATATATATATATATATATATATATATATATGAAATATGAGTGATGAAATGTGGCAGTTGTCATAATCTTTTGCATTCCAATGTTCATCATCCATTTCTCAATTAATTTGTTTCTAAATAAAAATACTGATTACTAGAAGAAATATCTTGATTGATTTATCTTAATGGCATGTTAATTTGTTTAGGGTTATTTTATGCCTATAGATTAGGCAATTGCATTCATTATATATCTATATTTAATTTTTTGTCCAGTTCTTTACGAGTTTTTTTGTTTTTCTGAATGTTTGAGATGAGGCTTGATGATTAGTATTATCTGCGTTATTCGGACTATTGTCCTCATCTTCATTGTTAATTGTACAACGTTTTGGCCGATGTGCCCTCTGGCCTTCTTCAGGTATTTCTTGTCGGACTCGGGAACCTTCTTTTCGGACTCGGGAACCTTCTTGTCGTTATTGGGAACAATCACGGAACTTTGAACCTAAACCCTTTATTCAGTCCACAGGGGTATCCTGTTCTCATTCGGCTAACCATAGCTGGGATACAGGCGTTAAGCTGTGTTAATTATAATTCATTATTTTTTTGTTTTTGTTTTTGTTTTTGTTGCTTTGTTTTTTGCACAATCCTATCAAATACAAATCATTTTTTTACCCAGGACTATTTGACATAGATGGGACCCTAACAAATGCTACCTGTCCAGAGTGCAATGTACCCCTTTTTGTATGTGTGGGATACAGTCAGTGTATTCTTAGCCCGCCAGCGGGGCACGAAATATTTTGATTTGAATCAAATCAAATAGATAAGCTGAAGTTTGTTTTGAATGAAATAAAATCTTTTATTAAGCCTATTTTTTACATGTTTTTTCATCATAACTTGGGTTTAATCTGACCTACTTATTTTTCGGTTAACACCGAGCGAAATTCAAAACATTCGATTTTGTTGGTATTTAATTGGTAAAGTTTTAGAGAAAAATATTTTGTACAATTATTCTTTATGTTAATTGGCAACTTTCTCCATTTGCGCCGAGTGTGGGTATAAAAATCAACCTACCCAAGAAGGATCATGAGTCGCCACCCACGGCCAACAAGTGGCCCCATTTGGGGTCTTACACTTCTACAGAGATGCAGTCAGTGTATTCTAAAGCCGACTTGTGATATTGTAAAAAGTACATGGTACCTATTAATTAAGTATAACATTTATTTAGATTATTTATCTAGATGTATATATACTAGAAATAATTAGTTATATAACTAGATAATAAATTACAAGAAATTATTTCAATTTTTAAATATCATTTTTTCTGTTAACTTAACAAATTAAGTCATTTTAGAATTTAATAGATATTGACAGCTCATATGGAAATATAATAGAAATTATTATTATCAGAATAATAAACAATGAGAATAATTCTTGTTATTGTCTAAAATAACTACAATGGTTAAATTACAAATTGAGGCGACAGAAAAAAATGATTGGAAGGAGCCTCTCGGTACGCCCGTCGAGCCTTAATCAGGACCAATGAAATTTTGCATGTCCTCGACTGCTCAACCACCGGGATTCCATCCTTAAGCATCACGGGTCGCCATCCACGATCAACAGGTGGCTCCATAGAGGGGTTACGCCTACACAGAGGTGCAGTCAGTGTATTATACAAACCCAGCCGACAGGACGGAAAACAGTTTGATTTGAGATAAAAGTTTAAAATTATGTATTGTACGTTTTAGTCTTCATCATCAGATATATTAAATCTTTCTTTACTGCCCATATGACCCCAACCTTTTGAGTCTATCACCATCCGACTTTGCGTCTGGGTCGAATTCTTCAATTTGCTACTTCTTTTATCTTCGATTACCTCAAACTAAATGTTCAATATAAATTCATACACAATTCCTAACCATCATGTCAACAAAGCTGACGTATTCATAGAAGTTTTGATAATATATTTATAATAACACAACCCCTCATCCCGGATTAAAATTATGAAATATATCAAGTGTCGAATTTTTAACAAATAATTAACATTTCTTTGAATTTTTAAGATAAGGCTTGATAATTTGGATTATTCGGACCATTGTCCTCATCTTCATTGTTATCTAGTGATGAAGTTTTAACAGATAATAAATATTTCTATGAATTTCTAAGTTGAGGCTTGATAATTTGTATTATTTGAATTATTGTCCTTATCTTCATTGTTATCTATACAACGTTTCAGTCGATGTACCCTCCAGCTTTTGTCAGACATTTCTTGTCGGCCGGAAAGACGTGTAGATAACATTGAAGATGCGGACAATAGTCCGAATAATACAGATAATACAAAAATTAAACATATCTAGCAACTTCATACTCAGTATAAAACCAACACTAAAACGGATTCAAAATGTTGCAATAAGTTTTAATTACGATGCACGAGGGCAATCTTAATTTTCTTCAGATTTTCTCCACCAACTTGTTGGTAGAATTTCCTTTCATTAATTTGGAATGTACTTAATATGACTTATGTAGAATAAACATCATACCCGCCTCCACGGGTAGGGTGTTACTAGCGTCCAGTAACCAGACAAAAAAGAAAAGAGAACGTAACCGAATACTAAATGCTTGAACACAGTCAAATGTTCAGTTTATATTTTGTCTGGTTACATGGAAGTGAGTAATATGTTTATTCTACAACTTATTCATTAACTCTTTGCCTACTTGAAGTCGCTCAGAGCGGCTCTCCTACTACTGCGATCCTACCGTAGCCCGCTGGCAGAGGCTCTCGCACGTTTCAATTGTTTACATTGAAAACTCACTACGTGAACACCCCTGTCATCTTTTTGTTTTGTCTGTAAACCAACCCTGAGACTGGTATGTGATACTTTTGCAATAGAGAACCAGTTGAATGGAATACAGGTAAAAAAAATACCAAGAAAATTTGGTAAGTCTGTGGGGGAAACTTGGTTGGCAAAGAGTTAAAATCATTGGTAATATTCGCAAAGTTCCGTCCCGGCCTCCTGCCTCAAAAACCGCTAGCCGGTGGCTGCTGAAAAAAAAACACCAGCTACGATTGAAGTCCGTAGCCGAAGCGATGTCACTTGAAAAACAAAAAAAAACAGCTTAGGACGTTTTCCCCGAAAACCAAACCCCAACCCTATACCTAAATCCTCCAAGTTAAAATTAACAGTTTTATTTCAAAATTTGTGGGTTCTATGTACAGGGTGACCCAGAAAAAACAGAGCCCAAATGATTTATTTATTTTCCCATTAAACTAATCCTAAACCAACCCTAACCCTAACCCTAAACCCTAACCCTAGTTTTTTTTTTCAAGTGACACTGCTTCGGCTACGAACTTCAATCGTAGCTGGGGGTTTGTTTTGGGTGGGGGGTTCAGCAGCCACCGACTAGGGTTTTTTGAGGCAGGAGGCCGGAACGGAACTCTGCGAATATACCCAAATCATTATTCAAAATTAGATAACCCAAATCTGTGAAAAACGCCATTAGTTTTTATATATAATATACATTGCACATTAATGATTTAACATAACGTAGTCCGTTTTATGTTATATCTCTAAAATATTTAGAAATCACAGAAACGTATATTGTTTATTGTCAACGATGTTTGAACAAGTATCTATTTTTCTACATAATCGCCATTTCAGTCGATGCATTTTTGTAGGCGCTGCGGCAGTTTTTGACATCCATATATTATTCCATTAATTGGTGATGAAATTCAATCGTTTTAATGCTTTTTGTGTTCAAAAACCAAATAACTGCGAGAACTTCACACTTAGCAATAACATAAATCGGGAGGTCCATCAGAAACGATTGCCGATTCAAGACTTATCATAGAAATCGAGGTGCTCGCAGGGGCAGGCGCAGGGGCAAGCGTAGGGGCAGGTGCAGGTGCAGGCGAAGGCGTGTGCATAACAAACACAACAATGTTACAAATAGCCAATCGGACAGTTTTTCTGAGTCCCGAGCGTTTTTGAGACTTTTGCGATTACCCTCGTATAGCATCGCCCATGAATTAGTACACTACAACCAATTTTAAAGTTAATTTTCTTCTAAACCAAAGATACTAGGATTTTTATTATTTCTAGGCGGACATCATACAATCAAAAGGGATATTATTAGGTATTATTTATCAGCACTGAAACTCTATAACCAAACTAAAATTGTATAAATATGTAAAAGGGGGTGTGCTTATTTTTGGTCAGTATTGACATTGCAGTCCGTAATGGCAGAAATTGGGACGCTGCCAAAAGTTGCAGGTAACAGAGACATGATTGAGGTAATTGACTCCTGTTGGGACGGTGGCAGTCAGGGGGGTGGCAGTCAGGAGGGTGGTAGTAGGACGATTAGGCTTGGACGATTAGGCTTGGGCAACATTCCAAATTACCAGATCAACAACTCTAAAGATTGGGAGCAACAGCTTCTCCCTCAAGAAGGGGAGTGTAGGCATTAGGGGAGGTACGGGTCATCAGGATGGTGAGGCTCGTTCAACAAAGTTAGAATGCAATGCGACGGAAAGTCACTTGGTTGGATTTTAGGTGGGTCGATTTCTTCCGCATAGGATATTTTATACCAATTCTAAAAAAAATTACCCATAGTTCAGCGGCAAAATACCTTACCCTCAGTGTACAAGATGAGGATCCTTTCAGCAACTTCTCAGTAGTTGCTCAAATGTTTCAAGCGACGTACGCTCTCTTTGGCGCCGGGGTTATGTACTCGGGCAGTAGGGTAGGTCGTTTTTGGAACTGTAATGTCTCCCATGTGGCAAAAGTTGCAAATTAACATGAATAATTGCCACACAAAATATTTTTCTTCAAAAATTTGCTTCTGTTTGAGGAAACAGATTTCAATTTTCTAAAGTGTTATCCCATGAGCCTTCACCGGGAGAACCCTTCGAGCATGTGCTGGAAAAAGGACCCACTTCCGACTCCCAAGACATGCTCTTGGCCATTCTGACTTAGGTCTTAACTGTGTCTAGACACCAGGGAGATATTTCTTTGCTATGTGGTGGATATGACCCGTGAATAAAGCCTAAATCATAAAACCACATTTTGAGTTTGTTCCTTGAATTCTTTGTGGTTATTCCTGGTGCGTGTTCCTAGGGTTTGCTTTTAATCCCATCTTATTTGGTGGTCGCGTTGTTTTTCAGCGCGACCACCAAATAAGATGGGATTAAAAGTAAACCCTAGGAACACGCACCAGGAATAACCACAACCATCCTTTAAACCTTAAAGAATTAGACCACGTGCTACCCCATAGTTTCGAAAGTTTTACATTTTATTCTTTTTATTTATTTGCTTCTTGGATTCTTGATGTTTGTCTTGTGATTCTTTTCTTTTGGATTTATCAATCTAGATTTGAAGTACAGACTTCTTTTCTGACCTTATTGTTGGCATACTTATTAACAGATACAATATAGAAAGTTTACCCAATCCCTCTGCCATGAGTAGGAAGTGACACAAGATCAATATTTAAGCAGAATACAACTAGTTTGAATTCAGAGTTTTCCTTCTCCTAGGCTGGTTCAGTTTCCAATACAATATCCACCCGCTCGCTGTCGTTTTTTCAACACTACTAGTTCGATTATGTTGACAAGCCGATTAATCGGAGGGGGTCTCTTTGACCGCTTGTCTAGTCCGAATAAGATCCAAATGGACAGCTCAACCCCTAGGATTCCTCCCTTAAGTATCACGGTTCACAACCATCGCTAACAGGTGGTTCTACTGAGTGGAGTCTTACTCCTCTGCAGAGGTGGAATCGGTGTATTTTACAGACCCAGGCAAGAGGGCTACGAAATGAAGAATTGTCTTAGTATAAATATATAATCAGAACTTCAATGAATACGTCAGCTTCGTTGACATGACGGCTACGAGTTGTGTATGAATTTATATTGGACATTTATTCTGGGGTAATCGAAGATATAAGAACCAGCAGATTGAAGAATTTGTCCCAGACGCAGAGATGGACGGTGATAGACTTAAAAGATTAGGGTCATATGGATAATCGGAAGATCTAATATATCCGATAACAAAGATCAAAACATACAACATAATTTTAAACCTTTAACTCAAATCACACTGATTCCATCTATCTAAAAATCGCTAAGGGATCACAGACCATAGAGAGAAGAGATAATCCCTAATGCAAAACCTAACCTTATATCAAGTGATTAAGATTTAATCATTATCACCCGTGGTCAGGATTGAACCAACAACCTACTGATGATTGTCACATAGAACTAAATTAACTTAACCCTTATATCCGTAGTGCTATGTGCCCAGTTGGGTTGAGTTAAATCAGTTCTAAATGACAATCATCTGTAGTTTGTTGGTTCAATCCTGACCACGAGTGATAATAACATAGAATACTTAACATAACACTTGTACCCGGTCACTTGTACTAGCGGCTCAATATCGAGATTAACAGCGCTGCAGAGCGGCGACATCTTCATCGTCATGAACCACCAAATGCAGATGGAAATTTCTCTTGCAATGTATGTAACCGCATCTGCAAGTCCAGAATTGGACTAACTAGCCACCAAAGGGTCCACAACTGTTGAACAAGTTGAATGGAGTGACGTCATCGTTTACACTGGTGGATTGAATAAAGAGTTTGGTTTGAAGTTCCATAAAGGCTCCAGATTACAACATGAAAATTCCAGAGTTCGACAAGAAGGTTCCAGAGTTCGAAGAGAAGTTTCTATTTATTCTGTTGTTCCGTGTGTTCTTAAAACAAAACAGTCGTCTATCTTAAGAATTTGAGGATTAGGTTTTTCCTCCCCGGAAAAGAAAATTATTTCTATATTCATGTTGTCTTCTCAATTTGTTTTTGTTTTTTTCTTCATTTCTTCTTTCTTTCTTTCTTTTTTCTTCATTTCTTTCTTTTTCTTTGTTTTTTTCTTCAATTATTTATTTATTTGTTTTTTCTTCATCTATTTATTTATTTCTTTTTTCTTTCTTTTTTCTTCATTTATTTCTTTTTATTTCTTAGTTTTTTCTTCATTTCTTTCTTTCTTTTTTCTTCATTTCTTTCTTTTTCTCTATTTTTTTCATTTATTTATCTATTTGTTTTTCTTCATTTATTTCTTTCTTTCTTTCTCTTTTATATGTTTTTTCTTCATTTATTTCTTTTTATTTCTTTGTTTTTTCTTCATTTCTTTTTTTCTTTTTTCTTCATTTCTTTCTTTTTCTTTCTTCGTTTCTTTCTTTTTCTTTCTTCATTTCTTTCTTTCTTTTTCTTTCTTTCTTCTTCATTTTTTCTTTTTTCCTTTCTTTTTCTTTCATTCTTCTTCATTTCTTTCTTTTTCTTTCTTTCTTCTTCATTTTTTTCTTTCTTTTTCTTTCATTCTTCTTCATTTCTTTCTCTTTCTTTCTTTCGTTTGTTTGATTCTTTTGTTTTTTATTAGGTTTTTTCATTTCTTTCAAAGTTATCTAGAATAACACTAGTGGTACTATATAAACCGGGATAGGGAGGTTCATACCTTTCCCAAAGGTATTAGTCCGAAAATGAACGTAATAGCGCGACTGGAGTTCCAATTCGATTATTACGATGTCACAATACAGCACGTTACCCACTAAGCCACTGGAACTCACTACACCCCCACCCCACCCCAACAGAAGAGATGAAGAAGCCAACAATCATATAAATTATTGCATAAGTATTGTGTGTGTGTGTGTGTGTGTGTGTGTGTGTGTGTGTGTGTGTGTGTGTGTGTGTGTGTGTGTGTGTGTGTAATATTTTTTACCATTCCTTAATTTCCTGCCATTTCTGGATGACTAAGGTTGGTTGCATGGAACTCGGTAGGGGTTATAATTTTGGCTGTTGGCACTCTGGGGTGGGGGGAGGGGTCCGAATGAAGGGCGAGCGAATGTATTAATAATTTCGTATAAATAAATCATTTGCGACTCACCGAATTTCCTTGTATCTAAGATAGACAGACTCTCTCTCTCTCTCTCTCTCTCTCTCTCTCTCTCTCTCTCTCTCTCTCTCTCTCTCTCTCTCTCTCTCTCTCTCTCTCTATATATGTGTATGTATATAAGAAAGATTATGTATGTCTGTCTGTATATACGTTTGTTTCGACAACGACCGAGCGCACGTTCGTTTTTAAAGGAAAATTGGTGAAGACCAGTAAAAACCAAAGTTCAATAAAATTCACACCATGTTTTTGTCTGAGAGTGGATTAAAAACATTTCACCCTTCCATAAGTAAAACTACAAAATATGGTAATCTTCAACTTGTTCCTCGTAAATTCCTACTATAAGATAAACTGAACCCTCATTTTATGTCCGTGTTTTTGCAATAAATGTTTTAAATATCTTTGCAATAAATGTTTTTAAATAAAGAAAATATATTCAGTATTGTAAAATAACGGGTGCAAGAAAAATAAAACATTTATTGCAAAAACACGGACATAAACTGAAGGTTCAGTTTATTTTATGGTAGAAATTTACGAGGAACAAGTTAAGGATTACTCAAAATATAATACGGCAATAAATCAATTATATATTTTAAAAATTGATTTAAAAATGATTAAAAAATGAAACATATTGATAAAGAATAAAACATAATGAAAAAGAAAATAAAATAAAAATACAAACAAGAAGAATAAAAATTAACAACTTAATCCTTTGCCTACCAAATTTCCCCTCGGCTCTATCAAATTTTCATAGTATTTTTATATTTCAATGATATTTCAATGTTTACTATCTATTCACCTCAGAACTCATTCTATTCTAATAAAGTCCTATCATTGTAAAATGAGTCCTTCTGCTTAATTATAATGAACTAACCATTAGTATTTATGCTCCGGGGAGCCGTTGTGAGCGGATTAAAGTAAGCTAAGAGTTAAAAACAACAATTTATAAAGAATAAAAGATAAAACAAATATATAGAAAAATAATTTTAATCAAATATTTATAAATATCGACGAGAGATTCATTTTTAAATCCCGAACAACGCCGGGTAGCTCGGCTTTGTATATATATATATATATATATATATATATATATATATATATATATATATATATGTGTGTGTGTGTGTGTGTGTGTCTGTGTGTCTGTGTGTGTGTGTGTGTATGTGTGTGTGTGTTGAGAGAGAGAGAGAAAGAGGCTCAAACAGATTTACATAGATACAAACAAATCAAGATAGATATGTGGTACGTCAAGAAGTACCGAAACTTAGCCTTTGTCAAATCATTCAGGTTATTTCAACCACCTCAATCATTTTTTCTGAATTTTTGTCCAATGGTGGATTATGATAAAGTCAGACAAGCCCCAAAGTTTTAGCTTCCAATTCCAAAAATTGGCGGAGTTATCTCGATTTTATATCTCGAAATTTGAGGGGTTCGCGAAAAATGGCGACTTTTTGTAACCACATTTTGTGTGCAAAATGAGTTCTAGAGCTTTCCTACTCCTAAAAATTGATTTATTTTGACCCAAGAAATCCAAAAATGCTATTTAAAAAGTTTTAAACTCAACCAATTTTAAGTTATTGATGATTTCTGATTTTTTTCATAGCAAGATCAAAATCCCGTTGTGGCACTGCATCTACGACAAAAAAAAAATCTATAATTATTTCACATATATTGAACAGTGTTTGTACCAAAAAGATAGTTTGATATTTGCTCAGAACCGAAGCTGCAACATTTTGCAAAATTTTGTTAAATTTGGCTTTTCAATTTCTCTGAAATTTTGTTCAGCTGGGGACTATCATAAAGTTAGACAATCCCCAAAATTTAAGCTTCCAATTCCAAAGATTGGTGGAGTTGTGTCGATTCTAAAAATCGAAAATCGACATAACTCTCCAAATTTGGGTGGAGGGTTGCGAAAAATTGCGACTTTTTGTAATCTATTTGTGTCTGTAAAATGAGTTCGAGAGCTTCCTACACCTAAAAATTGGCTTATAAAGCATTTTAGCGCAAGGAATCCGAAAATGCTATTAAAAAAAAGTCTTAAAGTTAACCAATTTTAAGTTATCAATGATTTCTGATTTACCAAATTTTAAATGATGTTGTAGCTTCGGTTCTGTGCAAAAATCAAAGTATCTTTTTGGTACAAATAATGTTCAATATATGTGAAATAATAATAGAAAAAAATCAGAAATCATGGAATAAGTGTGTCGAATGGTGAGGGAATTATTTTGAAGAAAATTAACGTCTCATTCATTGTTAATTCCTGTTTTTGGTAAATACAGCTCAGTCTTGATGCTTTGGAACTCGCCTGATAGATAGATAGATAGATAGATAGATAGATAGATACGAACAGACTAAGATAGATAGATAGATAGATAGATAGATAGATAGATAGATAGGTACGAACAGACTGAGATAGATAGATAGATAGATAGATAGATAGATAGATAGGTACGAACAGACTGAGATAGATAGATAGATAGATAGATAGATAGATAGATAGATACGAAGAGACTGAGATAGATAGATAGATACAAACAGACTGAGATAGATAGATAGATAGATACAAACAGACTGAGATAGATAGATAGATAGATAGATAGATAGATAGATAGATACGAACAGACTAAGATAGATAGATAGATAGATAGATAGATAGATAGATAGATAGATACGAACAGACTGAGATAGATAGATAGATAGATAGATATATAGATAGGAACAGACTGAGATAGATAGATAGGGGGTAGATGGATAGATACGAAGAGACTGCGATAGATAGATAGATAGATACGAAGAGACTGAGATAGATAGATAGATAGATAGATAGATAGATACGAGAGACTGAGATAGATAGATAAATAGATAGATAGATAGATAGATAGATAGATACGAAGATACTGAGATAGATAGATACGAAAGATTGAGATAGATAGATAGATAGATACGAAGAGACTGAGATAGATAGATAGATAGATAGATAGATAGATAGATAGATATGAAGAGACTGAGATAGATAGATAGATAGATACGAAGAGACTGAGATAGATAGATAGATAGATAGATAGATAGATAGATACAAACAGGCTGAGATAGATAGATAGATAGATAGATAGATAGATAGATATCTGAATAGAGTTCGTAAATGAATATTGTAATGCATATGTCTATTGTTTACATAAGAATCTTACGGAAATGAATGGCAGATTTCTCATCATAATTTCTTTTTTTGGCAGTTCGAGATGATTAACAATTCTTTGCAAAATACAAAGAAAATACGAATCTTAATTTCATCAAACGTTACTTCCACCCCCACACCCAATACACACCCCACCCTTAAACGGAGAAGCGAATTACCACGCAGATCTTCGAAATAAATTTCATGAAAATCTAACCAATTTCCTCTCCTACGCTCTGTTGTTGGGATGTTTTACAGACTAAGATCGCTTTTTAAGAAGTATTGACTTAGAAAAATCAGTGAAAACCTTTTGTATTTTTTGGGGTTGTTTTTGCTTTTTTGTGGGGATTGCAGGGGGGGGGCATTAATAGAGAAAATATATGTAATCTTATCCTATATTTGTGTTGTTTTACTGAATAGCGAGTTCAATCCTTTCTGGAAGGCCCACACTCGCGACCTTGTGTCAAATGGGTTGGGTAAGAAGGCGCCATATCGTGGTTTAATGGTTAGCTAACTAGTCTCGCAGATCCATTACTACCAAATAGTGAGTTCGATCCTTCCTGAATGCCCCATACTTACGACCTTGTATCAAATGGGTTGGGTAAGAAGGCGTCATATTGTGGTTTAATAGTTAGCAAGCTAGTCTCGCAGATCTATTACTGCTGAATAGTGAGTTCGGGTCTTCATGGATACCCCATAATTACGACCTAGTGTCACATTCTACCCGTGGCGAATGGGTTGGATAAATACCAACTATATTTGTGATGTTTGTCAGTCTGTCCGGGGGGTGCAATTGAAATGAATTAAGTGGTGGTATGAATTCATTTGGCTATTTCCTATAAGTCTAATATAAACTAAAGGGGAACCACTCTTGGTTGATAAATTATTTATTTATCTATTGATCTACTAGGAAAAAAGAAGACGGGATTAAAGTTAGGGTTAGGGTTTAGGGTTAGAGTTAGGGTTAGTTTAATGGGGAAATAAATAAATAAATAATTGATAAGTCAAGAGTGGTTCCCGTTTGTTTATGTTAGACTTATAAGAAATAACTACTTCATGTATATGATAAAATTGGTAGAAATTATTTTCATTAACTTCATTTTATTATTTTCATTAACTTCAAATTAGGAGAAATAACTTCATGTGTATTAATAAACTGACCCTCAGCCACCGTCTTAAAAGGTGACAAAGGGGTCAACTACCAGTTTATTGCAGAGGTGCAGTCGGTATATTCTACTGCACTATCTGACAGGGTGGTATAAAATAAGAATACTTAGTATCATATAATGGTGTGCAAACAAATAATTCTAGACATTTTTTTAAAAAGAGCAATTTAAAAAAAAAAAATACAATGAAACATTAAAATATAGAAATCAATTGAAAATGAATCAAATTTCAGAATTCGATAATTAATTAGGAATTGATTTCTCAGTTATTGTCTATCGCAGGGTTTCTCAAAGTGCTCTACATAAACCCCCTGATGTCTATACAACAACTCAAGGGATTTGTAAATATTCTGGGGTCTACAAGGGGTCTAGAGAAGCTACTAAGCCTTCTTAGTAATTAGAAGAAATTAATTCCTCAAGAATCTTGGGGAACATGCTCATGTTGATATATTTTCAAAAGTTTAAGCCCAATATTCATGAACTTATCCAAATTCATCAACTTCGCCCATCACATTAGGAAATGTGCTTCCTTGGTAAATCATTAAGTTAGTATTAGATATGTGCAGCTCTTTTTTGCATGTTATGATTACTTTACTGTTTATTTTACGGTCAGTTTATAATTAACAATGAACGTTTGTGCCAAATTCATTAATTGCATAATTGATTGTAACAAAACAACTGTTAGGTGGACTATGATATATAAGGCGGAGGTCCGTGATTGGTCAATCT
>CM042181.1:11868155-11953155 GCA_023376005.1 Doryteuthis pealeii
TATCCGGCCAGCGAAGAAGATAAGTACGGTAAGAAAAGAAGTAAGAAGGCTATCCAATACAAAGTTGCAACTAAAAAAAAATAAATGTTTAAATAAATTATTTGGACAGTTTTGGAAAACTTTAAATTAATGAAATTATTTTTCATTTGATTTTTCCAACAATCTAACCTGGGCTCAATGGGTGACCCAACGGGTCACGTTTTTTCTAGTATATATATATGGGTAAGAGGATTGGCGAACGAAAGTTCATTCGGGTCTCGAACCCGGCCAGCGGTAGCTGTTAAACGGTATAACCACACTGATGAAGTGTGATACTCCGAAACACGTGTCTGTGGATTACATATTTATTATATATATATATATATATGTATATATATATATATATATATATATATATATATATATATATATATAATGGAGATTGTCTGTATTTCTGTCTGTAACAAAAACTAAGTCATGGCTCTACGTCACAGCTTACGTCGCTATATACACCCAAAATTTGAGTAAGCAAGTCTAAAAATTGTTTTTTACTCTTGCCCCCCCCCCTTTTTAACAGTAACAAGAAGTTAACTAAAAAGTTTACTAATAAATAAATACCTACGATTTTGTGGAAAATTGATGTGGAAAATATTCAAAATAATTGTTTGATTATTACATGCACGCAACATTCTATTTGAGAGGGACGGGCTCAGTTTTCATTTCAAATTCCTTTATTTTTTATTTTTTTTATTTTTTTACTCCTTTAATAAGTATGAAGATTTGGCTTACGTATGATACAAACCCTCTGACATTGAATTTTTAACGAGGATTGAACTGACTATTCAGTAGTAATGAATCTGCTAGACTCGCTTGCTAACTATGATGGGACTTCCTATGTATGTATGTATGTATGTATGTATGACTCCCTATGTATGTATGTATGTATGTATGTATGTATGTACCAGTTTTGAGAGTGAAAGAATTGTGCATGAAAACCTAAAGCGTCAACTTCAAAAGGGTTACACCTGTCATATTGGAGAGAACATGGAGGGTTGGAAGTGTCGAGTTTTGCTTTCTATGGCTGGCTATGTCAATCATAGGAAGTCGCACCTGGGTCAATCCATGCAGATTCTAGGAGCAAACAATGTGTCTTGTGCTATATGTGGCAAGGTCTGTAAGTCGGCTTCTGGTCTTAAGAGACATATGGTGGTGCATAAGCATCAAATTTTATCATCTGATTTATCTGATTCATCTCATTCAACGGGAAGGAAGTCTTTTCAATGTCATATTTGGATCAAACTTTGTGGATCTGCAGCAGGTTTGATGAGTCATTTGAGGGCTCATGCAAGGAAGGGTTCTGGTGGTGGAGTTGTGGGATTGTGAGGGACGGCAATGATCTGTAAAGATTATGCTATTACCATGTATGTAATAAACAATTGAAAGTAGAAAGACATTGATTTTTGGGACACTTAGAAAGTAAATATTCTTTTAACAGACATAAATTTGAAATAAACAAATTAAAGTGAAAAGATGTTGATAAAGATGATATATTCCCTGGGGAAGTGCTTGCGGAAGATGAGAGCAGAAAAGTTAAATTAGTCTAATATGAACACTGATGACACCTGGATAAGAGGGAAACCTGAAAACCTGCGGTTGAAACAGAAACCAATCGTATTGCACTGCTTTTCATTGGAATCTAGATGTGATTACTTTGAGGGTGGTATCTATGTAGCAACGTGATCGTTTCGTGCAGACATCTCCTCAAATTCCTGCGGTGAGAGTCTAGGTTAAAAAGTTAATTATATGTACAAGTTTTGCAGTGATCAATGTAAAGATGGTGATAATCTGACAAGATAGCGAAATCACCATTTTGTATAAAAAGTTTGGGTTGGTTGGATTTTACGGCATGTCAAACATAGTTGGGTTATTTCATACCGAAGACGTTTTCGTTTTATCCATTCTTGTTGGATATTCATTTTTTTAAACTCATTTTAACACATTTTTAAAGTTCATGATTTTATCTATTAAACTCATAGATGGACCCTAACAGGTACTACCACTCCGGGTGATGAAGTGGTTCTCCACACTTCTCAGAGTTCCAGAATTGGAACATCAGTACCCGATGCAGTTTAACGTCATGTCAGGAAATTAAGACCGTCAGCCATCGCCTTCTAGTACATATGATAAAAATTGATTTGGAGTTGCCATAGGAACAATACTGTGAGGACAATCATATAGGTGCTAGAGTTCAACTTAACCAACCGAGTGATCGGCTGGGGCATTTCCGACCGTTCATCTAGCCCAAGTAAGGGGCAAATTGTAGTGTTGCATGTCATAGACTGGTCAGCCACCAGGAATCCGCCCTTAAGCATCACGGGTCGCCACCTACAGCCAACACAGGTAGTCCCATTGTGGGAGGATCTTACACCTATGCAGAGGTGCAGTCGGTGTATTCTATAGCCCCAGCCAACATGGCAGTCTATAAATAGGAATAAACCGTTTGTACTTATACTCTGATTGTTTGAAAACTTTAAACAAATATATCACAAGTTTGAATCTAATAAATGACAAATGGTTAATATACATTTATTCTAAAATGGTTAAATGCTAATTAGGATACTTCACTCCTTAAATAGAAGTATCAATATCATCATGGACTGATGTTAACTAAGAAATGCTAATCAGAATCCTTCACTCCTTCCTAAATAGAAGCATCAATATAATTATGGACAGTTGTTAACTATGAAATGTTAATTAGAATTCTTCACTCCTTAAATAAAAGCATCAATATCATCATCGACTGATGTTAACTAAGAAAAGCTAATTAGAATCCCCCACTTATTCTTAAATAGAAGTCTCAATATAACCATGGAAAACTGTTAACTATTAAATTCTAATTAGAATAATTCACTCGTCCCTAAATAGAAGCAGCAATATCATCATTGACTAATGTAAACAATGACATTCTAATTAGAATCCTTCATTCTTTCCTGGATAGAAGTATCAATATAATCATGGACCGCAACGGGAACCTGATTGAGTTTACACGTCGTTTTTGCTAAATTACTTTCAACCAATTGTTCTCGGCTTTTTTTTATATCATTTTCAAGATCTTTCTCTAATTGTATCATCTTCTCTAATGATAATTTTCGGTGATTTGTATGAGATTGTTAGTTTAAATACGCGTTGAATAATTGAATCATTTGTAGAGATTCATTCTTTTCGTAAAAGCGCAATGGGCGGTCTTTTTATTTTCGAAAATAGCAAAAATGAACAATCCGCATTCAACAAAATGGCAGTTTTAACAACAATATAATTCGACAAAAAAAAAATATGTATTGTAGGAAAAGGACAACATTTTATCAAATTGCCTTGTCTATTTGTTTCCATATCATAACCCACATTTTATAACACGGATTCAGATTGATTAGCAAACAAGTGGTTTGTTAGAGAAACAAATTATGACTGATCAGAGGCATTAAAAACAAACAATATACCATATATATATATATATATATATATATATATATACTAGACTAAGAAGTACAAACTATGTGAAATTTAAAGAAAAATGTGTGATGTGTACGGAGAAACTTGTTTTGGTCTAAAGAATATTCTGAAATGAGCTAAACATAGGTTAACCACTACGTGTCGAATAGACAGTACATGAAGTGGAAACACATTGACTATCCTGTAAATAAAATATACTGGGTGCAGCGGTCTGTAAAAAAGGTAATTCTGAGATATGAAAAAAACTATCTCTATTGATTTCCTTGAAAAATGTACGACTGTAAATAGTGCTTCCAATTGCCAACTCCTAAGGCAAAATTTACCTTATTTATTGAATGATATATATACTAGGGTGGGTCAAAAGTTTTACAATATTTTGGTAACGTGAGAAATAATTCGGCAGCCTCGAATACTTTTGCCGATGTCGTGAAGGAGACGAACTACACTGAACTAGGAGATGCCGAGCTCGCCCGATACTTTCTTTGTGCTAATCGTAGGATTTACCTCAATGGCTTGGAGAACAGCCTCGGAATCCACGAGTTTAGATCTCCCTGACCTTGTCAGATCATCGAGGTTCTTGAATCATTTGGTAACTCTACTGCGATCAGCAAATGTTTTTTGGTTACTTATACAGCGTTATGGCCCTGTTCGAACACGTAAATGATAGAAATCTATAGTCACATGACACTAGATTGATTTTAATGGCATGTCAACCAATCTAGGGTTATTTCATACCTAAAGGTTAGGAAATCGCGTTCGTTGTACATTCAATTTTACATTTTTGTTTAGTTGTTCCTTAAGTGTATTTTTACTTTAATTTTTATTTTGCATACGGTCCTACTGAATATGAATAATTTTTAAACAAATCTATTTGACCCATAGATGGGACCCTAACAAGTACTACCACTCCGAGGCAGAGTGAACCTGGGAGTAGTAGCAATGAAAGGGCACTCCACACTCCTCGGAACTGAAGCTTCACCATCAGATACAGTTAACTGTCAAACTCGGCACACACCCTATAGCGGGGTCTTAATCCTATACAGGAGATAAATTCAGCGTATTACTCCCTCTCTAACAAAATTTACTAAGACTCTCTGTTATCTTCAATAAAATATACCTAAAAGAAAAATTACTGCCCCAATGCACACTGTGTGTGTGTGTGTGTGTGTGAATGATAAATGTTGTTATGGTCTGGTTAGGGGCCAGAATAAAGATACAAGAGAGGAAATGAGTTAAACAAATATATAAACAAAAGAACAGTAGTACAAACATCTACAAATGAGAATATTACTCGCGAGGTAGTCTTATCAACTGTCCGCTGAAATATTGACTCTCCCTTAAGTGCAGAACATGCTGCTATAGAGAAAATGAGTTAAACAAATAGATTATCAAAGAACAGTAGTACAAACATATACAAATGAGAAGGTAACTCGGTCTTATCAACTGTCGCTGAAATATTGACTCTCCCTTAAGTGTAGAACCTGCTGCTATCAACCAGTAGTACAAACGTATATAAATGAGAAGTGGTCTTATCAACTGTCCGCTGAAATATTGACTCTCGCTTAAGTACAGAACCTGCTGCGATTTATAATTGGAAGAGTTAATGCGTGCGTGGTAAATTACCATAACAAATGGAAAGGTAAATAAGTCAACACAAACAATTGATTCAATTAATATTTCGTTTTTATTTATTAAAAGACTTCATCAGAAGACGTTTAATAAACAAAGATGAAATATAAATTGGATCAATTGTTTGTATTGGTTTATCTTCCCTTCCACTTATATTTTTCACATTTTGTCGTCGAGGTGGCCTAAAGTCGGTATCAGACAGACAGCGAGGGAGTCTATCCTCTTTTCACTAGCACTAGACCAAGGAGATTGTTTTAGCGTCTGAGGTGGAGCGCCATGCCTACCGTCGGCTCCTCACTTTACCACACAGATCCCTGTGCTACTCATACGCTGAGTTGGCCAGGGGCGATATCGAACCAGGAACCTTGTGATTCCTAGGCGGACGCTCTACCGACTGAGAATGTTCGTCCGTGATTAGCTAGCTTAGCAGATGAACTACATAGGGGTGTAGGGGGGGGATAAATAATTGTCTACTTTGGAGAGTGAACGTGTCCGTTGGGGGCCTCGTGGGGTGTCACTTGACAATTCCAGAAGTCTCTTATTTAAATAGTAGATACGTTGTTGGTTGGTTAGATTTTACATCATGTCAACCCTTGGGTTATTTTATGCCGAAGACAACAAGCAGTTGTTTTTGTTTTATTTATTCTTATTGGGTGTTCAAATTATCTTAACTCATTTATTTTGTACACATCTTTTAATTCATGTGTTGATCTATTCAAAAACATATACGGGACCCTAACAGATACTCTCACTCCGGGTCAGGGTGGACTTGGGAGTCTTACCCCTCGGCGGAGTCAGTGTAGACAGCCACAGACAAAGGATGTTGTGTCACCCTCGATCATAGAACATTAAAGCCAACATGGCGATGACCATCAATCTCAATAAATTTATTTCGGCTAGCTTCGTCTTTTCAAATCTGATTTCATAAGGAAATCAGATATAAAGAGGCGAATGTAGCTGAAATAAATTTATTTCAGATAAATTAAGGTTTTCATAGACTTATCTATTTATAATATACTCCGTATATGTAAAGAATTTGCACAAACATTGATATTTATGTGTATATAAGTAAAATCTTTATATGTACGTTTGAGTTCTCAATTTTGATTGAATCCTAATATCTAAACACTTGATATTATTCAACCACACATACACACACACACACACACACACACACACACATATTATATATATATATATATATATATATATATAGTTTGTAGGTGACGACAGCCGAGTGGTTAAGGAGCCTGACTGATGATGAATTGATCGGTCTCCATATACAAGTAGCCTACAAATGTCTAACCACACTGAAGAGACGTGATACGTCGAAACACGGTGTATGTGGATGACTATATATATATATATATATATATATATATATATATATATATATATATATATATATATATATAACTGAAGAGAAAGGGAGAAATACTCTAAATATTAATAGGATTAATTTACTCCGCATATTTACTTGCCCATTTTTTCACCCCAATAATCAACCAAACTGAAAAAAAAAGAAGGATGAAAAAAATCTATCTAAAATATTAGAGTCAAATATAATTAAATTAGCAACTGGCTATGGAGGTAAATGCGAAGGTGTAGTTAGTATCAATTTCCAAAATTGTCCGTTCGTTAACATAAACGTTGCCTGAGAAATTGGACGCATAATTTTTAGATTAAGGTGAAAAAAAAACAAAGAAATAAGTAACTAGACAATTCGAGATTTAAGTATCTCTCTCTCTCTCTCTCTCTCTCTCTCTCTCTCTCTCTCTCTCTCTCTCTCTCTCTCTCTCTCTCTCTCTCTCTCTCTCTCTCTCTCTCTCGTTTCCTTGAAAATCACAAGCTCCCGAGAGCTCCTGAGTTCAACGAGTGGGTTCCCGAGTTTGACAAGAAACAGTTGAAGAAGGCCGGAGTGCACATCTGCCGAATCGTCATGTATATAGCAATAAAGATGAGGACAAAAGACCAAAAAATCTAAATAATACAAATAATCAAGCCTCATCTCAAAAATTTAGACAAATAAACAAGATTCTCTTTAACAATTTTCCTTAAATACGGATCAGTCTTATAAAACTATTGTGCGATTTTTTAATCTGCAAACGCTTAAAACGAACATTGGTCATTGGTCTATTTAACGGTATCACAATCCCTAATGGGCAATCTAATGCCAAACATGATTGATTTGAAAATGTTTAAATAGAAGAATAAAAGAAGAAGAATAAAAAGGAATAAAAAGGGAATAAAAGAAGAAGAAGAAGAAAGAAGAAAAAAGATATAAAATAGAAAAACGAGAATGATAAGGAAGGAGAAATGAATGAAAGAAATATAAAGAAGGAAAAGTCAAGGAAAAAGGATGAAAGGCAAAGATGAAAGAAATAAAAGATAAAGAAAGAGGGAAATGAAGGAAATTAAAAGAAAAAAAATCAATAAAAAATAATAAAATAGAATAAGGGAATGAAAGAATGAGGAAAAGAGAATAGACGGAATTAGGAGACATTGAAACGAAAGAAGAAGAAGAAGAAGAAGAAGAAGAAGAAGAAGAAGAAGAAGAAGAAGAAGAAGAAGAAGAAGAAGAAGAAGAAGAAGAAGAAGAAGAAGAAGAAGGAACAAAAATAAAGAAGAAATTTTTATCCCATTGTATTTTGGCGCTCGTTTTGTAATGGTCATCGTCGTAGGAAATTGACACAGCGACCCGATTTCAAATCCCGAACTTTCAGGAAATTTTGCATTAAACTTTCTTTTAGCTATGGATAAATTGTGAGGCAGATTTGACTCTTAAACAATGGTACGGCTACCAGTCTAAAAAGAAATCTCTGTTAACTCGTTAAATTCGACATAAAACTCGTTGAATTCGGCATAAAATTGACCTTGTGTCATATCCTTCTGATAGCGGAGGGATTGGATAAATGCAAATCAAATTAACATTTCATTCATTGTTCATTTTTATATTAGTAAATACAGATTCAGTCTCGATACCTTTTGAACACATCTCGTATTTTGAAGAAGATTAACGTTTCATTCATTGTTCATTTCTTTATTAGTAAATACAGCTTCAATCTCGATACCTTTTGAACACATCGCGTATTTTGAAGAAAATTAACGTTTCATTCATTGTTCATTCTATTTTACGATTTCGTGTTCTGGCTTTTGGTTTTTGTTTTGGTTTTTGTCGGAGTTTTTTTTTTTCTTGTTTTTCTGTCAAATCAATCAAAGTTGTTAAATTATTTGAAATTCCAAACACAATTCAGACAAAAAGGTTATTTAATCAAACTGCACAGAGCAACAAAATGTCACCGGTTCGTTTCGAATGATTAACTCTTTTCGACACTGTACTGTCCCTTGAGGACAAATTAACGACATCATGCCGCAGTTCTCATGGAGATCTCGTCTTTAACGTGACTTTAGCGTCTTGCCGAAATCAGAATTGATGGAAACTCAAAAAGAAATTAACAAAAAGAAAATAACATTCAATGAAGATTAACTAAAATCTAATTATAAAAAAAAATAAAATGAGTAAAAAGAAGATAAGGGTAAAAAGAAAGCGTATGTTCCTCCTTGTGCTATAAAGCAGCTGTAGTTCACGCTGCAGTAGTCACGAAGTCTCGCCCTAACGTGACTTGCAGCAATCGGTGGAGTCAAGTAGACGCTAGGACCAACAGACAACAAATAGAAACAAAGAATTTAGATGAAATAATGCAAACGAAAACGACAAAACGACAAAAAAAACAAAGGTAATTTTTGTGGTAGGGGTGGGGGAGAGTGGATGTTTTAAAGAAATTGATAAATTCCACCGTCGAACGTTGAATAAAGATAAAAACTTAAATCGATAATTCCTGGTTGAGTTTGTCATGAGCAAGTAATGAAAATATGATATGAACATCAAAAGAGAATTGTATTTACTTCGGTGGTTTAATCCATCTCAGCTTTTATTACTTCAAGGCAAAATAAATGTCAGTGAGTAAAATGTCGGCAATTAGAATTAATTCATCCACGAAAGAACATTTTACTCATTTTGAAAATCTCCAAATAAGATTTTACAACTAAGATCTATAAATTACTACGATTGACATTTATTTAAAAAATATATTACATGCTTGGATATTAGTGCATGTGATATTCAAATGAGAGAAAAAAAATAAAATTATTTTTCTCTCTGGCAGTTTAAAATAGAGAGGTATAAAACGTGCGATTAATTAGGGTCAGGTGGTAGATGACACAAGAGAAATTTGTTGATATGCCTACGCTTAGAAACTAATTCACTTCTAATTATATATATAAGGGAGGGAGGCGCGTTGGTGTACTGGTTAGAGTCGTAGGAAATGGATTCGTCGACGAAGCCACAGTTTACATAGCGCTAATAACCTTGGAAAGGTATAATTCCAACTATTCTCCTCTAGTTATGGGTAAAATAGTAAGGCAGACTGAGCTCTTTAACCTTGGTTAGGCAACCAAGCTAGGCTAGGAGAATAAAAACTCTGAATTCAAACCTCTTAAATCTCCGCTTGGGGTGGTCACTACTAGAATAGGCTCAGGCCTACTTAGGGATCTATTGCAATTTTGAAATTTTTAAAGTATAATCCAACAAATCTGATCTGTCTCTGCAAATATAAACTAGAATTTGATACTTGTAGAAATGAGGTGGTTAAAAAAGGAAAATTCACTGATTAGCCACGAAAGTCATCAAATCTTCTGTGGGGATTTTTTTTTAAAAAGCGAAAATAAAAAATAAAATAAAACAACAAACTCCCATGGGCCTTGACTGGAAATACCCTCTGCGCATATCCGACAAAAAGGACTGACTCCCTACCCCTAAAAGAATAATTTGGCCATTCGAATTGAGACCGCAACTGAGTGTGGTCGTTTCCTATCAGGGGTTTGTCCCTTCGCTACAGACGACTATGCCCCGTTCAATAAAGCCTAAGTCACAAAACTACCTCTTGCATTTGTCTCTTTCCTTTCTCGTTCCTTTTCGTTCCTTAAACTTCATTACAGCTTACCAGCCCACAAGAAAAAAAAGAACCAGCTTTATTGGGGACAAGATACCAAGACGAACGAACGAAAACCTTGTTCCCATAAATCTACACGGCATGATTATTATTTCTCTTTAAACAACTTTAATTGTTTTCTTCTGTTTTAGTGGTGATTTTCATTTAGCTTTTTCTCTATGTAAATCCCATTTCATTCAGCCAATTTCTTTTAGATCTGTCCCAAATATTTGTTACATAATTTATGATAGTCATAATTTATGAACGTACCTGTTGTTAGAATTCTAAATAAAGTTCGTTAGATTTAAAATCGGAGATGGGGAATTTTCCATACCCGTTTGGGATTATGATTGACATAACGATGATCCCAACTTCACCTTACAGACGCGTAAGAATAAGTTTTAGTTTAGTTAGATTCGATCCGACTTTCAAGGAGCGTAGACGTTGTTGTCAGCCTCGGGGTGGAATCATAGGCTGGGGAAATAAATCTTTATTATTAAGAACACCAAAAATTGTTGTTAATTAAATTTTAAAACAAGAAATGTCCAGCCCAGCACGAAGAAGAAGACCTACCCTTAAAAGAAAGCCCAGATCACCAGATAAGAAAACCTCTCTCTCTCTCTCTCTCTCTCTCTCTCTCTCTCTCTCTCTCTCTCTCTCTCTCTCTCTCTCTCTCATATCCAATGTTTTATAAGGGCTATATAACACATTGACCCCTTTTTTATTCTATAAGAATTAAACGTGGTTATAACTGCTTCTTATAATACGTTAGGAGGCTTCAGAGAAACCTCCAACGTGCGTGAATATATATTTAACAAAATCCAAGAGAGAGGTATATATAACAACAATACAGACTTTATTGTCTGAGCACATGTAACATAAAATACAGATACAAAAACAGTTAGGACTGGCTTAATGTTTTTAAAAAATATAAATCACTTACCAATCGTGTTAGATTTGGTATTGTAAGTGATATTGAACTGAGGAGATTTATGGTAATTGTTATATTATAGAAAAATGTGCTGTTATCCCATAAGAGACACATAAAGATAAAGTCAACAGGTAACGAACACAACTCAAGGGTATATAAAACGAAATGCATTTATCAAACAACTTGCATATACAACATACAATATACAATATGTAACTTGTGAGATACAAAATGTGTGTAAGGTTTACAAATGTGTTACAATTGAAGGCGTAAGGTGTAAGAGGGTATGGTTTGGTTGCAAAATAATGCTTTGTGTGACTTAACTGTCTCTGGTATGAATGTCTTGCTAGCTTTGTTTGTTTGACGTTACGCGTCACCGACCATTCCGTAAGCTGGCTTCAAAAAAGCACGTCGTTCTTCGACGGCGGTCGCAGCGAAAGAGCAAGATTGATGGTATCAACCCTCAAAATTGGCGACCAAACTAAGCATAGTAACGTGTGCTCTGATTGATCGCTGACAAAGGCCCCAAGCAAATCGTACGAGGTTTTTTATCAGGTGATGGCTAAAAGACCCATGGACTCTGTGTTTGGCAATGGTCAAAGGGAGGTAACTGTGTAAGGTAATATTTTTTATAATATTGCTGTTAAGGCAGATGTAATTTTTTTTTTAGTTAATGTTTTTTTATTGGAAGGTGGTTTATGTGTTTAAAAATATTTAGAAAATTATTTACTTAGGAGGATTACTAAGGGATTTAACATTTCAACTAAAAGTAAATTGGATAATTCTTAAATTGTGGCGAGTCGTAGGTAAATTGAATTTTTGATTTTTTGTATGTGATATATTGAGGGGGTAGGTATTGGTGTGTAATTTTTTGGTGGGGGTTATATATAATCAGACTAAACAGAATGAAAACAGAAGAATATAAGGGGTAATACTACTACTACTACTGCTGCTGCTGTGTTGTTGTTGTTGTTGTTGTTGTTAGTAATCATAATCCCACATTTGATTACCAGGATGGGCAGTTAAATTTAACGTTAAGTCCAAATGGATTAAATTTTATTTAGTTTATCGATTTGTTTTCCTGTTTTTCAATTACTGATTTTATATGAGTGTTTTTTGGGGTTTTTTTTAGTTTTTTCAATCTTTCAATGATTGTAAATTTAGCATCTCTGTTGAAGTCGTGGCCATTTGAGCGGAAGTGTTCTTCTACGGTATTAATTTCTTGTGATCCACAGATTTGATTCTAAATCTATAGATGTTTAGTCTATAAAAAAAAATGACCATTCCGACTTTCCGACATATTGTTTTTGGCAGCGTGTGTAGTCGAGTAGATAAATTACATTTTTGCTTGAGCAATTTGATCCGTGGTAAATTTTATAGGTCTTTTTGGTAGTGAAGTTAGTGAATATATATATATATATATATATATATATATATATATATATATATATATGCAGAATTTGAATAGATAAATTAGTCTATTTGTATATTATGCTATCGTGTCTCTCACACATGTGCCACACCCTCGCACTCATCTTGATCTTGTTTCCCGCCACCGGGGACGGAAAGGAGGAACATAACATCTTTCACATTTGTGTAAATCGCTCAACGATAAAATAAATAATATTTCTTTATGATTTTTTCTTTATTTTTAGAAAGTATTTACTTTAATTTTCTTGAATTTTCAGGTAAAACACACACACGCGCGCACGCACATATATTTTTTCATTTATTTCATCGTATTATTTCTCGAAGAACATTATGAGTAAAAACAGAAAGTAAGTATTATGCATTACTAAACTGTACAGTAAAAGTCCTTGTGTTTTAATCAAGAGAGTGGTATCTCCTCATTAAGTAGCAAGCCTCTGAATTTAGTAGAATAGTTCATTTTTAGTGAATTAGGACTGAGCCTATTCTAGTAGTGACTACTTCAAGCGAAGTTTAACAGGTTTGAATTCAGAGTTTTCCTAACTAAGCATTCTCATAAAATAAAAGCTTTTAGAATATACACATTGAAGTGAATATTAAAATAAATAAAGGAAATATGTTTAGTATTGTAACATAACGGGTGCAAGAAAAATAAAACATTTATTGCAAAAACACGGACATAAAAGGGGGTTCAGTTTATTATATGGTAGGAATTTACGAGTAAATAGTCCTTCATTACCAGTTTAGAAGGTATCATCTTATTTGTATGAACGAAAAAAATTATTCCAATTTTACAACCAAAAATCAACTTTTTTTTTAATTCCATTGCCTTTTCTTTCTTTCTTTCTTTCTTTTTTTATAATACATTTCTTCTTTCCTTTTTTAATGTGATGCATTTCTTTCTTTTTCTTTTTTCCTTTCCTTCTTTCTCTCTTCTCTCTTTTTTCTTTTTTATTCTATTCTTTTTTCTTTCTTCTTTTTCTTTTTTCAATTACCTTTCTTCTTTATTTAGTATAATACTTTTTCTTTCTTCTTTTTCTTTCCCTCCTTTTTTTCTTTCTCTCTGCTTTTTTTATATTTCCTTCCATACTTCTTTCTTTCTATTACCTTTCTTCTTTATCCCTTCGCATAATATATGTATTCCTTCCTTTCTTTCCTTCTATCTTTTTCTCATTTCTTCCATTGTCTTTTCTTTCTTTTTCTCTTTTTCTTTTTTCCTCTATTTCTTTTTCTTTCTTTCTTTCTTCTTTTTTCTTCCATTCTTTTCCTTTCTTCTTTCTTTCTACTATTACTTTTTCCTTTCTGTTTTTTTTTCTTTCTTTTTTTCCCCTTCTGGCTCCGTAAAACTTCCACCCATTAAGCTGGCTCGGATACCACTTTTGGAGAAGGTTCGCTTTTGATCGAGTGAGGATGGGGCTTCCTTATTAGATGAAGAATAGAAGATTCTCCTAAAATGGTTGGCACCATTTCCAGTGGCCAACATGCCAAATAATGATTCCAGTTCTGCGTCATTGGGTAGAGGCATTAATAGACGGACATGTTGAGTGAGTTGGATGGGAATGATACCCGTTCCTAATTTTAGATCGGTAAAAGAAACTCAAAAGTTAATGGATAAGGAATGACCAAAAGAGAATCCGGAAACAGCAGGGGGGAAGGATAAAAGAAACTCCATGCCAAACCGGAAACGAGAGACGACTTCGAGTGGGGTATTATGGGACAAAGGAATCGATACGCTTTGCTCGGCTTATGACAATCGACGGCGGCGGCGGTGATGGCGACGGGGCTATTACCATGAGAACCAAAAATATCAGTAACATCGCCGCAATGTCGCAGAGCCTTGGCCCCTAAGTTAAACTCTTCGTGGGTCGCAAGCTATCTCTATGAGAGGGGGTAGTTCATCATTATTATCATTATCATCATCATCATCAACAAAAAATGTTTAGATAAAAAAAAGATTTGGATTAGTATGTTTGTGGCGGGAAAATCATCGTAATGTTATTTCTATCTAACAGTCTTGTCGATGGGGCTTAGAATATGCTGCCTATATTCATACCTCTCTCTCTCTCTCTCTCTCTCTCTCTCTCTCTCTCTCTCTCTCTCTCTCTTCTCTCTCTCTCTCTCGTTGCTTCTATTCTTCAATTCGTTTTCCTATCTCTCTCTATCCCTCTTTTTTCTCAGTCCTCTCTCTCTCTCTCTCTCTTTTTCTTTCATCCCTTTCAATTACTTTACTTGTCCCTCTTCCTTCACACTACCGACGTGGCTTAGAATGCACTAAACCTATCTCCCTGCAGATGCGTAAGAACCCCCCCCCCAACCCTCGCCCAAGAAGGGGGGATGTCCTCGGTATGACACTAAAATACATATAATGGTGAGTCTCCAGTTTTGGAGCTCTGGGGTATGTGGAATAACCATTCATTGTCATTACTCATAGGTCCACCCTGTCTCGGACTGGTAGTACCAATGCGGCTTTAAAATCAATCATTGAATGAAGGAATTCACAACGTATCAGCGCACCAACTACACGATACTACCAATCACAGCGGATACCGACCACGACTTTAACTGCTTCGGTCACGTGATCTTGCACCACAAACAAACACATACAGAAAGATTGCAAGACTTATGACTCAACCTAGAAGTTCACAACCTTTGATATCATCCATATATATATATATATATGTGTGTGTGTGTGTGTGTGTGTGTGTGTGTGTGTGTGTGTGTGTCTTGTAAGCTCCCTTTAGCACCTGTCATGAAGGGGGGTGCTGCACTTTAACAGCATCTTGTGGGTCACTGGAAACTCGAACGTGCCCTCCAAAAGCAAGATTATGAGGTGTAACAGCAGGTTGAGTAAGCGAGCGCTAAAATTGACTTCGCATCGTATCCTGCCCTCGAGGGGAGACAAGTACTTCTCTCTCTATATATATATATCCCTCTTTCGCGCACGCGCGTTTTTACTTACTTTCTAAGGATCCAACCCACCAAGCAGGCCATGATGTTATGTAGAAAATATATGTGGAGATACATCTAGGCACACTACTGCTCTCTCTCTCTCTCTCTCTCTCTCTCTCTCTCTCTCTCTCTCTCTCTCTCTCTCTCTCTCTCACACACACACACACACACACACACACACACTAATCTGTTTATATATTTCTCTCCCCCACACGCATACATATAAGAGTACGAGGCGAGTATGGCGTAATGGTTTTCGTCGTAAAAAATAAACTCGGCGAGCCCAGTTCAAATTCTGGACGAGGCTGCTTACATTTCACTGCGCGCTAATGTTTTTAGGAAAGGCATGAAACCATCTATTTCCCTACCTACCAGAAAATTCAAACGTGCCTTACAAAAGAAAGATTATTCCTGTTGATCTACATTTACATTATTTACCCACATGTAATCATCGGTTCCTATCAAATTCTGTGGGTTTTTTTTTAACAAGGCCCGATCTACGAACGTAACCAGAATCCAGCTGCATATATAGATAATAGGGTAGGCTGGGCTACCTAGACTTGTTGGGGTAACTGGTCTAGAATAAAATACAATTCTGAATTCAACGTTCTATCAACGTAGCAATCATGGGTTCCTATCAAATTCTGTTTGTTTTTTTAACAATGCCCGATCCACGAACGTAGTCAGAATCAAGCTACATAGTAGTGTTATATAATTATTGGATCCCTAATGCTTTCATAAGGTATTTGTAGAAATCATTATGGCGATCAGTACAGCTGATGGCCTTGAGAGTGAGTGACGGCGCTTGACCTCGATCTCGCCTTGCGTTCTGGGGATGGAACGTGAGAACCGGAAGGCAATAGAAGGCCCTTCCGGTTTAAGGATACTAAGTAACTTAGTCAGTTAGAACTTAGAAGCCGAGCTAGCAACATGTAAGCCTCATCTGTGCAGATTGTCTGGGTGGGGATTTGGAATAAAGTAACATCAACCTAAATCGAAGTCTTGTGTTTATTACTTATTAGTTTTTAACTAACAATGACACAAGGCTTCAAATCCCAACAGAAACCAGACCCGGAATCCTCAATAGAAGACCAGACGAGACCTTAGAAGATATACCAGACCAAGATAGATGATAGACGATCAGAGTAAGAAGTAAGAAAGGTATATAACGTTATATGATTTGGTACTGTGAAAAGACCAGTATATAACATATACCTATTTAGTGCCGGTAAAGAAGGTGCTATGCAACAGTAGGGTGGCTGAGCTACCTAGACTTGTTAGGATATCTGGTCTATGAGAAAGAAAAACTCTGAATTCAAACGCTCTATCAACGTAGCAATCATGGGTTCATATCAAATTCTGTTTTTTTTTTTTTGTTTTTTGTTTTTTTTTTTTTTAACAAGGCCCGATCCCCGAACGTAGTCATAATCAAGCTGCATAGTAGGGTAGGCTGGGCTACCTAGACTTGTTGGGATACCTGGTCTATGAGAAAGAAAAACTCTGAATTCAAACACTCTATCAATGTTGCAGAGTCACTTGCAAAATTCCCGTCTATTATTTCATCGACTTTTCTCTTTTCATCTTTCTCTTTCCAAAGAAAATAGATTCCCGATTCTTTTTTATTCTTCCTAAAATAAATAAGAAGGCGCGCATATTTTTTTATTTCTTTTTGTCTTAATTCTATTCAGGAAATTAGATTCATAGCCAAACCAAAATATATCGGTATCCAAATCAATTCTCTCTTTAATTTTATTGTCGATGGCTGTTGTTAGGCGCAATCCGATAATCAGAGTAGTGATGATCATTTACTTTACTTTGTCTAGTCTGGCACATGGCCACGGTTATGGAGTACCTTATGAGTATTAGACTTGCTGCAGTAGTAAGGGCTTGTTCGTTTGTTGTTTTACGACATATCAACCTCGGTAGGTCATTGAATGTCGACAAAGTTTTGAAATAGATTCGTAGCGACAGTTTGGTAGAAAACAAATATATATATATATATATATATACCTTTTCCACACATTTTTTCTAATCTAACGCATACAAAACATCCTTCATCTTCTCTCCACACAAATCCTTAGTCCTGAAGAAGGTTTTCCACTGGAAAACCGAAATACTCGAGTATCGACAATAAATTTTCATCCATCATAACATCCTGTGTTTGTTTTTCTAAATTTTCTTCGTGTATATATATATATATATATATATATATATATATATATATATATATAACTATTGTTCGATTATTCCTATTTTTAGCTCAATCCTACTTTTGGAAATGTAACATCCTGGATGGTTTTATTTTCGTGAAAAGTTTTTCCAAATTACTTGTTTGGTAGTATTTTGTTTGCACTAGATCAAAGTCTATACACTCTAGCAGTTTATGTTTCACTGTAAATCTCTCTTGGCATGTAGTAAGGCTCTGTAATTCTGGACGAGGCTGTTTTACATTTCACTAAAAATATGCTAAACACTTCTCTAAGGCCACCATGGTGTGGCACCCAATGAGGATTGACCATGTTTACAGTAGTAATGGTTTGGCGTCTTTGTTTAATGTCATATCAACCTTCATGGGTTAGTTAATTCGAAAGCCATCCTTGTAGAAGAACAGTAGTGGTACTATTTAACCCATAGATGGGGGATGGGGGGATTCATACCTTTCCCAAGGGTATTAGTTCAAAAGTGAATGTAATAGTGTGACTGAAGTTCAACTCTTATTATTCGGACTATTGTTTTCATCTTTATTGTTATCTACACAACGTTTCGGCTGATGTACCCTCCGAATAATCCAAACAAATTATCAAGCCTCATCTAAAAAAATTCAGATCAATAATTCACTCTTAATACTAAACTTTGCCTAATCTGGCACAAGGCCATCATATTAATGGAGTACCAAGGAGTGGTCTCTCTCTCTCTCTCTCTCTCTCTCTCTCTCTCTCTCTCTCTCTCTCTCTCTCTCTCTCTCTGTCTCTGATTTACTTACTTTTTAATCACTCTTCTTTCTCTCCATTTCTCTTTTATTATCACCTCTGTATTCCGCATTTTATCTCATACCCCCTCTCTCTCTACTAATACTACATTTCAAACCACTCTACTTTCTCTCCTTTTTTTCCTTTTATTATCACCTATCTCTGTATGTCTATCTATCTATCTATCTATCTATCTATCTATCTCTCAGTAACATTAACTTACTTTTAAGTCACTCTCCCTTTTCTTTAACTTCGTCTCTCCTTTTCCGAATTTTTTCTGTTTTTTTTATATTCATTCTGCTCAGTACATTTGCACATCCGTGACCAGAGAATTGATTATTACGATGCTTCAAAAGATTCCACCAACGAACAATACCTGCACATCCACTTTTTCGGGTTGAGTCAGTCTTATACAACGACAGTATTTTCATTCCAACCACATATAAATGTCCAGATATTTTTATGATGGACCTACACATTTTGAATACAAATTCAGACATATTACATAATAGTCCAGCTATTAGAATAAAGGTCCAATTATTTTGAATAAAAACACATACATACAGGTCATTATATTTTGGATAATGGTCCATTTGTTTAGAATAAAGTTTAATATATATTTTAATAAAAACCCAGACATTTTGAATACAGGTCTTTACATTGAAAATAAAAGTCCATATATTTTTAATAAAAGCACATAGATGTAGTATTAGAGAGAGAGGGGGGATGAGATAAAATGCGGAATACAGAGGTGATAACAAAAGAGAAAAGGAGAGAAAGATGAGTGGTTAAAAAGTAAGTAAATCAGAGAGAGAGAGAGAGAGAGAGAGAGAGAGAGAGAGAGAGAGTCTATATATTTTAAATAATGGCCCATATATTTCGAGTAAAGGTCTATACATTTTGAATGAAGGTCCACATGTTTGGGATAATGGTCCATATAATTTGAATAAAAAAAACATACATTTTTAATACAGGTCCATGTATTTTGAATAAAGTTCCATACATTTTGATAAAGATCTATATATTTGACATAAAGGTCCCCACATTTTGAATAATGGTCTATATCTATTAATAATGGAGATTCAGTTTTAATTTGTCCGTAATCGAAACCACGTCACTGCTTACGTCACATTACCCAAAATCGTCAATACATAGAATAGAGAACAACTTTATGTTATATACTCTAAAATTTTGAATATGCCACCTTAGACAATCCTTTTGGGTTTTTTTTAAACAAGTTTTAATAAATACATGCCCAGTATTATATATCTATATATAGTTTATTTAATTTTAATATCTATCTAAAGTTATCTAACGTATAGAGTTTAACGAGAAAATTATTTACAAACAAGAAATAGTCATTTTTTCAGTGTCAAGGCTTAACTAAAAAGTTTACAAATAATACCAACAATAAAATGATTTTGAGTGAAATTCATGTGTAACTTATTCAAAATAATTATGCAATTAATAATTAATAGATGCACACAGGACTAAGTTTCCATTTCAAATTGTTTTATTCTTTTTACTCCTTTAATAAATTTGATGATTTTATTTACTTATCGTACAAACTCTCTGGCATTGAATCTTTAACTCCCACCCTTTCCCCCTCAGACAATATCTTTCAAAAATGTATTTTTATACCACCCGGAGGGTGTTTTGTTCTTTTGCTAATATTTTGAATAAAGGGACCATATGACCTTTAGGCACCCCTTTTACGATTTCGATTCATAAGGACATTTTTTTCATTTACACCGTCATAATCCGGTTTTTTGTTAACAGAAGATTTTTAGATTTTTTTAAATTATAAAACTAACCCTAACCCTAACAAACAACCGAATGTTGACGGTGTAAATAAAAAAATGTCCTTATGAATCGAGATCGCAAAATGGGTGCCTAAAGGTCATATGGTCCGAATAAAGTTTCTTCCATTTTCATTACCGCTGTAAAAGAACGTCTGACTCATTTCCATTTTTGATAAGTCATAATCAATACATACATTATAATCTTTTTTTTTTTTTTTTCACTGTTGAATCTATCTCACTCACAAGTTGTAATCCCCCAAGATGATTGACGTCAACCACAAAACTAAGAGATCTCTCATCAACACCTATCAAAGATTTATTGAACAGTCTATGTGACCATCAAATCAATAACTTTTCAATCACAACCAATTCTGATCTTCCAAAATGTTGGCAATCAATCCACTTAATAAATGTCGGACGAGATACTGACACCCTACCTCACACGAGAAACAGAGAGAGGGGGAAGGGGAGAAAGGGGCAGAGAGAGGGAGGGACTAATTTCATCCTTAAATGATATATAATTCAGTCACGTGCCTATACACACTCACACACACATTCTATGACTCTCTCTTACACATCATACATATATACACTCTCTCTGTCTCTCTCACTCATACAAACACACACACAAACTCTCTCTCCCTCTCTCTTCGAACACATGCATACATACACTCTCCAATGCCTTTCTCTCTCTCACATGCATACATACACTCTCCCAATGCCTTTCTCTCTCTCACACACACACACAAATGCCTTTCCTCTCTCACACACACACACATACACTCTCCAATGCCTTTCTCTCTCTCACACACACACATACACTCTCCATGCCTTTCTCTCCTCACACACACACACCCTCTCCCAATGCCTTTCTCTCTCTCACACACATATATATATATATATAATATATATATATTATATATACGCACACACAAATTCTCTCACTGTCTCTCTGTGTATGTCTCTTTCTTTACCCCTTATATGTGTGTGTATAAATCGAACTATCTCATCTCGTTACAATAATAATATTTGGCCTATGCATATCTATCTATGAAGAATCTTCCGACTATCTCTGATTGACTTTTTCAGTTAACAGTTATTACAATATCAGCATTTCTCCTTTATTTCCAAATCTTTTTCTTCATATATATATATATATATATATATATGGAGGGAATGGGGATTTTCGGGGTTATATTGGAAGCATGGAAACATATAAGATAAAGAATAATAACCACCATTCAGCTGACAAGTGACCCCAAAGAAGAGAACATTTAAAATTCAAAAGATAAAAGAGTTAGTCTACAGAAACCTTTGATAAAAGGTGGATACCACCCGAAATATTAGGATTTATAAATAACATTAAAAGGAACACAATATTCATCTTTTGAATTTTGGTTATTATTCCTCATCTTAGTTTTCCATGCTTCCAATGCAACCTAAAAGGTTTCCCAACATCTATCATATCTATAAAGAAACATGTGGTTCCAAAATATATCAATATTATATATATATATATATTATATTATATATATATATCAAGAACAGCAGAACTGAATTTGACGGTATGTAAGTATATAAAAAGTTGTTTTCTTTATAAATGTATACCAATGATGCCCTGACGATGGTTTGCTAAACAAACTGAAGCGTTATAACGTCGGCTCTTACAATAAAATATCCTTGTTTTTGTTTTGTTTTGTTTTTTTGTTTTTTGTTTGTTTTCTTTTCATTTCATTTCATATAAGTAAAAAAGTAAGTAAAGTAACGGAGCGATCTACTGTTGGTGTCTTTCCCTTTTCCCTGGTGCCAAACTAGGGATATTGTTTTTGCATTTAAGGTGAAGCGCCACACCTACCATCAGCTCCCACTTTACCGCACAGATACAAGTTGTGCAACTCATGTGCTGAGTTGGCGAGAGCCAGTATCGAACTCGGAACCTTATGGCTCCTGGTCGGATACTGTACCGGCTAAACCGGGTCCTATATACGAAATTTCAATTTTCTGCAAAAGTATACTATTCAAATGAGACAATTAGCAAAATGTATTCTTACAACCCACCTATATATATATATATATATATATATATATATATATATATATATATATATCCCTGTATTCTATCAATCAGATAAAGTTAGAGCAGTCTGCAATTTCTCTTTCAAGTGACAAGCTCAATGTTCAGTTTGACATACGAACTTACATGATATATAGAAGGACATTTACGTGATTATATATATATATATATATATATATATATATATATATATATATATATAATAGGATTATCAACATACAATTCTGAGATGATCTCGTTAACGATTGATTAAGATTAATTGGGAAATAGTTAATCTGGTACAATACCTCGGCACACAGTGAGGATCAACTTCTCTATGCTAGTGGAAGATTCATGCGTAGATAGGTCTGTGAGATGAGCTCGTAAGAACCTCTTCTAGAAGCTACACAAATTATCTTACTACGCATTGTGTATTTTCAATTAAAAAAAGTCCTCTCTTCTTAAAAAGGGGGAAATATATATATTTGTTGACGAGAAGATTCCCTACCTTCAAGAACTAAGCGCGTCCGTATATGTCTGGCCTGCGCGAGAGGGGAAGTGTAGATGGTGACTACAGAGATTGAACGCGCAATCTCCTCATCGCGAGGAGTGGCTCGTAGTCAGACTACTGTCAACCCTGTTGAATATACAAATTTTGCACGGGTCGGGCAGCGCTCCGTGTGATTAGCCCGGATGTAAAATCTTGGGAGGGCAGTTACTTATTATTTAAGGCCTACCTTTCCACACCACGGCGAACTGTGTTTTGATCTTCTTAACATAAAGAGATACGTGCGTTTGAACGAGTGAACTTTTGACGGATTGAGCAAGGACTACTGTGATAGTGTTGCAGGCAAAATACCGTGTCCGGGGACTTTTGCGGTTAGGGAAATTGATTACAGTGGTTGATTTTGGTTGTCACTTCACACAAACAATTTCAATATTTACAAAGGGAAGAAACAGATATATTTATAAAGTTTATTTGTGAACCAACCGGTGAGAATCGAACTCACTTGCTATTGCTTGTAAGACTAACTTGCTAACTACTGCTCTAAGGTAGATGTCCGAAAGCAACTTCGTGTCAACATGGTTTCTTTAATAAGCATTTCAAAGTGATATTCTTGAAGATAAGCAGCCAATACGCTACTTTGAATCCAATGGTAACAAAAGATTTTTAATTGTATAGTATTTCATAATAAATTGTATGAGTTGACTGATAGGGATCGCTGGTAAGAGTCACAGAAATCTATACTATTAGCACGATTTGATTATATATATATATATATGTGTGTGTGTGTGTGTGTGTGTGTGTGTGTGTGTGTGTTTGTGTGTTATAAGAATGAAAAATAAAAATACTATTTTTTAAGGATAAATGTGAGTGAAGGTGTTCAAAACAGACAAAATGTTTAAGAAATACAGATATCTTACCAGCCGTGCTCGAACCGACACAGTAAATGATTCATTATTATGTTAAGGCATTCGGGTCGCCTGATATAATTTTTTTTAAGTCAACGGATTTTTATTGGAAGATGGTTTATGTGTTGAAAAATATATAGAAAATTATTTACTAAGGAGGAATACTTAGGGATTTTTTAATATTTTAACTAAACAGAAATTGAATAATTCTTAAATTGTGACGGATCGTAGGTAAATTGAATTGAATTTTGTATTGAGGCGGGGGAGGTATTGGTGTAAATGTTACTCAACTGGTTTTGTATGTAGTTTGTTTTTTTAGGGGAAAAGGGTGACAGGGTGATTGGAGGGGGTATCTCATTTCTCACAAATCACCCTGTCACCCCCTTCCCCGCCCAAAAAAAACTATACGCATTAAAATATACAAGAATCAAAATATACACGGTATTTCAAAAAATTGATATCACTTCATTCTAATAACATGACTGATACTCGTTAAATGTTCTCAAATTCTATATCTAATGTTCAAACGCCTTTTCGTTTCCAGCAAATGGCATTTCTATCCCTGAAAGGAAAAAAACATAGAATATTAAACCTTTGGGTCACTTACATCGGTGGTAATTTATTCATCGTTCAGATGGTAGCACTAGTTTAACGGTGTGTAAATCCCGCATTGACTTAAAGAGGGTAAACCTTGGTGTTCACGGTTGAAAGGATCAAATCGTGTTGAAAATCGATATCCTTTCGTAATCAAATTATCTCAAATTTTAACAGTATGAAACAACTCTTCGGTTGAAACCACCCGGCCTTCATCAGAGAAACTCTTGATTTCTGCAAGAATGTAAATCGACATTTGCGCTTGAAATCGTTCACTGGGACTTAATACATTCAAAATTTGGGTGAATTTTATTTAATTTTGAAAATGGTCAGGTTAGCTCAGACGGTAGAGCGTTCGGCTATTAAACCACAAGGTTCCTAGTTCGATATCGGCTCTCGCCACTCAGCGTATGAGTAGCACAGTGATATATGCGGTAAAATAAGGAGCTAATGGTAGGTGTGGCGCTTCACCTCAGACGCAAAAATAATATCCTTGGTCTAGCGCTAGTGAAAATGGGATAGACTCCCTCGTTGTTACCGACTTTAGGTCACCCCGACGACTTTACTTACTTCAATCAATGTGTGCATTTAATCTGTTTTGAACACGTGTATTTTTGTAATACTTGTTATGTTCTTATATGTATGTATTCAATGTCTGTAATAAATAGAATATACAAAGCAGAGAAAACTTATTTACGTTTTATTCAGCATATATGAGTAGTCAGTATAAACAGGACTTAATTATAAGCATGAGCATTCTTCTCACAACTTTCTAGAAATGTAAAATTTAGGGACCGAAAAATGTTTTTCTTCAAATGACCAATGGTCAACCCCTCCTAAATTCTGAATTGATAAAAACTTTTTTTTTAAGTTTTTTTTTTTAATAAAGTAAGCTATTTATTATAAAATTGTCATTGATGAATAAAGAAGATTTCACTAAAATTGGACAATTCCCTGATTTGGTAATTGTTTTAAGATTAAGAAATTGAAAAAATATTACCTCCTTGGTTACTTTTGTCCAACCATATATATATATATATATATATTATATATATTATATATATTATATAAAGGTATTTTAGAAAAATTGATATCTCTTTTCTCCATGATTTTATTTTGATTTAAACCTCAATTATTAATAAAATTGCTTTACATTATTAATAAAATCATGCAATTGTATTTAGATATACAACACAATAGCAGTTTACAGTGTGGACGGGAAGGCTAATTTGCATATTGATATTAAAAATTTGATTTTAAGAAATATATGTTTAGTATTATTGAATTCTATTTGCTTGGTTTTATCTTAATGAATATGAGCAAATATCTCGAGGATAAATCTTAAAAGAAATCCATTAACAAGAAGAAATAACTGTAATTTTATTCTTTACTTCCTATTTTAATTAAATAGTTAAATTAGGAAAATTTAGCCATGAAAGACGAGAGTGATTGAGGAGTCAGTTTCAAATATTTTTATCTGCATTCTTATTTAGTTTGATTAGGCTTTATATAATATCTTATTACATTAAAACTAAAATACTTGCACCGGGGGGGGAGGGGCATATATTTGCTAGTTTTGTCCGAAATTCATTTTAAATTTTAAACTATAAATATCAGTCTTGGTTGACTTATTTCGGTAATTATTATTTTTTTTTTTGTTTTGTGTATCTTTTTTTCTCTCCATTGTCCTACTTTTTCATCATAGCTTGATTTGTCTTAATTTTGTTGGGGGGGGGATGCGTCCCTCGTGAGTGCTTGCTAGAAAATTGGTCGCCGATATATTGTTATTGATTGGTATCTGACCATCAAATTGGGGGATAAATATCAATTAGTGATAATGTTGGGATGATGAGTACTTTATCGAGAGCACCCGGGGGAGAACTCCCTCTTTGTGTTTTGATGGTAGTATTTCCTTCTCCCATCCCAAGCTTAACTCATACCAATATATGCTTCGTTTTATGTAGCCGTTAAATTTAAGTTTCATCAAACTGGGTTTTAAATTAATAATCATTCCGTTAAGGCAAGCCGTTCATTTTCTTTTCCTTTTTTAATTTTTAATTTTTATTTTGCCATTCCGAATATTGATAATTTTTCGTTTAAATCAGCTTGGGTTTTCGTTAAACTCGCTCTTAAATAAAGTCAGTTCGTTGGACTATCTGGAGGCTCGTGGGAAATATTATTTATATTAAGGCAACCATTGAGTCGATTGGTTTGTTTTGTTTTATGGCATATCAACCTCAGTGGGTCATTTAATGCCGATAAAGTTTTGAAATAAATCAATTCTTAATGGATAATACAATTTTTTTATAAATACATTTTTCTATTTAACCCAAAGATAGGACCCTAACAGGTACTACCACTCCGGGTCAGAGTGGACCAGGGAGCAATGGTGATGAATGGGGTGCTCCACATTCCCCAAACCTCCAGAACTGGAACCTCACCATCAGATAGAGTTTAACGTCATTCCCAGGATATGTAGACCCTCAGCCACCGCCTTCTAGCACCCATATGATAAAAAGGGGTTGGGGCTTGCCATAAGGGCAATAGGGTTGGGAAAATCATATAGGTGCTAGGGCTTGACATGACCAGCCGATTGATCGGAGGGGGCCTCTCCGACCGCCCGTCTAGCCCAAGATAGGGCCAAAGTGGAGTATTGCATGTCATGAACTGCTCATCCACCTGGGCTCTATCCTTAAGCATCACGGGTCGCTACCCACGGCCAACAGGTGGCCCCATTGGGGGAGTCTTACCCCTCTGCAGGAGGTGCAGTCGGTGCATTCTAATGCCCCAGCCGACAGGGCGGCCATTGAGTCGAATGTCGAATGGTTGTTTTGTTCAAATTAAATATTCATGTTAGGTAAATAATAGTTTATACTAAATTAATCAATGATATTTTCTTTGTGCAAGATAAGTGCCGACAAGGTTTGCAAAACAATATTGTGAAAATTCTTAAACTGAAAAAAAAAAAACTTACCACAGCCTGTGGCGAGAGAAACCACGAACGTAGTAGTTCGAAGCGTGCACGACTGTGTTTGGCATGCAGAATGAGATCAGAGGCGAGTGGGGAGATTGAACTCACATTCTCCTGATCGTGAGTCGTGGCCTGACGCATGGGAATTGCTAAACTATCCAGAGTGGCCCGGATGGGAAGGATTGACGCATGCTGATTAGTGTCGTACGTGCTGCACGGGCAGGTCAGAGTAAGGAGCCCGGATGAACACTGTAATTGTGTATTTATTTCCTAGCCCTCACAAACCGAGAAAAAAAAGCTTGCAGTAGCATTTTGGCTGTGACGACGAGTGGACGAGAGAGAAGATATTTTGATAGTGTTGGTGAGAAGAGTGCAGCATTGCTGGGAGAGTAAAAGCGTCGGACTTAACTGAGCCCCCCCCCCCGAGAACATTCTTATTAGACAGCCAGTCCATTATTATCCTGGTAATGATATTTATGCCAAACTCGAACTAAAATTTAGAAAGCTCAGATTAAGTTAATGGTAAATCAGAACTCAAACGGAAACGCCAATGGTTACAGGTCACATGAACAAACATATAATGCTACGGAACCTCCTAAACGCAAGAGGTTTTTACAAATCTTGCAACCATTTTGATATTCTTTACCGTTTAGGTGGTTCCGTAGCATTATACGACCATATTACCTTTAAGCACCCCACCCCATCTGCGATCTCGATTCATAAGGACATTTTTTTTTCATTTACACCGTCAAAATCCGGTTGTTTGTTAACAGAGGATTTTTAGATTTTTTTATTATAAAATTAACCCCCAACCCCTAACCCTAACAAACAACCGGATTTTGACGGTGTAAATGAAAAAAAATGTCCTTATGAATCGAGATCGCAGATGGGGTGCTTAAAGCTAATATGGTTCGCATTATACATTTTGTTATGAGACCACCAGCCATTGGCGTTTGAGTTTTGATTTATCGCTAACTTAATCTGAGTATTCTAAATTTTAGTTCGAGTCTGGCATCAATATCATTACCAGGATAATAATGGACTGGCTGTGGTAAGTTGTTTTTTTCTCAATTATATATATATATATATATATATATAAGTGTTTGGTTTTACTACTTGTAAACCCTTGTTGGATTATTAAACACTAAATTAATTATTTTTCCAGTATTTGTATGGTTTCAAGTGAAATACCCGTTTTGATTGCATAATGTTTCATTGGAAATAATAAAATGTAAAACAAAAAACTAGTGTAATATTTAGCAAGCTAGTCTCGCTGATCCGTTACCACTGAATAGCGAGTTCAGTACTAACTGAATACCCTATACTCGCGAACTTCCCATCCTACCCATTGCGAACAGGTTGGGTAAAACCATTATTAATGAAACATTATGCACTGTCGGGAAAAAAAAATGAAAACTACTCACTGCAATCTTCTGAGGGAAGAAAGCAGGAATAAAATTGCGTAGTAATATATACATGTGGTTGGTGTCTACTTTCCTTTTGATTGGTCGAATTGGTAAATAAATACCTTGTCACCACCACGAAGGTACTACGTTTTTTCTGGACTAATTCTACTAGACCTAAGGTTACGATTCCTTTTTACCCACTTGCAAGGTCGCAACAAGGTTTGTTGCAAGCTTTTTACCCGTTTAAACTTGACCAGGAAGTCTTTATTTATCTCCTCACTCAAGTAAACTGGCAATTCGCCAAAGCACAGAACAATAAAGATGAGGACAATAGTCCGAATAATACAAATAATACAAATCATCAAGCCTCATTTCAAAAATTCAGAGAAATAGCATTATTAGTGAGTTCGATTCTCACTGAGTGCCTCATACTTTTGGCATTGAGGAAATCTAAATCTATGATTAGTAGATCTGTATTTACCTTATCCCTTTGTCACGACAGGATGCAACACAATGTCAATTTTTAATCAGCTTGTCTCCCATTAGTCAAAAATGTCAACAGCATATTTGACGTCTTAAGCCGAAACTCATACAATTCATCAAATTTCGGAACCTGTGTGGGTTGACATATATTGACCTTTCTTCAAAAACCAAAATGATATTCTCTCTTCATCTCTCGTATTTTTCAAATCAAATGTCTTTCGCCCACAGATTGGGTAAAACCATTATTAATGAAACATTATGCACAGAACTGAAGAATAATTAAAGTTCCAATTACTGTCAAACTGGGAAGACAAGGCAGCAAGCGATTGTAACTCAAATACAAACTCGAATGCTACAAGGTCCACTGCAAAATGACAAAGTATATATAAGACTCCATAATGTCATGCAAATCAAGCAGTCAGGCAGCCAATCAACTCAGAGAGTGGAATCACCCAAATCACCCAGATTCATGGATGGATCATTCTTGATTCCTATTTATACCAGCTGTCTTGGACACTGCTTGAGTGGTACTTAGTTAGCTGCTGTTATTAAAACCAACAGTAGACTAACTGGCCTCAATAAGAACAATGAAGATGAGGACAATAGTCCGAATATTTCAGTTACCACTAAAGCATTTATATGTTAACCACTCAATGTTATGCGACAGACGTCCCCTAGTTAGTTTTGTAGCCCCGTTGGTGGCGTTAGAATACACCGACTACACCTGTGCAGAGGGGTAAGACTTCCCAATTGGGCCACCTGTTTGTCGTGGGGGGGGCGTGATACTTAAGGATGGAACCTAGGTGGCTGCGCTGTCCATGACATGCAACACTCCACTTTGGCCCTAGACGGGTGGTTGGAGAGGCCTCTCCGATCAATCAGTTTGTCATGTCAAGTCCTAGCCTCTATATGATTGCCTTCGTGTCCTGGGAATGACGCTAAACTATCTGATGGTGATGTCCTACTTTTGGAGGTTTGGGGAATGTGGAGCACTCCTTTATCACCATTGCTCCCATGTCCACTCTGACCCGAAGTGGTAGTACCTGTTAGGGTCCCATCTATGGGTTAAATAGAAAAATGTGTTTAAAACAAACCGAGTAACCATCAAGAATAAAAAAAAAAACACACCTTCGGCATAAAATGATCCAATGGGTTGACATGCCATAAAACCAAACCAACATCTAGTTAGTTTTGTTGAAGAAATGGCCTCAGAGAAAAACATTACTTAAATATCAATACTTGCCTGACATTTAGGGCTTTGGTTTCTGAATCAGTGAGTGAGGTAAAATTAATATTATGGTCCCAGGGGGCTGTCTCCCTAGGCAGCACTTTCCCCCTCATCTAAAATGGAAATGCCGACGGGACCACCCACTGGTCACCGCATGAGCTTCAGTTTGTGTGTTGCTCCCCTTATGTTAATCAAGCCTAGTGGAAGGTCAGGAAAATAAACTTACCTGTGCCAGGTAATATAGATTAAATGAGCTTTAGAGAACCCCCTCCCCACATGTAGCATCTACTCCCTCGTCTAAAAGACCTTATTTTATTTTTGGTTACTGAGTTCCAATTATATAGAATTTGGTAAAAATAACACCTACTAATACCCATTTTGATTGCATAATGTTTCATTATGAATAATAAAACCTGTCAAAAAAAACTGGTGTAATGGTTAGCAAGCTAGTCTCGTTCATCCATCACTATTGAATAGAGAGTTCAATCCTCGTTAAATGCCCCATACTTGCAAACTCACATCCTAACCATTATTAGTGAAACATTGTGCACATAGCAATAAAGATGAGGACAATAGGTTAAGTTCATTGTCTGATGACTGAGGCACCCCAAAAAGGGGGGAATGTTGGAGCTATTTTATAAAGTGAAAGCTCATCCATAGACACGTGTGCAGGTGGGCTTCCACTTTTTTTTAAACCGACCACCTGTTGAAACCTGATGACTGTGAGAAAACAAAGTAAATAATACTTACGTGTCAATTAAGGTGTGAAGAAAAGAATTCCATGTCTGTATTTTTTTTTTTTTAATTCTAGCAGACAGGGAATGTATACATTTCTCATCTTATGAATTGATTTTTTTAGTCCAATTTACCATATGGATTGTTTCAGATTAAGGAAAAATCATGTTATTCTCATACTTATCATTCGCGTATGTCACATAAAGTAAAAAAGTAAAGTCGGCGGAGTGGGCTAAAGTTGGTACCAGCCAGACATGTGTTATGATTTGCAAGCTAGATTTGCAAACCATTGTCTATGAGTTTGAGTCTCACTGGATGTCCTATACTTCTGGCCTTGAGCCAGATCTAAGCTAAGTTTAATAAATAACTATATTTATTTGACAATTTCAAGTATTTTTTAGGTGTGTAGATTGATTTTCAATAAAGCTAACATTACCAGTTTGTGAGACGATTGATTTTAACAGCATGTCAACCCATCTAGGGTTATTTTATGCATGTTAGGGAATCCTGTTTATTGTACATTTATATTTACATTTGTTTACTTCTTTATTAAGAGTCTTTTATAGACTGTTATATTGTAGAATTAACATCATACTCACCTTCACAGGAAGACTGTGACTAGCATCCAGTCACCAGACAAAAAAAGACAGTAACCAAATACATATTACATCTGTAACAACTGACAGGACATGGTGAAGTGTTCAGTATATATGGATAAAAATATACGCATTAAAACCAACAGCCAATCAAAATCTTGGAAATAGACTTGACCACATAGAATAGCCAACCTACGATTTAAACCACTTACCAAGTCTGGATTCTCAGAAGCATATTCAACTTGCAACATAGTTGAATACTGATCAGTCTACACAAATCTCTACATATATGATATCAAGTATTCCTATCTAATAGAAATAATTATATCAGATAAAATGGCTGACTTCATCAAGAAAACAGAAATTGGAAGAAAAGATCTCGGACAACAGATTATAGTGAATATCATTTTATTGTCAACAGCTCAGAGTTAACACAGACTTAGGGTAGATAAAGAGGGGTGGTAAATTGTCTCAACAGGGACCCTGTCTAGCCTGAACACTTTGGTTGACCGTCCAACTACTGTCTGTTGGAAGAAAATACATGTTGCTTTTATCTGGATTTCATCCTAACTAGTAGTCATTTACCCAGAACTGGTTACTCTGACTGGACTCACTCAGGGGTTAATTTTCAAAAGGCTATCTCGACTCTCTGTCTCCTGAAAACATTCTTTTCAATCTTTTTTCTCTTTCTCTTTCTCCAGAAATTAGATTATCCTTTTTTCTTTTATTTCTACTCAATTTGAACTTATCATAAGCCATCCATTACATTGGGGACGTTATGGATATATAGCATTCATTCTCTCCTATTTTTATTCATGTATCACTCGTTTCAGTAGTTCATTGGTTTCATTAATTTTTTAAAAATGATCAGAAAATCTCAAAAGGTTAATGGCAGTGCTTAACATATCTACAAGGGAGAATCATAAGATATCTTTATTATTGTCACACTGCATTCTGCACATGCGGGCTTATAGTTGAGATGGTGTGTCACGTCATCGAAATTTGAGCCAAATCACAATATTTTGATTACTCATCCATGGCTCCATAATGACAAGCTTGGCTTCCATAAAACAAGAGTGTGGTTAATTTTCTATACCAAGTTATATAATAGTAACTTTTAAAATGTATGTAATTACCCCGCCTGTTTACCACACATAGGATCTGACAAAAGGTCATGAGGGTATCTGGTGACAATTAGACTTGCTATTAATTAGTAATGGATCTGCAAGAATAAATCATTACACCATAATGGGATGATCTTGGCTTTTTAAAAGTAAACTGAAAGTTTATATTTTGTATCATTTAGATTTTTCAGACTGTTGTCCTCATGTTTATTGTTATAGAGACAACATTTCAGCCAATGTGTTCTCAGACCTTCTTCAGGTGTTTCTTTTTGAACTTGAGAGCCTTCTTAAACCTGCAAAGCCTCATCTAAAAAATTCAGACAAATGAAAAGTTTATACTTTAGTTGTAAAGGAAGATATTTCCCCTACAAGATAGTTGGACTCATTTAATGGAACATATAAAGATATGAATGTACAAGGTTATTTTCTGTGTGGTCACGTCATCGAAATTTGAGCCAAATCATGCCATTTTGCTGTCTTTACAGTGCAAACATGGTCACTCCACTAGCTGTATGCACCAAGGAAGTGACCCAATTTCTCTGGTCGGAAGGAGTATAAGGGGCTGAAAATCCTTGGAGCCTTTTAACATAATACGGGGACAGTGCACTACTGGGTAGAAGTGTGTGTGAGTTAGATTTTAAAAGAAGCTGGACAAGCATGACGCATGAAGAGAGAGCAGGATGCTCATCATGCTCCCTCTACTGAAAAGAAGATTCAGCAAGTTCGAGACATGGTATTGGTGAATCTGCAAGTTATCATTGATGAAATAGCTTGTTCTCTGCAGATTAGTAATGGTTCTGCCTATCAAATCATCCACGATGAGCTCAGCTTCCATAACACAAGTGTGGTTAATCCTTTAATCTCCCTTGTAGACTGAAAATCCCTATTTTTTCTGGGAAGGATGTTAAATTGAGGCAATGGATAAAGGCCATAGAAAAGAAAGCCGATATTCATGAATTGGAGGATAAAGATAAAATAGTATTGGCATATGATTACTCGGAAGAGATAATCTCTGAATGGATTAGAGAATTTTTGGATATCCATGGTGGTCCCAGAATTAGCTTTAACCCACCCATATTAAGATTAAGACTGTTAGGATAACTGAGTTATCTACCCTTGATGAATTGCCTGTTTGGACAAGAGGAATAGTTAGAATTTTGGCACTAATTGATAATTTGCATAGCACAGATATTGACCAATCAACAGCCACCAATAATAGAGATGGTTAATTAAGCTCAGTGTTTAGAGACCACAGGAGTTAATTCAGAAAAGAAAATATTATTTGGTATACAAACTGGTCTAATAATTTCAGAGCCTAGCCATTTAATGAGGAGATGGCACCATCTTGTTTAAAACAGATGAAATCTGTTTTTTCAGAGTAGAGACCAATGCCTCTTGCTGCCTGCTCCAGGATATGCAGCAGAGATTAAGCTTGAGCAGGTGTATTTGCAAGAAGTACTAGATCATCTGCGTAATATGTTTAGTCCTGAAAGGTAAAATATTGGTGTTTAATGGTAAACTATTGATTGTGAATTCATGTAGAAACCAATGCCTCTAGAGAAATCTAGGTCAGAGGAGAGTTACAAGGACATGAGGAGAGTTACAAGAACATGAAGATCAAGTAGGAGAATTGAGGGTGATGTCTGAGAATGAGATAAAAATACCAAGTGATGTGTAAGGGGATGTGAAAAGATCCCATTGAAAAGAAGGTAATCACTGCACCCTGAATTCTGATACTTAAAACAAACTAAATCAAATTAATTGAAATTAGTGAAATAGATCACTGATTAGGACTGAGCCTATTCTAGTAGTGACTACCCAAAGCAGAGTTTTATAGGTTTGAATTCAGAGTTTTCCTTCTCCTAGACTGGTTGCCTAACCAAGATTAAAGAGCCCAGTCTGCCCTACTATTTACCCATAGCTGGAGGGAGAGTTAGATTCATACCTTTCCAAGAGTATTAGCGCTATGAGAACTGTAGCTTTGTCTAGGATTTGAACTTGGGTCGACGAGTCCATTTCCTACGACTCTAACCATTAGACCACGTGCCTCCAACTTATATTAAAAACAATATTAAAAGGAGAAGACTAATCAGAAGGTTTACACATCAAGTTAGTAAATGCAACTAATAAAATGGATATGGGTGTTAATGGGTTGATGACCAATGCTAAAACCCAAATGAAGCATAAGTATTACAAACCATTACTACTGTAGTATGATCCTCACCGGGTGCTTCATATTTGTATCCTCATGCTATCTTATAATGGATAGGCATAGCCTATCATTTTTAGTAAGTAGTGTAGGGTAATTTAAAATAACAGCAGAGATGTTAATAAGTACACGTTGTGTCCTTGACACATAAAAATTGGAAAGAATGACGTAAAATCATATCCATGCATCCCAAGGACACACCTAGGGACACACTTTTTCCAAACTCACAATACATTGCACACAACCAAGTTCAGGGTTTGAATTCTCTGCTAATTGGCAGAAAGTAGCTTTGTTTTTTGGATCATATGACCTTTAGGCACCCCTTTTTGATCTCGATTCAGAAGGACATGTTTTTCATTTACACTGTCAATATCCGATTGTTTGTTAGGGGTTAGGGTTAGTTTTATAATTTAAAACAAAAACTCTAAAAATCATCTAACAAACAACCGGATATTAATGGTGTAAATGAAAAACATGTCCTTCTGAATCGAGATCAAAAAGGGGTGCCTAAAGGTCATATGTTCCTGTTTTTTAGCAGGAAATTTCCATTGCCCACACCACAAAAGAATTTATGGTCTTGTGCCTATTTTAGGTATTGCTTGACCCTGCTGAAAATAGTCCTGTTTTTTCTTTGTTTTTGTTGTTCTTTTTTCTTCACCCATCATTTCAAGCTAACTATAAATAAATAGATGGAGTACAAGGGTTTAGACAGATTTAGTTGTTTCAAAGAAAACTTTCTCATCCCATTTCCCCAGTTCATAAATAAAAACCCTACAATTTATTAAGAAACTTTAGTTGGAACCCATCAAATTTCCCAGGGATTCAAATCAAATCAAATCCGTGTGTCCCAGGACACAGTAAATTAAAAAGCTAACAGCACCAGTGTAAAACAGCAGAAAATTAAAGTTAGATTTAAATAGTTTGATTGATAAAGTGTCACTTGAGGTTCATCTGGAACAGGGGCCTCTCATTCTCTTAGAGAGTCATGTGATCAGGGAACACTGGGAAAGTAGATTTATAATTTAGTAGAGTTGAGGAATGAATAATATCTAATATTAATAAAATAATATCTAATATCTTAATAATAATGATAAAGTTAAATAATAATAATGATAATAATGTTGAATAATAATAATAATATTAAATAATAATAATTAATATTTTATTATTATTTAATATTATATCTATAATATGATAAATATAACATAATATTTTCTTTATAATTATTAAGGTAATAATATTAATAATAATATCTAATATTAATATTAATATCTAATTTTGTTAGTTGAGTATGTATTCGGGGGGAATAAAAAATTGTGTACACAAGAAAATGTCTGCATTTTGTCTGCATCGTAAAAGACGGCAGAGGGAGAGGCAATCCCAATGGAAAATGTCCAACCCAATATGAAGAACACAGTCAACCCAATGGAAGAATAAGCAGTAAACTGATAGCAGCGGGCATAAGGTCTATGCGAGACAAGTTTTTCTTTCTTTTCTTTTTTCAATAAACAAGAAAATAAATCTTTCTCTGTACATCTCCCACCCTAAAGTCCAGGAAATGTCCATATTGCAGGGTAGGTGATGCTGGGTGATGAATTTTCAAAATAATTCAACTCTCACTTTCCGGTTCATCAAGCAATTGATGGCTGAGTTGGTGCAATGAAGAAAACGTATTGCCATTGTGGTCGATCAAACGTTGAAGCACACTGTCCTTTTGGTTTATCTGACTGCAGAGGTCAATATTTAAATCGATCGTCACACTCCGCTGGTTCGACAAAGCTGGTTGTGGAATCGGCCATGGAAGTGTTGTGTTTAAATGAAATCGATGAAGCTGGAAAATATTCAAAAATATTTAAAAAATTAATAAACATATATGAGAGTAATCCCAAAGGTAAGATCAACAAAATATTTAGAAATCACAGAAATGTTTATTGTTAAGGATGTTTACATCTTATTATAATGAAGATTCAGTGTCTATCTGTCTGTAACCAAAAACTATGTCACTGCTTACATCACAATACCCTCAGAAATTGCATAAGTTTATCAATAAGTTTTTAATTTATAGCCAAAATCCTTAATACATTCAATAAATCTTATTTACTAACAATGATATCAATGAAAATCTGTGTTAGATTTGCCTCAAAACAGCCCCTGTTATTAATGCATTTAAAATCCTGCAATGTGTCTTATATATCACAAAGAAATAGAGGTTTACATAATATATGGTATGGTTAATTTGCATACTAGTTTTAACAAAACCAAGTTTGATAAATAATTACTTGGTGATATTGATCTCTAATATTATTGTTTTATTCTCCAAAGAATTAAAATTTATCCTGTGAAGGATTTTATATAGAAACCAATTATAATATAATTAAAATAAGTGTAATCTTTGTATAGGTTTGGTTTGTTTTGTTTTACGGCATATCAACCTCAGTGGGTCATTTAAATAAATTTTTGAAATAAATCAATTCTTAATGGATAATACAATTTTTTTTAAAACTCATGTTTCTATTTAACCCATAGATGGGACCCTAAGGTACTGGTTAGAGTGGACCAATAATGAAGGGTGCTCCACATACCTCCAAAATTTCATTTTAACGTCATTCTGTAGACCCTTCTCCATATGATGGGCTTTGTATAGGCATTTATTTTATTCCGTTAGCCTTTCTAATATATTTCATTAAAACTTAAATACTTGCACCTGGAAGGTGCATATTCTTGCTAGTCATTTTAATCTATTTTTCTACATAATTGACATTTTGGTTAATGCATTTTTGTAGGCACTGTTGAAATTTTTGTACACCCATGTCATGACATGTTGTTGAGGAAGTCTTGGACCTCATTGCCATTGCAAAGTCCCTAGACCACTTGCGGACGTTTTTGACACGCATGACCTACCATACATTTCTGTTGAATAGCAATGAATTATAAAGTTTAATGCCTTTTGCATTCAAAAACTGAATAACTGTATGAACTTCACATAATTGTGAACTCCATCAGAAATGACTGCCAAGAATAAGACACACAGTCTCCCTGCTTTCCACAAAAATTGAACTTTAGTCAACAAGTCCATTTCCTAAGACAATAATGATTACACCAAGCACACATTTTATATATATATATATATATATATGTGTGAAGAAAGGAAGTGAATCCGACGGTATGTAGTATATTAGGAAAAATGAAAAAACACAGGTTTAAATGGGTTAAGTGGTGAGTTTATTGGCCAACGCTGCAGTGTTTCGATCTATTAATTAGATCATCTTCAGGGCATTTGTTGGTATATGGAAGGTGATAAGAAATTATTTATCACAGAATAACGAGAAAAGCGAGTGGTAGTTATTGTTATTCAGTCTGTTAAAAAATTTTTGAGGTTTGAAAAAAGGAACAGTTTTGAAATATGACGTCAAATATTCTATTTTACGGCATGGGTATGGGAAGGTGTATGTGTGTGTATCGAAAAGGAAACATTGTGCATTTTTTAGGTGTGTGGTTGTCACAAAAAATTTATAGACACACACACACAACCACACACCTAAAAAATGCACAATGTTTCCTTTCGATACACACACACGTTTTTTTCATTTTTCCTAATATACTACATATATATATATGAGAGTACACAGTTTATTTGATATGGTGATAGCCGACAAACTGTTTGCGAACTCTCATACTGTCGTGCAGCAAGTCTCAAAAAAATGTAAGATATATCAGTTTAAAAACAAACGAGAAATCTGGGAAAACCAGCTAGTGTAATGGTTAGAATCCCTGCCTGTCAGCCTGGCAGTTAGGGTTCGAATCACACACGAAGCGGCTTCCAGTCTATAACTCTGCTGAGGCATAATAGGCAGAAATGTACATACAGAAATTAACATTTTCTTGATTTGTTTACGGCTTACATTTGAACAGATATATTCACCTAATTCATTAAATATCAACTAATTAATTTTCAAATTAGGTATGACTTCAATTAAGCACATATTCTCAAAAAAAAAAAAAAAATATATATATATAATAGATTAAACCAGGAACAGAGCAACGGTTGAATATATAAAAATTCCTACTTTTGTTCTGTTTTTCTTGTTTTTGTTCTTTATTTCAATGCTTCAAAAGACCAAACAAACAACGTTCACAAGAACATAACATACATAATTATATATATATATATATATACATATATGTGTGTGTGCATGGCATAATGATTAGAGTCGTAGGAAATGGACTCGTCGACCAGAGTTCATATCCTGGTCAAGGGTGTTTGCATTTCACATAGCGCTAATATCCTTGGGAAAGGTATGAATCCAACTATACTCATTGCAACTATGGGTGAATAGTAGGACAAACTAGGTTCTTTAACCTTGGCTAAGCAACCTGTCTAGGAGAAGGAAAACTCTGAATTCAAACTTGTTAAACTCCACTTAAGAAATTGACCTTGTGTCGCATCCTGCTTGTGCAGAGGAGTTGGCATATATATATATATATATATATATATGCAATGATACACACACATACACACAAACACCCTAGGGAAAGGTATGATCCAAGTGGTATTTAGCATAATGGTTATTGTCATAGTAAATGGAATAAACGATGCAGGTTCAAATCTTGGATAGGGCATTTTTTCATTTCACTTTGGGAAAAGCATTAATCCATTTGTTCTCATCCCAGCTACGTGTAAATAGTAGAGCAGACTGGGTTCTTTAGCTTTGATTAGGCATCTGAATTCAAACCAGCTGTACTCCACCTGAAAATTGACTTTGTGGCAGAGGGGTTGGGTAAATACATGCAAAATACCAGTAACGGTGTCCCTTTAACTCTTTGTTTGGTGAAATTGTAGATACTATAGGAAGCATGGGGATTTAAATGCAAACAAATGTTAAGGAACCTCACCAGCCGGGTACCTTATTCAGCCACCAGTAAGTTGAACCAGTAAAAGTGCCACTTATTTGTATCAGCTTTAAAAAAAAAAACTGGGTGCATTAATTTTTTAAAATTGCTACAGGCTTAACACATTTTATAAGCAACACCCAACCAGTTCCTCTTCCCAACCGTTCTCCATACCCATGCCCACCCCACTGAGCCAAACTTCAAGAAGAAAATATTCTAAAGAGAAAAAACATTCCACTCCACCTTTGCTTGCAGGCCAAATTTGTTTCTTTTTATTTATTTTGGCATATTTCAGTGTAAAGTAAATCATGTTTGGAATTTCTATCCAGACTTGTCTGTGCCGATTGGGCAATACAGAAGAAGAAGAAGAAGAGGCTGCTTTTGTGGTTTCAAGTTAATTTAAGTTGTTTACGCTAGATAGATTTTTATACTCACTCAGGTGTTCATTCTAAAATGAGTATTGAATATACTAGCTGAAAACCTACCTTAATCTAGTTGCTGTGGAAGGCCTAAAATGTGGCTTCATGTTCCCATTGGGAGATCAGGAATTTGAGCAATGTACTTAATAAATCTGTTGTGTCCTTAAAAGGGATACGATCAGATAAGGTTGTAGTCGGGTGGAAGAACCAGTCAACACGGTCATAGATTTAAGATAGACGGTTTTATTGTAGAATGATACAATAAGACAGACAAGGAATAGTGAGACACGCTACTAATCCTCAAAGCCAGCCCAGCATAATGCTGTGCTCCCTATATGTATAGTTAGACTACATGGGTGTAAAATATTCCATTACAACAGAATCATACAAGGTGTGTTTAAAAAAAGTATCAAGACTGAAGCTGTATTTAACAAGACAGAAATGAACAATAAATGAAATGTTAATTTTCTTCAAAATAATCCCCCACCCCTGGCATTCAGCACTCTTATTCCAGTGAATTTCAAATTGGTTGAAGCACCTCTGAAACTTCTTTTAATGTCCTCCATGACCTCAAATATTACTCCTGGGATTAATTCTAAAGAAAAAGCTGCATGGAACTCTCATAAATATGGAACGGTTAGGGTAACAAGCATGAATATGCACCCTCTGGGCATAAGTATTTAAATTTCAATATAAAAGGTGTGTCAAAAAAGTATTGAGATTTTTGTACTTTTTAACATCCTTTATATTCTGAAAAAATAAATGTTCCACTCATTAATTTATTTCAGAAGGTGTGCCAGAAAAGTACCAAGTTTAAAGTTGTATTTACCAAGATAGAAATAAAGAATGAATGGAACGTTATTTTTTTTCAGAATATAAGTGGTGTCAAAAAGTACAAAAAAATCTCAATTTTTTAATACACCTTGTATTAGATTAGAAAGACAAACAAAATTAAATAAGAATGTATATAAAAAGATTACACTTATTTTAATTATATTTTAATTGGTTTCTATATAAAAATCATTCATAGGATTGATTTTAATATGTTGGTGAATAAAACAATAATATTAGAGATCAATAACACTAAGTAATTATTTATTAAACCTGACTTTTGTTAAAACCAGTATGCAAATTAACCACACCATATATTATGTAAACCTTCATCACTTAGTGATATATAAGGCACATTGCAGGATTTTAAATGCACTAATAACATGGGCTGTTTGGAGGCAAATTTAACTCAGATTTTCATAGAGACAAATGTTTGCACACTCCAAATAAGAACCAATTTTGTGCCATTGTGGATATTCCAAATTGAAATAATAAGTTCTGCCTAATTCTTTAAAAAGTTCTTATGAATTCCTTTTAGTATTTGCAAAGAATTCTTCTCTCTCAGTTATAAACAATCTTGACTGGTTGTTTATAGAGACTGGGGAAACTCTTTTCCTGATTTCTCTTCTCTCACAATGTTTACCATTCACTTGCTCATTTCCTTTAGACAAACTAGATTACTTGTCTGAATTTTACAGATGAGGCTTGATATTTATTATTTTGACTTTTCAGACTGTTGTCCTCATCTTTATCGTGATATATAAAAACATAATGTTCCAGACATTACTATTATCTGCATTATTCAGACTATTGCCCTCATCTTCATTGTTATCTGTACAATGTTTCGGCTGATATGCCCTCTGGACTTCTTCAGGTATTTCTTGTTGGACTCGGACACCTTCTTATCGTAATTAACACAGCTTAACGCCTCTACCCCAGCTATGGTTAGTGGAATAAGAACAGAATACCCCCATGGACTGAATAAAAGGTTAGGTTCAAAGTTCCATGATGGCTTCAGATTACGACAAGAAGGTGCCCAAGTCCGAAAAGAAGGTTCGAAAAAAAAACTTGGGCACCTTCTTGTCGTAATTTGGAGCCATCATGAAACTTTGAACCTAATCCTTTATTCAGTCCATGAGGGTATTCTGTTCTCATTCCACTAACCATAGCTGGGGTAGAGGCGTTAAGCTGTGTTAATTACAACAAGAAGGTGTCTGAGTCTGAAAAGAAGATTCCTGAGTCTAACAAGAAATACCTGAAGAAGGCCAGAGGGCATATCGACCGAAACATTGTACAGATAACAATGAAGATGAGGACAATAGTCCAAATAATGCAGATAATAGTAATCATCAAGTCTCATCTCAAACATTCAGAGAAATAGTTTCAGACGTTGTACCCTGTCCATCCAAGCATAGAAATTATTCAACCTGGGAAATCATTTGAAATAGTTTGACTGTTGAGCAAAGAAAGGCATTTGTTGCAAGATGGGTATATTATCCTGACTTTTGTGAGCTAGGACTACTAATGGAAGGGGGAGGAAGAAATAATAAATAAGAGATGATAAAGGTTTGAGAAATAGTGATGAGCCAAAACAGGATGAACGATGATTTGACCGTAGCGTGACCCCGAACTGAGAATTGAGTGGCAACCGGTGGTGACGTGGAACAACAAAGAAATGTATTGGTCTCTTTTTGCTTTCGGACGCCTAAGGGAACGGACGGGTCTCTGGACCCTAGCATGGGGTCACAGTAGTTTAACAGTTTCTCTCTCTCTTTCTCTCTGCATTTCCTCCTCTCTGGTACGAGCCCACTAGACGAGCACAATAATAAAGGCTAGCAGTTGTGACGACATATTTCTCGTGTTATAATTTCTATCAACACCATTTTAGCACGGTGAATTTGGAGGCACGTGGACGAGACCCGCTATACAATATATGCCGCCGCCACCTGACGGATATCGTTAGTGCCCGGAAAAAAGACAACGTTACTTATATCATTTTGGTACCGTGAAAATATACCACAATGGTACACATTGAAGAACATACAAAGACCTCTTTTAAATAATGACGTCAATGTTTTTGCACACCCATCAATCTGAGAATAATCATGATCATCATGATGTTTCTTGGATTGATTGGATATAAAAACATCAAAGAAAAAGAGTTTATTGTTTTGGTTTATTTCTTGGGTAAAGTTAAGAACTGAATTTTTGGAATGTGTCTTGTAGTGTAATTATTTCCTTAGAATCTTTAGTAAGAATGAGTATGTCATCAACATATCTTAAGTAGATTTGTTTTTTTATAGATACTAATAACTTGACAACTTCTATCTACAAAAAAAAAATACTAATAACAACACCTGTACCCTCAACTTTAAAAGTGAATGCCCCTTCAGATATAAAAAAAAAAAGCAATCATTAATAACCTAATATCCCGAGCAAAATTAGTCTCCTCCTCCAAAATTAAAAAACATTAAACAAACACTTATTAACAATGGGTTCATAGTTGATGAATAAATTAAACCCACCATCAAAAATTCTAATCAACAAAATAAAAACTGCAACATTCCACCTATTAAACATACATTTATAAAAACTCTTTTACCACAACCAGATGCACAACAATTATAAAATAAATGAAAATATTTTTTTAAACTTTAATTCAAAGAAATATGACCATAATAAAAAAAAATAAAACTTATATACTACAAAAATTTAAAACATCTAACTTAGTTATCAACAATTATTCCTACCCTATTTGGAGTTTTGCAAAAAATTAATGTCATATATAAATTTCAATGCCCTTTGGGAAATTGTATCTCCAAAAACCAAAATAGGTTTATCAACAACAACTCTTTCAAGACACCTCACAATGCACAAAGCCCAACACTTGAAAAAACACTTCTGTCCTACAACCCAAAAAATACTCACAGACAATACCACCATATTAGAACAACAAAACAGTAAACAAGAACTAAAGATTCTTGAAGTCCTATACACGTGGCGATTAAAAAATACAAAAAATAAAAAAGAGCAAAAACTCCCATGGGGCCTTGACCGGAAATACCCCTTTGAGCCGGCCTGACAAAAAGGCCTGACTCCCTCACCCAAAAAGGATACCTCGTTCATTCTGACAGAGGCCGCAACAAAGTGTAGTACATTTCTTAGCGAGAGGTCTTGTCCTCTTGCTACAAACCACTATGCGCCGTTCAATAAAGCCTAAGTCATAAAGCCACCTTCTTGCCTTTGTCTCTTTCCTTTCTTGCTCATTGAATGCCTTCTTTTCAGTGTGCCCACCAAAAGATATGGGGTTACCTGGTTTGATTGTAGGAGGTGCTACCCATGTAGTGAGTCTTGGGTAGGAATAGCCTGGCAGAGACCATTTCTCTCCAGGTTTACAACTGGTTTGAATTCAGAGTTTTCCTTCTCCTAGACTGATTGCCATACTAAGGTTAAAGAGCTCAATCTGCCCTACTACTTAACTATAACTGGATGGAGAATAGTTGGATTCATACCTTTCCCAAGAGTATTAATGATAGGTGAAGAGTTTTCCTTCTCCTCGCCTGGTTGCCTAACCAAGGTTAAAGATCACAGTCTCCCCTACTATTTTACCCAAAGCTGGAGAGAGAATAGTCAACTGCATACCTTTCCCAAGGGTATTAGCTGGAGGGAGAATAGTTGAATGCATACCTTTCCCAAGGGTATTAGTGCAATGTGAAATGCAAACAGCCATTTTCTATGACAATAACCATTACACCATGAGCACCTCATTATAGAGTGAAAATCTCAAATTAAAATTCAACAAATAATTACACGACAAGCTGCAGAATTATGGATGCACTTTTTAAAGAATTGTTTCTAAAAAAAAAGTACAGATTCTTTTGGGACACACCTTTTTTGGAAACACCTTTTATATAAATAAAAGCCAAAAGGAATTTGAATTCCAGGAAGTTAGGTAAAAAGATCTAAAAACAACACAAAGATGATTTAACAACATATTTTATGTGCAGTTATTTCTACATATCATCGTTATATATAAGTTGCTTCTGACAAAACAAGGGTTAGGGTTATGGGTAACACGATAAGAAAATCCAGTTAATTAGATATGTTGAGTTAACCCTGAGAAAACTAACCACACCAAACATAAAAGCTGTCTATATTTGTACCTATTGCTAAGCAATATCTTTAGCTTATATATATATATATATATATATATATATATATGTACAGGGTGGGGCAAAATGATCTGATATATTTGTAGAGGGTAATGTGCTGGGCTATGACATCATCGTAAATTCAAACTCCAGTTTTCATATTACATTCACTTTCAGACTAATACCCTTGGGAAAGTTATGAACCCCCTTATCCTCCTAGCTATTGGCTAAATAACACCATTACCACCTAACCACACCACACAAGCAGATCATTTTGCCACACATTGTGTGTGTGTGTGTGTGTGTATATATATATATATATATTCACACACACACACAAAATGATATATATATATATATATATATTATATAACATTATACATATGCTCACTTACAATTTTAACAAATCTTACATCTCCCCTTTAAAAAAAAAAAAAATTCACTGTAACATACCAACCACACATATAACTTAATGATAAATCCACCAACACAAAATAAAAAAAAAAATTTACACCACAACCACACATATAACCCTTAACCAATCCTCACAATCCAATATTCTAGGCTAACACCTGCGGTACCATACCATTCACCATTCTGACACTCCCCATCTAGAGAGAAGAAAATCCACTAACCACCCCAACCACCCCTCCCCTTACTGACGACCTCCTGTTTCACCATTTTGAGAATGTCCATTATTGAAGCAAGAACTATATCCAAGTCCTGAAGAAGGTCTAATAGACCGTAACATTGCATCGTCGACAATAAACATCCAGTTTCCATAACATCCAGTATTTGTCTACCTTTCTCCACATACTGTCGGATTAACCTCCTCACATTTCTCTCATATATATATATATATATATATATATATATACACATATGAGAGTTATACATTAAGAGAGAGACACATACAGAGTATTACCCAAAAGAAATACAACTTAAACAATTTTTAATAAAAAGTCAATTTTTTTTTTCTAAACCAAAGCAACCAGGATTCTATCATTTCTAGTGAATGCAAGGTTTCTTTGTTTAATGGCATGTCAACCTTCATAGATTATTCAATGCCAAAGCTATCCTTGTAGAAGAACAGTAACCTTTAGCTAAGGGAATAATAGCAAGACTGGAGTGTTTGAACTCATTCACTACAATGTCCAGTACATTAGCCTCTATGCCATGGGGACACCACACTTCTTATGGATCATTATACAATCAAAACAGATATTATATTTATTATCTACAAATTCTACAGTTTTGAAATTCTGTAACCAAAATATTAATATGTAAGTAAAAAAAGTAAAGTCGACAGGGCGGCCTAATGTCGGTATCAGCCAGTCAACAATCCCCTTTTCAATAGTGCTAGACCAAGGAGATTGTTTTAGCATCTAGTGGAGAGCCCACACCTACCATCAGCTCCTTACTTTGCACAGATCCCTGTGCTACTCATACGCTGAGTTGGCGAGACTGGTATCGAACTAGGAACCTTGTGGTTTCTAGCCGAACGCTCTACCGACTGAGCTAACCCGGCCCTTAATATGTAGCAATCCAAAAATAACTACATTTTTATATATGAAGATAGGAAGGTTGGAGTAAAATCCGACAGTATGAGGTAAGGTAAAAGGAAAGTGAACAAAAAATAACTCAAACAAGTCTGAGAGGAAAAATATTTCGTACTTCCAGAAGGACTTCATCAGTCAACTGACTTTTATACAAAGCAAAAATTACATACATGTGTGTGTTTTGATGAGGAAGTGAGTTAGTATCAGAAATGAGGGGTAGGGAGGTTAGGGGAGAAATAAGGAATGAGGATAACAGGAATGAAGTGAGGGGAAAGTTTACAGGAAGCAGGGAGGAGGCTAGGTGCTAGATGGGAAAAGGGGTTGGTCTGGGGAGCAGTCTGATAAAACCCATAGGTATATGCCGATACCTGTGGACAGAAATAGATCCATAACAAAAAATGTTTTTTAAGCCTTTTTCTTTACCATATATATATATATTAGGAAAAATAACAAAAAGATTTAGGTTGGGAGCATAAATAGACTGTTTGAGTGAACCTAGAGGAATTACGTTTCGGTTCCCATCATCAGATGCAAAATGAAGGATTCCTTTATTATTCTTAAGCCGGTTGAAAACAGATTTTAAAAATTTATTTATAATCCGGATCCTGCCTGTGTGGCCACTCCTGAAGGTAATTTAACAGCAGGTTATAAATTAAATTATTAATCAGCTGATCGTCTGTTGTTTGTCATTGTTTAAGGGTAGAATTCAATGTTGAATTAATCTAATCGAATTTCTAACCAGACATCATCTTTTTGTACTTGGATTTTTTTTTCATTAGACTAATTATTCTATATAATATGATAATATAAATTATGACAATCAAAAAATTACGACGTTGTAAGGAATATTTCTTTACTCAATCTCTGGATTATATATGTGTGTGTGTGTGTGTGTGTGTTGTTAATTTTTTGGTTCAATGCTGAAGAATTTGAAAATAAATAATACCTAATGATATGTTTTTTTTTATTTAAAAATGTTCTAATGTTCTAAATAATGCATTAAAAAAGCACATTCTGAAAACAAACCACCTTTTCAATTTTAAAGAATTCAAAATATCAGTCAACACACACAACAAAAAACTAAGACAAATTGTTGAATTATTTCAAATTACGAAATAAAACCAGATTTTTTTCAATTCATTCCCTTGCTTTGTTAAACTAGTGTTAAAATATTACAAAATACCTTATGTTGATTAATCATTTTTTTTCTTTATTATTACTAGCAAATATATGCACCCTCCGGGTGCAATTATTTAAGTTTTAATATAATAAAATATCATGTTAAATTAGAAAGGCTAATGAAACTGAATAAGAATTCAGATAAAAATATTTCGAACAGAGGGGGTATAAACGAAAAATAGAACAACTTTGAAACTAACTCTTCTATCATTTTCGATTACTCCCCTCTTTCATTGGTAATTTTTCCTAATTTAACTATTTAGTTAAAGTAGGAAGTAAAGAATAATATTACAGTTATTTCTTCTTGTTAATGGATTTCTTTTAAGATTTATCCCCTAGATTTTTACTCATATTCAATAAGATAAAACCAAACAATTAGAAATCAATAATACTAAACATATATTTATTAAAATCAAATTTTTAAGATCAATATGCAAATTAGCCTTCCCGTTCACACTGTGAACCACTATTTTGTTGTATATATAAATACAATTGTATGTTATTAGTATGTAGATATTGTTAACAGTCTTAATGATGTAAAACAATTTTACTAATAATTGAGGTTTAAATAGAAAATAAAATCATGGAGAATGTGGTATAAATAACAAAGGGAATTGTGACTTGTATAGTAATATAGTTTCGGTTACATACAGACAAATCCACAATCTCCATTATAATAAGATTATAATTCTATTATAATCTTTTGTACTCTACTGGAGAACTGGATGCGGTTTAAGGAATTGCTGCGTTCAAAGAATCTTTAGGTTGTTTGATTGAATTTTACAGCATGTCAATCCTTGTTGGGTTATTTCATGCTGAAGACATTTTGTTTTATTCATTCTTGATGAGTATTCAAAGTTTTTTAAACTCATTTTTTATCTATTTAACCCATAGATGGACCCTAACAGGTAATATCATTTCGGGTTAGGGTGGGCCTGGGAGTAATGGTGATGAAGGTGTACTCCACACTCCCCAGGTCCATAACTGGAACCTAACCACTAGATGGTGTTTAATGTCATATCCATGACACTAAGACCCTCAGCCACTGCCTTTTAGCACATATATAATAAAAAGGGTTGGGGGCTTGCAATAAGATTGGTTTGGTTTGGTTTGTTTTACGGCATATCAACCTCAGTGGGTCATTTAATGCCGATAAAGTTTTGAAATAAATCAATTCTTAATGGATAATACAATTTTTTTATAAATACATTTTTCTATTTAACCCATAGATGGGACCCTAACAGGTACTACCACTCCGGGTCAGAGTGGACCAGGGAGCAATGGTGATGAAGGGGTGCTCCACATTCTCCAGAACTGGAACCTCACCATCAGATAGAGTTTAACGTCATTCCAGGACATGTAGACTCTTGCCATAAGAGCAATAGGGTTGGGAAAATCAGATAGGTGCTAGGGCTTGACGTGACCAGCCGATTGATCGAAGGGGGCCTCTTCGACCGCCGTCTAGCCCAAGATAGGGCCAAAGTGGAGTATTGCATGTCATGAACTGCTCACCCACCTGGGCTCTATCCTTAAGCATCACGGGTCGCCACCCACGGCCAACAGGTGGCCCCATTGGGGGAGTCTTACCCCTCTGCAGAGGTGGTGCATTCTAACGCCCCAACCGACAGGGCGGCTTGAAATAAGAGCAATAGGGACAGGACAATCATATAGGTGCTAGGGCATGATTGATCAGCCAATTGGTCAGAGGGGACCTATCCAAACACCTGTCAAGCCTAACTAAAGACTTGTGTCTCATATCATGGACTTCTCAGCCACCAGGATTTACTCCATAAGCCTCACAGTCACAGTTGCAACATCTCATTTTGTAGGTGTAATGTAAGTATCATCACAGGGTACAACACCTCCTGGTTCACCGGACACTTCTGGCCTGGGAACTTAGGCAATGTGTACCTTGGAAAAAGGGAATAAAGGCTTTAACTAACACCTGTGTTTTGTTGTTTTCTATGAGAAACACTACAGTAGGCATGTTTTATTAAAAATGACAGACAAAGATTTAGTGTTTAGCTTTTTATTCAGCTTTTCAATTTGTCATATGAGATGTAACTACTGTGGCAGTATGGACAGTTTTTAAACTACCTACTACATCACATCCGAAAAAAAAAAAATAGCTGAATAAAAAAACTATATAGATAAGGTAATCCAAATGACTGATAAGTAAGGGATGATTCTATTTGGGATCTTCGAAATCTCACTGTACAGCCATACTGTATGTTCTTTTAGGTGCAAACATATATATTCATACAAGGATTTTTATAAATCCCTAAAAAGAGCTCAATGTATAATAAACAATAAATTGAATTATATACAGAACAATATTTAACTTTCAAAGAAAGAAAAACTCAAAGCATAGTGTCATTCTAATGTCATCATAATGGGATGATGGTTAGTTGAGTTCTTATAGTTATATAAAGTTATATATATCTTATTATAATGGAGATTGTGTGTTTTTCTGTCTGTAACCGAAACTATATTACTACTCAAGTCACAATTCTCTTAGTTATTGACATCACATTCTCCATGATTTTATTTTTATCTAAACCTCAATTATTAATAAAATTGTCTTACATTATTAATACTGTTAACTATGTCTACATACTAACAACATGCAATTATATTTATATATACAACAAAATAGCGGTTTACAGTGTGAACGGGAAGGCTAATTTACATATTAATATTAAAAAATCGAATTTAATAAATATGTGCTTAGTATTATTGATTTCTGTTTGGTTTTATTTTAATGAATATAAGCAAAAATCTCTTCAATGAATCTTAAATGAAATCCATTAACAAGATAAAATAACTGTCATTTTATTCTTTACTTCCTCTTATAACTAAATACTTAAATTAGAAAAAATAACAATGAAAGACGAGAGTGATGGAAGAGTAAGTTTCAGTTGTTCCATTTTTTATTATACTCCCTCTGTTTCAAATCTTTTATTATACTCCCTCTGTTTCGAATCTTTTTATCTGTATTCTTATTTAGTTTCATTAGCCTTTCTAATTTAATACAATATTTTATTACATTAAAACTTAAATACTTGCACCCAGAGGGTGCATATATTTGCTAGTATATATATATATATATATGTTTGTGTTTGTGTGTGTATGAGAGTGAATGAATGTCAGTGGAGTCTTTTGTTGTCTTTTCATAGTTCTGTTTGAAACATCTCCGTATCTTTGTATCTTTCAAGTCTTTTAGTGATGACAGTTGCTGCGTTTGCCTTGGACAATATCAAGGGAAAGTCAATAGTGCAAAAAAAGTTGTATGACAGATGTCGAAAGTGTCACAAATGATACAAGGTTGATTTTCATGAATAAAATCAGCACCTTTGTCACTATAGACACAAACCATCTCTAGGGTTATCGCTTGTAAAATGTTTTGTGATACATATATATATTTCATACGCTTGATATTCTCAGTTTTAGTGACAGCCAGTTATGGGGTCATAGCTGACATCAGTAGATGGGGGGGGGGAACAAACATATCCACACACGTGACATTCTATAAGACATATAAGAATAAATCAAATTATCAAAATGACACATTTTTAAAGCCCTTTTGAAAACCTTTAGCTAAAACTCAAAAAATTAAAAACTGAATGAACTTTCAAATCAGTTGAGGAATTTTAAAAGATTACTAGCTTTAAGGTCTTGTGTTGTATTATGGCATATCAACCCGTTTTGGGTCATTTAACGCTGAATCAAGTCATTTTGATAAACAAAGGACTAAGGTTGCTTACATTACCTGCTATTGCTTAAGTGGTCACCCAATTAATTATTGAATAGGTTCATCTTTGCTTAACTTCAGTGATCTAGCAGGAACCGGTGCTTTCAACATGACTTGACCATAATCCCAGGATTTGAACTTGGGCCACCAAATCCATTCCCTATGATGGTAACCATTACACTATGAGTGCCTCCATCTTTAATTTTACAAAATGAACTACCATAGATTTTTACTTATTTACACGTAAAAATCAAGTGAACTTGTGATATCAATACTTTTTGGATCATTTAACGCCAAATCAAATCATTTTCATAAACAAAGAACTGTTACAATTTATAAGGAGTTATAAATTGTGAGCAATACCTCCAAGTAGAATTGAATTTGGGTCTGTCATGTTAGAGTCAAGGGAGCCAGTGGAAATTTACCACTGACTGACTTGACCCCTAGAGGTGTGAATCTCATGCGCCATGAGAAACACATGATTTAGTTTAGAGATTAGATTCGACCTAACCACCAGAAGACGTAATCTGGGTTGATCTCGTCCGTGCGGAAAATTATGGGCTAAATAATAAACTTGATCAAGAGAAAAAACATAAGTCTTGTTTTAATTACAAAGCCCAAAAGAAGCCCTTAGTTAAGAAGAATCAGTCAGCAACTAGACAACAAGATGGCAGCCGGAGGAGATGGAAGAAGAATCAGCAAGTAACTAGAGAAATGAAGTGATAAAGACCATCTCCTCTCCAAGTAAGTCTCTAATTTGTCTCTCTTCTCTCTCTGTCAATCGAGAACTCTCACTCACTCGTTTATATACCCGACATGAGTATATAACAGGACTAAGGTTGCTTACATGACCTGCTGATGCTTAAGTGGTCACCCAATTAAGTGACCTATTGGAACAGTGGGACTTGACCATAATTTAAGGTCTTGTACTCAATTTTTTATTAAGTAAAATATACAAAGAGTGAAATTGGCTTGTTTTCAATTTGTTTTAACTCTTTTCAACATAAATAATTTATGCAAATCTTCACAAGGGTTTTATCCTTACAAGAGTGAATTTTTGGAAACTATAATACATCTATTAATAATGGAGATTCGCTTTTGGTTTTTGTCTGTAACAAAAATTATGTAATTGCTTATGTCACATTACCCAAATCGTCATAACATAGAATAAATACACTCAAAATTTGAACATGCAACATTAGACAGTCCTCATTGTTTTTTAAAACAAGTTTTAATAAATACATGACTGGTATTATATATCTATATATAGTTTGTTTTATTTTAATACATATTTAAAGTTTACATTTCAAATTGTTTTATTTTTTAATCCTTTAATGAATTTGATGATTTTACTTACTTAGGGTACAAACTCGCTGACATTGAATTTTTTACTCCCATCCCTCAGGCAATATGTTTCAAAAATCTATTTTTAACATCGCCTGGAGGGCGTTTTTTATTTTGTACTAGTAATTATAAAGATAAATTCTAGGTAAAAAGAATATTAGACTTAATGGTTCCAGAAATTCAATCTGAATTGGACAGGGTTTGATAAGGGGTTGAGTTAATTATTGAAGTCAGTAAGTCTACTGTTGGTTTGAATAACAGCAGCTAACTAAGTACAACTTAAGCAGTGTCCAAGACAGTTGGTATATATAGAAATCAAGAATGACCTATTCATGAATTTGGGTGATTTGGGTCATTCCATTCCTTGAGATCTGCTTGATTTGAATGACATTGTGGAGTCTTATATATCCTGTCATTCTGCAGTAGACTTTGTGACATTCGGGTTTGTATTAAGTTACAATTGTTTGTTGCCTTGTCTTCCCAGTTCGACGGTAATTGGAACTTTAATTATTCTTCATTAATAAGGTTCTAAGGGACAATTATCTGGAGTTGCAGGTTCAATCTGATACAGGCAAAAATAACATAGAATACTGAACACAGCTTAACACTTGTACCTGATCATGATAACAGAATGAGAACAATCTACCTCAATGGATTGAATAAAGAGTTCAGTTTGAAGTTGTGAAGGCTCTCAAGTTCAACGAGAAACACCTGAAGAAGGCCAGAGGACACATCAGCTGAAACATTGTGTACATCTTATTATAATGGATATTGTGTGTTTGTCTATCTGTAATCAAAACTATATCTCTACTCAAGTCACAATTCCTTTGTTATTTATGTCACATTCTCCATAATTTTATTTTTATTTAAACCTTGATTATTAATAAAATTGTTTTACATTATTATTATTGGCCTCATCTACATACAAAAACATGCAATTGTATTTATATATACAACAAAATAGCCGTTTACAGTGTGAACGGGAAAGCTAATTTGATTTTAATAAATATGTACTTAGTATTATTGATTCGTAATTGTTTGGTTTATTTTAATGAATATAAGCAAAAATCTCGGGGATAAATCTTAAAAGAAATCCATTAACAAGAAGAAATAACTAATTTTATTCTTTACTTCCTATTTTAACTAAATAGTTAAACCAGGAAAATTTAGCAATGAAAGACAGGAGTGATGGAAGAGTAAGTTTCAGTTGTTCTATTTTTCGATTATAATCCCCTCTGTTTCAAATCTTTTTATCTGCATTCTTATTTAGTTTTAATTCGCCTTTCTAATTTAATACAATATTTTATTACATTAAAATATAAATACTTGCACCCTACAGAGGGTGCATATATTTGCTAGTAATAATAAAGATGAGGACAACAGTCTAAAACATCTAAATAGCATCTACATATAACAACTTTCAACCTTTTCATTGTTATTCAAAAACTTTTACAAATCTTCACAAAGGTTTTAAGCCTTTGTACTTATCAGATATACTGAGAATGTTTATTCTCAAACTAGAAACACAATCTGCAATATCATTTTACTAGTATTAAGAGTTTGTATATAAGTGAATTGGGAACCAACAAATGTTGGACAAGAAATAATAAAATCCTGGTAGCTTTGATTAAAAAGAGAATTAACTACAAGGGTGAGTCAAAAAGTAATGCCATTTTGTTTAGGACAGGTATAATTACCAACACAGGAACATATATCAGATATCAAAATGAAGCTGGTCCTCTGTGGATCAGACCCCTACTTCTCCACATAGGTGAATCAAAAAGTAATGCCATTTTGTTTAGGACAGGTATACTTACCAACACAGGAACATATATCAGATATCAAAATGAAGCTGGTCCTCTGTGGATCACATCCTTACTACTCCACATAGGTGAGTCAAAAGGTAATGCCATTTTGTTTAAGATAGGTATAATTACCAACACAGAAACATGTATATATATCAAAATGAATCTGGTCCTCTGTGGATCACATCCCTACTTCTCCACATAGTCACCATTTATCTCAATAGCAATGTTTCACCTTTAAATGATAGCATGTATCCCTGCCCCATTATATTCTGTTGACTGTTCTTTGAGTCACTTCTTCACTACTGATTTCACTTCTTCGTCACTGTAATGTTTGCCTCTCAACCCCTCTTTCGTGGGAGTGAATAGATGATAGTCTGAAGGATGCAGTAAAGTTGTCCACCCGAATGGGGCGATTTTCTCCCTTGTCCTGATGCTTGTGTGTGGTCAAGCATTGTCATGCAGAAGGAGGACATTGTTGATTGGCAAGTTGGGTCTTACTCAACAGATTCTTACTCAGCCTCGTTAGGTTCTCAGGAGGCCTTAGTTTTATATTTTTAAAAATTCACATGGAGTAAAAAAAATGGCATTATTTTTTTATTCACCTTATTTATAAAACAAATTAGTAGAGTGTACTTATTTATGGGCAATACAGTATCTTTATATGTGTATAAGGTTAGACCAATAAGCCTGTAGCCTGACACAATTTTATTGGATGAATCATAGAATAATATAAAATTAATATAATTCATATTTTGTAGCTAAATTTTAATTTGGTTATGTCACATAGGACATAGTCGGGTATGACTGTATAATAATTTCACCCTAGATACCAAATAAATTTCCAGAATGATCATATTCAGTGTTGAAAGATTTTGGTTTTAATTTCTTTGTTAAATGGCATATCAATGCATGTGTGTGCATAAATTTGGAATGAAATTCAGCTGAAGTATGAAAAATAGGATTGACATGTTTCACTAGTGGTCTAGCATCATCAGATTGGTTTGGTTTGTTTTACAGCATATCAACCTCAGTGGGTTATTTAATGCCAACAAAATTTTGAAATAAACAGTCTTAATGGATAATCAAATTTTGTTTATAAACTCATGTTTTTCAATTTAATCCATAGATGGGACCCTAACAGGTACTACCACTCCGGGTCAGAGTGAACCAGGGAGCAATGGTGACGAAGGGGTGCTCCACATTCCCCAGACCTCCAAAACTGGAACCACGCCATCAGATAGAGTTTAACGTCATTCCAGGATCTGTAGACCCTCAGCAACCACCTTCTAGCACCCATATGATAAAAAGAGCTGGGGCTTGCCATAAGGGCAATAGGGTTGGGAAAATATATAGGACCAGCCGATTGATCAGAGAGGGCCTCTCTAACCGAGTCTAGCCTAAGTAAGGGTCTAAGTGGAGTGTTGCAGGTCATGGAATAACTGCCAAAAAAAAGATTTGACATTAAAATAACCTTCAAGGTTTATATGCTATAAAACCAAACAACCAAACCAAACCAACTATTCTCCTTCCAGCTATGTGTAAATAGTAGGGCAGACTTTGCTTTTTAATATTAGTATGGCAACCAGTCTAGAAGGAAAACTCAATTCAAACTAGTTATACTCCATCTTTTTTTTTCTTTAATGCCAAAGTACCTGAGTGCTTTGGCATTACCCCTTCCAGCTGGGAAAATTTGGCTCAGGACCGCCCTCGGTGGCAGCAGGCTCTCCATAGCAGACTGTTCATGTTTGAAGTAACCCTGGCACAACACCATGAAACCAAGAGGTCCAGAAGAAAATGGCGGCAACAATGCACCGGCACATCAACATCGTCAGGGACAGCCTTCGTATGTGATATCTGTGGTCGAGGCTGTTTTTTCGAACATTGGACTTCACAGTCACAAGAGGCGCTGTAACTTCAGGGGCACAAGAATTATATAGTCTTCCAAGACTGCAGTGCTGATAATACTCCATCTTAAAATTGGACATCCCATTGTAGTGACTGTTAAATCCTCACTGGTTGCTTTATACTTGTGATATTGTAACACATCCTATCCGTTTTTCTGAATGTTTGAGATGAGGCTTGACAATTAGTATTATCTGCGTTATTCAGACTATTGTCCTCATCTTCATTGTTATCTGTACAACGTTTCGGCCGATGTGCCCTCTGGCCTTCTTCAGGTATTTCTTCTCAGACTCAGGAACCTTCTTTAGTCGGGTACCTTCTTGTCGTAGTCGGGAGCCATCTACAAGAAGATTCCCAATTACAACAAGAAGGTTCCCGAGTTCGACAATAAATACCTGAAGAAGGCCAGAGGGCACATCGGCCAAAACTTTGTACAGGTAACAATGAAGATGAGGATAATAATCCGAATAATACCCACTTCATTTTAGAATTATTAAGCATCATTTTGTTTTTATAAAGACCTGTGCTTTGTGATATTGACAGATAATGTAGTAATTTACTTTCTGGTTTTACAATATTCCCAGGGCACCAATCAGGGAGTTAATTGGCATTTCTGACCGATCAATAAAAAGTTAAGCCAATAAAAATTATTACTCAAATGACTCAGACATTTTTAATCAATAATAAAAAAGGATACTTAGGTAGCGAAACTATTGTTCAATTTTATTAGTATGTCATCTACAGTCAAGCCTCCTGTGGGATGGGTTTAAAAATTGCTTAAATTCTTGAAGTTTTGATAAAGTCAGTCTGTTTGTAAACAGAAATGTCAAAGAATGATACTTTCATCCTCAGTAAAATGCGCAGATACTACACTCTAATCTTAGGCAGAAGGACAATCCATTTATTTTAAAAAATCTGTCATTTAGACTAGAATTATTCTATTTATTTATAGTTTGTTCTTTATTTCATCAAGTCCTTTCACATATATGTTGGGGTGGGGGCTAAATTGGCCATTTTGGGACATTTTGATGGTACATTGCAAATTTGTCAAAAAATATAATAAACCATACATGGGCCAGAATTTCATCAGGAACCTAACTGTGACCTCTAAATAACCCTTGTGTTGGAAAAATTTAATATTTAAAAGAATAAAAAAATTGTTAAAATGACATCTAAAACCCAACTTTGGAGGAATATTGATGGTGTTGTATACCATAATTTATATCTTGCATATAGTATACCTGTATACATGTGGTTGTATACAGGTATACTTATCTTCTTAGCTTGGATACTTAGCTTCTGTTTCTTCTGTCTTGTTATCTTTCATCTTAGCTTGGGCTGGATCTGGCTGGGCAGGGCTGGATGTTATCTTAGCTTGATTTTCTGTTATTCTGGATCTGATCTGGGATGTCCTTGTTGTTATATTGTTCTTAATTAATGACACACATTAATTTCCACTAAACTATTATTTTGAATCTATACTACACTTACTGTACATTATTAATAGGCTGCCTATCAATTATATAACAGCATGACTAAAACTTATTTTTTTATTTCAGTGGTGAATGTAAGTATTAAATTACTTCAGATAAAGAAATTTTGGGGGTTGAGCAAGGTCATTTTTACATTGGTTTAAATTCAGTTTTCCCTCTCCTAAACTGTTTACCTTACCAGCATGGTTTTCCCTATTATTTACCCACAACTGGGGGGAGAATAGTTTGATATCTTTCCCAAGAGTATTAACACTATATGAAATGCAAACAGCCTTATCCAGGATTTGAACTCAGTTCACCATGTCCATTTCTTAAGACAACAACCCTTACACCACAAGTGTCCCCTCTGTGTTTATAAGAGAAGTTTTTATCACAGAAAAGATAGGTCAACACAGGGTTAAAACGTGCCAATCACTTTCACTGTATCTGTCAACTAACCATTATTTTGAATCTACATTAAACTTACTGTACATAATTAATTACCTATTATATAACTTCATTCTTATTTAGTTTAATTAGCCTTTCTAATTTAATATATATTTTATTACATTAAAACTGAAATACTTGCACCCTACGGAGGGTACATATATTTGCTAGTTTGTATAAAGATAAAAGTTCTGGGAGATTATTTAATGCCAAAGATGTTTTGTTTTATTCTTTCTTGTTGAGTATTCAAATTTTTTAAACTCATTCTTCTTATGTATTTAACCCATAAATGGAGCCCTAACAGGGACTACAACCATTCCAGGTCAGAGTGGACCTTGAATAATGGCAATTAAGTGATACTCCACACTCCCCAGAGCTCTGAAAATGGAACCTCACCACTAGATACAGTTTAATGTTATAAACAGGTTATTGATATCCTCAGCCATCACTTTCTCACACATATAAAAAGGGTTGGGGGTTGATTTAAAAGCAATAGGGTCAAAACAACCATATAGCTGCTAGGGCTTGACATGACCAGCCGAGTGATCTGAGGAGGCCTTTCCAATTGCCCATCTAGCCTAAATAAGGGATTAATTGGACAGCTAAGCCACCAGGATTCTGTCCTTAAGCACCACACAGCCAATAGGTGGTGCCATTGGGGAATGGGAGGAGTCTTACCCCTCTGCAGTCTATTGAAGTCAGTCAGTATACTGTTGGTTTGAACAACAGTAACTGGCTAAGCTCAACTGCCAGTGTCCTGGTATTTATGGAAGTTAAGAATAGTCCATTCATGTATTTGGGTGATTCCATTCCTTGAGTCCTGATTGGTTGCTTGGTTTCTATGATGTTAAGGGGCTTCATAAATACCCTGTCATTTTGCAGTAGTATTGCAACAAGATTAGATTTGTATTCAGTTACGACTACTTGTTGCCTTGTCTTACCAATCAACAGTAATTAGAACTTAGTGTGATTATTCTACACAGACATGCAAGCGTCATATTCTACAGTCCCAGGCAACAGGGCTTCATTTGAATTGTTAATACTGAGAATTTAAATAGCAGTAAAAAAAAAAATGCAAACACACATGTACACATACACATGTAGACACACACACATATATTTTATGATATACTCATACAAAAAGGTGTGTGTGCGTGAGAGAGAGAGAGTGTGAGGGGGGATTAAAAAATGAATTCAATGACATTTCAATTATTCTAATTCAATTCTTTTTTTTTTACCACCAATCAAAGATTTTTGAGCTAATGTATTTTTTGTGTACATTCAAGCGTTTCGGTCGATAAAGCCAAATCTTAAATCAGTCATAATTGACAGGTAGAACATTCTAATAAAAAAAATAATTAAATTCTTTTTATTTAATCCAATATTTCCATTCTTAAATTATTTTCTTTTTTTGAACATTTTTGGTTGTGAGCAAATTCAAAATGGCTGACAGTATTGATAAAAATATTAAAATTGTTTCTATAGAAATTAATTGTAAATAAGAAAGGGATTGTCGGTGGTCAGGAATTAATACACACATTACTGAAAGGATAGAGCTATTATAGGTATATTTTGTAGCTGTGTTTTATTATAGGAATGCATTGTAAATAAGAAAGGGATTGTCAGTGGTCAGGAATTAATACATGCATTGATTAAAGGATAGGGTTATTATAGGTATAATTATTTTGTAGCAGTGTTTTACTATAGAAATGCATTATAAATGAGGAAGAAAGGGATTGTCAGTGGTCAGGAATTAATGCAAGCATTACTGACAGAATAGCTATGTTTTACAATAGAAATGAATGATAAATTGTTTTACTATAGAAATGCATTGTAAATGAGGAAGAAAGGGATTGTCAGTGGTCAGGAATTAATACAAGCAGTACTGAGAGAATAAGTTTATTATAGACATAATTATTATTTTGTAGCAGTGTTTTACTATAGAAATGCATTGTAAATGAGGAAGAAAGGGATTGTCAGTGGTCAGGCAAGCATTACTGACAGAATAAGGCCAGTATATGTATAATTATTATTTTGCAGTTGTTTTTTTTACTATAGAAGTGCATTGCAAATATGGAAAAGAGAGATTGTTATTGGTCAGGAATTAGTGTAATTTTTCCCATAATTTCAAACTTTTAAATCAAAACATTTAAGCTATTAACAATTATATAAACTAGCAGGACCTGTGGATATATCACAGTGTAATAATCTAATTATTACATTATTAATTATCAGCCACTGCTTTCTACCACATGTATGATAAAAAAGGGTTGGAGTTTGCCATAAGGGCAATAGGGTTGGAACAATCATATAGGTGCTAGGCTTGACATGACCAGCCAATTGATCAGAGCAAAGGCCTCACCAACCACTGTCTTGCCTGAATAAGGGCCAAAGTCGAGTGTTGCATGTCATGGACTGCTCAGCCACTAGAATTCAATCCTTAAGCATCATGGGTTGCCACCCACAACCAACAGATAACTTCATCGGGGAATTTTACCCCTCTGCAGAGGTGTAGTCAGTATATTCTACAGCCCTAGCTGATAAGGTGAAAAATTAATAATAAAATAAACAAATATAAATAAATAAATATGATAAATTTTCTATTTTTTCGGGGGGGGGGGCTTAATTTTAACTTTTAGTCCAAATTGATATGCCATTAAACAAAGAAACATTTTTTGTAAATTGTATGAGGGCCAGGTTAGCTCAGTCAGTAGAGCATTCGGTTAGAAACCACAAGGTTCCTAGTTCGATACCATCCCTCGCCAACTCAGCATATGAGTAGCACAGGGATCTGTGCAGTAAAGTAAGGAGCTGATGGTAGGTGTGGCACTCCACCTCAGTTGCTAAAAATAATCTCCTTGGTCTAGCACTAGTGAAAGGGGGATAGACTCCCTCACTTATTGGCTAATGTCGACTCTAGGCCACCCCGATTACTTTTTTTCTTTGTCTATAATTATTTGTTTGTAATAATTAGCACCTCAGTTGTATGATTTCAAGTATTCCTATCTAATATAGATAATTTGCACACCATTGTATGGTTTCAAGTATTCCTATCTAATACCAATAATTCATACAGAATTTTATGGTTTAAAGCAACTATTCATATTTAATAACAAACATTTATTAGCAAAGAGTTATATGGTTTCAAGTAACTAATAATAATAATAATAGTAATGATAATACCAGCAGATCACAGAGTGAAGTTCAAGGAAAATGAAAAGATGGATAAATACCTGGACCTTGCCAAAGAACTGAAAAAAGCTGTGGATTATGAGTGAAAGTGATACCAATTGTAGTTGGCGCACTTGGAACGATCCCAATAAACTTGAAAAAAAAGACTGGAGGATCTGGAAATCAGAGGAAGAATTGAGACCATCCAGACTGCTGCAATCGACTAGAATACTCAGAAGAGTCCTGGAAACCCGAGGAGACTTGTTGGCACTCAGACTCCAGTGTAAGACCATCAGCTAATGCTGATGTGAAAAACTCAAAAGGGGTGAAAATAATAATAATAATAATAATAATAATAATAATAATAATAATATAATAATTTCCTGTTGGCAAGGAAGAAACCAAAACAAATTCAACAAGAAATTCTTTTCTTTCTATTTTACCATCAATTAAAATCTGGCAACCTCTTGAATTTATTTAGTTATCCATTTAATACTATTGTATGCATACATATATATATATATGTTCTAAGCCCGCACACATCCATATAAATATGCTCACACTCACACGCATATACATATGCTCACACTCACATGCATATACATATGCTTACACTCACACGCATATACATATGCTCACACTCACATGCATATACATAAGCTCACACTCATATACATATGCTCACACTCACATGCTCACACACACATATACATATGCTCACACTCACACATATACATATGCTCACGCACACTCACACGCATATACATATGCTCACACTCGCATACATATACATATGCTCACACTCACATGCATATACATATGCTACATGCATATACATATGCTCACACTCACATGCATATACATATGCTCATGCTCACACTCACACGCATATACATATGCTCACATTCACATGCATATAAATATGCTCATGCTCACACTCACACGCATATACATATGCTCACATTCACATGCATATAAATATGCTCACACTCACTTGCATAAACATATGCTTACACTCACATACATATACATATGCTCACACTCACATGCATATACATATGCTCACACATATATGCTCACACTTGCATATACATATGCTCACACTCACATGCATATACATATACATATGCTCACACTCACATGCATATACATATGCTCACACTCACATCCATATACATATGCTCACACTCACATGCATATGCTCACACTCACATGCATATACATATGCTCACACTCACACGCATATACATATGCTCACACTCACATACATATACATATGCTCACACACACATGCATATGCTCACACACACATGCATATACATATGCTCACACTCACATACATATAAAGTAGACCTATTTGCAAAAAAAGAATCCAAATCCAAGTATGTATCAGCAATCTGGTGTTCCTAATGATTAATTATAAGAATAAAATGAGCAAAAAAGTAAAAGTAAAACTCAGTTACCAATAAGAAAGCATAGAAAATTAAGTAGATTTATACCAAACCATGTGACCATCATTATAGAGGACAAATAAAAACTCTCTTCAGTTATTAATATAGACTAGTAGGGATACCTGATGATGCTCAGGAAAAAAGAAATCAACATTGTACATAAAGCTTTGATTCAAGATGATGGACAGCACCAATTTTGTGATATGGTTGTGGAACTTGATCTTATAAAGTTGGTGGGCTATATTTTATTAAAAACAACAGACAGACAAGAATTTAGTCTTTTCATGTTTGCAAATGAGATGCCGCAACTGAGGATGAAGGCTGTTTGAAACTAGGGTGAGTCAAAAGGTAATGCCATTTTGTTTAGGACAGGTATAATTACCAACACAGGAACATGTATATACATGAAAATGAAACTGGTCCTCTGTGGATCACATCCCTGCTTCTGCACATAGTCACCGTTTCTCTCAATAGCAATGTTTCACCTTTGTATGAGAGCATGTATCCCTGCCCCATAAAATTCTGTTGACTGTTCTTTGAGTCACTTCTTCACTACACATTTCACTTCATCATCACTGGAATAATGTTTGCCTCTTAAACTCTCTTTCATGGGTCCAAAGAGATGATAGTCAAAAAGCACTAAATCTGGTGAGTATGGAGGATGCAGTAAAGTTGTCCATCCGGATGAGGTGATTTTCTCTCTTGTCCTGATGCTTGTGTGTGGTCAAGCATTGTCATGCAGAAGGAGGATATTGTCAATTGACAAATTGGGTCTTACTTGTCGGATTCTTGCTCTAAGCCTTAATGTAATCCTAAGTCTTATAAAAAAACTTTACATAAAATAAAGAAAATGGGATTACTTTTTGACTCACCCTCATAATTGTACAAAATCTTTGAGTTCATGTACCCACATCTTTGATAATGACCAATAAAGGTCAAAAATACATGGACAAATAAAAGAAACTCAACTCTAAACCCTTGTTTATCATCTCTAATAATAATAATAATAATAATGTTAATATCTATTAACAAAACAATATAACATTATACGCATTGGAACTTTGATCATCATGAAGAGTTGGAATATTAGAAAGTGCCATAATGTTGGGTCATAAAACAAATGACTGAAGAATAATTGATTTTATATCATGTTCTTTGACAAGAGTATTTATACACTTAAGCAGCGACAGGACAAGTGCACCAATCTCAATATCAATTACATGGAACAGAAACATAGTAGTGCTGGTAACATGCACAATGTTTTATTTGTATAGTAATAAACATGTTGTATTAGGGATTGCTAAATATTACACATATTAGAGCTTTTATCTTCTGAATTAAGTGAGCAATGAAATCCTCCTTGAAAAGTTGGGATATCAGAAAGTGTCATCTCTTTGGGTCCCAAAGCAATTGATTGAAGAATTTGATGCCATGTTCTTTGAGTCCCCTTCCTATGACAATAACCATTATACGACAAGCGCCTCAATATTTCATTTTCTTATGTAGTTGACCTGTGGCTTATCCAGTTATTTTTTTTTTAAACCTATGGCTGACTAATCTTTTCTCAGCAATAAGCATAATGTGAGATTAAAGTCATTTAACAGACAAAATTAAGAAGAAATGGACAACACTGCTAAAATTACAGTAGATTGTGTAAAAAAAATTTTTAAAAAACAAACAAACAAACAAAATTTCTCAAGAAGAGACTTAAGAATTCTCAGTTCTGCCCTGTAAACCATGGGTGGCAACATGTGATGCTTAAGGGCAGAATCCTTTACTTAGACTAGACAGGTGGTCAGAGAGGTCCCCTCCGATCAATTGGCTGCTCACATCAAGTCAAGGCACATATGATTGTCCCGACCCAGTTGTCCTTATGGCAAATCCCCAACCCTTATTTACTAAGCATAGCTTAGATGTGACACAAGGACAGAAGTATGGGACACCCAGTAAGAATCAAACTCACTAACAATGGTCTACATAAAATGGTTTGGCTTGTTTTGTTTTACGGCATATCAACCTCAGTGGGTTTTGAAATAAATCAATTCTTAATGGATAATACAATTCTTTTATAAATACATTTTTTATTTAACCCATAGATGGGACCCTAACAGGTACTACCACTCTGGGTCAGAGTGGACCAGGGAGCAATGGTGATGAAGGGGTGCTCCACATTCCCAAATCTCCAAAACTAGAACCTCACCATCAGATACAGTTTAACGTCATTCCCAGGACATGTAGACCCACAGCCACCGTCTTCTAACACCCATATGATAAAAAGGGGTTGGGGCTTGCCATAAGGGCAATAGGGTTGGGAAAATCATATAGGTGCTAGGGCTTGACGTGACCAGCCGATTGATCGGTGGCCCCCTCCGATTAATCGGCTGGTCACGTCTAGCTCAAGATAGGGCCAAGGTGGAGTTACATAAAATGGCTTTTCATCATATATGCGTGAGAAGGTAGTGACTGAAAGGGTATGACGTTAAAATGCATCTAGTGGTGAGGTTCAAATTCAGAGTGGTAGTACTTGTTAGTACCATTTATGGGTTAAATAAATCAAAAACTGAGTAAAAAAAAATGTGTATAAAAAATTGAGTTTTAAAAAGATTTGAATACACAATAAGAATGAATAAAATAAAATGCCTACATCATAAAATAACCCAAAGGTTGACATGCTGTAAAATCCAACAAAGAATTCTCATTTGTCCAAATTTTTGAGATGAGGCTTGATAATTTGTATCATTTGGATTGTTGTCCTCATCTTTATTGTTACTAGCAAATATATGCACCCTCCGGGTGCAAGTATTTAAGTTTTAATGTAATAAAATATTATATTAAATTAGAAAGGCTAATAAAACTAAATAAGAATGCAGATAAAAAGATTTGAAACAGAGGGGAATATAATCGAAAAATAGAACAACTGAAACTTGCTCTTCCATCACTCTTGTCTTTCATTGTTATTTTTTCTAATTTAAGTATTTAGTTAAAATAGGAAGTAAAGAATAAAGTGACAGTTATTTTTTCTTATTAATGGATTTCATTTAAGATTCATTGAAGAGATTTTTGCTTATATTCATTAAAATAAAACCAAACAATTAGAAATCAATAATACTAAACACATATTTATTAAGATCACATTTTTAATATCAATATGCAAATTAGCCTTCCCATTCACACTGTAAACCTCTATTTTGTTGTATATATAAATACAATTGCATGTTGTTAGCATGTAGATATGGTTAACAGTATTAATAATGTAAAACAATTTTATTCATAATTGAGGTTCAAATAAAAATAAAATCATTGAGCATGTGATGTCAATAACTAAGGGAATTATGACTTGAGTAGTGATATAGTTTCGGTTACAGACAGAAAAACACACAATCTCCATTATAATAAGATATACAACAATGTTTCAGCCGATGTGCCCTCCAGTCTTCTTCAGGTCTTTCTAGTTGAACTCATGGTGCAGTGGATATAGGGGTTGAGTTGATACTGTTAAGTATCTAGCCGCCATCCTTGGCCAGCTGAAAAGGACTTAAAGTAAGCAAGTCCTGAACTATAGAATCCTTTGGTAAGTGAATAAGTCCTAAGTTTTGGAATCCTATGCAGTGTCAAAGGTCCAGTGATATAATCCTAAGATCCGTCATCCACGAAGGCTCAAAGTAATTATGAGTAGCTAAGATTAGAACAGCCAGTATAAATAATAATATCAGCAGCAGAGTACTGCCAGTGGTTGGCCAATAAGTTGGTCACGTGGTTATCAGCGAGTCTATAAGTAAAAGTGGGCTTTTGTCACACGCCTTATATAAAAAAACTCCAACAGATACAGTTTTAAGTGACAATCATCTGGAGGTTGCAGGTTCAATTCTGACTACAGGCAAAAATAACATAGAATACTTAACATAGCTTAACACTTGTACCCGGTCATGGTTAGCAGAATGGGAACAGTCTACCCCAATGGATTGAATAAAAAGTTTAGTTTGAAGTGCCATGAAGACTCCCAATTACAAGAAGTTTGATAAGAAAAACCTGTAGAACACCAGAGAGCACATTGGCTGAAATATTGTGTACATGAAAATAAAGATGAGGACAACAGTCAGAAAAATCCAAATAATACTGTAGAATAATCATACTAAGTTTCGAATTGGTAAGACAAGGCAACAATTGTAACTGAATACGAATCTAATCTTGTTGCAATACTACTGCAAAATGCCAGGTTATTTATAAAGCCTCATAACATCATAGAAACCAAAGCAGCCAATCAGGACTCAAGGAATGGAATCACCCAAATACGTGAATGGACTATTCTTGATTTCCATAAATACCAGCTGTCTTGACCTCAATAAATACAAGAGTTCTCAGTCGATGAAAAAAAAAAATTAAAACACTTTGATACACCCAAATCCAAATAATACAAGAAAATTAAGATACTCTGATACACCCAAATAATTGCCAAGAGTATTTTTGGCAATATGGCCTCAGACAAAACATTAACATAAATATAATTTGAATATTGAAATTTGAATGAGGCAATAAAAAAAAATGAAACACACCTATAAAACTAGTATCGAAAGATGTAATAGACAGTAGTCATTAGTCAATTTTATTCTTGTAACACAAATATGAACATAATTTTTTTTTATCAGTAATTACCTGCAGGTCATTAGTCAACACCAATTGAGAGTAAATTAGATTTTAGCATAGAAAAATTTAATATTATCAAGTCCATGGAAAACTGCATATTTCAAATTTAATGAAGCAAATTTAGCTTCCATTCTCTAAGTTATATTTTGAAGATATTCAAAATTAAAAAAATAAAATGAATGTAACTTGCGGCAATTTAATTGGTTGATAGACGAGAGAGTCTGAATGAGACAAACTATATTAATAATTTGGAAGAGTTTGTTTGCCTTTCCTCTATAAATGGCCAAGAGGTTTGATATAGAGAGCTACCAAATTTGAAATGCATTTTAGAGTAAAATCATTTCCTATGAATCTATATTAATAATTTGGAAGAGTCTATTTGCCTCTATAAATGGCCAAGAGGTTTGATATAGAGCTACCAAATTTGAAATGCATTTTAGAGTAAAATCATTTCCTATGAATCTATATTAATAATTGGAAGAGTCTATTTGCCTCTATAAATGGCCAAGAGGTTTGATATAGAGCTACCAAATTTGAAATGAATTTTAGAGTAAAATCATTTCCTATGAATCTATATTAATTATTTGGAAGAGTCTATTTGCCTCTATAAATGGCCAAGAGGTTTGATATAGAGCTACCAAATTTGAAATGCATTTTAGAGTAAAATCATTTCCTATGAATCTATATTAATAATTTGGAAGAGTCTATTTGCCTCTATAAATGGCCAAGAGGTTTGATATAGAGCTACCAAATTTGAAATGAATTTTAGAGTAAAATCATTTCCTATGAATCTATATTAATAATTTGGAAGAGTCTATTTGCCTCTATAAATGGCCAAGAGGTTTGATATAGAGCTACCAAATTTGAAATGCATTTTAGAGTAAAATCATTTCCTATGAATCTATATTAATAATTTGGAAGAGTCTATTTGCCTCTATAATGGCCAAGAGGTTTGATATAGAGCTACCAAATTTGAAATGCATTTTAGAGTAAAATCATTTCCTATGAATCTATATTAATAATTTGGAAGAGTCTATTTGCCTCTATAAATGGCCAAGAGGTTTGATATAGAGCTACCAAATTTGAAATGCATTTTAGAGTAAAATCATTTCCTATGAATCTATATTAATAATTTGGAAGAGTCTATTTGCCTCTATAAATGGCCAAGAGGTTTGATATAGAGCTACCAAATTTGAAATGCATTTTAGAGTAAAATCATTTCCTATGAATCTATATTAATAATTTGGAAGAGTCTATTTGCCTCTATAAATGGCCAAGAGGTTTGATATAGAGCTACCAAATTTGAAATGCATTTTAGAGTAAAATCATTTCCTATGAATCTATATTAATAATTTGGAAGAGTCTATTTGCCTCTATAAATGGCCAAGAGGTTTGATATAGAGCTACCAAATTTGAAATGAAGAATCCTATTTGCCTCTATAAATGGCCAAGAGGTTTGATATAGAGCTACCAAATTTGAAATGAATTTTAGAGTAAAATCATTTCCTATGAATCTATATTAATAATTTGGAAGAGTCTATTTGCCTCTATAAATGGCCAAGAGGTTTGATATAGAGCTACCAAATTTGAAATGAATTTTAGAGTAAAATCATTTCCTATGAATCTATATTAACTAATCTATTTCATTTCCTATGAATCTATATTAATAATTTGGAAGAGTCTATTTGCCTCTATAAATGGCCAAGAGGTTTGATATAGAGCTACCAAATTTGAAATGCATTTTAGAGTAAAATCATTTCCTATGAATCTATATTAATAATTTGGAAGAGTCTATTTGCCTCTATAAATGGCCAAGAGGTTTGATATAGAGCTACCAAATTTGAAATGCATTTTCAAATTTCAAACGAGCAGGATGCGACACAAGGTCAATTTTTTTCCTTCTCCTAGACTGGTTGCTTAACCAAGGTTAAAGAGCCCAGTCTGCCCTACTATTTACCCATAGCTGGAGGGAGAGTAGGATTCATACCTTCCCCAAGGGTATTAGCGCTAAGTGAAATGCAATTAGCACGTCCAGGATTTGAACTCGGGGCGACGAATCTATTTCCCATGACTTTAACCAGTACACCACACGCTTCCAATTATATACTCTTGAGAAAGGTATGTGTAGTGAATGAGATGACTTATAAAAACACTTGCAAAACACATCTACTTGGCTTGTCAGATTTTAGCTGAATAAGAACATGGCCAACATTAACAGGCGATTTATGGGGTGCGGTCTCATTTTGTCTTATTGGGATTATGGCAACACCTATGAAAATTAGGCCCACAGAGAAACTGTGAATAAGGAGCTTGTTTTGGTAATTTCGACAGTGGTGACTTTAGTGCAAATGTAGATTATCACTGTAATTTGGGCACGTATAACAAAGTCTGGAACTGAGACACGTGCATGTAAGGAAGGAGAAATGATCAAGTGAAAGGACTAGAATCCGAGGCAACTCAAAATTACTTTAAAACTATGCATCTAACTATTTTCCATCCAGCTAAAGGTAAATAGAAGGGTAGACTGAGCTCTTTAACCTTAATATAGGAACCAGTCTAAGAGAAGGAAAACTCAATTCAAACCTGTTAAACTCTGCTTAAGAAATTGATCTCATGTCACATGTTGCACATATGGAGAGGTTGGTATATGTGCGTTTGTGCTATATATATATATATATATATATATATATATATATACACACACACACAGATTCATTGCCATTATTCACAGCTCCATTCTGACATGATTTTGTGGTACCTATGAATGTGATTCCTTAAGCTCTTGGTATAGAATAACCCTAGACGGGATGACATGCCAGTAGAATCAACACAGAGATAAGCCTACCTAGCTAAGGTGTTATCAAAGGAGTTGTGAGGGGGGGGGGGCTGCTGTAATCACAGAGTGCCAAGAGAATCATCAAAGAATTGTCACATTTTAACAATTCATCAAGACAAAGACACTTTAGACAGAGAGGGCAAGTGTTAAGGGGAGGAATAGAACGGTAATAAGAAAAAATTCCACAAATGCCAACTTAGTAACAAAAGAATGCATTTTTATAGTAAAAATCATTGTCCAATGCATTTTCATAGTAAAAATCATTTGTAACATATTTTTACAGTAAAAATCATTGTCCAATACATTTTCATAGTAAAAATCATTGTCCAATGCATTTTTATAGTAAAAAAAATTCATTTCCAATGCATTTTCATAGTAAAAAAAATCATTTCCAATGCATTTTTATAGTAAAAAAAATCATTTCCAATGCATTTTTATAGTAAAAACATTTCCAATGCATTTTCATATTTCTAATGAATATAAAAAAAATCATTTCCAATGCATTTTATGGTGAAAATCATTTCTAATGAATTTTTTATAGAAAAAAATCATTTCCAATGATTTTATAGTAAAAAAATCATTTCCAATGCATTTTTAGTAAAAAATCATTTCCAATGCATTTTATAGTAAAAAAAATCATTTCCCAATGCATTTTTATAGCAAAAATCATTTCCAATGCATTTTCATAGCAAAAATCCTTTCCAATGCATTTTCATAATAAAAATCATTTGTAATGCATTTTCATAGTAAAAATCATTTGTAATGCATTTTCATAGTAAAAATCATTGCAATAGCATTTCCAATGCATTTCATTTCCAATGCATTTTTATAGCAAAAATCATTTCCAATGCATTTTCATAGTAAAATCATTTGCAATGCATTTTCATAGTAAAAATCATTTGCAATGCATTTTTATAGCAAAAATCATTTCCAATGCATTTTCATAATAAAAATCATTTGTAATGCATTTTCATAGTAAAAATCATTTGCAATGCATTTTCATAGTAAAAATCATTGTCCAATGCATTTTTATAGTAAAAATCATTGTCCAATGCATTTTTATAGTAAAATCATTGTCCAATGCATGCATTTCATGTAAAAATCATTTGCAATGCATTTTCATAGTAAAAATCATTTGCAATGCATTTTCATAGTAAAAATCATTTGCAATGCATTTTTATGGCATATAGTAAAAATCATTTGCAATGCATTTCATAGTAAAAATCATTGTCCAATGCATTTTTATAGTGTCCAATGCATTTTTATAGCCAAATTTTTATAGCAAAAATCATTTCCAATGCATTAATTAAAAATCATTTCCAATGCATTTTTATGCAAAATCATTGCAGTGCGTTTTTTATACAAAATTCATTTCTCATGCATCTTTATAGTAAAGATTATGTCAGATGCATTTTTATAGCAAAAAATCTGTTCAATCTGCTACTATAAATTGCTATATATCCTACATGAAAAGCCTACAAAGCCAGGCCAAGGTGTTATCAAAATAGGGGAGGGAGGTGACTATTGTGGTCACTGTGTGTCAAGAGAATCGTCACAGAGTTCAACGAGAGTGTCAATAGAATTGGCAAATTTTAACAAGAATCCATTTAAACAGAGACATTTATGTAGACGATCAGTGTCAAATGTGGGAAGAGAATGGTAATAAAATGCCAATTTGAAGGAGAGGAAAGCAAACACCTACAGAACGCCTGACTATAATTGCAACCACAAGAGGAATTGAGCGTTAAGTGACATAAGTCTTTAGTCCAGTGATTGTAGTCCTATCGATTTACCAAAGTAAAGCAATCAGAAATTCAGTCCTTTGTCAAGCCAATAAATTGTGGGAAGGCTATATTACACATATTTACCAAACACCACTCCGCAATAGCAGGGTGTGACACAAGGTCAATTTTTTAAGCAGGTTTGAATTCAGTTTTCATTCTCCTAGACTTGGTTATCTCAAGGTTAAAAATCCCAGTCTGCCTTACTATTTACCCATAGCTGGAAGAAAAATATTTGGATGTATACCATTCCCAAGGCATTAGGCACTATGTGAAATGCAAACAGCCTCGTCCCGGATTTGAATTTATCTCACTATGTTCATTTCCTCGGTTTTGCCACATTTGGCCAAAAATTGACCAGAAAATCTAGCAATTTCAGTATTTAAACCAGGGAACTGTGTCATTTTATTTTATCAAATGATGAAATTATAACTAAAGTTCAAATTAAAAATATACCCCCCCGCCGCCACCATTGCAAAACCAAGGATTTTTCGGAGCATTTTTGTCTATGATCTTTGATGCCATTTCCTCAAAAATTGGTAAAAATTCAAGATCTAATTTTTGGTATTTAACTTTTGGTGTTTCATGTAATTTGATATTTTAAAAAAGTGAAAAATCAACCTACACTTTATTTATATAGAGTGGGATGATAACCCTACACATTATATATATATGTGTATATATATGTGGTGTGTAGGGTTATTAGATAAAAGATATTAAGCTAAAGGCTTATTCATCTTTATTTTGAAATCCTAAACCCGATCATTAGAGAAAGCAATGTCAATATACACATAGGAAAGGCATGAACTGCCATTGCCAAATTATCAATTGTATGAAATCTGATTTCTTTGATAAGGTAAAGCTAGAATTGATCCAAACTGTAGCTGTGTCAGTGCTACTATATGACTGCACCACTTGAAATTTAGCAAAATACTTTGGTGGGAACTACATAAGGATGTTGCATGTTGTCTTGAACACCTCAGATGCTAAAAACAATCTCTTTGGTCTAATGCTAGTGAAAAGGGATAGACTCCCTTGCTGATACCGACATTAGTCAACTACAATGGCTTTACTTTTACTTACTTTTATGATTGATGTGAGAAGATAATAACAATTGATAATAATAATGCATTTTTATAGCAAAACCATTTTCAAATACATTTTTTTAGTAAAACCATGTTCAATGCATTTTATAGTAAAATCCGTTTTTTTGGTTAAGAGGAAAGAGGAGGAGAAGCTCTCAAAGTAGTTACAACTAACCCGAAGAGAGCTCCTTAGGTTTAAATTCAGAATTTCCTTCTCTTATAACCGTTGCCTTACCAAGGTTAAAGAGCCCAGTCTGCCCTATATTTACTCATAGCAGGAAGAAGAATAGTTGGATTCATACCTTTCCCAAGGATATTAGTGTCATTTGAAATGCAAAGCATCGTCCAGAATTTGAACTCATCTATGTCCATTTCCTATTACGATAACCATTACACCACGGTTCTAACAAATGCATATTATTATCCAAATTATTTGTGTCACTTGTCAACAGGTAACCCTTATCCACCATTTTCATTTAACCTATGTTTACAAAACTGAGCTTCTTGGTTGCCTTAAATCATAAGAGTTTGTACAATTCCCATTGATTCCCATTCCTACCCAATCCTGAAGAAATCCCTGTATAATTGCAAAAAGTCAGACTTACTTTAAATAGTGCTCCATCATGACAGTGCCAGACAATTCCTTCAACTGCCCCATCCGACTGAGAGGTAAGCCAAGACAACAAGTCTGTTCGGCTGATTGGACCTTTGTAAGTGGCTTTTATGGAACCATGAACAACAAGAAGATGAAATGGAAACTTCTTATTGCCCAAACCTAAAAGAGATCACAAAAGAAAAAAAAGTTTTCATTAATGGAGGAGAATTTTTTTTTTTTTTAATTCAGTTAGCTTAGAGTCAGTTAAGCCACAAGACGTCCTAATGTAAGCATGGAGTGGCTTCACTCCCAGCATGCAATTGAAAAAGTTCTGGTTCTGAAGTTAATAAAAATAGGAACACAACAAAATATATGCTTTTTTGTGTCTTTATTCTTGTTTGGTTATCTATCTATACATATATATAAAGGACAGTTGTGTATATGTGTATGTCCAGAGGAAACTTTGAAAATAAAACAATTAATGACAGAGTAAATATATATATATACATTCACTATCACCAGGGCTTGGTTTTTGAGCAAAACTAATGAAGATTTTATTTATTATTGGGAAATATGTTTAAAAATAAACATTTGCATAGTAACAGAACGTAATTGAAATATGATGTTGATTGATTGAATTAATCACCTCATTTATATTGTTATTTTTTTTAAATTGTAAATTATTGAATTAAAATTTCTTACTATATTGTTATACATTTACATGGGGATTAACTTATGATAAGTAATAATGGATCTGCAAGACTAACATTTTAAAAATCCCCCCTCTATCCAGGTGATGCCAGGTAGCCACTTCTAGTACATTAAGAAAGTTGTCATAAGAATTGTCACTGTTCTATGAATCATTATATGTTGTTGTTGTTGTTGTTTTTTTTACGGCATGTCAACCCATTTGGGTTATTTTATGCTGAAGACATTTGTTTTATTCATTCTTCATAGGTATTAAATTTTTTTGAACACATTTTTTTTTATTTAACCCATAAATGGAACCCTAACAGGTACTACCACTCCAGGTCAGAGTGGACCTGGGAACAAGGATGTTGAATAGGTACTCCACATTCCCCAGAGCTAAAGAATTGGAACTTCCAAGGGCAATAGGGTTGGGACAATTATATAGGTGCTAGGGCTTGACGTGACCAGCCAATTGATCAGAGAGGGCCTCTCCAACTGCCTGTCTAGCCTAAGTAAAAACCAAAGAAGAGTATTGCATGTCATGAACTGCTCAGCCACCATGATTCCATCCTTAAGCATCACGGGTTGCTACCCATGGTCAATAGGTGGCCCTATTGGAGAAAATCATATGTGTACTATGATTTATAAATCATGTAACTTCAATATATCATTGCTTATAAATAAGTAGACCTCCTAACAATTTTTTTATAAAAAGTTAATTTTTTCAAAACCAAAAATACCAAGACTTTATGATTTCCAGTGAAATATTTCTCTGAATGTTTGAGATGAGGCTTGATCATTACTATTATCTGTATAATCATCAATAGTCCGAATAACGCAAATAATAGTATTCCAGTGAAATATTATACAATGAAAATGGACATTATTAGGTATTATTCATTGTCAAACTCTCAACATTTGATCAACTGATTTCAATCAAGGTTGTAAACCTGAAAAATAAAAAAAAATCAATCTCTGACTTTGTGGCTAGACTTAGAAAAAAAAATTTCATAAATATCAATAATAAAGTTATTTTTTAACTACTATATTTCTATATTTTTGGTTAGTTTGGTAAGAAATAATACCTAATGTCAGTTTTGATTGCATAAGTATTTACCCAACCGCTCCACCATAGGCAGGTCAATTTTTAAATGAAGTAAAGCTGGTTCGAATTTTTTTTTTTCCTTCTCCTAAACTAGTTGCCTTACCAAGGCTAAAAAAGAACAGTCTGTTTTGGTATTTACTCATAGCTGGATGGGAGAAACGGATGAATTCATCCCTTTTTCAAGGGTATTATTATAAAGCGAAATACAATCAGCTTCATCCAGGATTTGAACTTGGTCAGCAATTCCATTTCCTGCAGCTTTGTCAGGGGTGAACTTATTTATTTGGTTTGGTTCCTTTGTTTAATGGCATATCAATGTTTGTGGTTTATTTAATTCCAAAGTCATCCTTGTAGAAGATCAGTAGTAGTACTATTTAACCCATAGCTGGGGGATGAGTAGGTTCATACCTTTCCCAAAGGGATTAATCTGAAAGTAAGCATAATAAGAACTCGCTTACTATGATGTTACAGTCCAGCACTTTAGCCACTACACCACAGGACTCTCCCCCTCTCACCAACATTACTCAGCCAAATATGAATTCTGAGAGGTATGCATCCTGCGTCCCTGATGCACAAAAATCTATAAGGACGCTGTAAAATCGTATCCATGTGTTGCAATGTTTTTCTTTTTTCTTCCCTCACCATGTCAAGCTAATTGTAAATACATTTCAATAGTTTCTTAGAAATTAATTACACAGGATAAGTTGGGACCCTTAAATTTTCCCAGGGACTCATTCAAAGCAAATATGTGCATCCAGGACACACTAAATCAAAAAGCTATCAGCATCACTGAATATCAACTGAATATTTTTACACATGTTCATGATTTGATCAACTGATTTCAATTAAGGTCACCAACCTGAAATTTTAAAAAAATCTATCTCTTGACTTTCCAGACAGACCTCATATTAGACCCTTCGGCATTGAAGAAAAAGTCAAAACTACCCGTGCCTCCAGACATTACCAATGAAATATATACAAGTTAGGTAATCACGTCTATAATGTATGGTCAATAAGAATACTTAAGAAAAGTACAAAGAGAACAGCAGTATGTGTATGGGGGAGGGATACGGAAGAATCAAAATGGCCAAAATCTATTTCAGCCATTTAGTTATCCATCATGTATTGAACAGACGCAGACAGACCATACCAGAGGCAAGGATTTTACCGTCTTCTTCAAGACGATAGAGGGTGGCTACATACTTGCATTGGAATAAAATGCTGATAGACTATTGATTATTTAGCAGCAGCAGCAGCCATTTTCAAAACCAGTTTCTGTACAATAGTAGCTTTCTGTCAAATCAGTTACATACGAAGGTAGAGGGTGGGAGAGCTGGGGGGTAGCATATTCTAAAGAAAAGAACAGACGATTGGGTAGTATTCATCGGCAAGTCAGGACGAGGAGAGGAGACGAGAGAGTAATTAGTAGCTATAAGGAATACGATTGGTGGTTTCTGCAAAGCAACATGGATGGTGGAAGTTGTGTAGGAGGAGGGGACGACCAGGATAAGGTAACTCTAGACCGTTCATCTTTACTTACATCAACTTTTAAGCATTCAGTTTTCTATTTAGAAGATCATTATTAGAAAATCAAGTTTCTTTATACATTGCTTAAAGAAATAGAATTTGATATTTTATATGGAGAGAACGTACTGATTGTATTATATGAGGCATGTCCAAAAATGTAAAGGTAGTAACCCAATACTTTTATTACTATACAAATATAACATTGTGAATATGTTACCAGCACTACTATGTTCCTTTTCCATGTAGATTGATAACCATTACATAAGTAGCACCTTCTTTACTGCCTTTCAGTATTGAAGTCAGTAAGTCTACTGTTGGTTTGAATAACCGCTGTCAGGGAAAATTCTTAGTGTAGTACTACAGTTACTGGGGATGTTTATAGCCCGTCTGGGATCCGGATTTGGTGAAAATGGGATTACAGATGCATTTATCTCCGTTAATTGGTCATCATTTCTGGATGTGAATGTGCCCGTTGTTTGGTCAAATGTGATGTCGGCTATGAGAATATCCATGGGAGCCTCATCACCTTCGAAGCTTTTTACTACTGCTTGGTGATGTTCCTTCTTTGTACAGCACACTGTTGAAAAATGGTTTGGTTTCCTACAGGTGTTACATATTTGACCCCATGCTGGACACATTAAATGGCGGGCACCTTTTCCAAGAGTGCCGTGTTGGTGGCTACCACAACCCATGCAAGCTTGACGAGAGGTTTGTTCAGCAATGCTGTTATTCAAACCAACAGTAGACTTACTGACTTCAATATGGCACTGCGAACAGGATTCAAACCTGTGAGGGAATATTCCATTGGAATCAAAATCCAATGGGATATTCCCTCACAGGTTCAAATATAACATTGTGAATATGTTACCAGCACTACTATGTTCCTTTTCCATGTAGATTGATAACCATTACATAAGTAGCACCTTCTTTACTGCCTTTCAGTAACTATACTACAAGCACCTCCAAATAAACATATTCATACGTGTTGGTTGGATGGGTTTTACGGCATGTCAATTCATTGGGTCATTTTGTGCCGAAGACGTTTTCGTTTTATTCATTATTGTTGGCTACTCAATTTGTTTTAAACACATTTTTCTATTTTACCCATAGATAGGACCATAACAGGTACTACCACTCCGGGTCAGAGTGGACAATGGTAATAAAAGGGTGCTATATATGTGTGGAGGCACATGGTGTAATGGTTAGAATCATAAAAAATGGACTTGTCAACCCAAGTTAAAATCCTGGACACTGCTGTTTGCATTTCACATAGCACTAATATCCTTGGGAAAAGTATGAATTCAACTACTCTCCCTCCAGCTATGGGTAAATAGCAGGGTAGACTAGGCTCTTTACCTTGGCTAGGTAACCAGTCTAGGAGAAGGAAAACTGAATCTGTTAAACTCTGCTTAAGAAATTGACCCTGTGTCGCATTCTGCTTGTGTGGAAGGGTTGGTATATATATATATGAGGAAAGAGGATTGGAATAAATCCAACAGAATGTAGTAGAGATATGAGGAACACAAGGACAAAGCTCAGACAAACATATATAGGATATATTTCGTTAGAGCTTTGAGGTCGGCATCATCAGTCATTTTATTGGTATATATATATATATACATATATGGTGGACTCTCCTATCGAGAATGATAGATGAGGGTCAGCAGTGAGTGAGTGAGTGATATATATATATATATATATATATTCATGCTAACAGCACAAATCGAGGATGATGTTATATATATATATATATATATATATTATATAACATCATGATCAAGTTATGCTGTTAGCACAGATTGCTATAACTCTTTCTTGCCAACCATTCCTATCAGCCATCACCTCTGGTAGGTCTTTCGTGTAAAGCTCATTGATGTAGGTATGCTCCTCCCCTTAAAGCACTTTGGAATGTTGAATGGAAGAGTACATAATCAGGTAAGATCATGCTCCCTTTAAAGTGCTTAAATTCTGTATTTCATTTTTATATTAAAGACATTTTTTATTCTATCAGAATTCATTCATTAAAGCATTGTCTCTCATCTTTTTTTCCTGGGCATCATCATCATCATCATGTCTCACTGTTAGCATAGATTCCTATGACTCTTCCTCACCAATCATCCCTATCAATTATCACTGTTGAAGTGTGTTAATATACTGTTGGTTTGAACAACAACTAACTAAGCACAACTAAATTTGTGCCCAAAGCAGCTGGTATTTAAGGATCTCAGGAATGTTCCATTCATGCATTTAGGTGATTCCATTTCTTGAGTCCTGATTGGCTGCTTGGTTTCAGTGGTGTTATGGTACCAGATAAATAATCTACCATTCTGCACTAGGCTTGCAACAATGCAGAATCTATATTCAGTTACAGCTTGCTTGTTGCTTTGTCTGCCAATTTCACCATGATTGAAATATTGCTTCTACAATAGCCACTGGCAGGTCTTCTGTACACCATTCAGAATCCACACAGAGCTGATTGATGTAGGTTTTTGCTGGTCAGCATACACTGGTGTGGTTGGTTTGGTTTGGTTTGGTTTGTTTTACGGCATATCAACCTCAGTGGGTCATTTAATGCTGATAAAGTTTTGAAATAAATCAATTCTTAATGGATAATACAATTTTTTTATAAATACATTTTTCTATTTAACCCATAGATGGGACCCTAACAGGTACTATCACTCCGGGTCAGAGTGGACCAGGGAGCAATGGTGATGAAGGGGTGCTCCACATTCCCCAAACCTCCAAAACTGGAACTCACCATCAGATAGAGTTTAACGTCATTCCCAGGATATGTAGACCCTCAGCCACCGCCTTCTAGCACCCATATGATAAAAAGGGGATGGGGCTTGCTATAAGGGCAATAGGGTTGGGGAAGACATATAGGTGCTAGGGCTTGACGTGACCAGCCGATTGATCGGAGGGGGCCTCTCCGACCGCCCGTCTAGCCCAAGATAGGGCCAAAGTGGAGTATTACATGTCATGAACTGCTCATCCACCTGGGCTCTATCCTTAAGCATCACGGGTCGCCACCCACAGCCACTGGTGTGTCCATGTGTAGGTGTCCACAGCAGAATGTCACATATAAGTTCGTCCTTGCTTCTCCAGCAGTGTCCAGCATGTCTCATTCGTCTCTTGAATGGTTTATGTAAAAATGCAAGACCAAAATAATTTGAAATTCATGTAATATTGAAAATATGGAACAATCAAGATTGTATATATTTACCAACCTCTCCGTACGAGCAGGATGTGACACAAGGTCAATTTCTTAAGCAGAATTTAAAAAGTTTTAAATCAGAGTTACTTTCTCCTAGACTGATTAAATCATGAGATTGTAAATTGTGTTTAACCAGAATTCAATTTATTTTGCTCCGATGAAATTTCTTACCTTTCCAACCTCTTCCATCAGAAGATTGCAGTATTTTGGAGAGAGGCAGAAGAGGACATGATGTTGAAAGACCAGAAACTCCCTAGTGAGCCAAGCAATGACATCATCGATGACACCCTCCAAAATGTAGTAAGGAGCATATATGTAAAAATTAACTTTTTAGTTAATTTTTTTTCTTTCAATCTCCTATTTTATACATGTACCGAGCAAGTCTCCGCATGGTTGTTATGTATCCCTGGGTCCAATATATAAGAATTCATGAACTATTTGTAAAATACACAGAGCAATCTGGAAAGGAGGCAGCCTAGTAACATATCAGATATAATGTTGCAAAACCCGAAATCTGTAAGGATACTGGTGTAACATCACTAATGACCTCCTTTAGGCAATGTTTAACAAGAAAATAATGTGAAATGGTTTGGTTTGTTTTACAGCATATCAACCTCAGTGAGTCATTTTAATGCCAACAAAGTTTTGAAATAAATTCATTACTCATTTTTTTTAATAAACACATTTTTCTATTTAACCCATAGATGGGACCCTAACAGGTACTACCAGAGTTTACTAAAGTCATTCCCAGGACATGAAGACCCTCAGCACAGCCTTCTAGCACCCATATGATAAAGAGGCTTGTGGGTTGCCATAAGGTCAATAGGGTTGGGGCAATTATATAGGTACTAGGGCTTGACATGACTAGCTGATTGATCGAAAGGTCTAACCCGTCTAACCTAAGTAAGGTCCAAAGTGGAGTGTTGCAAGTCATGGACTGCTCAGCCATGAGGATTCCATCCTTAAGCATAACAGGTCACCACCCACAGCCAACAGAGGTCAGTGTATTCTAAAGCCACAGCCAACAGGGATGATATGAAATTGAAATATGAAATCAGTTTCTGTCACTGAATGATTTTTACTTTCAGGTTATGAGAATCAAATTTTGTTTATTGGATGGTGTGATTGGAACGTGTGGCCAATCGAATAGCCAATGGCCAGTTTGGATTTTAGCTAGATCAGCAGAGCATTTGCCTAGGAATCACAAAGTTCTGAGTTCAATACCAGTTCTTGTCAACTCAGTTCATGAGTAGCACAAATTGGGTAATCTGATCTGTGCGATAAAGCATCAAAAAGCTGACAGTTGATATTGCACTCTACTTCAGCAAAAACAATCTTCCTGGTCTAGCACTAGGGAAAAGGGGATAGACTCCCTTGCTGCATGGCTGATACCAACAATAGACCACTCTGCTGTCTTTACTTTTTCTTTTACTAGTTAACCCTTATGCCCCTGAGATATCAGTTGAAATATTACTGAAAATATAAAACGTTGTAAACCATAAATTAAACAGTCTGTAATTATGTTAAATGACTGATTATAACATTTTATGGGCAATAGCAATGTAGACATGGGTATTTCCCAGCTCGATGATATGTATTTCTAGGGGGTGGCACAAATACCAGCTGCTTGGATTCTAAGAATTTCTGGTGTGATTAAAAATACAAAGAATAAGAATTTAAACAATTTTTTTTTTTTTTCAAACGTTGAACATTTAATTTAATATTTTCGATGATCTTCAAATGTTCCCAAAAGAAGAAAAAGAAATTAAAAAGGCCTTCAATTTGGATTATTTGAACTATTGTCCTCATCTTTATAGTTATCTGGTCTTCAATTTGTATACTACCTCAGTCCTATCAGTCTAGGATTTGGTCAAGGCAACATGCAACATCCTATTGCAGCTCCCATCTAGCTTATTCTCCAAGTGCTTCATTAAGGTCCATGTAGTGCTGCCATACAGTAGCACTGAGATGGTTACAGTTTGGAAGAATTATCACTTTTTCTTATCAGTGAGATTAGATCTCCATATGATGGATAATCTGTCTATAGCAGTTCATGCCTTTCCAATCTATGCCTTGACATTGCTTTCAGTAGATGAGATATTACTACCTAGGTATGTGAAGTAATCTGCTAATTTCAGGGGCTTATCATCCAGTGTGGAGATGTCTCCATCTTGTTTAAAACATGAACATTTTATCTGAGTTCACAAAGATTCCAATGTCTCTTGCTGCCTTCTCTTTTCTTATGCAGCAATCATTTGGCTTGAGCACACATATATTTGCAAGAAGCCCTGAGAATCATCATCTACCCTGCTAGTCTATATTGATAATTGAGAAGAGTGTTTTTTTATCTACCATAGCTGGTCACATGATTTGATGTACATATTTACCAACCCCTCCACACAAGCAGGATGCAACACAAGGTCAATTTTTAGGCAGAGTTTAACAGGTTTGAATTCAGAGTTTTCCTTCTCCTGCCAAACCAAGGTTAAAGAGCTCAGCCTGCTCTGCTATTTACCCATAACTGGAGAGAGCAGGTGAATGCATACCTTTCCCAAGGGTATTAGCGCTGTGTGAAATGTAGTCAGCCTCGTCTACAAGTTTGAATTCAGAGTTTTACTTTCCTAGACTAGTTACCGAACTAAGGTTAAAGAGTCTAGTCTACCCTGCTATTTACCCATAGCTGGAGGATGAGCAGGTGAATGCATACCTTTCCCAAGGGTATTAGCGCTGTGTGAAATGTAGTCAGCCTCGTCTACAGGTTTGAATTCAGAGTTTTACTTCTCCTAGACTAGTTACCGAACTAAGGTTAAAGAGCCTAGTCTACCCTGCTATTTACCATAGCTGGAGGAAGAGCAGGTGAATGCATACCTTTCCCAAGGGTATTAGCGCTGTGTGAAATGTAGTCAGCCTTGTCTACAGGTTTGAATTCAGAGTTTTCCTTCTCCTAGACTAGTTACCGAACTAAGGTTAAAGAGCCTAGTCTACCCTGCTATTTAGCTGGAGGATGAGCAGGTGAATGCATACCTTTCCCAAGGGTATTAGCGCTGTGTGAAATGTAGTCAGCCTCGTCTACAGGTTTGAATTGAGAGTTTTACTTCTCCTAGACTAGTTACCGAACTAAGGTTAAAGAGCCTAGTCTACCCTGCTATTTACCCATAGCTGGAGGAAGAGCAGGTGAATGCATACCTTTCCCAAGGGTATTAGCACTGTGTGAAATGTAGTCAGCCTCGTCTACAGGTTTTACTTCTCCTAGACTAGTTAGCGAACTAAGGTTAAAGAGCCCAGTCTGCCCTGCTATTTACCCATAGCTGGAGGAAGAGCAGGTGAATGCATACCTTTCCCAAGGGTATTAGCAGTGTATGAAATGTAGTCAGCCTCGTCTAGGATTTGAACTCGGGTCGACGAGTCCATTTCCTATGACTAACCATTACACCACACACCTCCATATGTGATTTGATGTAAACCTACTCAATTTTCTCTGCTTTATTATTGGTTTTCTGGAGATGATCAGATGCTAAAATGTTCCACTTCTTCAAACAAAGCAAAATTCAGATATTTTGTCTTTTGTATTCTTCCTGGATATCACCAGGTAGCCCTGCTTGTATTTTGCTAAAAAGAATTGAATGTTTAAAAATATTATTTAAGAAAAAGAAAAGAAAATAAATGAAAAAGAATGGAACAATAATTGAAAAAACAAAAAAAGTGGGAGGAGGTAAAAATTCAATAATAGCCAGCCATGGGGATTTGCAAATGCTGGAAGAGCCAGCTAAAATGTCTGACATTCTGAAGGGTACAGCGGGTCAGAGAATAAATTTTGATTATCAGAAAGAGAAGAGCAAAGTGCCAAGCTGCACAGACATTAGCCTCCAGGTAATTTATAACAATAGTCAGAGTTAAGACAATTGCAATAACCTCAAGATACCATAGACAGGTTCTTTTTTAACACCATTAGAGAGGGGGGTAGTTTTCACTATTCTGCAAAAAACTGATAATACAACTAATAGTATGTTTGACGGTAGAAATGGTTCCAAAACTCGCAGTTACCAAAAAGTCAACTTATACACAACAATTATATGCACAGGTGTTTAAAAAAAATTGATATCATTAGAAATAAAGAGTGCTCAATATCTGTGATAGAACATACAAGG
>CM042181.1:11955655-12101003 GCA_023376005.1 Doryteuthis pealeii
TGTATTACTTATATAAGTAAGCAAATTCCTCCTCTTTGATTTTATACACTATAGATCTTTGATATAGAAGAATCCTATAAATTCTTCTGAATATGCCTTGATCACTTGCACGGCTTTTACATTAGAGAATGTATTGAAATCACAAATGGATTTTACTTAAACAAAAATCCAGAAAAATCAATGACCGCAGCCCAATATTACTTAAGTAAATTTTACAAAAATCTGAATTCCAAAGATCAAATATCTTCAGTATGCAATCTGATAAAACCTCGAAAGGATCTGGACTGAAACAGAGAAAACCAATTTTAGCTATTTGATTTGACAGAATTTGGGGGGCTCCTGTGGTGTTCGTAGATGGGATGTAGACCTTGAGGGCTAACTCTAAAACCATAGACATTAGCAAACTGGAGGGGCTCATTAAATTGGAGCTGCAAGCCAGGAAATAACATGCAGAGATTTCCTTCACCTGCAAAGCAGAACATGAATATCATCGACTCAAGATACCATAGACAGATTCTTCTTCAACACCATTAGAGGGGGGGGGTGCATGTATTTTTCACTATTCAACTAAAAACTGATAATACAGCTAGTAGTCTTATTTTTGGTTTGGTTTGTTTTGTTTTACGGCATATCAACCTCAGTGGGTCATTTAATGCCGATAAAGTTTTCAAATAAATCAATTCTTAATGGATAATACAATTTTTTTATTAATACATTTTTCTATTTAACCCATAGATGGGACCCTAACAGGTACTACCACTCCGTGTCAGAGTGGAGCAGGGAGCAATGGTGATGAAGGGGTGCTCCACATTCCCCAAACCTCCAGAACTTGACCATCAGATAGAGTTTAACGTCATTCCCAGGACATGTAGACCCGCAGTCACCGCCTTCTAGCATCCATATGATAAAAAGGGGTTGGGGCTTGCCATAAGGGCAATAGGGTTGGGGCAATCATATAGGTGCTAGGGCTTGACGTGAGCAGCCAATTGATCGGAGGGGGCCTCTCCGACTGCCCGTCTAGCCCAAGATAGGGCCAAAGTGGAGTATTGCATGTCATGAACTGCTCATCCACCTGGACTCTATCCTTAAGCATCACGGGTCACCACCCACGGCCAACAGGTGGCCCCATTGGGGGAGTCTTACCCCTCTGCAGAGGTGCAGTCGGTGCATTCTAATGCCCAAGCCGACAGGGCGGACAGCTAGTAGTATCAAGATTGAAGCTGTATTTACCAAGATAGGAATGAACAATAAATGTAATATGCTTGAAGGTAGAAATAGTTCCCAAAACTCTCAGTTACCAAAAAGTCAACCTATACACAACAATTACATACACAGGGTGTTTTAAAATATTTGATATCATTAGAAATAAAGAGTGCTCAATATCTGTGATAGAACATACAAGGTGTGTCAAAAATATATCAAGATTGAAGCTGTATCTACCAAGATAGGAATGAACAATAAATGTAACGTTAATTTTTTTCAGAGTACAAGGTTTGTCAAAAAGTACAGCTTTTAAATCTGTTTTTACCAAGATAGAAGTGAAGAATGAATGGAATGTTAATTTTGCAGAATACAAGGTGTGTCAAAAAGTACCAAAAATCTCCTTTTTTGATAATACAGGTAATGGTATGCTTGAAGTAGAAATGGTTCCAAAACTCTTAGTTACCAAAACCTATATACAGAGATAAATTAGCAGAGTGGCCTATTGTCTGTATCAGCCTAACAGCAAGGGATTTGGTTTGATTTTGTTTTATGGCATATCAACCTCAGTGTTTAATGTTGACAAAGTTTTTTAAATAAATTAATTCTTAATGGATTCTCAATTTTTTTTTTATATACACATTTTTCTATTTAACCCATAGATGGGACCCTAACAGGTACTACCACACCGGGTCAGAGAGGACCAGGGCAATGGTGATAAAGGGTGCTCACATTCCCCAAACCTCCAAAACTGGAACCTCACCATCAGATAGAGATTAACATCATTCCCAGGACATGAAGACCCTCAGCCACTGCCTTCTAACACTCATAGGATAAAAAGGGGTTAGGGCTTGCCATAAGGGCAATAGGGTTGGGGCAGTCATATAGATGGTAGGGCTTAACATGACCAGCCGATTGATCAGAGTGGGCCTCTCTCTCTCTCTGACAGCAAGGGAGTCTATCCTCTTTTCACTAGCACTAGACTAAGAATATTGATTTTTGCTGCGGTGGAACGCTACACTTACCGTCGGCTACCCACTTTACCACAGATCAGATTACCCAATCTGTGCTACTCATGCGCTGAATTTCCAGGGACTGGTATCAAACTATTGCTATTCCAAGACGGGCACTCTACCGAGTGAGCTAAACCGTCCCATGTACAGAAATAATCTCTGTATATAGGTTGACTTTTTGGTATACACAGAGTGTTTTAAAAAAAAAGGATATTATTATAAATAAAGAGTGCTCAATATCTATGATAGAACATACAGTGGGGAAAATAAGTATTTCACACCCTGCTGATTTTCCGAGTTTGCCACCTTACAAAAATAAGAATGGTGTCGAATTTTCAGGGTAGGTCCGTCTTGAAAGTGAGTGATAGAATAGATTTTAAAATTTTAGAAAATCACATGATATCAATTTTTGAACATTTATTTGTATTTTATTGAAGAAATAAGTATTTCACCCCATAGCAAAATATAACTCAGTACTTGGTGAAGAAACCCTTGTTGGCAGGCAGGCTTTTCCTGTAGTTGGGTACCAAGTTTTTTACAGATCCCGGGGGAGATTTTGGCCTACTCATCTTTGTAGATCCTCTCCAAATCCTTTAGGTTTGTAGGTTGTTGTTCAGAAATTCAAAGCTTCAGCTCCCTCCACGGATTTTCTAAAGGATTATGATCTGGAGACCGACTAGGCCACTCCATTACCTTAATGGGCTTCTTCTTGAGGCACTCCTTTGTCTCATTAGCATAAATCCATATATATATATATATGAATGTATATATGTATATATATATATATATGTATATATATATATGTGAATTTAACATTTTGAAAAAACAATTAGTAATTATTATCTGCTGACAGAATCTGTTTCGACCACTTAGTAGAAGGGTCATCATCAACGAGCAAAGCATATGAAAGAAAGAAGGGATAAAAAAACGTTGGAAGAGAATAGGGGGTACAAACACACGCTGGAATGCTTGAATTTTTTAAAATGCGCATACTGTTTCAAAAATAAAATAAATTTTATTTTTAAAAATCAGAAGCATGAGTTTATTTTTGGATTAAAAATGCTTCTGATTTTTTAAAATAAAATTTATTTTATTTTTGAAACAGTATGCGCATTTTAAAAAATTCAAGCATTCCAGCGTGTGTTTGTACCCCCTATTCTCTTCCAATGGTTTTTATCCCTTCTTTCTTTCATATGCTTTGCTCGTTGATGATGACCCTTCTACTAAGCGGTCGAAACAGATTCTGTCAGCAGATAATATTTACTAATTGTTTTTTCAAAATGTTAAATTCATTCTGTCGGATTAATTTCCATTTATTTACACATATATATATGTATATATATAATATATATATGTATATATATAATATATATATATAAATTGATATGTATATATATAAATAAATATATATATATATTTGTATATTGATTTTTTCAGTATATATATATATATATATATATATATATATATATATTCAGTGTCTCAGCTGAAGCAATGAGGTTTTCACTCAAGATTTCCCTGTACTTGGCCCCATCCATCTTTCCCTCGACCCGATGTAGTCGTCTTGTCCCCTTGGCAAAGAAACAGCACCATGTTCAATGTTTGGGATGGTTTTCTTGGGATCCAGCTCAACTTTTTTTTTCCTCCAACCATTATTTCGTAGTGGACTGAAATCATGTAGTGCTCACAAGGTACCCCTACTCAAGAAGGAACATGGACAGGCCCATGTGAAGTTTGCAATTGAGCACCTGGATGATTCTGAGAGGGTTGGGACAAAGTGCTGTGGTCAGATGAGATTAAATTGAGCTTTTTGTTATCAACTCGACTCACCAGTTTGGAGGAATTCAGACCAAGAACTTGTCAGTAACCAGATGTTGACTCCATGTCCACACTACCTTGACACACATATATGAAAAAGGTGATTTCCTAGTAAATCCTCTACATAACACCCAGTGTCCACACAGCTGATGAATGTAAGTTTTTGCTGGTCATTCAACGCTGGTGTGTCCACAGGAGAATATCACTTAAAAGTTCATCCTTACTTCTCCAGCAGTATCCAGCATGTCTTGTTCATCTTATTTGGATAATTTGTGTGATAGGAGGTAAGTGACCATACAATTACTTTTTATGAGATACTGCCTTCCAGGATTTGTTAAAGACAGCATCCTTGTATATTTATCATCTAGCTCTGGAGAAGGCAAAAATAGGCATTGGCCTTGATGTGAACTCAGATAAAACTGAGTTCATGTGTTTTAAACAATAGGGAAACATCTCCACACTGGATGGCAAGCCTCTGAAATTAGTAGACCAGTTCACATACCTAGGTAGTAATATCTCATCTACAGAAAGTGATGTCAATATATGCATAGGGAAAGGCATATGGAAAGCTGATCGCTTTGATAAAGCAAGAATTCTCTCAAGCTGTAGCCATGTCAATGCTACTGTATGGCTGAAACATTTAGATATATATATATATATATATATGTATGTATGTGTGTGTGTGTGTGTGTGTGTGTGTGTGTAAGTAGGAGAAGGAAAACTCTGAATTCAAAACCTGTTAAATTCTGCTTAAGAAATTGACCTTGTGTTGCATCCTGCTTGTGTGGAGGGGTTAGTAAATATATATATATATATGCAAGCATGGAGTTATGAAATAAACAAATATGCTTGTGTAGTTCCTATCTAGCTTTTTCTCCAAGCATTTAAGTCTAAGTGGTGCGGCCATACAGTATTACTGATACGGCTACAGTTTGGGACAATTTTTGCTTTATTTAATCAGAGATCACATTTCCATATGATCTATACTTTCCCGCTATATATATTGACATCGGTTTCTGTAGATGAGATATTGTTATTACTGCATACTGCTTCTTAAATTTTTTTCTAATGTCTGCTTCTGTCGTTTTCATCTTCTACCTGATGTTTTTTTTCTTTCTATCAGGTTTCTGCTATTCTAACAGTGTTCTTTTTGGGGGTAAGACGTCTCTCTGTGGGTACCATTTTATTCTTGTTATTTTCATGATTATCAGCGACAAACCCAAGGACACATGTTTTTTGTGTGCACTCAACTCCACTAAATTCTAATTTCCCAATGTCGTCTGATCCCATGACTCTCTAAGCTAATGAGAGCCCAACTCCAGACAAACTCACATTCCGGACCTGTCGATCAAACCATTCAAATCCAACTCTGTTACTATCAATTTTAAAATTTACACTACTTTACCAAAATAATAGGCTATGCCTATCCATTATGTAACATTGTGCCTTATAATTCACTAAATATATGTCTGTCCATACACTTATGGCTCCACCATTTTTGGCCAATTTTCAACTAAATTTCTTCTTTTTTTTTTTTTCAATACTCACCATAGGGATTGGCATTAAAAAACGTTCCTATCAACTCAGCCGTGTGATCCACAATGTCCGTAAGGGAGACCAAGCAGATTTTTAATTGTCCATCTTCTTTTTGCCTAAAGAAAAATGAAAGAAAGAAAGAAAGAAAGAAAGAATGAAAATCTGTATATTAATCTCTAATAATAAATGCATATATCAGTGTGACACATTTTTTTAACTTTAACTAGAGGCCATGGCCCAACATATCATACCCTTTTGGAATCAGGCTAACTCTGTGAGCTAATTAAAAACATTCAGGCTGAATATAGACCCACAATCCTTCTCTACTAATAAATGTGAATGTCAGTGTATCATATCATTTTCAACTTTACGCCTAGAGGCCGTAGCTCAACATATTATACCCTTTTGGAATCAAGCTGACTGTAAGCAAATTAAAAACATTCAGGGCTGCCTTCAGACCAACAATCCTTCTCTAATAATAAATGCAAATATCAGTGTATCATATTTTTTCAACTTTACCCCTAGAGACTGTAGCTCAACATATCATACCATTTTGCCAAATCCATGAGCAAATTAAAAACATTCTGGGCCAAATCCAGGCCCATAATCCTGAAATTTTGGATTCCAAAGATTTAATCACTGTGATCGCTTTTTAACAATTTATACGTCTTTTTTTTTTCGAAGAATTTTTTTTGGTATAATAATATTTTTTCTAACTTGGAAATAAATATGTGTGATAACAATTCTTATAAGATGGAAATATATTTGGGAATAACTGAACACCCAATCAAGAGCTATTCACAGCAGCTAGGTTAATTGCTACCCAATAGGGTGGCTTTTAAGTTTATAATTCCCTGTTGATGTTTGTCCACAGAACTTGTTACAAACACATCTATCATCATCATCATGATGTTGCGCAATTAGCACGGATATCCATGACAATATCTCGCCAACTTTCTCACTGGGAGTTCCTCTGCGCAGCATTCAGTATCCTCGCAAATCCTTTCTGGGCGGCCCACACTAGCATGTCCATGTGTTGGCTTCCACAGGAGAACATTGCTTATGAGTTCGTCCTTGCTTCTCCAGCATGTCTTGTCTGTCTTACTCGGATGGTTTGTGAGATAGGGGGCAGGTGGCCGTACAGTTGCTTCCTTGTCGAGTGTTTGTTTCCACGACTTGTTCAAGATCGCATGCAGTGAGCTGCACAACACATCTATAAACAATTCATAATTATAGATGTTTGCATTCATCTCATGAAAACAATGTCAGAAATGAGAAACCATTTACTAATTCAGCTTTTTATAATCAAGTATAAAGAGATTTCCTTAAAAGAAATCCATAGGGGTCTTTTAAAAATTTCTCTGGATACAAAAGTTGAGTGAGAGATTTTTCTATTTTATGTATAGTTTTATCAAATTTAAGTTTTGTAGAAATTATCGAACAAATATCTTTGTAACTTTCCAAAATGCATCATTTCAATATGAAAAGAGATCATGAAATTATATTGAACCATTTTTATAAATCATTTTCATATACAAGTCTTATAGCAAAGTCATTTTCAAATGCATTTTATAACAAAATGATTTTCAAATGCATTTTTACAGCAATTTCATTTTAGAGAAAATCATTTTTAAATGAATTTTTATGACACAATGATTTTCTAAATTATTTTCAAGTGTATTTTTATAGCAAAAATCTTTTCAAATGCATTTTTACAGTAAAATCATTTTCAAATATACTTCTATCTTAAAAATGCATTTTTATAGCAAAATTATTTCCAAAAGCATTTTCATAACACACTTACATTGTTAAATATTTTTCAATGGTTGATTGATTGATTTTTATGGTATCTGGGGTTATTTATTTTTTAAATTCAGAATTGTCCTTCTCCTAGACTGGTTGGTTAGTTGGATTTTACAACATCTCAACGCTTGGGTTATTTTATGCTGAAAACATTTTTGTTTTATTGATTCTTGTTGGGTATTCAAATATTTTTAAAGTCATTTTTTTATCTATTTAACCCATAGACAGGACCCTAACAGGTACTAGCATTTCAGATCAGAGTGGACCTGGGAGTAATGGCAATGAAGAAGTAGTCCAGACTCCCCAGAGCTACAGAACATCACCACTAGATGCAGTTTAATATAAGACCTAGAACACTAAGACCCTCAGCCACTGCCTTCTAGCACATATATGATAAAAAGGGTTGGGAGTTTGCTTAAAAGCAATACAGTCAGGACAATCATATAGGTGCTAGGGCTTGATTTAACAAGTGGCCATATTGAAAGGGTCTTACCCCTTTGTAGAGGTGCAGTCACTGTATTCTACAGCCCCAGCCAACAGGGCTATATAACACGGCGAGTTCTTTTTGTTGGTGTCAATTAATTTTTAACAAAAGAGGAAAAGTGTAAAAGTTTTTTTATTAAAGGAAATTGTTTTGTTAAAATGAGAAAATCAAAATATTGTATAAATTTTGATTTTACTTATTGTGTTTACAGATACATGCAAAGGTGTCTGCAGGTCATTAAGGCGATATGTTTATCAAGCTGTCAGAAATCAAGAGGTAGACTTATTTTGGGGGATAGCGGATAGCACTGGTTAACCTTGTGACGATTGCAAAATTGCTATAATTTTTTCTATAAAAAGACGCTCTGAATTGGAAAATGTCAGTCAGACCAGAGGAGAGACCATTGAAATTGCTCAAATAAGAAATTTGTCACTTGCTGCCAAGAAAAACTTTGATAAAAGAACTGACAGTCCAGTCCACATTTGAATTACTCAATGCTAATTAGCATAGAACAAAATGCAAAGCAAAGCTCCTCACCATGTCTTTTCTCTCCAACCTAGTGTGTAAAACATATTCCTCTCTGTTATATATAATGATAAAACCATTGTTATTATTAAGGGTGTGTTTTCTCATTCTTAGAGTTGCCAATAACTACAGCAGCGCAGGTATTATCTGCATTATTCGGACTATTGTCCCCATTTTCATTGTTATTTGTACAATGTTTCATCCGATATGCCCTCCGGCCTTCTTCAGGTATTTCTTGTCGGACTCGGGAAGGCCGGAGGGCATATTGGCCGAAACGTTGTACAAATAACAATGAAGATGGGGACAATAGTCCGAATAACGCAGATAATACTTATCTTCAAGCCTCATCTCAAACATTCAGAGATACAGCAGCGCATTTCCACTGATCTTGACACAAAGACGCTCTGACCAAGTTGCATCGATCGCAGTTCTGTAGATCAAAGAAACACAACTTGGTCACAGAAGGTATCAACAGAGCAACTAGCCAGAGTCACATGTGGTAATCACGGAGCTGAGTCATTTTACCAGGTACCGTGACTGGCATAGGACCACAGCTATATCCTAGACTGGTTGTTCAACTAAACTTCAGGCCTTTTCCAAGACAATTCAGTAATTTGAATTTGGCTTACCGATTCCTGTTTTACTGCCAATATTCAATGCACCACCTGCATTTTAAACCACAATATTTACTGACATTGAAACATATTCTTAATTTTCTCTCCAAAGATGGCATTATCCAAAGAAAATAATCCCCCCCCCTCTTAGACAGACGCTGATTTTGTATTTTGATGAAGATACAAGCAATTTGGCAAAAGTACCCAAGACAAAATTTGAGATCAGCAACCCCCCCGCCCGAAATCTATTAGTGTAATCGACTTAGGTCTTCAAGTTAAGCTGCCAAAAATGTGGCTGGCATCAAAACACTGACAAATATCTCCCCATTGAGTGACGTCTGGAAATGAATCAGAAACGCTGCAAGCTGATCACGAAAATGTAGATGTGTTTAATGTCTTGAAGTAAAAGAGTAAATGGCAATTAATTTCTGAAAATGATGAAAGTCAGATGTTTAAACAATGGCCAATAAAAACTTTTTCTGATAGAAATGAGACACGTTAAATGACAGGTTAGAAAAAAAGAAAAGATAAATGACTTTGAAGATGATGATCTAACACTAATGATATTGGCCACCATTTTATTACCTGATCGTTTGATGGTGAGTCAAAAGTTTTGCAATATTTTGCAGGTTAGAAAAAAGAGAAAAAAAAAGATAAATGACTTTGAAGATGATGATCTAACACTAATGATATTGACCACCATTTTATTACCTGATTGTTTGATGGTGAGTCAAAAGTTTTGCAATATTTTGGTTATTTGAGACATAATTTGCCAATGTTATGTTATATATACCCCATCGTTGGGTATATAATAGATATGACATTATATACAAATATATTGATTGTTTGTTTGTTTGTTTGTTTTGTTTTACGGCATATCAACCTCAGTGGGTCATTTAATGCTGATTAAGTTTTGAAATAAATCAATTCTTAATGGATAATACAATTTTTTTATAAATACATTTTTCTATTTAACCCATAGATGGGACCCTAACAGGTACAACCACTCCGTGTCAGAGTGGAGCAGGGAGCAATGGTGATGAAGGGGTGCTCCACATTCCCCAAACCTCCAAAACTGGAACCTCACCATCAGATAGAGTTTAACATCATTCCCAGGACATGTAGACCCGCAGCCACCGCCTTCTAGCACCCATATGATAAAAAGGGGTTGGGGCTTGCTAATTTTATGCTAAAGACGTTTTTTTTTTTTTTTATTCATTCTTCAATTTTTTTTTATTTAAACAATTTTTTGAAACTCATTTTTTTTTATTTAACCCATAGATGAGACTGAAAATTTAAATGAAGACATATACAAAGTTGAACAATTTGAATGATAAAATGACAATGCCTAGACACTATTAGCATTTCAGTCTCAGAAAACTATAATACAGTTTTTGTGCCCCTGAAGTTACAGTGCCTCCTCTGACTGTAAAGTCCAATGTTAGAAAAACATTCTCGATCACAGATGTCACATGTGAAGGTTGTCCCTGAAGATGTTGATGTGCTGGCGTTTCTTCTGGACCTCCTCGCTTTATGGTGTTGCACCAGGGTGACTTTAGACATGAATAGTCCTCTACAGAGAACCTCCCTTGGTGGCGGCACACCAAGGGACCTCCCTTGGTGGCGGCACACCAAGGGACCTCCCTTGGTGGCGGCACACCAAGGGAGGTCCTGAACAAAATTTTCCCAGCTCGAAGGGACAATGACAAAGCACTTGAGATTGTTCTTGCAGACATCCTTGAAACACAGCTGGGGGGCGACCAATCTATCTTTTACCAGACGAAAGCTCTGCATAAACAGCCTAGACAAGTCAGTGCCATTTCTTAATACTTTTCATTCACTAGTTTTTTTAACAAAACACAGATTTGTGAAAGTGCAACAGCCTCTTCCTCACCAGATACAACTTCAAATTTTTTTTTATTTACAAAACTGAAAATTTCTCACTAGTTTAAGATTTGAGAAATGTCAAAGAAAATGTTAAAAGAAATACAACTTCACAGAATGTTTATATATATATATATATATATAGATAGATAGATAGATAGTATTACAGTGTGTACAGAATATAACACTGACTTATCCGATTAATACTTGTATCAACTAAATATGGGATTAACTCAATATTTTTTACCGGTAAGTCATTCCCTTTATTATATATATATATATCACAATTATCTGCAGCATTGAAACGGATCTATTTGACTCCTAGATAGGTCCCTAACAGGTACTGCCACTCCAGGTCCAAATGAACATAGGACATGATAAGGAAGGGGTACTCCACATTCTCTAGATCTCCAGAACTGGAACCTCACCATCAGATGTTTAGCATCATATCCAGGATACCTCTTTATGGGGAGAGCGATGCCTTACCCCTTTGAAGGGTATACAGTCAGTGTTATCTAAACTCCGCTGACTGGGGGAAATTCTTCTTTGTAGAGTTGCATGGTGTAATGATTATTTTTGTAGGAAATGGATGCAGCGAGACTAGTTCAAATCCTGGGGGAGACTGTTTGCATTTCACATAGTGCTAATACCTTTGTATGAATCCTACCATTCTCCCTTCAGCTACCAGTAAATAGTAGAGCAGAATGGGCTCTTTAACATTGGTATATGTTAGGGAGAGTTATCTCCCCCTAACGATTCAAACCAGAAACTCTCCAAAAAGGAGGAGGACAAAAATACTGACAGCACAGACAAGAACCGAACCCGGTACATGACACATGCGTATCCTACATCAAGCAGGAACTGAATCCAAAACCATCCCACTGTATTCCCTGTCAGTGAGAATAAATAAAACAAATATTGTTATTGTTAACATATTCCCTGTTTTTATTATCAATTCTGTATATCCTACATCTCGGGATACAACAGTATAGTAACCAGTCTAGGAGAAGGAAAACTGATTTCAAACCAAAGGATCTCTTTAATTTAGTTTTCTTCCTTCTCCTTTGTTTACAGTAAAATCACGCTGAAAGCACCGGTTCCCTCTTGATCACTGAAGTTAAGCAGCAATGAACCTGTTCAATACTTAGATGGGTTACCATTTAAGCAACAGCAATCCGATATCAAAATGACTTGATTCTGCATTAAATGACTCAAAGAGGGTTGATATGCTGTAAAACAAAACAACTGACCAACCAAAGGATCTCTCTTGTCGTTAGTCAAAAAACTATTTTGACAGCTCTTCCTCCTCCCTACCTCCTAACCCCTCCTGAATATGAAACTATTGATTCAAGTTTTTTGAGGAACTCAATTGAATAATTAACAACCAGGTCCTCGGAATCTGATAGGGTTAAATGATTTATAGGATTTTTCCTCTCCACAGAACATCAAGAGTTAATTTCATTTAGTGAAATATTTTTCAGTGTTAAAATTTCTCAATTAGAGTCTTAGCAATTCAATTTTATAAAACAACCACAAATCCGACAGTTGTGTTGCTCTTGTTCAAACTTAAATCAAATGGTGGTGGATAGAGGAGGGGAAGAACAGGGAGGAGGAGGAGGAGCTCTCAAAGTAGTTTTTGATTAATGAAAAGAGACCCCCTGTGGTTTGAATTCAACATTTTCCTTCTCCTAGACCAGTTGCCATACCAAGGTTAAAAGGCCCAGTCTGTCCTACTATTTACTGGAGGGAGAATAGTTGGATTCATTCCTAAAGTTAAAAGGGCCAATTATGTCCTACTAATTACCCATAGCTGGGGGGGCGAATTGTTAGAATTGTAACTTTTCCAAGGTTATTAACACTATGTGAAATACAAAGAGCCTTGTCCAGGATTTTAGCTCATCTCACCATGTCCATTTCCTACAATGGTAATCATTACACCACAGACTTTCCATAACAGTTAGTCTCACTGTGTTCATTTCCTTTGATGATAACCATTACACTATACACCTCCCATAACAATTAGTCTCTTTTGTTTAGTCATGTTCAAATGGAAAACATTTGAATTTACAAATTCCATCCCTGATGCTGATAACTTTTTAATTTAGTGCATCCTGGGATGCATGGATTTAATTCAAATGAGTTTATGGGAAAATTGATGGGTCTCAACTAAAGTTTCTTGATAAATTGTAGGGTTTTTATTTTTCAACTGGGGTAAGGAAATTGGAAAGTTTCCTTTGATGAAACAACTAAATCCATCTAAACCTTACCTTGTACCCCATCTAGTGTAATTTGTTTCTAAGAAAATATTGAAATGTATTTACAGTTAGTTTGAAATGGTGGGTGAAAAAAAAGAAAAACACCAGAAAAAAAAAGGTGTATTTACAGCAGGGTCAAGCAATACCCGAGTTAGGCACAAAGCCAGAAATTCTCTCGTGATGTTGGCAGGGGAAATTTCCTGTTTAATAAATGATGCTACTTTCTGCCAGTTAGCAGAAAACTTACATCCTTGAACTGTTACGGGTTCGTTGTGTGCAATGTATTAGGGTTTTGTATGGAAAAATTGCGTCCTTAAGTGTATCCCAGAGAAGCATGGATATGATTTTACTGCATTCTTTTAGATCTTTGTGTATGAGGAACATCAGATTCCTACCTATTAGAGCTAATACTCTCGAAGTGCAACACTGAGCTCGCCTGATACTCACCAAGTGCTACTTGATAGTTTTAGGCCTTCCTGACCTTGCTTAATTGTTGAGCTTCTTGCAACCTGAGCAAAATGTTTATGGTTGTTTCTGCTGCATTTGGCCCAGTTTGAACTCATAAAGCATAAGGTCTCAAATTAGACTACATTTCACGTTCATCTTGTGTGGCTCTCAAATCAAACACAGAGTGAAATAATGGACAATATATCAGTGCACCAACTACCACAATATTACCAACCCTTGTGGGTACCTTCCATTACTTGAACTGCTTTGGTGACTGATAAATGCACTGTAAACAGGCACATACCAAAATATTGCAAAACTTTTGACTCGTTTGAGGCAAACGCACATTAGATTTTGTTTCTATCAATTTTTTGTTGAAAAGTTTGGGTGTTTTGAATTTGACAGTTTTATTGAAAAATTAATAGTAAAATTTGAGCGATTAATGAAAAGAATTATGGTGCAATCTTTAAAATGTTATATATATATATATATATATATATATATATATATATATATATATATATAGTATCCAATTGCCACTTTAACTTTTCTGTCGCAGTGGCATCAGTAAATAATCCAAAAGTGCTCAATATATTAAAAATACAGAGCAGTAATAATACTAATAATATTATTAGAGGAAAAATAAAGGGTCTACCATGGTTTCAATAAAATTGAAATGATTTCATCAGGACCCTACCCTACGTTAACTAAGTTGATGTAATTCCTTAGTTAAATTAAAGATATTTTTCAGATAATAACGGTTGAACGCTATGTTATTTTTCTCTCAATTTTTGCGTGTGGCCTGGGTGCAAAAATTGAGAAAAAACAATGTATCATTCCACATGTGTATTCATTCCTTAATTCTCATTTCTGTATTGTTATTAATTTAATTCTAATTAAAAATAATAGCTAGTAAAAGCAGTTAAAATTTAATTTTAATTATATTTTAGGTTTTTCTAATCCTGGAATTTAATTATATTTAACTTTTCTTGTAGACAAAGGTAGCATGGATCATTTATAGATCTGCATGCATTTGATTTTCGTAGAATATTCCATTCTGCCATTGGTGTCATATTTTTATCTTTTAAATCCCAAATATATCTAGATAGAGTTGTTGCATTTCTAAGTTTAATATTAGTAAATGAATGCTTATGGATTGTAAATCTAGTTTTGAACTCTGTTAGTTTTAAATTCTATGTGGGATGCACAAAGTCGGAGTTCAAAACTAGATTTAACAATTTAAAAAATTTTTTTTTAATTCTTTTTTCAAATTAAAAAAAAAAGAAACAAAAAAGAAAAAAAGAGAGGGATATTAATAACAATAAAATTAACAATAACAAAATAATAACAATAATGATAATATTAGTAATGCTAATAAAAAATAAAATAAAACAAAAATAAATAAAGAAACAAATGTGACTTTAATATTTCTTACTGGAACAGCCTACCTTATACCAAAATAGGGGCTGTGTTGGAATATTTTGATATATAAGTTGTCCTGCAATACACCACCTAAATTTATAGACTAGGCAGGGTCACATAGTCTGTTCCTCCAACAATCAACAGCCATAATGTTCGGCTGATTGACTACTTAAACACTGATACTTTTCATAGTTCATTTGCAACCATTTGAAGAATAATTAAAGTTCCAATTACCGTCGAACTGGGAAGACAAGGCAACAGACGGTTGTAACTTAAATACAAACCCGAATGTCACAAAGTCTACTGCAGAATGACAGGATATATATAAGACTCCACAATGTCATTCAAATCAAGCAGTCAAGCAGTCAAGCAGAACTCAAGGAATGGAATGACCCAAATCACCCAAATTCATGAATGGGTCATTCTTGATTTCTATATATACCAACTGTCTTGGACACTGCTTAAGTTGTACTTAGTTAGCTGCTGTTATTCAAACCAATAGTAGACTTACTGACTTCAATACCATTGACTAGGAACTTATAATACTAAGGAGAACCAAAGGATTCTTTATCAAGGATTTCCGATGGACAAACCTAAACTATGACCCATAAAATTGTAACAGGTACTAATTAGACATTGGCATGGATTTTCTTCTATGAGATTTATTTTTAAATTTTTCTGAAAATGTCAGGAGATTTTTATTTTGCAGTATATTATTGGGGTTATAGAACATAATAGACATCTCATTCCCTCAGGACATCATAAGTTTGGTAATCTGAACATTAGCTACATAAATGAGAGTAACCTTTCCTTGTTCGTTTCACTTTGAGGAAGCCTTATGTTTTGGTCGGCCATTTTCATTTCATCGTAAATCTACACTGAAAATACGAATTTGTTTGAATCAATACAACTGCATGTTTTAACATGAAAATATCATAAAGATTGTTATTAAGAATAACAATTAAGTTCATTTCAAATAATGTGCAAGTACAATTAAGAACACATTTTATGATATTTTCATGTTAAATTTAGGCCTAACTAATCTTGCCCAATCATTGAGGACTAAGATTAGAAATATTTTTAACCATCTGGTTACTGTACTGTGATCAACTGTAGTATAGCGGGTCTTGTCAATGTGCCTCCAAATTCCCAGCACTAAAAATGTATTTGTGACGCGGCGATCATCTTGTCGATAAAAAAGGTACAACACGTGAGATATATCATCACAAGGGCTTAGCATTTATTTTCGGGCTCGTGTCGTAGCTCTGTTCGGAGAGGAGGAAAGGCAGAGAGAAAGAGAGAGAGGACACTGTTAAATTACTGTAATCCCACACTAGGGACCAGAGGCCCATCCGAACTCTACGCCGCCATAAAGCAAAAAGAGGCCGATCTTGTTGTTCCTCATTCCTTGTCACCACGTGACTTCCGCTTCCAATCGACACCCAACTTCCGGTTGACTTCCAATTCCTCGGTCAAATTCCCAGCAATCTGTTGTGTGTCCATTACTCCTTTTTTTTAACCTTTACTTTCTCTTATTTCTTCTTCCTCTCTTTCTATAGCAGTCCGCCCAAAACTCTGGACCTTCATAATCATGTTACACAACAGCACCTTCACTTTTTGCACAACAAATGCTCTTTTTTGCTTCTGTGACACTCCGTGCAAGGGCTTGACATGACCAGTTAACTGGTCATAGCAGGGGGCCTCTCCAACCACCTGTCTAGCCTAAGTAAGTAACAATCTTAAAAGATACCCAATGTCTGGCCCTAGACCACTGTGTTGCTCTCCCGTTTGATCCACAGCCATTTATATGATTTTTTCCATAACCTCTACCATGGATCTTCCTTCTAACCATGCCAACAATGCCAATACTTGCCACAGTGATTTGGCCAACAAAAAACCCCATCATCCAACTTCAATCAACTCACAATAAGTCTTCACCATCCTCAATTTTGGCATCGTTCCACAAGTGACTGGTATTTATTGAGTTCCTTTTTGTGTGCCAATACGATAAAAAAAAAAATCCTCCCAAAACATGTTTACTTCCCAAAATATTACTTTGTGTTATTGGAAAACATAATTAAATCTGGGTGTAATGTCGTTTCTGTTATGTTTTCATGGAACTTTAATTGTCCACTCTTATGTGCCAATCAGTAAGCGAACATTGGCAATTAGTCCTTACTTTTGAAAACTTTACAAGACCCTCCTCCTCCTCCAGCTCTGATGAAGTTAAGTACCCAACTCCCTCCATGCTGATATCTACAGGTACTGATGGCCAATACCACAATTTCTTCAATCACCTTGAGTACTTGGTCATGATGCCACTGGTAATGGTTTGCTGAGGTCCATTCTCAACTACCAATAAGTAACTGAAGATAGTCAATTAGTCCTTACTTTTGAAAAGTTTACAAGGCCCTCCTTCAGGTCTGATGGAGTTACCTACCCAATCACCAGGTATTTACTAGTACTGATGGCCGTCATCACCAATTCTGCAATCATTGTAAGGTTATATATATATATATAAGTAAAAGTAAAGTTGGCAGAGAGGCCTATTTTTTATATCAGCTGGACAGCAAGGGAATCTATCCCCTTTTTGCTATTCTAGACTAGGAAGATTGTTTTATGCAGAGATGGGGTGCCACATCTACCGTCAGGTCCCCACTTTGCCACACAGATCAGATTACCCAATCAGTGCTACTCATGCGCTTATTTGGCGATTCTGAGATAGATGCAACCAAGCTAAATCAGCCCCTTGAAATATATATATATACATATATATTTTATTATAGTGTGTACAGAAATAACCTACTCGAGTTTCACCATAAGGATCCACTGAATTATGATATTGATTAATTACAGCTAACTGCAGTTAGCTGTAATTAATCGATATCTTGATTAACTCAGTGGATTTAACCCTGAAGATCCTTATGGTGAAACTCGAGTAGGTTATTTCTGTACACACTATAATAATGAATCCGCTCAACTTATGTATTGAGCACTTTATATTTGTTATAATGCTGACTTATCCGAGTAACACTTATACCAACCAAATATTGAGACCAACCCAAGATTTTTACCGGTAAGTCATTCCTTTTACATATATATAAATATTCCCTTATTGACCAAGCCTTGTGATGTCCTCTACTTTCTTGGTCATTTCTGTTCTTGCTCTCACTCTTCTCCATGTTGATCTAAATAGCTTGACAATGTCATCTTATCATCATGGTACCTTTCCAAATAGTCGTTTCCAATCTCTTGGTGTTGCATAAGAGACAGGCAGAAGCTTATCATTTTTGTAAGGTAGTGTAGATTTTAAAATAACAATAAAGTAAATGGAAAATACATTGGTCATAGAGTTTGATAGATAGAGTATCACTCTGAGGTCATCTGGAAGCACCGATTCTTCCAAGAAGGTCACATGATCAGTGACTCTTGGAAAATAGATTAGAATTTAATCAGATAGACATAGTTATGTGTGTCTGCTTATTGCAAGTTGGCAAAGAATGTATCAGGAAATAAGCAATTTAGAGCAATAAATGCGTATACACAAAAATATGTCTCTGTGTTGTTTCCATGACTAAAATCTAAGAAAGATGAGATGCATAGAGAAGCAAAAAAACCCGATGGAAGAAGAAATACCATCCCGACATTAAGAAATAGATACACCCAGCCAAAAGATAATTTTAAAAGAATAACCTTCAATAGACAATGAAAAATAGATCTGAGAGGACTATGATAAAAGAAGTAATGTTGTATACCATCTTAACATACATATACCCATTTATACCCATGGCTGCTAGGGTAGATTGATTTTTCACTTTTTTAAAATATAAAATTTCATGAAATACCAAAAGTTATGTATTGGGTCAATTAAGTACTGATACCAAAAATTAGATCTTAAACTTAGATTTTTGAGGAAATGGCATCAAAGATCATAAACAAAAATGTACTGAAAAATCCTCAGTTTTGACACATTTGGGCAAAAAATTAATCAGAAAATCTTACAAATTCAGTATTTAAACCATGGATGTTCTTATTTTATCAAAATAAAATTAAATGACAAAATTATAACTAAAGTTCAAATTAAAAATATGTCCTTTATTGCAAAACCAAGGAGTTTTCAGCACATTTTTGTCTAACATATTTGATGTCATTTAGGTGTTTCATGTAATTTGATATTTTTAAAAAGTGAAAAAAATCAGCCTACCCTAGAGGCTGTATACATCTTAATCTTAATCTGTAATTCTGTAGTTGACATATTTCTTTTTGCTTTCTTCATGGCTTGGACTGGCTGAGTAGCAGTTTTTCTTACTTGGGCTGGTATCTAGCTATCCAACAGTCGATCCTCTGCTACCTGGCTGGTCTGTCTTCTTAAGATATTCTGATTAGCTGTGACGTCTTGCACTGTCATTTGTTTGTAGTGACAAATCAAGACACTTAACCACACAAATGTGAAAGTCCAGCTAAACATGTCTTCATTTGTCAGTGGTCAACTAAAAACTAATAATCTAACTAAACTATCTCTCTCATTCTTGCTTCACAAACAGGAAGAGAGGTCACAAAAGTGTTAAGCGCCATCAATCAAAATCTCTATTCTTAACCGTTGTTAAGGGTTATCTGTTATTTTGAATTCAAATAAATTCTATACACTAACCGTGCATATGTTGCATAGCGCTCGACTCAGGCCACAAAATCGTACATGTTATATACTGTTGCTGGGTCGTATGTGTTAGTAATGGAGTATAAAGATTCACACATAGACATATGTAGTAGTAAGACTTTTAACGTTTATTTCTTTCCCCTCGTGGTGGGTGCGTGTGGGTGGACGAGCTGGACAATGGCACTACGAATGTTGCAGGCTGGCGATCGGGAGGTGAACAGGGTGGGCGAGCCTCACTGCCCGCAGCAGCGCTCAACGGTCAGACTCCTTGTGCTCTGTTCGCCGTCTCCTATCTGACTGACTGTCCCCATTGACCGTGCTGTCTTTTGTATCTCTCAAATGCCTACACGTTTTCTTTGTTCGCTACCACCAGGACAAAGTCCTTTGTTATCTTCGTCATCCCCCCTCTTTTTAATTCAACCGGAAATTCCTATTTCCGTTTGTACAATATCCAACACATAACTGATAGTATACCCATCAATTATGCAACACTAAGAACTAAAGAAGCCATATACAATATTTTCCAAGTCCTGTTTTTGGTCTCTTGGTAGGTTTATTTCTATTTTGTTTTTCTTTTCTAATCAACAGGCGACAGGAGGAGGAAGGAGGAGCTGTCAAAGTAGTTTTGACTAACAAGAAGAGTGCTCCTTTGGTTTGAATTCAAAATTTTCCTTCTCCTAGACCAGTTGCCATTCTAACGTTAAAGAGCCTAGTCTACCGTATTATTTACTCATAAAGGAAGAATAGTTGGATGAATACCTTTCTCAAGAATATTAGAGCTATGTGAAATACAAACAGCAGAGTCCAGGATTTGAACTCATCTCACCATGTCCATTTGTTATGTCAGTAACCATTACACAACACACCTCCACTAATAGTGATAATGATGCCCATAATCACCAATTCTACAATCACCTTGAGTATTTGGTCATGATGCCACCCATAATAGCCATTCCCTAAAGTGTTCATCAAGGCAACTCTTAAGAATATGGTAAAGGGGATCACTCCCCACCCCTTGCAAACAAAGAGCATAACATTCATTCAATCTTCCTCCACATGAAATCTGATAATCCATGCTAATCCAATTATTTTGTTGAGGAGAAGGATTATTAAAAGGGATTAATAATTTATTAAAACTTACTTAAGCTGCAATGCAATTCCACCAGGTAAATACACAGCTGATAAATGCCAAAAATGTTGTCGACTGCTTACATCAACAGGAACCCAGCCTGACAAAAAAGAAAAGAAAACAAAACAAACATTTAATAACTTTTGGTTGGTTGGTTGGACTTTATGGCATGTCAACCCTTGGGTTATTTTATGCCAAAGACTTTTTTATTCCTTCATTAAACGAGGAACTGGAAAAAAATTCCGGTTGGTTGGATTTTACGGCATATCAACTTTTGGTTTATTTCATGCCAAAGACATTTGGTACGATTCATTCATTCTATGAGGAACTGCAAAAAAATGGTGGTTGGTTGGTTGGATTTTACAGCATTGTCAAACCATGGTTTATTTTATGCCAAAGATATTTTTATTTCATTCATTCTTATTGGGAATTCAATTTTTTAAAACTCATTTTTGATCTATTTAGCCCATAGATTGGACCCTAACAGATACAACCACTCCAGGTCAAAGTCGGCCTGAGAGTCATGGCAATGAAGGGGTACAGATGCAGTTTAGTGTCATATGCATTATGCCAAAACCCTCAGCCACCACCTTCTAGCACATATGTGGTTTGATTTAGTTGGTTGGATTTTATGGCATGTCAACCCTTGCTGGGCTATTTCATGCCGAAGACATTTTGTTTTATTCATTCTTATTGGGCATTCAATTTTTTTTTTCAAATTTTTTTTTAAACACATTTTTGTAAATTCATTTTTTTAATGTATTTAACCCAGAGATGGGAACCTAACAGGTTAGGGTGGACCTGGGAGTAATGGCAATGAAGAGTGACTCCACACTCCGTGTAGGTCCAAATTTTAACTTCACCATTAGATGCAGTTTAACATCATCCCCACTAAGACCCTCAGCTACTGCCTTCTATCACATATGATAAAAGGGTTAGGGTGTTTGCCATAAGAGCAATAGGGTTGAGACAATCATATAGGTGATAGGGATTGAAGTGACCAGCTGATTGATTGGAAGAGTATTCTCTGACTACCTATCTAGCCCAACTAAGGGACAAAATGGAGTGTGGCAATACAATAGCGCTGATATGGTTATGGCTTGAAAGAATTCAAAGCTCCAGAATTGGAACCTCATCATGCAGTTTAACATCATACTCAGGACTCAGCCACTGCCTTCTAGCACATATATGATATGGCTATGGCTTTAAAGAATTTTATGAGATCAGATTTCCACAGTCAAGTAATATGAGATATGCTGGACACTGCTGGAGAAGTAAGGACAAACTTATAAGCAACATTCTCCTTTGGACTCCTATACATGAACATACCAGTTTTGAAAAAACTACAAAAACTTATATTCATCAGGTCTGTATGGACACTGGATGAACTGGGATTGATGCAACTTGGTTGGAGTGTCTTTGTGACGGGTTGAGAAAGTAGAAATGAGCTGCCAGGATTGTTGTCAACTCTAACAAAATGAGGTAACCCACCATTAACAATAACAACGTTTTTATTCATATATAATGAATGAATACATTTTGCACACTAGGTCAGAGAGAAAAGACACGATGAGGAGCTTTGTGTGGAGTTTTGTTTTATGTGGACTTAGTTCTTTATGGAATTATTCTTAGTGGCAAAGTCTACTTCTCCTAGTGGCAATGTTCTTATTCCAGCAATCCTTAATTCCATGTGAGCCTGTGACGTGCTTCGTTTTTGGCGATCCGGACTCCAACTGTCCAGGTCTCTGACTGACTGTACACAACTCAGAGCGAGGATTTTCTAAAAAGAATTGTATCTATTCCTGTCATTGTGACATGGTCAACAAGTGCTAGCCCCGAAAAACCAAGGCTACACTTCTGACAGCTCGATAAACATGTCATCTCATTTGACAGCCTCAACAAAGCATATCAACTTTTAAGTCATTGCTGTAACCTTTTCTTCTATGTATAAACACAATACATAAAATCAGAATTTATATAAAATTTTGATTTTTGCATTTTAACAAAACCATCTACGTTAACTTAAAAAAAATAAATAAATAAATAAAAAACTTCTACACTTTCCTTTCTTACCAAAAACCAATTGATGCCAACAATAGAACCGATTGTATTATATGGCTAATACATATGGATGACATGAGAGGGAGAGTCAAGGGAATCAGTATTGTCATCATGACTTGATGATAAGTGAACACAACAGAAAATACAAATAAGGGGAGACTACTGTTTATTCTCAACTTTTGATAAGTATTTCTTTCAGTTCATTCCATTGTTTTTATTGTAACTCTTGGTTTATTATTAGAAATAATTTTGACTCGTATTATCCATGATCTTACTAATTAGTTGCTTTTTTATCACTACTCCCTCAGGTCACCATTTATAGTAGAAGAGGCACATGGTGTAATGGTTACTGTTGTAGAAAATGGGCATGACAAGACAAGTTCAAATCCTAGCACTAATATCCTTGAGAATGGTATGGATCCAGCTATTCTCCCTCCAGCTATGGGTAAATAGTATAGCAGATTGGGCTCTTAAACCCTGTTTAGGCCAGCAGACTAGAAGGAAAACTCTGAATTCAAACTTGTAAGACTCCACACAACAAATTGACCTAGTGTCACATCCTGCTTGTGCAGAAATGTTGGTATATATATATATATATATATAATTGAATAATCAAGACAAGCAAACTCGGCGAATACTGCGTACGAAGTGCGGAACACTGGACAGCTGTTTCAACCTAATAAGGTCTCATCAGCAGTGCATGCCTCGATCTATCACCTGATAGAGATCAAACTGGAGAACGCAAAGCCAGAGACACTACCTCTAGGCCACCGAGTTTGTTTGTCTTGATTATTCAATTATACCAAAAATTATCTCTATGTATATATATATATATAGTAATGTTTGAAGAATTAGGACAAATTAGATCTTATCATTGGCATTTCAGTCTCTGAAGACTATAATATGAATCGTCAGTAGAGTTTAACATAACATATATATTGTAGAAGAAAAGAGGCCTTACCTCCGAAAATGAAGCATATTTGCCCGGCATGCAAGAGGAGTGATATCTCAGAAAAAGAAACATGGCCACTCCAAAACTATAATTTAAGAACCAGGGGAATTAGCGAGATTAGGTTGAAACACATGAAAATTTCCCTGAGACTAGCCACACAATAAAAGAGCACAAGTGACAGAACAAAGGTTTTTTTTTGGGGGGAGGGGGTGATATGGTGCATGCACTTCATTTGTGAAAGGCTGTTGTAGTATTGTTGAGGATTTCAGTGTTGGAATTTTCATGTCGGACTTAATGATACAGATGTTTGATTTCTGCCTCCTAAATTCCTTGGATGTGAACACAATTATTCAACTCAAAATTGATTACCTGGGTGAATAACTCAACACTAGCAAAAAAACAACAAAAAAAAAACACTCTCCGGGCAGTGTAAAAATTAATTTTTGAAAGATATTGCCAGAGTGAGATGGAGTTAAAAATTCAATGTCATACAGTTTGTATCATAAGTAAATGAAATTAAATTTATTAAAGGAGTAAAAAAAAAAAAAATAAAACCATTCAAAATAGAAACTTAGTTTTGTCCCCCTCAAATAAAATGTGTGCATATATTAATTATTGATTAAATAATTATTTTCAATGTTTTATACATAAATTTTACACAAAATCGTAGGTATCTATTTATTTGTAAACTTTTTACTTAACTTCTTGTCGCCAAAAAAAAAGGCGAAAGTAAAAAATGATTTTTAGAATTGATTAAAAATTTCGCAAATAATATTTTCCATTAAAGTAATACAATTCTTCATAGTTTATATAGTTTATCTATTTAAATGATATATAGTTTATTCATTACAATGGAAAGGATTCAAACATTGAATTATAAGGAACAGTTTTTTTATTAATTTTATCAATATCTATTGTCCTGTATTCTATGTACTGAGGATTTTGGTAATTGTGATGTAAGCAGTGACATAGTTTTGGTTACAAACAAATAGAGAGCGAATCTCCATTATTAATAGAGATATATAGTTCTGGGTCTGACACTAAACTGTATCAGTTCCTGGTGCAATGGGCAGTGTGGTGTCATCCCTTTGTTGGCTTCATATCCAGGTCCACCCTGACTCAGAGGAGTTTTACCTCCCATCTACAGGTCAAATAGTAGATCTGTTTGAGATTATAAAATATCTACCCTTTAAAAATATTTGTGAAGATACTTTTTTAGTACTGTAATACAGAAATGCTGATAGGTACGCATCCTGCATCCCTGATGCATAAAAATCTAAAAGGAGGCAGTAAAATCGTATCCATGCATCCCAGTGTTTTTTTTTTCTTTTTTTATAGATATTACATGACAAGTGTTATACCCACAGGATTAAATTAAAAGTTTATGTACATTGATTCTTCTTAATTAAATAGGTAAACATTAAATAGCAGAGAATTGGTTTGTTTGGTTTATGGCATATCAACCTCAGTGGGTCATTTAATGCGATAAAGTTTTGAAATATATCAATTCTTAATGGATAATACAATTTTTTTATAAATACATTTTTCTATTTAACCCATAGATGGGACCCTAACAGGTACTACCACTCCAGGTCAGAGTGGACCAGGGAGCAATGGTGATGAAGGGGTGCTCCACATTCCCTAAACTCCAAAACTGGAACCTCACCATCAGATAGAGTTTAACGTCATTCCTAGGACATGTAGACCTGCAGCCACCGCCTTTTAGCACCCATATGATAAAAAGGGGTTGGGGCTTGCCATAAGGGCAATAGGGTTGGGAAAATCATATAGGTGCTAGGTCTTGACGTGACCAGCCGATTGATCGGAGGGGGCCTCTCCGACCGCCCGTCTAGCCCAAGATAGGGCCAAAGTGTATTGCATGTCATGTACTGCTCATCCACCTGGGCTCTATCCTTAAGCATCACGGGTCGCCACTCACGGCCAACAGGTGGCCCCATTGGGGGAGTCTTACCCCTCTGCAGAGGTGCAGTCGGTGCATTCTAACGCCCCAGCCGACAGGGCGGAGCAGAGAATTATTCACCTAATTGCTTAATGAATTCAGATCTTGATTGGTTTCCAAGGTAACCAATTATTGCAATTCTTTCATGACTGATAAATAAATTCCCATAGTAACAAATGTTATTTCTTTAGTTGGACGCATGTGGTGTAATGGTTAGAGTCATAGGAAATGGACTCATTGACCTGAGTTCAAATCCTGGACGAAGCTACAGTTCACATAGCGCTAATACCCTTGGGAAAGGTATGAATCCAACTACTCCTCCTCCAGCTATGGGTAAATAGTAGCGCAGACTGGGCACTTTAACCTTGGTTAGGCAACCAGTCTAGGAGAAGGAAAACTCTGAATTCAAACCAGTTAAACTCCACTTGGGGTGGTCACTACTAGAATAGGCTCAGCCCTAATTAATGATCTATTTCACAAATTTAAATTTAAAAGTTGGTAGGAAAAATTAGAACTGGAGAGAACCAAAAGAAGAAGAATAATTGCTGCTTTACACCATTTGTGGATATACATTATATATATATATGATGAAAGCAAACTCGTGTTCAAGTATTGGCATAAAAATTTTTTTTAAATAAAAAAAGTTCAACAGTTCAAAGAATATAATGGTGAGCTTCAGAAAGTTCAACAATGATCTGCACGAAAGTGGCTCTTTAGTCCTGCCAAAGTCTTGCACATCTTCCCACATTTACAGGTAATTCCAGGAAGCACAAGGTAATTTATTAGTCCATCCCGCTGATGCACAGATTGGTGACTGATCAGGCCAGCCTTGCTCATACATAGCCTTCCACACTGGTCACATAGTAGACCGATTTGAAGCCCTTGGTTGTCTACTTAGATATTCTTGCGAATATCTAGTTTCAACTGCTCATGCTGTATACGGTTGGTCTCAAACTTTTTTGTGCCCTCCTGTAAAGCCCTTCTCCACATCCCACGGTCCAGAGCCTTACTCTCCCAGGTCTTCTGATCGATGTTACATTTTTTCAAGGTCGACCTCAGGCAATCCTTGTATTTCATTGCCTATATATATATATATATATATATATATATATACACACACACACACACACACATAAGTTATGGTAGGAAAGACAGGAAGTCAATGGCACTTGGTAACTGACAGTTTCTCACCTATGCAATTTTCAAACTAAGTGAATTGTTTGTGTTTTTTTTTTCTTTTCCTTATATGGTGTTGTGTGGTGCATCATGGGAAGGGTCAATCGTATGATTCTCATTTAGTTTGCTTGATTCTACTTTAGTTTGTGAGGTATGGTGGGGAGGCTGGTTTTCTCTGTGTGGTAAATCATGGGAAGGGTCAATCCCATGAATCAAGGTTTCATATATATATTAAAACATATATGACAATGAGAAACAACTCACATCAGAAAGGAGAATAAGCTCACAATGAAACTCAAAATCACATTCTCTTTTGCTTCAAGGAAGTCTAGTTCATTGTACCAACTGTTTTATTAATTCAACTAAAAGAACAAAGAAATAATATATATAAATAACACTTCTTATTATAATGGAGATTGTGTGTTTTTCTGTCGGTAACCAAAACTATATTACTACTCAAATCATAATTCCCTTAGTTATTTACATCACATCCCCCATGATTTTATTTTTATTTAAACCTTAATTATTAATAAAATTATTTTACATTATTAATACGGTTGACTATATTTATATACTATAATAGTTTTTTTTTCTTTAAGTGGAGTCCATTCAAATGACACCAGTAATTCTTTTCCTGCAATGGTCGGTCTGCCACTGAGGATAATCAGTTTCCTTCACTCAACAAATCCTAGCAGTCATCCCAATTTTTTTCCTCTCTCGTAGTTACTTCCTCGCTCGTGTCGTAATGTCACTGCCTTCGTCACAAGACTCCAAACACAACTGCCCCATGCATTTAAAATAAGCCTTAGATAGTGACATTAACATCTGACATCTGGGTCCATCGCACAGTCTAGTGATTTTACATGCACGCTAACAAGGTAGTCCAACATCAAGCCACGACTCACAATCAGGAGGATGTGAGTTCAATCTCCCCAATCACCTGTTACACTCCCCCCTGATCTCCTTCTAAATGCCAAACACAGTCGTGCATGCTTCGAACCACTATGTGCATGATTTCTCTCACCACACATACTAATAACATGCAAGCGTATTTATATATATATAACAAAATAGTGGTTAACAGAATGAACATGAAGGTTAATTTGCATATTGATATTAAAAATTTGATTTTAATAAATATGTGCTTAGTATTATTGTTTTCTTGCAAGAAAAAATAACTAGAATTAGGAAGATGATGGATAATGATTGATCAATTGATTTTAATGCCACGTCAACACATCTGGGATTATTTTATGCCTAGAGGTTATATATATATATATATATATATATATATATATATATATATATATATACATACACACATGTAGAATTAAACAAAAAGCATGTCTCCTTTTTAACAATTTTATTAACAATCTTTCAGGTCTTTCTGCATTAAAAATTAATCTTATTTTCAATGCAGTAAACACATTTTAAAATGCCTAAAACACTTTTCCTACCAATTCTCCTCCTTCCACCCTCAATACGCCTTAATATCCTAACTTGAAAACACTGGAACATAAACACATCACCCCTGATGATGTTACTTCGAAGTGCCGAAAGTACTTAGGATAAGAACTTCTGTGGACTAATCTACGGATTCCATCCAAATTTTAAAAAGTTGGCCAGAAAGTTCAAAAAGATTATTAATAAAATTGTTAAACATGTTTGTTTAATGCTACATGTATAAATGAAAGAATGCTGCCCAAATACACATATATTCCCCGATAGAGCACTGTAGGGGAGACATTAGTTGAACTTTCATTGTTTAGGGTAAGGCATTTTACTAGCCTGTTGTTTACAGACTTGAGTTCTCTGGTAATTATAAAAGCACACATCCTGTAAGTACGTATCAATTAATTGTTTGCCTCTGACTGACAGTCTCTGATGGCTAAAAGGGTAAGGAGCTTGGCAGACGAAAATCCTGTCAGGTTTCACTCCCGGCTAGAAGTAACTGTTAAAAAAAAGTCGAGCCACACTGATGAGACGTAAACACACCAACTAACACTGACCAGGAGCGAAACCCGACTGACTTTACATCAGCCCAATCCATTAACCTCTAGGCCATTACCAGCTGCCATTAAGGAGCAGTGTTTTAACTGTTTTAAATACATACATCTGTGTATATACTTTACAATCACCAGAGAGATAAAATCTGTAAACAGATGATCATTGCGTTATGCTGGCAGTGAAAGTTTATTAAAGACTCTCCTAAAAAGCTCTACCAGTTTACGGGAGCATATAAAAAGTACAATGAGATTAATATATATATTTTTATATGTATTAGTCACATTGTACTTTTCATAAAAGTAGATCATTTAAGCCCAAAGGTAACAGCATACTCAGCATACTTGGGTGACTGTGATGTTAAAAAAAATGTTGAGGGTAAGATATAAGCATAAAAATAAATTCTTCCTTTCGTGTCCCTCAACCATTTAAATCTTACCTGGTGTATGTCCATTATCGTCTGGAATTGCCATTCCATCTCGGACTTCAATATCCGCAGCAGGAATCCAATTTGGTGGAATTGGCTAATAAAAACATAATTAAAAGAACAAGAAAATTAATCATTTCAAAATAAAGATTTTCACATACACAAAAAAAAAGTTGTATACTGTAATTATTCATGTATATATATTTACCCAACCCCACTACACAAACAGAATGCAACATAAGGTCAATTTTAGTTTAACAGGTTTGAATTCAGAGTTTACCTTCTCCAAGACTGATTGCCTAACCAAGATTAAAGAACACAGTCTACCCTACTATTTTGCCCATAGCTGGAAAGAGATAAGTTGGATTCATACCTTTCCCAAGGGTATTAACGCTATGTGAAATGTAAACAGTCTTGTACCAGTTTTAAATTCAGTTCACCATGTCCACTTTCTACAATGATAACCATTACACCATGAGCGCTCTAATTATTTGTATAAAAGACATACTATTTTTCTAGATTTTTCACCCAAAAAGTTAGGGGTGCATATCATACACAAGAACTATATACAAGGGTGGGTTGAAAAGCTCATATGATGTCATATCTGCTTTTGATGACTTTTTTGACCAATGGGATCCAAGCACTGCAACACCCATGGACAAAGTGTGTGGCTGGCAAAGGGGACTATGTTGAAAAATAAACTTTATTTGGTCACATTCCATGAGAGTATTTTGGTCAGCCTATGAACTTTTCAGCCACCTCTCATAATTAATTTCTTATCTGGCCACATCCCTCAAACTAAAACCAAAATTTAAAAACTAAAAATAAATGTCTATTTTTCATTATTTTTTTTTTATGTGCTTATAAACCATTTAAATTAAATGATTTTGTATTTAGATTTTTCAAACAGTTGTCCTCATCTTTATTATTACAGACATGTTTTGTCCAATCTGCTCTACAGCCTTCTTCAAGTTAAACTCACAAGCCTTCAAGTCGTAATTGTGAGCCTTCACAGAATTCCAAACCAAACCCTTTATTTAATTCATTGGGGTAGACTGTTATCATTCTGTTAACCATGACCAGGTTACAAATGTTAAGCTATGTTCATTATTCTATGTTATTTTCGTCTGTAATAAGGATTGAACCTACAACCTACAGATTTGGTTCAAAGTTCTATGAAGGTTCCCAAGTTTAGTATTTCTTAACTAAAGAAAGCTGGAGGGTACATTGGCTAAAACATTGTGCATATAACAATAAAAATGAGGACAAATCTGAAAAATATAAATACAAATTATCATACCTCATCCCAAAAATTCAGATAAATGTTATCAACTGTAGTCAGGATTGAACCGGCAACCTACAGATGATTGTAATTTATAAATGCGTTAACTCAATCCATTGAAACCATTGTGCCAAGTGTGAAAAATCTAAATAATACAAATTATGAAGGGTCATATCAAAAATTAAGACAAATTGAATGATTTTGCACAAAATCTACTGTATTTTTAAATAAAAATAATTTTGCTTTGCCCGAGAAAGGTAGTCCAAAACCTTCTCAATAAAAGAAAAAAATATGGGCCTGGTTTGTATTGCATCACTAGAAATATATTAAAATAGATACTTTAACTGTGTTATTTATAAATAACTTTAAGATTGTTTAAAATCTTAAGACATCATGTCCCGGGCCTAACTAATAAAACAACAACTTTTATGAAAAATTTGACTTTATTCATCAACTGAGGGTGATACACTGATTCAAATGCTTCTCTAACAATTCAATACCTTTTTTATAGAACAATTTATCTTTGGCCTCAAAATACACCTCAGTTTCCAATATCACTTCTTCATTGGAGCCAAATCTCTTTTCCTGGAGCATTCTTTTGAAGTCTGCAAAAAGTCAGTAGTCATTGGGGGCCAGATCTGGAGAATAGGGTGAATGTGGAAGCAATTCGAAATGCAATACATGTAATTTTGCTATCATTGCTATTGACTTGTGACACTGTTATGTTTTTACATACAGATAAAATACAGAAGACTGAATGATAATGTAAGACCAGGTTGATTGGAAAATTAACAAGGTTTTATTTAACACAGGGTAGAGAATGCTTCTACCCTAAAAGTGACTGGTTCACACGTGTGTAAGCTGCGTTCAATCACAACCAAACCCAAAAGTGACATGGCAGAAACCCCACTTATGGGTTTCAAACAGCCCCATACTGATCAAGGGAAGCAACTCTATTTTCGTTAGGTCTTCCTAACAGACACAGTGCATTGTCTTGGTGAAAGAGCACTTTTTTCTTCTTCATTTGTGTAGCAATTTCTTCCTTCAAACACACCAATAATGCTATGTAAAAGAGTCGACGGGGTGGCCTAAAGTCGGTATCAGCCAGTCAGCGAGGGAGTCTATCTCCTTTTCACTAGCGCTAGAACAAGGAGATTGTTTTAGCATCTGAGGTAAAGTGCCACACCTACCATCAGCTCTTTATTTTGCCGCACAGATCCCTGTGCTACTCATACGCTGAGTTGGCAAGGACTGGTATCGAACTAGGAACCTTGTGGTTTCTAGCCAAACGCTCTACCGACTGAGCTAATCCGGCCCATTTATGTAATATTCACTATTGATGGTTTTTTCCTTTCGCAAGGTAATTGATAAACAAAATACTTTGCACATCCCAAAATACGGAGGCTAAAACTTTGCCTGCTGATATTTGCATCTTTGGTCACTTTGGATGGCTTTCACCTGCTGCTGTGCACTCAACTGACTGCCAATTTGACTCCGGGGTGATGTGGTGGATCCATGTTTCATCCACTGTCACATATTTATGCAAAAACTCCTTTTTGTTGCATTGAAACACTTGCAAACAATGCTCTGAATCGTCGACACATTGTTGTTTTTGATTGACTGTGAACAAACATGGCACCCACTTTGAACACAGCTTTCTTATTGACAAATGTTCATGCAAAATGGTGAATACACTGCCTTCTGATATCTTCAACTCCTCTGCTATCTCCCGCAACTTCAATTTACAATCAGCTAAAATGAGTTTCTGGAGTTTTTTGGTGAAATATCGGTGACCTGAGCATTCAGCATCATTTGTGTGTTGTGAGTTGAATATTACAGCATTTTTCCCATCAGAAAGTAATGCTTTATGAACACACAAAAATCAGAATTTTTCCATTGTTTTGAAAATTTGCAACAGTAGCTTCACTTAAATAACTTTAATTTGTAAACTAATAATATGATTGTGCTTAAATTTTGACACATGCTATTTGAAGTACTTTATAAAAATCATATGGATTTTTTGTTAGTGGTGCCATCTATGTTAGACCCAGGACTTATTGAGTGACATGTTACCTAATGGTCACAGAATTGAAAACAACCTGAGTAACAAAAATAAAATAAAGGAAATCCTAGTAAAGAAACAATATTTGACATTATTATTAATTAATTGATTAATTATGACAATTTAAGACTTATTAATCATCATTATGTCATGGTGACAGCATGGATTTCCAGGATTCTCTCAACCATCTGTCCCTAGCAGTCATCACTCCTGGAAAGTCTTCATCATGACATCCAGTATCTGCATATAACTGATCAATGTAAATCTTTACTGGTCAGCCCACTCTGATTTGTCCATGTGTAGGTCTCCACAGAAGAACATCACTTATGAGTTTGTCCTTACTTCTCCAGCAGTGTGGACACTGACTTGTTTGTCTTACTTAAATGGTTTGTGTGATAGGAGGTAAGTGGTCGTACAGCTGCTTTTTTGTGGGGTGCTGCTTCCAGGATTTGTCCAGGACAGCAGGCAGCACCCTTGAGTAGTTCCCACCTAGCTTGTTTTCCAATTGTTACATTAAAGTTCAAGTGGTGCAGCCATACAGTATTCTCACTCTATCTCATCAGAGAAATCAAATCTCCAATATCAGGTGTAAAAGCAAGAGGAATGCTAGTCAAAAATGTACATTCAAAGGTCACCATATATGGTAGGTAATTACCCAACCCATTCACCATGGGTAGGATGTGACACAAGGTCGCAAGTATGAAGTATGGGAGCATCCAGCAAGAATCAAACGTCCTATTTAGTAGTAATGGATCTGCAAGACTAGCTTGCTAACCATTACACCACGATAGGACATTCATTTTTTACCCAACCTGTTTGCCACAGGTAGAATGTGATACAAGGTTGCAAGTATGAGGGCCTCCAGCGAGGATCAAACTCGCTATTCAGTAGTAATGGATCTGCAAGACTATCTTGCTAACCATTACACCACAACAGGATGCTCATTTTTTACCCAACCTGTTTGCCACAGGTATTCAGTAGTAATGTATCTGCGAGACTAGCTTGCTAACCATTACACCACAATGAAATGGCCTAGGTCACCTTATATGGTATGAATTTAACAAATTAGGCAATCAGTTCAATTCTCAGTGAATGCCACATAATTCAAGCCTTATGCTTAAAATAAGCTTAATAAATAATATCTATACAGGTTATATAAGATTTAATGAGTTAGTTCTAACTGGGTGCTCCATAACACTGGCCTTGTGCCAAATTAAGCTAATCTTAGTAAATTATTGAAACTTAGGGACTGGTTTAGCTCAGTCGGTAGAGCATCTGCCTAGGAACCACAAGGTTCTGGGTTCGATACCAGCCCTCACCAACTCAGCACATGAGTAGCACAATTAGATCTGTGCAGTAAAGTGAAGAGCTGATGGTAGGTGTGGTACTCCACCTCAGACGCAAAAAACAATCTCCATGGTCTTCCTCTAGTGAACCTCACTGTCCGGCTGATACCAACAATAGGCCACTACCAACTTTACTATTAACACTTACCAAGCTGAGTTAAATTTTGACTGGGTGACCCATATTTCATGCCTTATGCCAAACTTAGCTAAGCTTTATAAATGACGAATATCTTTCGTCCATATTTGGAAGATAAGAGATTGGATCATGTCTTTTATATGATTTCTTGGAGTCTCAAAAGCAGCTTTTCATTCCAGTTTTCACATTCGAAATTTATTCATTACAAGGGAAATAACTATGTAAGAGTTACTTCCCCTAATAATAGGCACTATTTCTGGAATTTTAGTCTTCTTCAAAAAATAATTACAATAAGTAAAACAAATAAAAAATAGTAAAAATCGTTTCTAATGCATTTTTATAGTTAAAAAAAAAACATTTCTAATGCATTTTTATAGTTAAGAAAAAAACATTTTAATGCATTTTTATAGTTAAGAAAAAAAACATTTTAATGCATTTTTATAGTTAAGAAAAAAACATTTCCAATGCATTTTTATGGTAGAAAAAAACAACATTTCCAATGCATTTTTATAGTAAAAACATTTAATGCATTTTTATAGTAAAAAAAATATTTCTAATTCATTTTTATAGTAAAAAAAAACATTTCTATTCATTTTTATAGTAAAAAAAACATTTCTAATTCATTTTTTATAGAAAAAAAACATTTCTAATTCATTTTTATAGTAAAAAAAAACATTTCTAATTCATTTTTATAGTAAAAAAAACATTTCTAATTCATTTTTATAGCTTAAAAAAATATTTCTAATGCCTAATAATAATTTGAAACAGTTTAATTCTACCTAGAACACACCCATATTTTTAGGGGATAAAATCAGCCTATTCTTAGCTATGCAAACAGGACAGAAATATAATTGATAAATCTCATTTTTAGATCTAGAATAAAATTCATAGCCATTCAATGTAAACTTTTAACAAAACAAAAAAAAAAGATTAGAAAATGTTTAGAAAATGAAATAAAAACATTTTTTTATATTTGTCCATTCATTTCCCTTTCAGGTTAAAAGCGTGGTAAGGGTAACCCAAAGCCAACCTTATTTTTACAATGCAGATATCATTAGAAAACCAGGGAAGTTTTGATAAATGGGCCAGGTTTTGGCTGTAACATTATGATTCTCAAGTCGGAATGAAGTGATGATGAGTCATATAGAAATAATCGTCATATTTTCTATGCTACGTGGAGAGGCTTGAATCTGGTTGCTGGGCCAATGCCGAGTTGGCTGACAATTCCTTGATGTTTGGAATCTGGAAACCAACTTGGAGTGCTGGAGGACATCTTGCCTTGTGACATTTAGAGTTTTTTCTCATGAGATTTTTATTCTCCCCCCCAAGTTTAACTGCACTGAGTAAAAGACCATGTCTCACTCTGTCAACACATTTTTCCAAACTCACCTAACATTCTCACTTCTCACTCTTCCACTCTCTCACTTCACCATGTGACATTTCTCAACGAGTAGAAAAAAATGCAATGTGGCATTGTGCTGATTCATCCTTAAAAAATGTCCATGCTACCCTACTGGCTCTTTCCACTCTCTCTCTATCTCTCATGTTACATTCTCACTTCTCGCTCTTCCTCGCTCCCACTTCATCACGTGACACTTCTCAACGAGTAGAAAAAAATGCCATGTGGCATTGTGCTAATTCATCCTTAAAAAATTTCCATGCTACCCTACTGGTTCTTTCCACTCTCTCTCTCATGTTACATTCTCACTTCTCACTCTTCCTCACTCCCACTTCATCACGTGACACTTCTCAACCAGTAGAAAAAAATGCAATGTGGCATTGTGCTGATTCATCCTTAAAAAAATGTCCATGCTACCCTACTGGCTCTTTCCACTCTCTCTCTATCTCTCATGTTACATTCTCACTTCTCGCTCTTCCTCGCTCCCACTTCATCACGTGACACTTCTCAACGAGTAGAAAAAAATGCCATGTGGCATTGTGCTGATTCATCCTTAAAAAATTTCCATGCTACCCTACTGGCTCTTTCCACTCTCTCTCTATCTCTCATGTTACATTCTCACTTCTCGCTCTTCCTCGCTCCCACTTCATCACGTGACACTTCTCAACGAGTAGAAAAAAATGCCATGTGGCATTGTGCTGATTCATCCTTAAAAAATTTCCATGCTACCCTACTGGTTCTTTCCACTCTCTCTCTCATGTTACATTCTCACTTCTCACTCTTCCTCACTCCCACTTCATCACGTGACACTTCTCAACCAGTAGAAAAAAATGCAATGTGGCATTGTGCTGATTCATCCTTAAAAAATTTCCATGCTACCCTACTGGCTCTTTCCACTCTCTCTCTCATGTTACATTCTCACTTCTCGCTCTTCCTCGCTCCCACTTCATCACGTGACACTTCTCAACGAGTAGAAAAAAATGCCATGTGGCATTGTGCTGATTCATCCTTAAAAAATTTCCATGCTACCCTACTGGTTCTTTCAACTCTCTCTCTCATGTTACATTCTCACTTCTCACTCTTCCTCTCTCCCACTTCATCACGTGACATTTCTCAACGAGTAGAAAAAAATGCAATGTGGCATTGTGCTGAATCATCCTTAAAAAATGTCCATGCTACCCTACTGGCTCTTTCCACTCTCTCTCTCATGTTACATGGCCAGTTTACCAAAACTTTTAACCTGGAATACATTTCTTCAATCCAACTTTGGTTGGTTGGATTTTATGGCATGTCAACATGCTCTGTTTTATTCATTTTTGGTGGCTATTCAATATTTTTTCTATTTACTTGGGTTTAGACAGGCAGGTGGAGGGTGCCTCTTCAACCACCCATCTAAACTAAGTGAGAACCAAAGTTGAGTGTTGCAGGTGATGGATTGCTCTGCCACCAGGATTCCATCCTTCCTTCAATAAAAGTTTGGACCTCTTAGTAAAAGTAGAAAAGAGCTTTAACAAATAATAAAATTAAATCAAAATACCTTGGAATTTTCAAAGTAACAAGACAAAATTAAACCAGTTGATATTACCTTGAAGTCATTCTGGAAATCCCACGGATATTCCTGATCTGGGTTTTCTTTCTGGAATTTGCGGAATGATTTTTCTGAAAACTTCTTGGGTTTTCGATCATGCCTTGCCCAGAGCCAGGGAGTTCCTGATGACAAAAAATATTAAACATTTTAAAAATAAAAAATTTGACAATGGAAATTAGAAAATAATTTCAGACCTTTTAACCTAATCTGACTAAATGTGAATTGTATGTACTTCTAAGCTGAACATTTAAAATTAAAATATTGGGGTGAGTCAAAAGTTTTGCAATACTTTGGTACATGCTAATTTGTGGTGCATATCTCATGACCAAAACAGTGGAAAGGTACTTTCTGTGGTTGGTAGTATCGTGGTAGATGGTGTGCTGACATGTTATGCATTGCTTTACTTTGTGTAGGATTTTAAAATCCTACACAAAGTAAAGCCACACAGATGAACATGAAACATAGATTCAAGAAAATTTATTTAAACAAGTTTGATTCAATACCACAGAATATTTCTTCTTAATGATTTTCAATTGTTTACATTCCAGCGCCTCATGTAACATTTCTTATATCCAAATGTAAAAACAATAAAACACAATAAAAATCTCACAACTCTTGACGTATAAAAATCTTTAAAAATGCAGTAAAATATCTATGTGTCCTAGGAACGCAATCTTTTCATGAAAAAAAAAAAAAAAAAAAAAAAAAGTTAATACATTGCACACAACCAACCCGTAACAATTCAGGGATGAGAGCTCCCCACTAATTAGCAGAAAATAGCTTCCTTTTTTTTTTTAAACAGGAAATTTTCACAGCCAACATCATAAGACAATTTTGGCTCAACCCTGCTGTAAATACTCCTTTTTTTTGGGGGGGGTAAGTTGATATGCAAGATTTTAACATTACCATTAAATGGCGTGATGAAAACACACGTCCCGTCTATCTTTTCCGTAGCTAAGGCATCCTCAACACCATGATCTTTAGCTTCTTGTCGAATGGTATCAGTGGCGGATACCATGAAGACTTGGTTTGGCCTCTTGCTGGATGGCTTATCGACAACCGCAATTTCAAAGAGACACTCAAGTTTTCCTTTTACTGATGCCAATTTTTCCATATTGACTGAAATTAAAAGAATAAGAAAATTAAATTTAACCAAGACTATACCAAGTAAAGGCTTGGCAACCATGCTTCTACAATTAATAATAATAATAATAACTATTAGCACCAATCAATCCAATAAATGCACTTACCAGAACAAGAAACTAGTAACCTCCAAATTATCAAAATACCACATATAGCAGGCTATGTTACATGAAAAGATAGTCCCAAAGAGGAGGAAATATTTGATCATAAAGCTTTTTATTAAGAGTATAACATATGAGTGTGTTATATTAAAGTTGGAAGGCTCAAGGTAACCTCCCAACGTGGGTACAAGTGTATACATAAAAACATTCCAACAAAGGTGTAAAAGATAACATATTTATTCCGCAAGTGACAGAGATACACATACATGACAAAGATATAGAAAACAGGTACATACGTATTATGAGGAAATAGGCGTACGACTCATGTCGTAGAGAATGTCACTTACTGGTAGCTGGTTGGGTACGAGGCAAAGCCCCCTAACCTAAGGCTTAGAGGCAGCAGGTGCCTAGACCATGTTTACTCGTTGTGAAAAGAGGCAGGAAATCGTAGTTCCCGCTTATGGCCAAATACCAACAACACCTATCGGTGAACAAAACACAGCAAGGGAAGATAATTCATTTTGGACTTATGTCCACCCAGACTTTGTTTTACTGACCCAACAAAGTATCAAAATTTTTTTTTTTTTAAATACATGATTTAAAAATTCCATCAGATAATCCAGTTTAATGAATGTTTTTCTATTTTATAAGGTTTAATGTTGATTGGTTGGATTTTACGGCATGTCAACCCTTGTTGGGTTATTTTATGTTGAAGAAGATGCTTTTATTCAAATTTTTTTTTAACTTATTTTTTTATCTATTTAACTATGATAAAAAGGGTTGAGTTTGCCATAAAAGTAATAGGGTTAAACAAACTTAAGTGCTAGGGCTTGATGTAACCAGCCAATTGATCAGAGGGAATCTCTCTTACTGCTTCAAGGGACAAAGTGGAGTGTTGCATGTCATGGATTACTTAGCCACCAGGATTTCGTCCTTAAGCATCACAGGTTGCCACTCATGGCCCCATTGGATGCGTCTTATCCATCTGCAGAAGTGTAGTTGGTGTAGGAGCCCCAGTTGACACGGTGGATATTTAATGTTGCCAAATTGTTTGCAGAAATTCTTTAACAAAATATTTTTACATTAGTTTTTGATTTTTTTGGTTGGCTGGTGGTGTTTAATGGCATATCAACCATTGTGGGTTATTTAATGCCAAATCTTGTTTTTTTTTTTTCACATATATGATTGGTAGAAATAATTTTTATGTTAGTTGGTTAGTCATTTTGTTTGATGGCATATCAACTCGAGTGGGCCATGAAATGCCAAATTGTGTCTTTCTATATGTATGATTTGTAAGCAAACAGTTTGTAGGTAAATATTTTTTGTTTGATTTAGTAGAAATAATTTTCATTAAAAGATAGAAATTATTCAATATTAGATTTTTCATTAAGCCACTGGGAGAAATAATTTGCATTGACAAGCAAACAAATCTATTTGACCCATAGATGGTACTCTAACAAGTACTACCACTCTGGGTCAGAGTGGATCTGAGAGTAATGGCAATAAACGGGTACTCCACATTCCCCAGAGCTCCAAATTTAGAACCTCACAATTAAATGCAGTTTAGTGTCAGACCCAGGATACATTCTGAAATGCATCATTTCAATATGAATATATTGTTTAAATAGTATTATTAAATAGTATTATTTGGATTATTTGCACTATTGTCCTCATCTTTATTGTTATCTGTACATTTGGCCAATGTGCCCTCCAGTCTTCTTCAGGTATTTCTTGTCAGACTCGGAGCCTTCTCAAACTCAGGAACCTTCTTCTCATAATTGGGAGCCATCACGGAACTTTGAATCCAACCCATTATTCAATCAACAGGGGTATCCTGTTCTCATTCTGCTAACCATAGTGGAGTTCGAAAAGAAAGTTCCCGAGTTCAAGAAGGCTTCCAAGTCCTGAAGAAAGCCGAGAGGAAATACCAGCTGAAAAGTTGTACAGATAACAATAAAGATGAGTACAATAATCAATAATACTAATTATCAAGCCTCATCAAAAAATCCAGAGAAATATTGTTCAAACTTTTTATCATTTTTTAATATATTTTATGATATTGCTATTATTATTTTTAACATGTTATCTCATCTTTATATTGTTAAAGTGGCGTAACATGAAGAGAAAGGCATTTTCTTCTTCAGGAACATCTTATGGCTTCACAATAAAATTCACAGAACATAAGTTAAAATTTCTTTGAAATTGTCACTGGAGTCTTGTAAGAAAATACACTGGCACCATTTCTATTCCTTAGATTATGTACTATGAACATCAATAGATTTAATAAAAGAAAATGGTTTCACACTAAAACAAAGAAAAAAAAAGCAAGAAGTAGATGATATCCAACAGAAACTAGTACTGATGCAAACGATGCAGAGGATCTAACACTTCTAGCAAATACACCAGCTCAAGCTGAATCTCTGCTGCATAACCTGGAGCAGGCAGCAAGAGGCATCAGCTTTTTATATGAATTCAGATAAAACAAATTCATGTATTTTAATGAAGATGGTGACATCTCCTCATTAAATGGCAAACCTCTGAAATTAGTACAACAGTTCATATACCTGGGTAGCAATATCTCATCTACTGAAAGCAATATCAATATACAAAAACCTTGGACTGATATTGACAGTTTAAATGACCATATGGAAATCTGTCACACACCTTGATGATGATGATCAAACCTTATGAAAACATTGTTTGGTTTGGATTGTTTTGTTTTATGGCATATCAACCTCAGTGGGTCATTTAATGCCAATAAAGTTTTGAAATAAATTAATTTTTAATGGATACTCAATTTTTTTTTTATAAGCACATTTTTCTATTTAACCCATAGATGGGACCCTAACCAGAGTGGAGTGTTGCATGTCATGGACTGTTCATCCACCATGATTCCTTCCTTAAGCATCATGGGCACCACTACAACCAACAGGTGGCCTTATTTGAGGGTTCTTACCCCTCTGCAGAGGTGCAGTCGTTGTATTTAAAGCACCAGCCGACAGGGCTATGAAAACATTGTCTCTAAAAAATATAGACCAAAAATAATTCAAGCCAGTTTACATTTTTTTTTTGGTCCAAAGAGATCTCTACTGTGACTGTCCAAACATTCTTCAATGGAGGAGCCGAATGTTTTCAGATAAAAAGAATGAATGAAAAGTCAGTTCACTAAACACAGCAACCCTTTTGCATGATATATAACTCTTATGTCAAGGTCTGTTACAAAACAGGTCATGTTGTTACAACATAACCTCAAAGAAGAAATATAACCTTTTTAACAGTCAACAAACAATTTTTACTGTTTCTTTTAACAGAACTTTATTGTTATTGGACATTCAAATTATTAAAGGAGAAAGTCACCATGGTGTAGTGGCTAAAGCACTGGACTGCAACATCTCTCAGGAAATGAGTTCAAAACTCCAGTTGTGCTATTACATTCACTTTCAGACCAATATTATCATATAGTACCTAAATGATGATAATGGAATTGTCTGTTTTTCCTATAAATAATAATTGATGAAACCTCAGAAGAGGAAAACTAGATCCCACAGGAATTGTTAATTCAACCTAGGCAATTGCTAATTACTCTGTTCAATCTTGTATCTTTGCTTAGTAAACTTTTTCTTCTTATCCTTATACACATTGTGTTTCTTTCTATTATTTTCTCTGTTAACTCTGATACTTGACTTACAACAAAAAGTGACCATAATAGCAGGACTGGACATTCACATTGGAAAAAAATCCAAGATATTTCTTAATTTCCCCACACATTAACCAGAGTTATTTAATACCAAAGCTATCCTTGTAAAAAGACATAGTGGTTCTATTTAACCCATAAGGTGGGGGATGAGAGGGTTTATACCTTTCCCAAGGGTATTAGTCCAAAAGTGCCATATTGCATGTAAAAAAGAGAATGGAATCATCTGTTTTTCCTATAAATAATGTCTGATGAAACCTCAGAAGAAAAAAAAGAGATCTCACAGCACTTGTTAATTCAACCTAGCAATTGCTAATTACTTCTTTCTCTGCTTTCACCTTGTACTCTTCTACTTACGTATTACTTTCTCTATCCTTAAAATTACTGAAGATGTGGTGGGTTTTTCCTATCATAATTAATTAATAATGGATCAATGGGTGCGATACAGTGCTCATTTAATATACTGAAAACTGAGAGTTATAACAGACAAATACTCCTTGCGCGAGGTATGAACCACTTATCTCTCCAGCTATGGATTTAATAAACACTAATCACTTCTCAGAATGTTTCATATAGAGATGATGTGGCTCTGATAATTAGTCATCAATTTCTGGATTATTCGTACATGTCATCATCTTCATTGTTATCATGTACAACGTTTCAGCGGATAGGAGTCCCTCCGGTCTTCACTTCAGGCGGTAATTTCTTGTACAGACTCAGGGAACCTTCGTTTTTGTAATCCAGGAAACCTTATTCCCCTTTTTTGTTCATAATCAGGCACCCTCCAAGTTTCTGTGATGTCTCCCAATTACAGGACAGAAGGTTCCCAAGTTCAAATAGAAGGTTCCAGAGGTCCGACAAAGAAATACTTGAAGAAGGCAGAGGTGAGCATTGGCGTGAACATTGTACAGATAACAATGAATGAGGACACTAATCCAAATAACCAAATACCATTATCTGTTCTCTAAAAGGACCTGCACTCTTGGCAATTAAATAACCCACAAAGATTGATATGGCCACTCAAATAAGAAATCGAATTAACTACCCTAAAGTGAGTCAAAAGTTTTTGCAGTATTTTTATATGTGCTAGATTGTGCTCATGTCTAGTCATGTGGATAAAGCAGTTCAAACCATGGAAAGTTTACATGCTGTGGTGGTTGGTGCATCCGATGGATGCTGGTTGTGGCTGACTACATTGTGATTGCTTCATTATGTGTGGGATTTTTGAAAGTCACACACATGGTACAGCAACGTAAAATCTAATTGGGGGGGGGACTCTAAGATTTATAAGTTTGAACTGGGCTAACACAGAAGTAATGACCAAAAATATTTGTTGGGAAGGTGTTCAACTATGGTTGGTAGTATGATGGTAGTTGGTGTGCTGACACGTTGTGCATTGCTTCATTCTCTGTGAGATTTGAAAGCCACATACAGATGAATATGCAACTGTTTGGGAATTTATGCTTTATAAGTCTGAATTGATCCATAACTCCACGGAAACAATCAAAATCATTTGTTGATTGAAAGATGAAGGCACAGCAACCAGATGGGTCAAGAACTATGCAATCAGCAAGGTCAGGTAGGCCTAAACAATGGATCCTGAGACCACGCTCCAAGCCAGAGAGGCAAATTCAATGAGTGAGGAACATTCTGAGAGTATCTCCAAGAACATAGAGCAACATTCAATGAGTAGCATTCTGAGAGTATCCTCCAAGCCATGAGTAGACATTCTCCAAAGCCATAAGAGGCAAATTTCAATGAGTAGCATTCTGAGAGTATCCCTCCAAGCCATAGAGGCAATTCAATGAGTAGCATTCTGAGAGTATCCTCCAAGCCATAGAGGCAAATTCAATATGTTAGTATCGCAATTCTGAGGTTCCAAAGCATAGAGGCCCACTCTTGCATTCTGAGAGTATCCTCCAAGCCATAGAGGCAAATTCAATGAGTAGCATTCTGAGAGTATCAGGTGAGTATCAACATCTCATAGTCTAGCATGGTTCATCACCTTCATAATATCAGCAAAAGCAACTGAACTGCCAAAAATTGCTTCATGTTACCAGTATATTGCAAAACTTTTGACTCACCCTAGTAATTCTACAACACAGTCCTTGGTAGGAGACTAAACTGTATCTGATGGTGAGGCTCCAGTTCTGGGGCTCTGGGAAGTGTGGAGTCACTTCTTCATTGCCATTAGACCCACTATACCAAGGATATTGTTTTTGCATCTGAGGTGGAGCGCCACACCTACCATCAGCTCCTCACTTTACCACACTAGGTCCACTGACTGAGTGGTAATATCTATTAGGGTACCAACAATAAGTCAAAATAGATCTGTATGAGATTATGTTCAAAATGATACTGTAAATTATTGATATCAGATAGGAATAATTAATTAAAGATATAGGATTATCAGCATATTATTAAATAGGATATTACTTGAAACCATATATAACTGTGTGCAAATTATTTGTATTTGTGGCGAGAGAAACCACGAACGTAGTAGTTCGAAGCGTGCACGACTGTGTTTGGCATGCAGAACGAAGATCAGAGGCGAGTGGAGAGATTGAACTCGCATTCTCCTGATCGTGAGTCGTGGCCCAACGCATGGGAATGACTAAACTATCCAGAGTGGCCAGGATGTGAAGGATTGACGTGTGCTGATTAGTGTCGCACGTGCTGGTTAGAGGAAGGAGCCCGGATGAACACTGTAATTGTGTATTTATTTGACCAGCTCTGAGAAACCAGGAGAAAAGCTTGCAGTAGCATTTTGGCTGTGGTAACGAGTGGACGAGAGACAAGACCTTGTGATAGTATTGGTGAGAAGAGTACAGCATTGCTGGGAGAGTAAAATCGTCGGACTTAACTGTGCCCCCCAGAGAACATTCATATTACAGTATTACAAATAATTATTTAAAGCTATAATTGTTTACAAAGGATTATTATCATTAGTTACTTGAAACCATGTAACTGTAAGCAAACAAATGATTATTATAAAATAGGAATAATTACTTTAAACTACATAAAATATATATATATATATACAGTGATACCTTGACAAGTTTTCTGAGATACGAGTTGTCACTCGGACAATTTTTGCTTTGAGTTGTGAACAAAGATTTAAGGTAGGAGTGGGCTTCAAATATTCTTATGTTAATAAGTTTACCAAAAACATTTCACTACTATTATCTGCATTATTTGGACTATTGTCCTCATCTTCATTGCTATCTGTACAAGATTTCGGCCAATATGCCCTCCGGCCTTCTTCAGGTATTTTGTTTCGGACTTGGAAACCTTCTTTTCAGACTCGGGAACCTTCTTGCCGTAATCGGGAGCCATCATGGAACTTTGAACCTAACCCTTTATTCAGTCCACTGGGGTACGCGTGTTTCTCATTCCGCTAAATCATTTTTTTTTTTTTTTTTTTTTTTTTTTTAAAAAACACACCCAATATGAGTCTAGGTAAAAAATCATACATAAGTGAATATGTAGATATTCTAGCCAAAACAAGACATTAGGTTTATAAGTTCCTAAAATTCACACTGGATTGTCCAATTGGACACATGGCTTAGTGGATAAAGGAGTTAGGTTAAGACAGTTATCTCTAAATTGCAGGTTCAATCCTGATCAAGGGCAGCAGTAACATAGAATGATAATTAACACAGCTTAACGCCTCTACCCCAGCTATGGTTAGCGGAATGAGAACAGGGTACACCCATGGACTAAATAAAGGGTTAGGTTCAAAGTTCCGTGTTGGCTCCCAATTACAACAAGAAGGTTCCCGAGTCCGAAAAGAAATACCTGAAGAAGGTCGGAGGGCATATTAGCCGAAACATTGTACAAATAGCAATGAAGATTTTTTCAGGTCACTTCTATAAAAGAAAAAATATACATCAATATTTGTTCCGTTTAGGGGCGGGGGGGGCTAAATTTCCAATACAGTTTTCGACCAAAAAAAAATATGGGTGATTGACACTAAAGTAATTATTATAAAAATATTTTTTTAGAATCTAATCATGAGATTTTAAACTTAAAATTTTGCTGCTCATATTTTAAATGAATTTTATATATTAATTTATCATAGCAGAAATACTTAAATTTTGAAATAAAATAACTGATGCATTATAAAATTCATTAATTAATAAATCAATACTGAACATTTCGAATAATTCCCTGATTTTTTTATATTTTTTTTTTTTTTTTTTTTTTGCAATCGCGAATGGGTAATTTATGAGGAAGTGCGTCCAGTCTCCTGCCTCAAGAGTTGCTGCCCGGTGACTATTAAAATAACAACCAGCTCAAGCTATTCAAAACTATCCATCTATCTATCTCAATTTGGTCATACTTATCTATATTACTTTAAATACTAAGATTATTTTTTTATTCATGTTTGATTAATGTCTTGTTTTTAGTTTAGATAAACAAGAATTACGACAAAAAAAGAAGCGACCCCCCCCCCCAAATACATTTACTTGTCTAAAATATCTATATCTCTATTTGTTCGTATCTCTATATTATTTTGTTTGTTTATGTTTATCTATCTCAGTCTATTTAAAACTATATATCCATCTTCATATCTAAACCAGAATTACGACAAATTACGATAAATAAACAAGAATTACGACGAGCTGGGGTTGTTATTTTGATAGTCACCGGGTAGCGGTCTTTGGGGCGGGAGACCGGGACGCACTTCCTCATAAATTACCCGCGAATATTACAATTTATTTTGTAAACACGGATATTAAGCAAAAGTTTGTTTTTTTTTTTAAATTTAAAAGACGGCCATCTTGATCGAAATTGACAAAAAAATCGTTTTAGATGTATTAAAAATAAATTACACGCGTAATATTATTTTTCTTTTTTATTGATGCTCATTATGTTATTACTTTTCGACTTTGACAAAAATTTGACCTTAAATAATCGATTTAATTAATTCTAATTGTTTTTTAAAATTCGTAGCAGCCGAATTTTTGGATATATCTAGATCAAGAATACATGTGTTGATTGATGCTATAACAGATAAAGTCGAACATTTTGCCTCACTTTTTAGTTTTTGTAATATTTACCACTTCTAATTACGTAACGTTTTATTGAGTTTTATTGAAATAAAAACAATTTAATTCGCTTTTGTTTTCATCTTACGAACAACAAATTACTGAAATTATTTTTTTTAAGTTTTCGTAAGACACTTCCTAAGTGACAAAAATTCGTGCTGTTAAACTAAACAATTTAAAAATGAAAAAAATAAAAATAAAAACAGTGGTTATCTTCAAGATAGGCACTCCCAAATTTTTCAACTTTTTTTTTTTCAGGAATGCTTCTTTCAAATTAGCAGAAGGAGCCATCCTCATAAGTTCTTTTAATCTGTTTGTTTTGTTTGGGGATTTTTTAAAGGGGTGGGGGTAAACTTGTTTTTCATTTGAATCTTTCCTTAGATAATTTTATTTTTATAATAAATTATTTTGGAGATTTTTCAATAAAATAAATTCATAGTTGTTCTTCATTGAGATTTATTGAAAAAAATCCTAAAATAATTTAAAAGAAACTTATTTCATAATTCAGATGAAAAGCAAGTTCATTTACCCGGAAACAACAAAGCAGATCAAAAGAGCGTACATGAGGCTGGCTTCTGCTACTAATTTCAAGGGAGCATTCGTTTTTTTTTTTTCGTTTTTTTTTAAGCGGAAAAATTCCGGAGTGCATTTCTTGAAGAAACAATAAAAGTGTTACAAAAAAGTTAAAATTGTTTTAAAACAACTTTTTTTCTTTTTTTTTGTAATTTTTTTTTACAATTTTACCAGTTTCATCCTCCAACTATTGTTATGTTCTTTAAGTGTCATAAGACTTTTTTTTATAATAATCTCCGCTCTGCAAATTAACTGTTTTTGAGAAATTATTTGTTTTTCCTTAATTACGAGTATGAAGTTCAATTTTTCATGTAAATTTCTTGTAAAATGCCAACACCCACCCACCCAGAGTGATGCTTATCCCTTGTCTACATTTCTACAAATCTGCATTTGTTTTAGAAAACATTTAGAAATTTTATTTTAATTTTGACATTTTAATTTTTTCCCAATATCGTACTGCATCAGCTGGAGATAAAAGCCTGGCTAACGCCCAACTCGCCCACTCGACAAAGATAAAGTTACATGCGCTCAGCTACTTTAATCTCCCAATAATTAAATGATCGTGTAGCGCCAGCGGTCGACATAAATGACTTTACCAAAATAGGACCGTGGCGACCCTATGACGAACATTGCCTCTAATTGGTCAACCACACCCGCAGGTAGATAAACGTAGGATTTTCGCGTAGTACCAGACGGGGTGCATTTTACAAGATATTTACATGCAAATTGACCCCTCTCCCCGTAATTAATGAAAAACAATCTAATATCTCAAAAACAGTTCATTTGCGGTAGGTTGTTCTTAGAAAAGGTCTCAGAATAACAAGATGCTACCTAAAGAGTATAAAATAATAACCGAGGATAAAACGAGTAAAATTCTAAGAATCTACGCGTTTTTTTTAAAGGCTCCAAAATTAATTAAAAAATAAAAATAAAAGAAGTCTGATCTCACATAAAACCTGATTTTTTTTAAAACTGTTGTCGAATTCTTCTTGTGCCGATGACGGAAAAGAAAAATAATAAGTTGCGTATCCAGGAAATGAATTTTAAAAATATGAAATCTTTTGAATTTACTGACTCGAATAATGAAATTCCCGTGAAGATGGTAAAAATGACGTTTGCTGTATGTGAACTTAAGTTTTAAAAACTTTTTTGACAATTTTTAGCTAGCTCGGGGCCAGCTGTCTACGCGGTCCCATTTTAAACCGAGAGAACGAAAAAGAAAAGCGGTGTCACTGTAAGGGACATAACTCTAAATGTAAGGGAGATAACTCTAAAAGTCATCTAAAAATTAGCTCAACGGAAGAGTTTGAGATAGTTGTATCAGGGCATAAGAGGTCTATCCGACCATTGACACAGAAGGAAACTAAAAAGAAAAAGGGATAATTGTTATGGTATTGTTTACGTAGTAGCGTTAGGTTTTATTTCAATAATGATTAACATATAACAATGAATTTAATAATCAAGAGTACATTCAGCTGATTTGCGTTGGCTTCGTCACTCGGTAATATTTACTAGCCCCTGCGCATGCGTGCTTCAGGACCAGACTGATCTCTTGTTCAAGGGAGGCAACTCTTATCGTGTTAGCATATTACTGGTTACATATTATCAAGTGGCTTATATTAATGGTTGTCATTAGTTCTTGGTAGGTAAATTATGATTCATATAATTCATTTTTTGGCGGGGAGGGGGGTTACATGTCCATAATTTGTTTGGGTTTGCTTCCCGTCCACTTTTGGTTATGTATAGTTGTGGTGTAGTGATGGGATTGAAAGGGACCCCCTCTTCACCTGTGTTAGGTATGCGAGTGTTAGTGGAAATTAGGGTATGTGGTGTTAAAAAAAAGTCGTCGGGGTGGCCTAAAGTCGGTATCAGCAAGACAGCGAGGGAGTTTATCCCTTTTTCACTAGCTCTAGACCAAGGAGATTGTTTTAGCATCTGAGGTGGAGTGCCACACCTACCGTCAGCTCCTGTGCTACTCATACACTGAGTTGGCGAGGGCCAGTACTGAATCTGGGATCTTGTGATTCTTCAGCGAATGCTCTACCAACTGAGCTAAAATCCTCCCCATTTTCTGTGTGGTGGAGGTCGTTTTTGTCTGGAGTTGTGTTTGTCTCAAAACTCTTTTTAGTCCTTTTGAGGTGGCATCTACTCTGTGGATATATGAAGGGTAAGTTGTAAAGGTCTTGGTCAGATCAAGAAGGGAAAGTCCTAAAGTCATAAAATATGAACAGTCAATGGTCATCCCATTCTGGGTTTTATTTCAAGGGATAATAGACCACTCTTCAAATTCTTAAACCAATTTTGGTTTCCAATACAATTTCATTTTCTTCCACTTCCTGAATTTGGTAAAAAGCTTTAGTTGATTTAAATCCAAAATTTTGATAATGCTTCAAAATATCTTGAATATCAAGACTTATTTGCAACTAGGTAAAGGGGGGGGGTTAAAAAAAAGGTAGTCTTGCAGATACAATATTGTTGAATTGTGAGTTGGATCTTCACAAGAAGCCCCATTAGAATCTCTATGTAAAAAAGATCTTGTGTTGATCCAGACACTGTGAAAAGAAAAATTAATGTCTCCTATCAAAATACAAAATGCAAAAAAAATTCCATGCTGTTTCATTTAAATTCTATTTTCTAATTATGTTCATGAATATAAATCAAATCTTCATTATTTTTGCTCAAAAACCAAGATGTAGTGATAGTGAATGTGTATATATATTTACTTTGTCATTAATTGTTTTATTTTCTTAGTTTCCTCCAGACATACAAACTGCCCTTTATATATGTACTAGCAATGGCTACCCAGCGTTATCTACGTAGAGGGTGATTTTTTAAAGTTAGTCCCGCAGATCCATTATTACTGAATCGTGAGTTGAATCCTCATAGAATGCCCCATTTAAATCTCTATGTAAAAAATATTGCATTGATCCAGCTACTTGAAAAGAAATGTTAATGTCTACTATCCAAAATATTAAATGAAAACAAATCCATGCTGTTGCCATTATTTTTACTGAAAGATTAAGCCTGCTGATATTTACTGTGTATATATATTTACTTTGTCGTTAAGTTTTATTTTCGAAGTTTCCTCTGGACATACAGATACACACAACTGCCTGTATCAGCAATTGTTTTATTTTCGAAGTTTCCTCCAGACATACATATGCATACAACTGCTTATTATATATGTATAAATAGATAGATTATAACATCTGATTGGAGTAGATAGTATGAAGCAATGGATTCAGCTTTTCAGCAGGGTGTTGTGCAAGCTGGTTGTGGTTTTGTAATTGTGTGGAAATTCTGTTAGTTCACATTGGTACTGCTATCCAATGGTGAACAACATGAGATTTTAAAAGTGTATACTGTTGGAATTTTGAAAAGCTTTATGTAATCTTAGCTGCCATTAGTTTATTTTGAAGTTGAGACGTTGGCTCCCCCTGGATGGGGGGTATATAAGCATTTTGGCATGAATATTGTGTCAGTGACAAGAAGACTTTGGTCCCAGCTAGACTATAATTTTGTCTCTCGTCCGACAACACGGTGGAGTAAAATTTAAACTAACATATAGAAATTAGTTAATTTCCACATACCAAACTTAGAGGAACTCTGATCCCAGATAGATTAAATTCTAATTGCTTGTAAATTTCCACATAATGAGACAGCATTAATTATCTTCATTCTGGAGAAACAAGTACAAGATTCAGACCATATTACCTTTAGGCACCCCTTTTTGATCTCGATTAAGAAAGGACATGTTTTTCATTTACACCGTCAATATCCAGTTGTTTGTTATGGGTTAGGGTTAGGTGTTAGGGTTAGGGGTTAGTTTTATAATTTTTTAATCTAAAAATCGTCTGTTTAAAACAACCAGATATTGACGGTGTAAATGAAAAACATGTCCTTTCTTAATCGAAGATCAAAAGGGTGCCTAAAGGGCATATGGTCCCAAGATTTACCCTTCACTATAAGGGAGAAATATTTTCTTTTCAGGAAGAATATGGCTGCAAGAAATTTATTGATTACGTCTGAGATGTCACTAGTATATTACCTTCATTCTGAAGAAATAAGAATACTACAAATTCATCTCTATTCAACAAGTAAGACGTTGTGGGAATAATTTATTTTCAGGAAGTTTAGTTTGAGTGCCTTACAACATGGAAATGAAGCCAGAAATTCTGCAGAAAATTTCTGGTGGTTCATCTGAAGAATTTAAGAAAATGAAGATATCTAGAAGATGTAGGTTGTATGCCTCAAAGAACAGAATTAAAGAAAAAAGAAAAAGAAAAAGGAACTTTGATTTCAGAGACTATTTTAATCATTTTTCAAATATTTGTCATAATGTTTAATTTATTAAAACAAGAAAGTAAGTCAATATCTCTCTCCTTCTTTATTTTTGAAAATGTTAATATTGTTTATAAAAACAAGTATAAGAAATCTAATGCAACAGCAGCATAGATGTCTTTTTCATTTTAAATGGCCAATGGGGCCACCTGTTGGCCGTGGGTGGCGACCCGTGATGCTTAAGGATAGAACCCAGGTGGATGAGCAGTTCATGACATTCAATACTCCACTTTGGCCCTATCTTGGGCTAGACGGGCGGTCGGAGAGGCCCCCTCCGATCAATCGGCTGGTTACGTCAAGCCCTAGCACCTATATGATTTTCACAACCCTATTGCCCTTATGGCAAGCCCAACCCCTTTTTATCATATGGGTGCTAGAAGGCGGTGGCTGCGGGTCTACATATCCTGGAAATGATGTTAAACTCTATCTGATGGTGAGGTTCCAGTTTTGGAGGTTTGGGGAATGTGGAGCACCCTTCATCACCATTGCTCCTGGTCCACTCTGACCCAGAGTGGTAGTACCTGTTAGGGTCCCATCTATGGGTTAAATAGAAAAATGTATTTATAGAAAATTGTATTATTCATTAAGAATTGATTTATTTCAAAACTTTATCAGCATTAAATGACTCACTGAGGTTGATATGCCGTAAAACAAAACAAACCAAACTAAACCAAAACTCATTGTTAAATGTGATTTTAATAAATTACTATTTTACTGGGATATATGATGTATGTTTTGCTCTGAAATATTTCCAATCTCCTTTCTTTTACAACTTCGGGGAGGATCTTTCTTTGGTGATAAAAACAGTTAACTATTTCTTATTAATTTCAGTGTGAACTTCGAGTTACAACTCGACAGTTTTTTCATAATACTTAAATTTAGTCAGATACTATGAAGAAACCACAGTTTGGAAAAAATCCAACAAAATGAGAAAAATATAAATGGAAAGGTAAATAAACAATTGATTCAATTAATATTGCACTTTATTACTTCTAAGATTTCCTCAAAATGAATTTAGTAATCTACAAAGACAATAGAGACTGAAGAAAAGATAAAAAGAGGGAAAAAACTTATTTGTATATATATATATATATATATATATATATATATATATATATATATATATAATATAATAAAATGGAAAGGTGGATAAACCAACACAAACAATTGATTCAATTAATATTTAGTCTTTATTTCTTAAAAGACTTCATTAGTCCCCATCTCCTTTTTATCTGCTATGATGTATCATTTGTATATATTGTTTTCATCTTCCAATAGTTTGGCTCACTGTATCATCTGCTTTGATACTCAGACGGGTTTTCTTTTCTTTTTTTGGGGGGTGTGGAGGTGTCTCTTGTTCTCATTTTCTTCTCTTAACCGTTTTCTTTCACTATGTTTTTGTCTTCCTTTTTCCTTCCTTTTTTTTCTTTTCTCCCTCCCCCAACACATTTATCTTTTCCTCATTGTCTATCGTTCCAAAAAGTTGTTGATTAATTCATTCTGATGAAGCTGTTTAGCTCAGTCGGTAGAGTATGCCAACTCAGCATACGAGTAGCCTAGATTGGGTAATCTGATCTATGAGTAGCGTGAAAAAAAAAAATCCTTGGTCTAGCGCTAGCGAAAAGGGGACAGACACCCGCGCTGTCCGACTGATGCTGACAATAGGCCACTCTGCCAACTTTATTTTAACACAAGAAAGACCGAGAACATGTACACATGTAGGGGGAAACAATACTCTAAATAGTATTTAATAAATCTGGAGTTACTCCCCTTGACATATCAGGTCATCCTATGGATTTATTCAAGTGCAGTGGATATTCTTCTGGGGTTTTTTTTATCCCAATTATTATTACTAGCAAATTCGTCATTGATAATTTGAAAGTCAAACCTCAGTCAGAAATGATAGATAGGATTCACTTACCAAAGTTAGTTGGTTTGGTTTGCATTGGCCAGATTTTACCTGTAAACCAATTATTCATCTTTTACCTTAGAACACTTCAATCTTAGATCTTGCATATTATTTTCTGCAAAATACATATTAACTATCACATTATTACAAATTCGCATCATATATATTGACCAAGCACGAGCAGGATGCGACACAAGGTCAATTTCTTAAGTGGAGTTCAGCAAGTTTGAACTCAGAGTTTTCCTTCTCCTAGACCGGTTGCCTAACTAAGGTTAAAGAGCCCAGTCTGCCCTACTATTTACCCATAGCTGGAGAGAGAGTAGGATTCATACCCTTCCCAAGGATATTAGCGCTAAATGAAATGCAATTACCACGTCCAGGATTTGAACTCGGGGCGCCGAGTCCATTTCCCATGACTTTAACCATTACACCACACGCTTCCTAATTCGCATCATATAGTGTGTAATACATACTACCTGTTATAAAAAAAAAAAGTAAAGTTGGTGAAGTGGCGTTCTGTTGGTATCAGCCATACAGCGAGGGAGTCTATCCCCTTTTTACTAGCATTAGACCATCTGAGGTGGAGCACCACACGCACATCAACTCCCCACTTTATCGCACAGATCCAAGATTGTGCTACACATGCACTGAGTTGGCAACGGCTGGTATTGAACCCAAAAACCTTGTGGTTCCTAGGTGGATGCTCTACTAACTGAGCTAAGCCGACGATTTACCTGTAATAATCCTTACTTATTATCAGTTACTTTTTACCTGGTATCTAGTATTGTTTCATAATTCATGGATAGCCTATGAATTATGTAAGTACTGTAGCTAGATATTTTTTTTAATCAGAGTTTGTCAGATTCAAAATAACAAAGGTTGAGTGGAAAATTACCTTAACCATTATGGTTATGATTGACATGTGGTGACTTCCGCTTGACCTCTCAAAAAACGCATCAGTAGAAGCATGAGACAGAAATTTTAGTTTTAGAGTTGTGATCAGTTGCTCATCAAAAGAAGACATTCTTTTGAGATGTTACTTCTCAATCCACAAGGTTTGGGTTGGGGTTGTTTAAACAAAGCTATATAGAAAAACAACAAGTCTTTGTTATTAATTAACAAACAAGAATTTGCAGACATCCAGCCCAAAGAAATCAACCTGGAGAAACAACCCCCAGAAGAAGCCCAACAGCAAAGCCCACCAAAGAAGATGGCAGCCGAAAAATTAGCAAGGAGAAAACAAGTAAGAATAAATTTGTCATCTCCTCATCAGCATCACCTTCACCCTGTCTCTCTCACTGTTTATATACCCGATATATTAGAAGGGTATATAACAGTATCTCTTACCTGATATCTTATACCTTTTATACATCACCCTTTACCTCTTACCTTTTTTATTTATCAATTCACTGAAGATGAAGAGATCAAGAGAAAAAAGTTAGAAAATTTTCCTTGTCGGAATAAGCAGCTATGATTATTATTTCACTCCTTAAGAGTTTTTCACACCAACCTGAGGTGTTGGTCTTTCACTGTAGGCTTGAGTGACAGCAAGCCTCCTCAGGTCTCCAGGATTCTTCTGAGTATTCAAGCCAATCTTAACAATGCTGTTGTTTGGATGGTCTCGATTCTTCCTATGATTTCCAATTCTCCAGACACTTTTCCAAACCTTTAGGGACTGTTCCAAGGGCACCAATTACAATTGGTACAGCCTTTACCTTCATGTTCCACAGTTTTTCAGTTCTCTGGCAAGGTCCAAGTATTTGTCTACGTTTTCTTTCATTTTTACTCTTTGATCTATGCAACAGCAAAATCCATGAGATAAGGAGTTTGCTTTTTCTTGTTGATTAACACTAGGTCTGGTCTCCTAGCTGAGATTTAGTGATCCATCTGTATCTCAAAGTCCCAGAAAATTTTATGTGTCTCATTCTCTAGAAAAGATTCTAGTTTGTACATATACCATTTAGTAGCATGGTGAAAATTTAATTTCTTGCACAATTCCCTGTGGATCTCCTTTCTCACCCAGTCATGTCTAATCTTGTACTCTCTTTGGGCTAGTTTACTGCATTCACTTATTATATTTTTAACTATTTCATCTTTGTCTCCCCACATTCTACACTTGCTATTCTGTTGTGTCTTATTTATATTTGCTTTGATATAGTTTGTTCTTAAGTTTTCTTGTTCTTCTTAAGAACTCATTTCTCACTTTTTCTTTCATCTCTGATGGAGTCCACTCCCAATATTCCCAAATACTTGTAATTCTCCCGATTACGTATTGTCATACAAGACTAATGCACTCCTATATACTCAAACAAGAACAACAACCACAATGTGGATGGAACATGTCAAACACCTCAAACACCTTTGACAGTCAAACACTTATTCATGAAATGCAGGTTTTTTGCTCACATCAGAAACCGTTATTTTAAAGCAAACAATATGAAAGATCTGTTTGAAAATGTCAACATGAAGGATATTCTCTCTTTTTTGAGGGAAATAAAATTATACCATAGAATATAGACTGAAACAAACCAATACCATACAACATAATCCCCAATAATGTTAACACATTGTTAAAACCAATTACTAAAAAGTATAAATATAAATACATGATATGTATCACTTCCTAACCATTAGGCATGACATAACCTCAGATGGGTTGATATGCCATTAAAATCAATAAACAAACAAACAAACAAATCCTTTACTCTAAGTGTCCTAATTTTTCCCTGATTCAATAGTTATATTCCCCCCACTGTTTCTTTTTTTTTCTTTATTATCATTATTATTATTATTAGTAGTAGTAGTAGTAGTAGTAGTAGTAGTATAGAAAAAGAAAAAAAAGAAAAAGAAAGAAAATTGTACACAAGATGAAGTATGCATGGCTAAGAAGAAGAAACCTCAAGACAGAAATGTTATCTCTTTTGATAAGAGCACAAAACAATGGCATAATAATAATAATCAAATATTGATCAAACTCAGAAGAATAGAAAGTGTACATTATGTGGTGATGGAGATTAAATGGTTGATTACATACTTATTTGTATGACTGTTATCATCTTCCGCCCTGTCGGTGGGGCGTTAGAATGCACCGACTGCACCTCTGCAGAGGGGTAAGACTCCCCCAATGGGGCCACCTGTTGGCCATGGGTGGCGACCCGTGATGCTTAAGGATAGAGCCTGGGTGGATTAGCAGTTCATGACATGCAATACTCCACTTTGGCCCTATCTTAGGCTAGACAGGCGGTCGGAGAGGCCCCCTCCGATCAATCAGCTGGTCACGCCAAGCCCTAGCACCTATATGATTGCCCCAACCCTGTTGCCCTTATGGCAAGCCCCAACCCCTTTTTATCATAAGGGTGATAGAAGGCAGTGACTGAGGGTCTACATGTCCTGGGAATGACGTTAAACTCTATCTGATCGTGAGGTTCCAGTTTTGGAGGTTTGGGGAATGTGGAACACCCTTTCATCACGATTGCTCCCTGGTCCACTCTGACCCGGAGTGGTAGTACCTGTTAGGGTCCCATCTATGGGTTAAATAGAAAAACATGAGTTTATAAACAAAATTTGATTATGCATTAAGAATGAATTTATTTCAAAACTTTGTCAGCATTAAATAACCTACCGAGGTTGATATGCCGTAAAACAAAACAAACCAAACTGTTATCATCTTGCAACACCCTCTAGTCAAAAATGAGACTGTCCAAATCATCCAAGATATGTGCAAAAAAGTAAACCCTTATCTGCTTATCTGCTAATTAATTAATTAAATTCTGTATTTTTTTATAAAGAAAGAAAGGGAAGAAAAAGGACATACTACACAGGAAAAATAGGATGAGAAAGAAAGAGAGTAGGGGAAAGATAGAGAGAGTGGGTGAGTGCAGAAGTGATAATGCTAATCTGTTTCAATCAAACATAATGAAAAGATGAAAAGAAACAAAGAAACAAAAAAAAAGGAATTAGAGAGAGTTAAATCAAGATTATTATACATTTTACATATTGAACTATTTTGTAATATCTCTTAAATAAACAATAATCTTCATACAATGACTGCTATTTACACAGTAACATTGCAACCAACAAAGCCTTCATCAGATGATGACTCTGGGTTCAGGCATGGTTTGGGGGCCGAAGCATCATTACCACTAACCCAGAGTGCCCCAGCAGTATCTCACGATACCACCAGACTTTGTCGGTTTGATGTCACAATATAGGACTGCCATATCCACGCTGATGCGGTTAGAGCTTTCTCCTGAATTTTTTTCAAGTATTTCCTCTTGTCTGGTAGAGAAAGTCCAAGTTTAGACAAAAATGCCGAGGTTGAGTTGGCAATAAACCCCCGACATCCGACCTCAATGGGAAATACATCCGTTATCCATCCGTTTCTGACGCATTGCTCACGTAGGTCTTCATATTTTTCCATATCAAAAAGATTATTATATATTTTACATATTGAACTATTTGTAATATCTCTTAAATAAACATATCAAAAAGATCATTATACTTTTAACATATTGAGTTATTTTTCAATATCAAATATTGTAATAATTGAATTATCATACTGTGGTATATCCACAGGTCCTGCTAGTTTTAACAATTTCTTTTATCAGGAAATATTTCAGAGATAGTCACATGTTATGAAGATTCTTTCCTCAATGACCAAGACTGAGATTTTTTTATCAACAATGGCAAAATGGGCAAATTGATACAAAATGGTTTCCATTGATGCAGCAGACAAAACAAATTGTTAACAAATGGTTCAAGGTCGGCGAATGTGGAAAAATACAATTTCAGATCTGAATACAAAATCTTTACTGATTATGATGAACAATTATAAACATTTGTTGTTGTCCTATCTATGAGGGTTGGCTGAAAAGTTCATAGGCTTACTAAGATACTCTCATGAAATGTGACCAAATTAGGTTTTTATGAGGGTCGGCTGAAAGGTTCATAGGCTGACTAAGATACTCTCATGAAATGTGACCAAATTAGGTTTTTAAGAGGGTCGGCTGAAAAGTTCATAGGCTGACTAAGATACTCTCATGAAATGTGACCAAATTAGGGGCTGAAAAGTTCATAGACTCTCATGAAAGTGACCAAATTTTTTAAGAGGGTCGGCTGAAAAGTTCATAGGCTGACTAAGATACTCTCATGAAATGTGACCAAATTAGGTTTTTAAGAGGGTCGGCTGAAAAGTTCATAGGCTTACTAAGATACTCTCATGAAATGTGACCAAATTAGGTTTTTAAGAGGGTCGGCTGAAAAGTTCATAGGCTTACTAAGATACTCTCATGAAATGTGACCAATTAGGTTTTTAAGAGGGTCGGCTGAAAAGTTCATAGGCTTACTAAGATACTCTCATGAAATGTGACCAAATTTTTTAAGAGGGTCGGCTGAAAAGTTCATAGACTAAGATACTCTCATGAAATGTGACAAATTAGGTTTTTAAGAGGGTCGGCTGAAAAGTTCATAGGCTGACTAAGATACTCTCATGAAATGTGACCAAATTAGGTTTTTAAGAGGGTCGGCTGAAAAGTTCATAGGCTGACTAAGATACTCTCATGAAATGACCAAATTAGGTTTTTTACGAGGGTTGGCTGAAAGGTTCATAGGCTGACTAAGATACTCTCATGAAATGTGACTAAATTAGGTTTTAACGAGGGTTGGCTGAAAAGTTCATAGGCTTACTAAGATACTCTCATGAAATGTGACCAAATGAGGTTTTTAAGAGGGTCGGCTGAAAAGTTCATAGGCTGACTAAGATACTCTCATGAAATGTGACCAAATTAGGTTTTTAAGAGGGTCGGCTGAAAAGTTCATAGGCTTACTAAGATACTCTCATGAAATGTGACCAAATTAGGTTTTTAAGAGGGTCGCTGAAAAGTTCATAGGCTTACTAAGATACTCTCATGAAATGTGACCAAATCCCATGAAATGTGAGGTTTTAAGAGGGTCGGCTGAAAAGTTCATAGGCTTACTAAGATACTCTCATGAAATGTGACCAAATTAGGTTTTTAAGAGGGTCGGCTGAAAAGTTCATAGGCTTACTAAGATACTCTCATGAAATGTGACCAAATGGTTTTAAGAGGGTCGGCTGAAAAGTTCATAGGCTTACTAAGATACTCTCATGAAATGTGACCAAAATGAGGTTTTTAAGAGGGTCGGCTGAAAAGTTCATAGGCTGACTAAGATACTCTCATGAAATGTGACCAAATTAGGTTTTTACAAGGGTTGGCTGAAAAGTTCATAGACTGACCAAAATGTAATGATGTGACTGAATGAGGTTAATTTTTCAACATAGTCTCCCTTTCAGTCCCCACACTTCTTCTGTCGGTGTTGCAGTGTTTCGATCTCATTGGGAAAATAAAAGCAGATATGATGTTATCATATGAACTTTTCAGATCACCCTTGTAAATATAATTGTTATTTTCTAGTAGTGTTTTACTATAGAAATGAGAAAGAAAGGGATTTTCAATGGTCAGGAATTATTATAAGCAATGCTGATAGTATAGAGCCCTTTTTTTTAGATGAAGATATGTCAATTATTATTAGACTAATATTTTCTTTGATCTTTTTAATTTTATTTGTGTTTTTATCACAATTGATTTGGGTCAATATGAATGAGAAACAATGTATATGGGAGACAATAATAAAAAAAAAAATTAGGCTCCCAGTGAGAGTCAAAGTCACATCCTGTTTTACATTGGAGAAACCTAATTATCTGATATAAGCATCTGCAATACTAATTGCTCCCATAGCCGAGTTGGTAACCAAGTTGCAATCATTTTTCTTTATTTTTCTTTCTTTTTTTTTCTTTTTTTTGTCTTAATTTCTTTCTTTCTTTTTCTTTCATTCATTCTTTCTTCTTCCTTCTCTTTTCTTTTTTGTATTATTTATCTTTTCTTAGTTTCTTTTTCTTTCTTCTTTCTTTTTGTATCAATTTTTTTTCTTTTCTTTTTTGTATTATTTCTTTCTCTTTCTTTCTTTCCTTCTTTTTCTTTCTTTTATTCTTCCTTTTTCTTTTTTCTTTCTTTTTCTTCTTTTTCATCAGAACTAGAAGTGGCTACCCAGTGTTGCCTGGGTAGAGGGAGTAAATACCTGGTGAATTGATTTGTTTACTTTTGAGATTCACAAATTCTGGACATTTTTAAGTAGAATTTCAAATTTATTTCTGTATATACTTTAATTTTTAAATATCTTTGAATATGAATCAAATCTTCATAGTTTTTGCACAAAAAGCAAGAACTGATGATACCTTATTTGTATATATATTTACTTTGTCTTTAATTGTTCGATTTTCGTAGTTTCATCTGGACATACATACACACCAACTGCCCTTTATAAACGTATTAGAAGTGGCTACCCGGTATCACCTGGGTAGAGGAGGGTTTTTTTTTTTAAGTTATTCTCACAGATCCATTATTACTGAAGCATGAGTTGGATCCCCGCAGGATGCCCCATTAAAATCCCCAGGTAAAAAAAGACCTTGCGTTGATCGAGCCACTCTAAAAAGAAAAATGAATCTCTACTATTTACAATATTAAATGCAAAAACAATTCCATACTGTTATCATTTAAATATTATTTTTTAATTATCTTCCCGAATATGAATCAAATCTTCATTATTTTTGCTCAAAAAGCAAGATCTGGTGAAAGTGAATGTGTATATATATTTACTTTATCGTGAAGTGTTTTATTTTGGTAGTTTCCTTTGGACATATATACACACACACATACATACACACAACTGCCTTTTATATATGTACTAGCAAAAGTGCCCTGTCAATGACCAGACTAAAAAAATTTTTAACACCAGTTAGTGAGTGGTTAGAGAGAGAATAAGAGGAAAATAATTCATAGAATTTTTTTTTAAATGTAATTCTTAACTTTTGAGTGTTTTGAAATATAATTCTACTTTTAAAAAACTGTTTTGTACATATGACAAAAACTTAAATTCAGTTGCTAATTGCTTGTTTTTCTTAGTTGCTTGTTGCATTAAAGTGATGAAAAATATTAATTTAATTTATTTTCTTTTTTTATCCCTAAAATGTAACAATTAAAAGGGGCTAAGTATTAAATATATGTCTTTATTTATTTAACTCTATTGCCTGAGGCTGTACACTATGCGGACAACACCTCTGCTGAGTAAAACCACTTTCCAATTGGGCCACCTGTTGGCCGTAGATGACGATCCGTGATGTTTGCTGAGCAGTCCATCTCATGCACCGTTACTTGGGCTAGACGGGCGGTCGGAGAGGTCCCTCCAATCAATCAGTTGGTTACGTCAAGCCCTAGCACCTATATGATTGTCCCAACCATATGGCTCTGATGGTAAAACTGAATCTAGGGATGAGGTTCTAATTATGGAGCTCTGGGAAGTGTGGAGTACCCCTTTATTGCCATTACTCCCAGGACCACATTGACCCGAGGGTAGTACTTGTTAGGCCCACCAAGTACGACCACTACATGTCCCATCTATTGGTCTAAATAGATAAAAAATGAGTTTTAAAAAAATATGTTTAAAAAATGAATTAGAAATAATTTGAATACCCAGTAATAATAGATAAAACAAACATGACTTCGGCATGAATTGTTTTAAAATCTCAATAACAGGTTTGTTATAGTACGTAATTTTATTTCAGACAAAGCATCCGTTTTCGTAAATTTTTTGGCAGAATTTAATGTTTAAAATGTATCATAAATTAATTACATATGTAATATCATTTTGCTTTTTTACTGATGCTCATTATCTGTTTTAAAGCAGTTTCAACGCCTGTGTTGACGAATGGGTGGAAGAGTTTTTTTTACTTATTTTAGAATTCGTCTTTTTTTTAATTACAGTTAGGAACCAGTTGTAGCGTTACTTTCGTATTTTGCCTGGAGAGTTGTCTGCCCGTTTAGTTTGCTGTTTCCCTCTAGGGGCCAGTTATATTTAAGCGGCTGGTTTTAACGTCTCTTCCTCTCTTTTCCTGTCGCTTGACTACGTGACACGTGGGTTAGACACGGTCTATCCCTTCTCGTTGGGGCTCGGCCCCCCCTTACATTACTGAAAGTGATTTATACAGCATGGACTATTCTTAGTCTCATGTCTGTACTTTTATGTTTTTCCCTTCTACTTTTGTATGTATGTTTATGTACACCTATACTTTATGTATCTTGTTATATCCATGTGCTATACCATATTAAATGTTTTGTCTAACAACCCTTGTCGGAGTTTGTATCTTCAAGTATATATTACCTTAAATCTTACACAGTCAACGCTACTTTAAAGCATGAAGTGCCGACAGGAGATGGGGTAGGAGGGTCTCGATTTGTGCCGACAGGACAGGGGATGGTGTAGGAGGGTAGTTTTTGTTTTATTAGAAATGAACATTGTATTCTTTTCTCATACAGTAAGAGAGGTGGGTGCGGAGGTGTACCCACATCAAATAGTAAGAGACCGACCCCACTGTCTGGGAAGTTCAAAACTAAACTCATGCTGACATGAGTTGGGTGGGGGTGGTGGAGGGATGAGTATAAGGTATTTCTTAATTTTTTATTAATTATTGAATTATATCGCTTAATTATTAAAAATCAGAAACCAAATTTGGTGTGTTTCTTAGTTAGAAAGATATTAATGTTTATGCAAGATTTCAAATCAGAGTCAAAGTACCGACAGGAGATGGGGTAGGAGGGTCTCGATTTGTGTCGACAGGACAGGGAATGGTGTAGGAGGGTAGTTTTTGTTTTATTAGAAATGAACATTGTATTTTTTTTTTCATACTGTAAGAGAGGTGGGTGCGGAGGTGTACCCACATCAAATAGTAAGAGACCGACCCTACTGTCTAGTAAGTTCAAAACTAAACTCAGAGTCACATCCCATTTTGGACTTATACATCGACACGTACATACCAAACTTCCTTTTATATATATAGATAGATAGATTAGTTAAAATAAATAACACTAATAAAAATGATGAGTTCTTACAAAAGAATGTGTCAATGCTTACTGATTATTGCTGGTGCGTGACTAATAAAAAAAAACAAAAACAATTTGATTCTTTGTGATGATAATTACTGTTGCATTTCTTAAAAAAAAAAAGAAAAGAAAACCTTTTCAGTTGTTTGATAAGAAAGTCAAGTGAAACACACAGTTGGGATCTTATTCAAATATCTCTCATCTCCATGTCGTGACTGTTGACCTTTTTTGGCTACCTGACCTCACACTGGAACCGCTGTTACCACAGCGACCTTTATTATCTGGGTGAATCACTTCAGTAGACATGAGATCTTCATCAAGTCTACAAGATAAAGAGAAATGTTAAATAATGGTGGAATATGAACAACAGATAGATATATAGATAAGAACAACATATAGATATACAAAAGGTAGATATATAGATAAAAACTTAATGGATTTACAAAAGTTTTTCAATATATTGTAAACATGAGGCACAATTCAGCAGATTCAGATGCTGAGGTCATCTAGGTGACAAATATAATCATTTCTTAGTTACCGACTGCACCTCTGCAGAGGGGTAAGACTCCCCCAATGGGGCCACCTGTTGGCCGTAGGTGGCAACCCGTGATGCTTAAGGATAGAGCCGAGGTGGGTGAGCAGTTCATGACATGCAATACTCCACTTTGGCCCTATCCTGGGCTAGACAGGCGGTCGGAGAGGCCCCCTCCGATTAATCGGCTGGTCACGTCAAGCCCTAGCACCTATATGATTTTCCCAACCCTATTGCCCTTATGGCAAGCCCCAACCCCTTTTTATCATATGGGTGCTAGAAGGCGGTGACTGAGGGTCTACATGTCCTGGGAATGACGTTAAACTCTATCTGATGGTGAGGTTCCAGTTTTGGAGGTTTGGGGAATGTGGAGCACCCCCTTCATCACCATTGCTCCCTGGTTCACTCTGACCCGGAGTGGTAGTACCGGTTAGGGTCTCATCTATGGGTTAAATAGAAAAATGTATTTATAAAAAATTGTATTATCCATTAAGAATTGATTTATTTCAAAACTTTATCAGCATTAAATGACCCACTGAGGTTGATATGCCGTAAAACAAAACAAACCAAACCAATCATTTCTTAGTCATTATTTTTTACATTCATCTTTCCTCACTGCATTCTTTCTATATTTCCATTTCTTTTCATCGCCAATTTTATTTAGATATTGACAAAAACGTACACATTGGATTTATGCATATTATAGATACAAAGAAATAACATTTATTTGTCAAATGCACCCTAAAATTATCTTTGACATGATCTCATGTGGCAGAACCCTCTTCAGTTACAAAAGCTTTGGACCAAGTAACTAATAAGCACCCTAGCTGAAACCTAGATTCAAAAGGACATGTTTTGCTTTCCACCATCAAATTCAGATTTTTAGACGCACTTTTTTTTAGTTATTTCATTTTGAAGTTGTTACTTCGGTAGCAATTTTTTTTTTAAATTATAAAACTATAAAAAAAGACACGTTTTTATGGTAGAGATACATTTTTGGTACCATTATAATATGTAGCCTACCTTTTGAATGTGGCCTATGAAATCATATCTCTCTTATAGTATGTGTCCTATCATAAAAAGTATATTATAAGGTTATAATAATAACTGCTAACCCTAACCCTAACGCTAACCCTAACCCTATTTCAGAATTTTAGAATATTTTAGAATTAAAATTTGATAGCAAAATCTTTTTTTATTAACTATCTGTAGAGCCACATGGAAAATAGATAAACATGTCTTTCATTTTAAGTTGTTTTGTTTTTTTAAATAACAATATTAGTTTATTTTTAGTGCAAAATTAATTTTTTCACATATGCTAACAACAACAACATGAAATAACTAATTCTTTTATTAAAATCAAAAGCTATTTTAGTATAAAAAGGTGTCTTTGGTTTTTATCGGCTCTTGATTTTGTTTACTAACAACCACTGAAAAGCAAAATTCAGTTCCTTTCAAAACTGATCTAGGCTAGGGTGCCTATTAGTGACTTGGTCCAAAGCTTTTACCATATATAATAATATATTGCACTGAGAATGTCCTCCAGTTTTTTTTAAACTATTATTCTATTTTGCTTCCATATATTTATTATTATGGACTAAGAGATGCCAATCATTTGCACAAAAATCCCTGGAATTTGCTGTAATAGGGCCAAACAACTACCAGCACAAAAGGGCTGCCACAGCACAAACTTTCTAAGTTGTGGGTGGACCTTCAAAATACAGGACTGGGGGCCCTAAGATTGGCAAGCGACTGAGAGAGCTAAGATCTCTCATAAAAGAAAGGACTGTGTGGCTTCAAATGAAGAAGAACTGAATGATGTTCCAAATTCCTACATTGGCAAAATACAATAAATCATAATTTTGATATGGTTATTTTTTCTGTTAGGGGAGATAACTCTCCCTAACGAAGTTGACACTGATATGCGCAGTCACAAACCAGAGAGAGACAACAGTGAAGAACATGGCTGATTGAATGAATACATCACATGGCCGATAGTTGAACTGTTTTATCCAACTCATCCTACTGTATACCCAGTCGGAGAGAAAAATAAAAACCCATATTGTTATATGTTAAACATATTTAACTGTTTTTGTTATATTTTGTTATTCCTACATCTTGGGATATAACATTTTCTAAAAAATGCAACTTACAAAAGATCAAAGTTTCCCAAAGCTTCTTTGGCTGGTGTTCTGTTCCATCGAACACAGCAAGAATAAAAGAATAAAAAAAGTTAAGATCTCACAAGAAAAATTGGTATATCACTGTATATACATATATATGAATTACTATTGTGATGTTCTTGGTGAAACCTTACCAAGCTTCTTCTACTATTATAGTAAGTTTAATTCATAATCAGGGAACACACTTGTATTAGACCATCTAAGTTATGTGCATGCTTGTGTACATGTGTGTGTGTGTGTATGTATGTATATATATATATATATATATATATATATATATATATATATATATCCATGTGTACAGTTAGTACTATTACACTTGAAGAGGCAGTAGTGATCCAACATACAGTATTATTAGGAGAGTGCTCAATATCTGTGATAGAGCATTAATAAATAAATAAATATTTTAGTATAAAACAAAAAAATAAAATATTTTGAGTATACACATTCACACACATACACACACACACACACACACACACACACATAAGGTCACTTTACAACCATTTGTTTCAGCATTCGTTATTTTTTCAAACATCCAAATGACGCTAGTTTTTCATTCAACAATTTTTTTTAAATAGATTGATCGACAAAGCAAAAGACTCTCACAGTCTTCTTATTCTCTGTGATAAATTTATTTTTCCTCAAATTAACCTGATGAAGATCTATTGAAACAGATCGAAACACTGTAGCGTTGGCATCACTCGTTTTATGAACTTCTGTTTTTTCAATTTTTCATTATATTACATATTTTAGTATATATTCATTTGCATGGGAACATGTCTGCTACCATTGTTTTCATGCTCCGCTTAAACAATTAAGCTTACATAACATGAAACCAATGGTAGAAGACTTGTTCCCATGCAAATAAATATATATTTATTTATTCTACCTAGGTTTGTTTATACATATTTATTTATTCTACCTAGGTTTCACCTGAATGGTTCATCAGGATAATTCTGACTCTTCGGGTGAAATTTAGGTAGATAGTGTCTTACTCATTAAGGTCCTTATAATTTTGCTCTACTTAGCATATTGAGTACTTTTTACATATCTATCTTAAAACACTCCTTAGGTGTTTTTTCTTTTAGCTACTAAATATGATACTGATAATTATTTTCAGAAAGTATGGCTATGCTGTTCTTTTCTTTTTTTTAAATTTTTTTTTCCCATTTTTGTACATTTTTTTATTTGCAAACTGAGTTATCTGTTGTTTTTATTCACACCAGTTGAGTTATATATGTAATTATATATATTATATATATATATATATATATATATGGGTTGGGTCTGTGACCTGTTCCGCTGATCCATACAAGGAGCAGTTGTCTGCAAAGATTCTAGTAGTTACTGAGACAGGCATTTAACTAGATCAAAGAAATTTGTTTTGAAAAATACAGCAGATAAAGAGAAAATATAATTTTTTTTTTGTTTTTTTTTTTGTTTTTATAGAATGGTCAGTTGTCAAGTATCAGTTGTGCTAACCTGCAATTTGATGATTTGTATTGTATTCTTCTTATATTCTAAATTATATATATAATAAATGATGTTAAAGATATGAGACCAAGTAATATTGATGATCTATGTCACCAGTTTAGCTCAGTTGGTAGAACACCCGCTTAGGAACTGCAAGATTTCAGGTTCAATATCAGTCCCTGCCAACTCAGCACATGGGTAGCACAGATTGGGTAATCTGATCTGTGTGATAAATTTATGAGCTGATGGTAGGTGTGGCTGTCCACATCAGCAAAAACATTCTCCCTGGTCTAGCACTAGTGAAAAAGGGAGAGACCCTCGCTATTCAGCTGATACCAACAATAGTCCACTCCACCAAATTCACCTACATTATATATATATATATATATATATATATATATATATATGTATGTAAAAATCAAACTGGAAGTGAATCCGACGGTATATTGAAAAAATGAATAAAGGAAAGAAAGTATAGAATGGATAAAGAGTAAATAGTTTTCATTTCAAATAAGGATTTACTCTGATGAAGGTCGAATTTTCTTTGTGTGCGGAACATTTCTACATTTTTTCTATTATTATTATTTCATTTCATTTGGTTATTCAAAAATAATAATAGTTTGAATAATGTACACATGGATAAACTCCTGACCGAAACACATGTAAGTTAAATTAATTAAAATATCCTATTTTATCCATTCTATACTTTCTTTCCTTTATTTATTTTTTCAACATTTATATATAATATATATATATAATATATATATATATACATAGATATATATATATATATACATATATATATATATATATATATATATATATGTGTGTGTGTGTGTGTGTGTGTGTGTGTGTATGTATGTGTGTAACAACTAATTAAAAAGCTGTACATTATAGTGAAATATTTATTAGATGAATGCATTAAAATGTTCTTAAGAGAATAAAGTAATTTCCAGCCCAATTTGAAAGTAAATGATATAATTTTGTGGGATTTGTATTTAAGCTGAGCATATTTCTTAATCATCCAAATTCTCAATGTAAAGGAAATAACTATAAAATGTAAATTAGAATCCTTCATTCTTTTCTTAATAGAAGCATCAATACAATCATTAACCAGTTATAACAAGACTCCTAAGAGTTCATAAAAAAAATTTCAGAAAAGAAAACAACACTACTTTAAATGCACCTCCTCTAACCATCCACCCACCATAATAAAAAAAAATCACACAATCCAACAGTCACAGATTATCTGAAAACTCATTCAACAAAGCCATATTCAATAAAACAAAAGATTATGAAACAGCACTAAAAAAAACAGTGTGTTTTAAGGAAAACTAACATGTAGAAATAGAAACATCATTTGGTCCAATCTACTATACAATAAAAATGTAAAAACTAACATATGATGGTGTTTGAAACTAGAATATTTATAAAGTCCGTGTCAATCTAAGGTTGAAAATAATGATACACACTCAGGTATGTCTCCAGGTGGCAGGACAATATTGATGACATCATTGATTAGGTTGTACTTCATGACTCGGTCAGTAGAAGTGGTACTGGTCAAAGACGGAGAGGCATTCACCTTGAAAGACAAACATGAAATGTTGAAATTCTTGTTTTAATTTCTGAGATGAAGAATTAACATACATTGATATTGACAGGTTAATGATAATATGGAAATTTGACCTTTCTGATAAAATAAAGCAGGAATTCTTCAAAGCTGTAGCCATGTCAGTACTACTGTATGTTTGCACCACTTGGACTTTAACAAAATGCTTGGAGAAAAAGCTAGATGGGATCTACACAAGGATGTTGTGTTGGACAGATCTTGGAAGCAGCACTCTACAAAACAACAGCTGTGTGGCCACTTACCTCCTATCACACAATCACATAAGACCATAAATTTCTAGAGAAAAAAGTAATGGATTAGTTGTCTTACTAAAATATTGTTTACATTTAATTAAACATCACTCATTAGATTTATAGGTAAATCTTTAAACTGAAAATATAAAATAATTACATCGTATTCATTATTACTCCAGATGAAATATCTAGACCTGCAAACAAAAATAAGTTTAGTTTCTGAATGTAGAATTTTGAAATATCTTTTATTAATTTTAAAAGTTTAATTAAAATTAACTGTTTTAAAATCAATAAAGACTTTTATTATAGGAGTTTCTTTATTGACCACAACCTCCATAACTATAAAAATTTAATTACTGTAAAAGTTTCTTTGCTGGCCACTGCACCCATAAATGTACATATGTAACTTGGTACTATGCTAAAAGGTACGGGAATTTAACAGTGTCCTCCCTCTCTTTCTCTCTGTCTTTCCTCCTCTCCGAAACAGAGCCCACGACACGAGCCTGAAAATAAATGCTAAGCCCTTGTGACGATATATCTCACATGTTGTACCTTTTTTATCGACAATGACGACCGCCACATAACAATACCTTTTTGGCACAGTGACTATATTATAATACTACACATATTTCTTGTTATTATAGTCATAGCATTTCTGAACAGTTCTTCCAATTGCTAATTCCTGAGGTAAAATTCAACTTATTTATTGAATGACCCTCACAAATGGATTCCTATAATAAAAAAAACATTTCCAGTGCATTCCTATAGTAAACACTGCTTGCTATCTCCAACTCCTTAGGCCAAATTTACCTTAATTATTGAATGACCATCGTAAATACATTCCGAAAGTAAACAGTACTCCCTATTATAAACTCTTGAGTCAAAATTCACCTTGTTTATTGAATGACCCATGTAAATGTATTCCTATAGTAAAACCATTTCCAATGCATTCCTATAGTAAACACTGCTTGCTATTACCAACTCCTTTGGCAAAATTCAACTTATTTATTGAATGAACCTCATAATTATTATACATTGAAGTACTAGGACTAATGATGTCATCACTGTATAATGATAATTCCTCATCTCAAAAATTAATTCAAATATTGGGGGTTGGGGGGTTAGTACATACCTCAATAAGCCAAGGTTTGAGGCTGTTGTCAATGATGATATCATAACTGAAAAGAGAACCAGAAAAAGAAATTCTAAAATATTTCAAGGAAATTAACACATTTTATTGAAGAACCAACATATTGTTAAGCCACTCTCTACCTGGGCAACACCTGCTGCTCTTGCTGCCACCTTCACACATTCTCAAACCTCCAGAAAAGTCAAGGGACAAAAAAATATAAAAGGGTTTTTATATCAGAGTTTTGGTTTAGTTGGTGCTAGGGAAAATATTTAGTTGAGTTTCCACTCACAAAGGTAAAATATTAACATTAGTACTCCTTTAGGTACAATGACCTCACCTGAATAGGTCCGGAACCTCTGTAGTGTCCCCTTTTTTATAAGTCTCACGTTCAGCAGTAAGTCAAACTGTTTTTTTACTTATCAGAGTAGATGAACAACCGGTGTCAATTTCCATTTGACATTGAATACCATTTAAAAAAATATTATACATATATGGTTCACAGCTACTCGTAAAAAATAAGGGTATGCCGTCTGTCTCTTGTATGTAATTCGACACGTTTCCCTTTTGTTCATTTTTACAAAATCTGGCACAGTGATTTTTATTGTTACATTTAAAACAAATTTTTCCCCATGCAGGACAAAAAGTTCGTTTTTCGTGCCATTTTCCATTGCAACCAAAACAATTTTTTTCTTTCTTTCGTAATTCAGTTGCATTAGATTCAAAACCCACTTTATTTATTTCATCAGTCTCTTTTTCCTTTATATGTGCAACGTCACTCATTGCTAATTCTAAAGCTGTGGCCATTTTAACAGCTTCTTCTAACGACATATCTTCGGACAATAGCTTTTCTTGAATTTTATCGTCTTTTAATCCACAAACAAATTTGTCACGCAATGCTCTTTTTAAAAATGACCCAAATTCGCATGTAGAAGCCAAATGTTTAAGGCGAACAAGAAAATTAGAAATGGACTCACCCTCCTCTTGGCATTATGAAAACGAAAACTCTCGGCTACTATTAGTCGTTTAGGTTTAAAATGCTCCAACAACAACTGCGTAATTTCCTCTAGAGACTTGTCACTTGGTTTTTGAGGGGCACATAAATCCTCCAAGACTCTGTAGGTTTTTTCTCCAATTGTACTCAGTAAAATTGCTTTGCATTTGTTTTGGCTTTCGTGTCCGATATCGTTTGCGATAAAAAAAACTGTTGGTCTAGATACGTTGAGATATTTGCTGATTTCATACAGAATTCTTCTAAATGTCCGAGTAATGGCATTTTCTTGAGTGAAACAGATCATTTGTCTGCCAATTGTTATAACGCGCTTAGCGAATAATAAGACGTGTAGTCCAGTTGACGTTAACTGCAAGAAGTGATCACTTCCGCCTTTTATTTGCAACAAAACAAGATGGCTGAAACAGTACTTCCATTTCATAACAAAACAATGGTACAACCGGTGCTTCCAGTTCTTAGTATACCACATCCCTCCCCACTTAGCTTGAAACATCCATAGGTCCCTCCCCGGAACTCCGGCAAGAACTCCTATTACTTATAGGAAGCAATGTCCAACTCTCAGACATAGTCACATTATCATCATCTGTAGCCTCTGGAGATTCCTGAACAGCAATTTTCTTGCCAATGTTGGATTTGCCTATTTGTATCTTTACCCTTTCTGCATTTAATGCTGAACTGGATTCTGTAGTTTTTATTGACTTGTTACCAATCTCTAAATGTTAGTTTCAAGTGACGACCGGCTTTAAGAAGATCAAAATATAACACCCAATTATCTCCACTGAAAAAGACGTTCTCCCCAAGAGAACTCACCTCAGCATTTATTTCTCTTGGTGGCCAAACCACTTCAGCTAACAAAAGTGACAACAATTCCACCACTCATGATCAGGAGGTTACAAGTTCAATCTTGACTCACTTGCTATACACCCCCCCCCTCTCGTGCAGGCCAGACACACATGGACGCACTTAGTCCTTGGGGGCAGGGAATTCTCAACTACACAGTCCCCACCTCCAACATGCTCTCTGTCACACAATCATTTGTGAGTTTCTTCTTTGTATTACCATTTAATACAGCCCTGTCGGCTGAGGATTTAGAGTATACCAACTGCACCGCCTCTTACCAATGGGGCCACCTGTTGGCCGTGGGTGGCAACCCATGATGCTTAAGGATGGAATCCTGGTGGCTGAGCAGTCCAGGACATGCAACACTCTACTTTGGCCCTTACTTAGGCTAGATGAGCAGTCGGAGAGGCTGATCAATCGATTGGTCATGTCAAGCCCTAGAACCTATGTGATTCTCCCAACCCTATTGCCCTTATGGCAAGCCCCAATCCTTTTTATCATATATGTGCTAGAAGGCAATGGTTTAGGGTCTTATAGTCCTGAGTATGACGTTAAACTCTATCTGATGGTGAGGTTCCAGTTCTGGAGCTTAGGGAATGTGGAGTACTCCTTCATCACCATTACTCCCAGGTCCACTGAGTGGTAATACCTGTTAGTGTCCCATCAATGGGTTAAATAGAAAAAATGTGTTTATAAAAAAATTAAGTGACCATATGACCTTAAGGCACCCCTTTTTCGATTTCGATTCGTGGGGACATTTTTTCCATTTACACCGTCAAAATCCGGTTAATTGTTTACAGATGATTTTTAGAGTTTTTTTTTAAATTATAAAACTATATAGGGGTTAGGGTTAGGGATCAGCCCTAACCCCTAACCCCTAACAAACAACCGGATTTTTACGGTGTAAATGAGGAAAGTGTCCCCACGAGTTGAGATCATGGAAGGGGTGCCTTAAAGTCATATGGTCCAAATTAAGTGCCCATCAAGAATGAATTTATTTCAAAACTTTATCAGCATTAAATGACCCACCAAGGTTGATATGCCATAAAACAAAACAAACTGTTTAATAAATCTCTTATCAATATCTATATGTAGATTAATAAAAATTATTTTTCTATATATTCATTTTATTATCTTTTATTCTTTATATATTCTTGTTTTTAAGTTGTTTATTCTTATTATTATTCTTTTTTGTATTTTTTCTTTTATTTATATCTTTTATGAGTATTTTATTTGCTTTTTATTATGTTTTATCTTTTATTAATTTTTTTGATTTTTTAATGATTTTGTAAATAAATTTTTTAATATATCATTGATTTATACCCTTATTCTATTTTTATTTAACTTTTCTTATGGAAAATGAGGAGTAAAAAGTTTTTTAAATTCTCTCTTGGAAAATAAAAGAGTGTGGATTTTATTGAACTTTATTCTTTGATGGTCACCACAAATTTTCTTTTATAAAAGGGTATGCACTTGGCTGTTGTACAAACAAACAGACAGACAGACATACAAAACCTTTCTTTTATACATATAGATATCTTCCAACAAGTTGAGTTATAATTGTCTAATGGTTAGCGTCATAGGAAATGGACTCATCGACCTGAGTTCAAATCCTGGATGAAGCTACAGTTCACATAGTGCTAATACCTTGGGAAAGGTATGAATCCAACTACTCTCCCTCCAGCTACGGGTAAAGGGTAGGGCAAACTGGGCTTTTTAAACTTGGTTAGGCAACCAGTCAAGGAGAAGGAAAACTCTGAATTAAAACCTGTTAAACTCCGCTTGCAGTGGTCACTACTAAAATAGGCTCAGTCCTAATTAGTTATCTATATCACTAATTTCATAATTTCTTCAGTATCTCTAATCAAAATTTCAATTCTTCTTCCATGATGAAAGCAAAGCTAAAATAAAAGATGTAGATAATTTCTATACTTACCCATAACATTCGAAAACAATGTCGATCATTAGCAATAATACTCTGAAAAAATAAATGATAATAAAAAAGAAAATATAAGGTAAAAAGAAAATAATGAATAAGACAAGTAAGATCTTTATTATTATTATTTTTTATTTTCATCTTATTTCTCTTCCTTCTTTACACCTAGTAGTAGTAGTAGTAGTCTTAAGTCGTCTGACTTTCTTAAACAAACAATGTGGGGAATTTTATCCCCCAAAATAGCACTGCTTAACCCCTAAGTTTTGTAGGGATATAAACTGTAATTAAGTACACAGAGAAAAAGGGTGACAGCTTTTGAAGAAAAGAAAATATTGTAACTCACATATCAGAGTTAACAGAGAAATAATAGAGTTAGGGAGAATTATCTCCCCTAACGATTCTACACCGGGGATACTCACTGACAAGCAGTGAGACACAAAACATCACAAGAACATAGCTGCATGTGATGAACACATCACATGATACATAGTTAAACTCTATCCAAACTCATCCCCCTGTATTCCCGGTCGGTGAGAATAAACAAAACAATATTGTTATATGTTAAACATATTTCACTGTTTTTGTTATCTTTTGTTATTCCTACATATCTTGGGATATAACAAATAGGAAGAAACACAATGAGTATTAAGAATAGAGAAAAATCTTCTATTAAGCAAAGATACAAGGTGAACAAAGTAATTAGTAATTGCTATGTTGAATTAACAAGTCTCATTAGACCGAATTGTTTCTCCTTCTGATGTTTCGTCAGAGATCATTTATGGGAAAAACTGATGATTCCATTCTCATTATTTAGGTACTATATGACAGAAAACAGCAACTGTTTTCTACTACAATCAATTTACTGTACAAAATAGTACAAAGGATATACAAATTAAGTACAAAAGAAGTGAATGAAATATATAAATTTTGAAAATAAAAATTTAAACTTACAGCCACAGATTTAAGAGAATGAACCACGAGCCAGTTGATTTCATCAAATAGTTTATCTGACACCTGCAAATAAGAAAATAAAAGTCAATTAAAAGGCTGCATACTTAGGTATCCTGTCATCATGTAATGTTTAGCAAGATAGTCTCACAGATCCATGGCTATTGAAAAGTGTGTTCGATCCTTGCTCGATGTCTCATACTTGTCAAATCTTACCTGTGGTGAATGGGTTGGGTAATTTTTTTTTTTTTTTTAAAGGCTGTATCCTCCCCTTCTCAAAGTATGGTGGCCTCGGAATCACCAAGAACTATAGTGAAAAGAACTATAGCTGCTAAGATTTATAATGCTCTGCTTCTTAATCATATTCAACTTAATGTTGAGAAAGTTTTTTAGGAAAAAATCTGAGAAGCTTTCAGAAAAATTGATCCACAACTTCTCTGATTCTAACTATTTAATGAATCATCAAAGTGGGTAAGTGCAAAAAATCAATAAGCAGAGATGATATTAAACAGAAATTATAATGGATGCAGATTACACAAATGATCTAGCACTTCTTGCAAATATGTCTGCTCGAGCTAAATCTCTGCTGCATATCCTGGAGCAGGCAGCAAGAGGCATTTGTCTGTACGCAAACTCAGATAAAACAGACTTCATGTGTTATAATCAAGCTGGGTGCCATCTCCTCATTGAATGGCAAGCCTCTGATATAAATAAACCAGTTCATATACCTTGGTAGCAATATCTCATCTACTGAAAATGATGTGAACACATGTAAAAGTATAAACTGCTATTGACAAGTTAATGACCATATAGAAATCTGATCTCTATGATAAATTCTTTAAAGCTGTAACCACATCAGTACTATTGTATGGTTGCACCACTTTGATTTTAATGAAAAAGTTGTAGAAAAAGCTAGATGGGAACAATACAAGGATGCTGCAGGTTGTTTAGAACAAATCCTGGAAGGAGCACCTAATAAAACAACAGCTCTATGGCCACTTACCTTCCTTCTCACAAACCCCTCAAGTAAAATGAGCAAGACATGTTGGGCACTGCAATGCAGAAGAAATAGGAAGAAACTCATAAGCAACGTTCTCTTATGGACTCCTACACATGGACACACCAGTGTTGGCTGATCAGCAAAAAATTTTCACTCATCAGCTCTGTATAGATACTGGATGCCATCTAGAGGACTTACTAAGAGCGATGGCTGATAGGGAATGGATGGTGAGAGAGAGTAAAAGGAATTTGTGCTGTCAGCACAGCATAATGATGATTCTATAGTAGATACTTGCCTCTTTCCCACGTGTGCTTTCTAAAAATAGACGTAAGTTTTGTACCGTCCATTTCCCACCATGGACAGCATTATATTCTTCCTGCCAAAAAAAAAAAATATGCCTATATCCATCATCTTGGTGATTTCAATTTCAAGTTCAACATTTTTAGGAACACATTTTTTTTACATATTTACTAACCTCTCTGCACGAGTAGGATGTGACACAAAGTCAGTTTCTTAAGTGGAGTATAACAGGTTTCATTTCAGAGTTTTCCTTCTCCTAGATTGGTTGCCTAACCAACTTTAAATTGCTCAGTCTGAATTACTATTTAGTCATAGCTGGAGAAATACTAGTTGGATGCATATTTTTCCAAGGGTATTAACACAATGTGAAATGCAAACAGCCTCATCCAGTATTTCAACTCGTCTGTACCAAGTCCATTTCCTAAGACAATAACCATTACACCACATGCCTCCAAAGGAATACATTCTTTATAACTATAAATTTTTGTCTATAGATAAACAAGAAAAAGATGTAACTAAGAATGTTAATTATCATGATATCTATTTGCCCTAAGCAAGACCAAATTGGTCACTACTAAACAAAGGAGGGCATCCCATCAGGGTACAATGGTTAACAAGCTAGTCTCACAAAGTCCATTACTACTGAATAACAAGTTCAATTCTTACTGGATGCCCCATCATGGTGAAATGGTTAGCAAGCTAGTCTTGCATATCCATTAGTACTGAATAGTGAGTGTAATCTTCACTGGATGCCCCATACCTGCAACTTTGAATCACATCCTACCTGTGGGCATCCCATCATGGTGTAATGGTTAGCAAGCTAGTCTTGTAGTTCTATTACTACTTAATAATGAGTTAATCCTCACTGGATGCCCCATACTGGCAATCTTGTGTCACATCCTACCAATGGCGAATGGATTGGATAAATACCTACTCAACAAAGAAGGTGTGCATGATATAATGATTATTGTCTCATTAGAAATAGACTGGGCAATGTTGTTTGCTTTTCATTTTATATAGAAATTGGAAAAACAAAATGTTCCAAAAAGATGAATTTATTATGTTTACTAGCAACAGAAAACACCCACCGGGTGTCATAAAAATTATTTTTTGAAAGACATTGCCTGAGAGGGTGGGAGTTAAAAATTCAATGTCAGAGGGTTTGTATCATAAGTAAGCAAAATCCTCATATTTATTAAAGGTGTAAAAAAAAAATAAAACAATTTGAAATGAAAACCGAGCCCCGTCCCTCTCAAATAAAAAGTTGCATGCATGTAATAATCAAACAATTATTTTGAATATTTTCCACATCAATTTTACATAAAATCGTAGGTATTTATTTATTTGTAAACTTTTTAGTTAACTTCTTGTTACTGTAAAAAAAAAAGGACGAGAGTAAAAAACAATTTTTAAAATTGCTTACTCAAATTTTGGGTGTATATAGCATAAGAATATTGTGATGTAAGCTGTGCATAGAGCTATGACGTAGTTTTTGTTACAGACAAATAGAGACAATCTCCATTATTAATAGATGTTGACATTTAAACGTTTTGGTTTATATAAAACCTTCTTCAGGACAATATGATAAAAAGAAGAGAAAAAGATTTTTTGTTGTTTAAAAGCTGATGGATGTTTTTGAATGACTTGAGTTGGAAATACGGTGATTCAAAAAGTAATGCTATTTTGTTTAGGACAGGTGTATTTAACCAACACAGGAACATGCATGATAGATCGAAATGAAGCTGGTCCTCTGTGGATCATATCCCTACTTCTCGACATAATCACCATTTCTCTCAATAGAAATGTTTTGACTAACTCTCGTATGTAAGGAGAAAAACACTCATAATCATTCATTGATCACTTTTCACTTTATGTTAATCCTCTTGCAAAAGGTATGAATTCTGCTTTCTCTTTGGCTATGGGTAAATAGTAGGGCAGACTGGGCTCTTTATTCAGTCTTGAACAAAAACTCTGAATTGAAACTGGCTGTAGTCTGCTTAAAAATTGACCTTGAGTCGCATCTTGCTCATGGAGGGGTTGGGTAAATATATACTCATCAAAGGGTTATGATGATATGGCTATATGATATGGAAAAATAGATAGGAAGAAGAATTGGAGATTAAGGGGATCAGAGAAGATGGGAATATAAATGTATGGGTAGAGGGTGGGGGAAGTGACTTGAGTGTTAAACTCTTTACCTACCAAATTTTGCCCACAGATATATCAATGATTCCTATTGCAAAAGGATCAAGTACCAGTTTCGAGGTTGGTTCACAGATAAAACAAAAGATGACAGGGGTGTTAATGTAGTGATTTTCCAGTATAAATAAGTGACATGTGCAAGAGCTACTGTCAGTAGATTATGGTAGGATCACAGTGGTGGGAGAGCCACTGTGAGTGGTTTAAAGTAGGAAATGAGTTAAAGACCAATGAGATACTTATTGACCTTGAAATTAAAGTGTTCAAGATTATATTCTTTTGGAAAATACAAGTGAGTTGGTGGGGGGGGGCATGTTTGATCTAATCTTCAGAAGAGACTGTTTTTAAGTGGAATTGGCATTTAAGAATGAGACTTGATCTGGAAATTCTTGGAATGGTAGTACAAGGACATGGAATGGTTTTCATGAAAATAATGACAGAAAAGTGAAAGATTAATAAAATTAATGGGAGAGTGGTTGAAGAGATGAAAAGAGTTCCTCACCGACCAGACTTCAAATTCAATTCTGTATCCAATCAAGGAGTATAACACCTACTTGGAAACCAGCCCAAATGTGTGAGCAATATTTCCTTTTTAAGTGGATCTGATATTTTAGAAAAAACTTTTGACTCACCCTAATCAAAGCCAAATTTGCCTCAACTCATGATATTACTTAACTATATAAAAAAGATTTTCACCACTTACCCCATGCTTTTGTATAGAGACATTGGTCAAATGGACAAACATATTGTCTAGTTCATTAATATTGGCATTGTATTTAACTGTACAAAATCTGCAAAATCCCAGTTGATATCTGAAACATCAAGAAAAATGAAAGAAATGAAATAAGAATCTAAAATTTAGCAAAAGTCCAGCAAAATGACAATTTCAATTTGATTACACTAACGTACTGCTTTGAGTCAAATGTTTGCAATATTTTGGTAAGTGCTAGTCTGTGGTATGTATATCACATGACTGAAGCAGTTCAAACCATGGAAGGTACCAACTGTGTTTGGATAATGGGATTTAGTGCACTGACATGTTTTGCATTGCTCTACTTTATGTGTGATTTGAAAACAACACAGATGAACATCTAATTTGGGAACCTTATAGAAAATATGGGTTATCCTCCCCTGACAGAACCCGGAAGTTGGAACTAGAGGGAAGCCAAAATCCTTAAAACAGAAAAAATAGTCAAAGATACACGGACGAAATCCTTAGAACAGAACTAGACAGCGGGAGAGAAGGTTGATTCAACAGTTCAACACAGACACACACCAATTTTGGCTGAACCAACATAGTAGAAGCCCCAACAATGAATAACACCTACAACTACAACAACCAGCACAGAAGCTGATTGAACTTTATGCAAAGATAAGTGTTTACGAAATTGTTACTTATATATATAAGTTAAGAGAAAGGAAATGAATCCAATGGTATGAGGATAGATAAAAGGATATGAAAACAACACAATATACTGTTAAAGTGAAAAGATTTTATATCATATTCATAGCTAATATTAAACAATATTTCAATTTATAAAAATCATCTTCACAGCTTGTTTATACTCCGGACTTATCAATAGCGAGACGAAAAAAAAAAAACTTTATAAATCGAAATATTGTTCAATATTAGCTATGAATATGATATAAGATATTTTCACTTTAACAGCATATTGTGTTGTTTTCATATCCTTTTATCTCATATATATATATATATATATATATACAAGACTTGAGAACTGCTAAAAGTAATAAGTTTTAGCAATTTTACGCACAATTAAACCGTTTTGAATTATCTTGTCTTGTCTATTATTCGTTTCTTATCAGTACATTTAACCTATGCTTTACAAGTTTAAACTGAGCCATGATATTGTGGAATAAAATAAAAACATTTGTTATGCAAAAGATGAATGGCACAGTCAATCAGAGTAAAGTAACCAGATGATTAAAGAATTTTGGTTGGGTTGCAAGAACCTCAACAATCAGGTCAGATAGGGTTAAAACTATGGATTCTGAGGCTGTGTAATCATGTAATCATCTTCGCAACTTTGGTAAAAGTATCCAAAGCTGCCCAATTGTACAAAATATTGCCAAAATTTTTTACTCACCCTAGTATTTTACATAACAATTTTTTATGACATCAAATGACTGGGAGACAGTTTTGTAAATATGGTTTGATGAAATGGCAAAGAAATGTGCCAAGGTCATCTGTTGATAGGGGACACTATATGTTTTTTATATTTGGAATAGTGGTGGGAAATATACATATATATATATATATATATATATATATATATATATCATCATTATCATCATGTTGCGCTGTCAGCACGGATATCCATGACAATTTCTCTCCATCCGTCCCTATCGCTCATCATTCTCGGGAGGTCTTCTATGCAGCATCCTGTATCCACACAGAGCTGATCAATGTACGTCTTTGCTGGTCGGCCCACACTAGCGTGTCCATGTGCTGGTTTCCACAGGAGGACGTCGCTTATGAGTTCGTCCTTGCTTCTCCAACAGTGTCCCGCGTGTCTTGTCTGTCTTACTTGGATGGTTTGGGTGATATGTGGCAGGTGACCGTACAGCTGTTTTCTCGTGGGGTGTTGTTTCCACGTCTTGTTCATGATCACCTGCAGCATTCTTGTGCAGCTCCCATCTAGTTTATTCTCTAGTCGCTTAGTTAAGGTCCAGGTGGTGCAGCCATACAGCAGCACTGATACGACAACGGCCTGGCCAATCTCACAGACAAGTTAAAGAGACAGTTAAAGATATATATATATATATATATATATATATATATATATGAAGAAAGAAATGGATATAAAATCCAACAATGTAAATGTGTATAAAGTTGGTGAAAAACAAGAAAATATATCAAAAAATTACATTATTGAAGCTAACACTATAGCATTTCAGTTTTATTTAAACCATTAACAGGGCTAATAGTCATTATCATATAAAAGAAAATTGTGGAACAAGCAAAAACTTGTGAGCCTTTTTTTACGATGTTTAAAGGCCTTTGTCAAATACTCAAAATGTAAGAAAAAGGCAAATTGAAATGCTACGTAACGATAATGTTCCCATTCAAATTGTGATGACGAAATATCTTTCCCAGAAATCATTGGTTTATTGATGGAACTTTACGCGTGTGAATTTTTAGAAAATCAAAAAATTGTTAAGATAAAATAAATATTTTTTGTTGTATTGTTAGTTAAAGTAATTCAAGTTCACTGTTAATATATATATATAATATATATCAGCTGCCAACTAGGAGTGATAACACAGTTTCGGTAGCTAAGGCAGTGAATTTTTTGAAAGTCCGAAAATTGTTAAGATAAAATAAACAAGTTAAAGTAAGTTCACTATTAATATATATATATATATGTGTGTGTGGTGTGTGTGTGTGTGTGTGTGTTTTATTCACCCTCATTTGGTATCTTTGTCTTTCACATGTATTTTTGTTTGTATTGTAAACTATATGGAAAATAAAAATACACAACAAAATAGAAAGAAAAACAAATGACTCACATATAACATTTAAGCGGTCGGAATGATGTGACAAGGATATAAAGTCGAAGATCAAACTTTTTTCCTCCAATCAAAAGTGGATTGTCAATATATTTTGAAATAACATAAGTGTCCTTGGCAGTTGGTGGTACAAAACTGGAAAATACACAGAGAAAGTCATGGAAAAAATGAATTTAAATGAACTACTACAATTTAAATGACTACTACAAAAATTAAAATGAATATAAAATAACAACCGTAAACATAACAGCCCTATTCTTTCAATACTGCTTGCATTAATTCCTGACCACTGACAATCCCTTTCCTCCTCATTTACAATGCATTTCTATAGTAAAACACTGCTACAAAATAATAATTATGTCTATAATAACCTTATTCTCTCAGTACTGCTTGCATTAATTCCTGACCACTGACAATCTCTTTCTTCTTCCTTTGCAATGCATTTTCATTGTAATAAAAAGTCGACGGGGCGGCCTAAAGTCGGTATCAGCCAGTCAGCGAGGGAGTCTATCTCCTTTTCAATAGCGCTAGACCAAGGAGATTGTTTTTAGCATCTGAGGTGGAGCGCCACACCTACCATCAGCTCCTTACTTTACCGCACAGATCCTTGTGCTACTCATACGCTGAGTTGGCGGGGACCGGTATCGAGCTAGGAACGTTGTGGTTTCTAGCCGAACGCTCTACCGACTGAGCTAACCCAGTCCCTTTATTGTAATACTCTGCTACAAAAAAATAACCACACACACACACACACACACATATATATATGGTTGAAAAAAGAGGAAAAAGTGGATATAACAACACAACAACTAAATATCCACTTGTTCCTCTATTTTCAACCACATTTTGTCGGATTTACTCAATTCTTCACTCCTCATTCATATATATATATATATATATATATATATATTTGAGAATAAAAAGGCCTTAAATACCAGGAGTATTGTGATTATGGACCATAGGACCAGCCTAGAATCACTGTCCATAATCACGATGCCCTTGGTATTTAAGGCCTTTTTATTCACAAATACATTTGCTCTGTTTATAAAAATTAAGCATTGAGCTCTCATACGGAACCTGAACTCTACAACAAACTACTGTTAGAGAATAGGACCAGCCTAGAATCACCTTGTACCAAGAAACTTGGTTACCCCAACAAAGAATATATATATAATATATATATATATATATATATTATATATATATATACCAACCTCTCTGCACAAGTAGGATATGACACAAGGTAAATTTCTTGAGAAGAGTTTAACATGTTTGAATTCAGAGTTTTCCTTCTCTTAGGCTGATTACCTAGCCATGGTTAAAGAGCCCAATTTACTCTACTATATACCCATAGATGGAGAGAAAATAGTTGAATGCATACCTCTCTTAAGGGTATTAGTGCAATGTGAAATGCAAACAGCCTCGTCCAGAATTTGAACTCAGTAGCCGAGTCCATTTCCTACAACAATAATCATTACACCACACACCTCATCCATAATTATACTTATATAGACCTTTTAATAATATCTGCCTTAATTCCTGACCAATGACAATCCCTTACTTACTCATTTGCAATGTATTTATATAATGTACTAATTAATAATGTTTAAATAAATGGGAATAATTAATTTAGTTACACAATTTATTTTTTTACTTCAAACTTTGAACAATTCATTTTCTCTTGCAGCAACATGGCTTCCCTCTTTCTTTCAATAAAGTCTTCTCTTTTCCCATGAGGAACAAAAAAATTGTTTTATGCTAAAATCTACTTCTTTGAATATATATAAATTATTTTGGTTTGGTGGTTGGTTTTGAAGGCTATCACAATGCAAGTGTAAAGAAAAATGAGGTAACTATGATATTCTCTGTTTACCTTTGATTTATTCTTAATATTTTAGGATAAAAATCCCTTCATCAGAAGGTTTTTGAAAGCTTAAGTCTGGAGTTGTTACTGAAGAAGGGATCTTTATCCCGAAATATTAAGAATAAATCAAAGGTAAACAAACAACATCATAGTTACCTCATTTTTCTTTTCACTTGCTTTGTGATAACCTTTAAAACCAACCACCAAACCAATATGAACACAATGCTTCAAGCAAATTATAAAACTCTTTTATAAATTATTTCATTAAGATACTTTGCCTCATATTTTGTTTTTCCTTAACAATGCTTGGTATCCCTGCTAGTTTATATTAAAATGTTAAATCTTGGTAAGATGATCTGTTTACATATGTCTATACATCTATTTTTTGATACAGAATCACAAGATTTTTATAACAATTTGGTTTCATTTTTGTTTTTTAATATTTAAATAAAAGTATTAAATTTGTCTGAATTTTTGAGATAAGGTTTGATAATTTGTATTATTTAGATTTTTCAGACTGTTATCCTCATCTTTATTGTTATATACATAACATTTTGGTTGATGTGCCCTCTGGCTTTAGGTGTTTTTGTTGAACTCTGGAACCTTCTAAGTTCTAAGGAGCAATTCTAAGTGACAATCATCTGCAGGTTGCAGGTTCAATCCTGACTACAAGTGAAAATAACATAGAATACTTAACATAGCTTCACACTTGTAGCTGGTTATAGTTAACAGAATGAGAACATTCTACCCCAATGGATTTGGAAGGATCCGGTTTAAAGTTCAATTACAAAATGAAGGCCTCTGAGTTCAACAAGAGGGTTCCTGAGTTTGACAAGAAACACCTGAAAAAGGCCAATGAGCACATCGCCTGAAACATTATGTATATAACAATAAAAATTAGGACAACTGTCCAAAAAATTCAAATAATACAAAAGTATTAAAAAAAGTAATAACCTGTTTGTCTTGCTGTCCCTTGACCATTTCTTCAGTTGAGAAATTTTGTTGACCAGGAATATTCCAACACCTCTAGCTAAAATTAAAAGAAAATAGAATGTATGTAAGATAGATAATAAGAAATATGATTTGAAAACCTAAAGTGTTACAATTGTTTTATTTCCTGTGTGACATTTTGCTCTTCATCATACAAGCATTTTCAAACAAAATGGAAGGGCTTATTCTATGTCCGAACTTAGCAACACTGTGAGATGCTGCTACAAGAATCAGAAGATAAAAAATCCAGCCATAAGGTACCAGCCAGCTACTCAAGTAAATAAAGATTCAAATATGTAGGAGATATAATCACAGATCTCTCCCCGATATATGAGGGCATAATCATGGATGCTTTCATAATCTTAATAGAAGGGTAAAAGTCGACAGGGTAGCCTAAAGACAGCCAGACAACAAGGGAGTCTATCCCCTTTTCACTAGTGCTAGACCAAGGAGATTGTTTTTGCATCTGAGATGGAGCGCCACACTTACCATCAGCTCCTTACTTTACCGCACAGATTCCTGTGCTACTCAAATGCTGAGTTGGCGAGGGTTGGTATTGAACCAGAAACCTTGTTAGCTTCTAGTCAGACTCTCTACTGACTGAGCTAACTTTCCCCATAATATATACCTATAACAGACTGATGGGTATATAACATTGCAGGGTATCGAGGAAAGTTGTCAGGGACAAAGAAGAGTTTATATCAGGGAAGGAAAAAGCCAGACATGTGGTTATGGAAAAATATCACTCGGTTGATTGTCAATATTGCAACCATCCTGTTGACCAGTTACAAAACAGGAAGACATGAAGTGTTATTCTCAACTCAATAAAAAAAGAAAAGATCTATTGTTTGACAAATTGTAGCTCCTCCCCCCCCCTAATACTATGTAAGAATAATACCATTGACTATGTGCATGTGATGTCACTTAAAGAGTTTTACTGTTATGTGTTTACCCAATCCCACAAAAATAGGATGTGATACAAGGTCAATTTTAAAGCAAAGTTTCATCATCATCATGTTGCGCAATTAGCATGGATATCCATGACAATCTCTCGTCAACCTTCTCTATCATTCATTGTCCCAGGGAGGTCCTCTGCGCAGCATCCAGCATCCTTGCAGAGTTAGTCAATGTAGGTCCTTGGTGGGCAGCCCACATTAGCATGCCCATGTGTTGGCTTCCACTGGAGAACGTCGCTTATGAGTTCATCCTTGCTCCTCCAGCAGTGTCCAGCATGCAGGTATAAATTCAGAGTTTTCCTTCTCTGAGACTGGTTGCCATACCAAGGATAAAGAGCCTAATCTACCCTACTATTTATCCATAGTTGGAGAGAGAATTATTGGATTCATACCTTTCCAAAGAATATTAACATTATGTAAAATGCAAAAAGCCTTGTCTGGGATTTGAACTCTATTTGCCATGTCCATTTTCTATGACAATAACCATTACACCACAAACACCTCCATAAAGGGTTTCACTGGTACCAGGTAACCTAGTACTACTTGCCGCATTGTTGAATGATTGGCAACCAAACTGGTTTCATCTCCAGAATTACCTTCTGAAGAGGGTGGCTAGACACCTGACAGGATGAAAAATAAGACCTGTGAAAGGGCAGATGACCTCTCAATGGCCATCTAGCATACACATGCCAATTGAAGGATGGGTGTGGTCATTCACTGCAACTGATCCTCCAATTTATCAGCTGTTTTGGGACACACATTTACAGCTGGATCAAGAGGATCCATCTGGATCTGTATAATCTCTTACTCACGTAGATCCATTAACATATGCGCTGTTCCTTATGAGGATCCATCATCATCCTCTGGGATTTTTAATCTTGTTATGATTTTGTGACAGACATCGTAAACAGGAAATGAACAGGACTTACCATATTCTCAAAGAGAGGGGGTTCTTACTTTAACTGGCATGTAAGATCTTGATTTGAGAAAGCGAGTACTCGCTAGCACTTGCATATTGAAGCATATAGATCACATATATCCAGCATGTGATGTATGTCATGTGTATAAAAGACGGATTCTGGAACAGTCGACAGTGATTCTTTGGTTCTCAAGATGCCATAAGCAAGTTCTGGTGTGCTGAGTAAACAATTTCCTGTGTCATCCGAGAAAGAGTGAGCTGAGTAAAAGAGTTCCTGTGCCATCCGATACTTTTTTTTTTATTGCAAAGATTCCTAAAGTCTTCATCGCGCTCAAAAAATTTAACGGTCTGTAAATCACAGTCACTCTCTTATTGTGGCAGACATAGTAGTGAACAATCACATGACAAGTAATTAATCCTTTTTTAACCAATGCAGATGGAAGTTGTAGATGCTTTTTTGATCCTATCAAAAACATATAAATAACACACTTCATTCCACAATTGATCGGAAAGGGTCTCTCCAACCGACCATCTAGCCTAAGTAAGGGCTAAAGTGGAGTGTTGCATGTCATGGACAGCTCATCACCAAGATTTCATCCTTAAGCATCATGGGTCACCACCCACGGCCACTGTATGGCCACTTATCAACCATCACATAAATCATCCAAGCAAGACATACTGGAGACTGTTGGAGAAGTAGTGACAAACTCATAAGATACATTCTCCAATGGACTTCTACTCATGGACACACCTGTGTTGGCTAATCAGCAAAGATTTACATTCATTAGCTCTGTACAGACACTGCATGCCATCTAGAGGACTGATGAAGTGTGATAGCTGATAGGGATGGATGACAAGGGAGAGTCAAGGGAATTTATGCTGTTGGCATGCCTTGATAATGGTAATGATGATGATGATGATGACAATGACACAAAAAAAATGTTCAGATGAATATACAATGAATATAATTCTCTAAATGTTATATACTACTTTATAAGCTCTTTTAATATCCTGTTTCTTTTGTCTTTGTCTTCTATCAGCTGTTTTTATCTTATTAAATTCTTCTTAAATGTTTTATTCAACTACTGCTCTTTTGTATCAGAGTCTCTTCTTCTCTCACATATCAGGCTGGGTATCTCTCTCTCTCTCTCTCTCTCTCTCTCTCTCTCTCTCTCTCTCTCTCTCTCTCTCTTCCATTTTCTATTCTTATCATTATTTCAAGAGATATTTTTGAGTATATACTTTTTTTTATTCACCCATTTATTGGGTCAATAAAACAGTAATTCTGGGTGGACATAAGTCCAAAATGAGTTATCTTTCCTTGCTGTGGTTTGTTTGCCGATAGGTGATGTTAGTATTTGGCCAGAGGTCGGGAATCCTGAATTCTTTTTTTCCTCTCAGGCCGGCAACAACTACACATGGATGGCATAAACAGGTGTTGTCTATATCAATTGAGTGGGGGGATTTGCCCCCCAACTAGCTACCAGTAAGTGACATTCCTTACAACACGAGTCCTACACCTATTTCCTTTGTAATACATTTATGTATCTGCATGTTTATATATTTGCCTTGAATGTATTGTCTCTGTCGTTATATGTACACACATGTACCCTCATTGTAAAGTTACTCTAAGCCTTCTAATTTTAATATAAGAACTTATATCTTATACAGGGAAGTAGAGGAAGAATAGACACTAGTCTCAACTGACTAAATTCTACTTTTTCAAGGGTCACCTGGTTACATGACTCTCTAAGCCAATGAGAGCTCCATTCCACATGAACTTGAGATTAAGACCTATCAATCATATTCCAGTGATTTTCCACTGAGTTACTGTCTTCAAAATCTATACTACACTTCCTTACAAAAATGTAACACAACCTCTAAGTATAAAATAATCCTTGATGGGTTGAAATGTCATTAAAATCCATCAATCAATCAAATAAATTTATAATTATTTTCTTACATACCTTTTCCACAAGGCTTCATTATCCACATTGTGTTGGGATGTTTTCGAAATTCTTCAACAAACAAATTGTAATCAGCAGGAAGCATGAAAGTCTGAGGAATGAAATCTAAGAAGAAGAAGAAAAAATCTTATATAAAATACAATTTGGAAATGTGAAGAAACAACAGTTTGGAAAAAATCTGACAAAATGTGAAAATATAAATGGAAAATGTAGATAAACCAACACAAACAATTAATTCAATTTATATGTAAAACTTAATATTTCAAGTCTATTTATTCAAAGACTTCATCAGAAATTAAATTTAACAATCTACAACTTTTTGGAATGTAGATAATAAGATATAAAGAGAGAGAAAAAAAAAGAAAAAGAAAAGACATACTGAAAGAAAAAGGAGAAAAAAGAAAAAAAGAGAAAAAAATGACTGGGTGTCAAAACCAAAGACAAAATGGGCCAAGCCACTGGAAGAGGAAAAATGTAGAAGAAAGATGTTTATTTTTACACATTACATTTTTTACAAAAAACAACAATTAATTAATGTATTAATGTGTGGAGGATGATCACTAATTAGGACTGAACCTATTCTAGTAGTGACCACCTCAGCTATTTCATTGGTTTTCAGATTTAAATTTGAAGAGATGGAAAACAATTTTAAAATATTTTTTAAAAATCAAATGTCTTAAAATAATTAAAATTTTATGTATTATCTTTTTTTTTTAGAAACATCCATTTTAAAATTTTTTTTAATTTTTTTTTTTTTTTTTTGGGGGGGGTTACATTTTTAAAGAAAAAATTAGTAGACCACCTCATCTTTTTTGGAGTGAGGCATTTTTTCTTTTACAAAAACAAAACATTGCGTTTGTTTGTTTGTTTTTAAAGAGCCTTTGGGAGCTATTAAAAATATTTTAACAGATATAAGTAATTCTTTAAAGAAGAAGAAATGTTATTATTTTAAATATACAGTAGAGACTGGGACTCTTTTTTGTTGGTATTTAATTAAAAATACAATTAATACACCATTGCAAATAAAAAGGGGGGGAAAGGGGGGAAAGAAAGGAGGGAAAGTCATGAAAGATAGTCATCATGTGGTAGACTATCCCAGTATGCATATCCACAAGTGCAACACCCAGAAATTACTCCCCCCCCCCAAGTCACTGACATATTAATAGAAATGTCACCATACTCACCTAAGTAAAGGTATCTTCCATTTTCATCTTTTTCCACAAGAGGGCTGCCTTCTCTTTCTAAGTCTTTTCGGTAACGTTTAATATTTTTCACCATTAAATCCTTCCGAGTAATTTCTACATGATTGGGGTAATGGTTAATAATTCTAGAAAAAATATAAAAACTTTTAACCAAAAGGAATTATATTATTTGGATTATTCGGACCATTGTCCTCATCTTTATTGTTATCTGCACAACATTTTGGCTAATGTGTCCTCTGGCCTTCTTCAGGTATGCTCAATTGGACACATGGCATAGTGGATATAGGCGTTGAATTAATACAGTTCTCAGTGACAGTTATCTCTAGGTTGCAGGTTCAATCCTTGTCAAAGGTGACAGTAACATAGAATAATTAACACAGCTTAAAATTTGTACCCAGTCATGGTTATCAGGATGAGAACAGTCTATCCCTGTAGATTGAATAAAGGGTTAGGTTAGAAGTTGTATGAAGGCTCCAGAGTTCAAAGAGAAGGTTCCCAAGTTTGACAAGAAATACCTGAAGAAGGCCGGAGAGCACATCACCCGAAACATTGTGCAGATAACACTAAAAATGAGGACAAAAGTCCGAATAATACAAATTATTAAGCCTCATCTCAAAAATTCAGAGAAAAGGATTTGAATTTTAATAAAAAAACATTTATTGAATTCTTTAAATTAAAATTGTATTGAAAATGCATTCATTGGTCTATGTATATTGTTTACTTCAAAGGTGGGTATGATATTAAATTGCACCTGATGGTGAGGATCCAATTCTGGAGCTCTTCATTGTGATTATTCCAAAGTTCACTCTGACCTGGAGTGGTAGTACCTATTAGGATCCCGTCTATGAGTCAAATATATCTGTTTGCAAGTTAATGTAAATTATTTCTACCAGTTTATTGATACACATGAAGTTAATTAAAAAATCTAACATAAAATAATTTCTAGCAATATATTAATATGTTGAGTCAAATATATCAGTTTGAAAATGAGTTGTATTAGATAGGAATAATTGATGAGGTGCTCATGATGTAATGGTTATCATCATAGGAAATGGACACAGCAATCAGAGTTCAAATTCTGGACAAAGCTGTTTGCATTTCACAGCGCTAATACCCTTGGGGAAAGTATGAATCCAACTATTATCTCTCCATGGTTAAATAGTAAGACAGGGCTCTTTAACCTTGGTATGGCAGCCAGTCTAGGAGAAGAAAAACTCTGAATTCAAACCCGTTAAACTCTGCTTAAAAATTGACCCAAACAAAGCACGTGGAGAAAAAGCTTGATGGGAGCTGTACAAGGATCTTATAGTCCTGAGTATGATGTTAAACTGTATCTAGTGGTGAGGTTCCAATTCTGGAGCTTTTAGGTCTTTCAAGCCATAGCCATTTGAGTGCTATTGTATCACAACACCACATAGAACCTGATGAAACACTTAGTGAAAAAGCTAGATGGGAGCTGCACAAAGATGTTGTGTACTGCCTTGAAGAAATCCTGGAAGCAGCATCACACAAGAAAACAGTTATATGGCCATCTGCCTTCTATTACACAAACCATCCAAGTAAGGCAAACAAAACATGCTGGACACTGTTGGAGAAGCAAGGATGAACTCATAAGTGATATTCTCTAATGAACACCTACACACACATGGGTACACCAGTGTAGACTGACCAGCAAAAATCTACATCAGTCAGCTCTGTGCAGATTCTGGATACTGTGCAGAAGACCTGTCAGGGGTAATTGCCAATAGGGACGGTTGGCAAGGGAAAGTCATGGGAATCCATGCTAACAGTGTGAAATGATGATGATGTTGATAATGATGATGATGATGAAATAGGAATACCTGTTTTATTAATAAAATAATTCATTTTGTTTTTAGTTCAGAAAATTAAATCTTATATAATTACTTATGCCTTGCAGCAATATAAGTTACTGTTTTGTATTATTTAGATTTTTCAGACTGTTTCCCTTTTCTTTATTGTTATATATATAATGTTTCAACCGATGTGCTCATTGGCCTTCTTCAGGTATTTCTTATTGACCTCTGGGTTCCAGAGGTCAATTCTTGTAATAATCAGGAGCTTACATGGAACTTCAAACCAAACCATTTATTTAATCCCTTAGAGTAGATTGTTCTCATTCTGTTAACCATGACCGGGTACAAGTGTTAAGCTATGATAAGTATTCGGTAATTATGAACTTTAATTGGCCAAATTCCTAGCATAAAATTGTGCGTGCGCATTATCTCCCTTAACAAATTTGCTTTTATAGTTTTTCTTATGAGATTTTCTTAAACAATTGATTTCATTCTTATCGATTATGTTTATTAAAGGTGACAGAGATCGGTATCAGGGACTTACTAATTAAAAAAAGCCAACATTTATGTTTAAATCCTGATTTTCAAAACTACCAGATGAGCCTACGCCCTACACTCATGGAAGATGTGTCGTTCCCACTCATACTAGTAGTGTGAGTGTAAATGTAAATAAACGCATGCATGGAATTATTTGTTGATTTGTATTTTAAACATTTCAGATAATGCACATGCACAATTTTATGCTAGGAATTTGGCTGACTAAAGTTCATATGTGTCAATAAGAATGAAATGTATTTTTATTCATTCAATTGTTTAAGAAAATCTCATAAGAAAAACTATACAAGCAAATTTGTTAAGGGAGATAATGCACACGCACAATTTTATGCTAGGAATTTGGCCAACTAAAGTTTATAATTACCAAGTATTCTGTTATTTTTGCCTGTAATCAGTGTAGATTGTGTGTTATCTCCCTTGAACCATTTCTAACTACTTAAGCATTGGTCTTTGGAAGAGGGAGCTCTTCAATCATAAGAGCAAAGAAGTTGTATTGGCAACAGACAAGAGATACAATTAATGTCGAACACATTGACAATCAGGATTGAACTTCCAGATGATTGTCATTTAGAACTGTATTAACTCAACCCTTATATATATTGGACCATGTGTCCAAGTGGAAAAATTTAAATACAAATTATCAAACCTCATCTCAAAAATTCTGAACCACTACACCAGAAGGACTCCCTCTCTCTTTTTCCATGAAGAGCACGTTTTATTTGTATAGTAATAAGATAATTCATTATTTTTTTTTTTTTGAAGTTTAAAAATCTTATTTCTATATGATTTCTTATGTTGTAATGATAAATGATAACACTGATAAAGAAACTTTTATTCTACTTAGAATAATGGTAAACTTTACTGAGAGCTTATATACTCTTGTAAACACCAAAGAGTTCTCTAAAGGGGATGTAATAATAAAATAGGGGAGGCAACTCTCAATTACTTATTTAATTAATATGTTTTGCAGTAATATGAAGGTGTTGATTCATGCTTTTTTGTGAGAAATCACTTCTTGATGCAAACTCCTTTTTCCATGTTTCCCTCTTTCCAAAAAGTATGCATACCATGCCATACAATACTACAGGTCTGTTCATATTGCAACTGAGAGCCAGAACTGGAGGCCTATTGAAAAATAAGTTAACTATTTTTTTAAATAGAATAACAATTTGACCAATACCTGAGGATAATAAGATGTGTTGAAAAATAAATAAATGAAAATATGTAATATTGTAGTGGAAACTGATAAGTATTAAACAAAACAAAGAGGTAATTAAGATTCCTGATAAAAGATATGATCTACATAATGTTGAAACAGAAACATTCACACTATTTACAGGTCTCACCAAATCTTTATTCAAATGATAAATGATATTCTAAATGTAAGTAAAAATTTATTTAAATTCCATAATCCAACCATTCTGAAGTAGTTAGCTCAAATTAAAACCGAAACTAAAATGCCCTGCGTTTATTGGATCAAGAAACATTTAAAATAGGCCTCCAGTTTTGACTCTTAGTTGCACTATGGAGTATAGTACTCCATGGTGCATAGTGAATTTAATACTTTGATATCAAATCATTTGACTGTTTATGAACAAACTCTTTCTAATAAATAATGCACATCTGTCTGCATAAAAGTATTCATCTTTGCTCTAAGTAGAATGCTAAATAATGACCATCTACAAGTTATAAGATAAATTATATCAATCAATAAACTTGAATTTACTTTATTTTTCATTGTCAGCCAATAAAATTTTATATTCATCATTCTGACTTTAATACAATACGCAGGCCAACATCTGTTGCTACAGCTGGTATAAATTAAAACAACAAAAAACAATATCTATTATCATTACCAGCAAAGTTCCAATTATATTGGACAAAAAATAGACAGTAAAAAAATTGCTCAAACGCACATAGGAAGTTATTGTTTTCCTTAATTACTGTTCCCTTAGTTGTAACAAAAAGTTTTAATTTTCTAAAAAGAAAATTCTAAGAAATACCAAAAAATAGGAAATTTCTTAGAATTATCTTTTCCTGGATTTGACCTTGTATCTTTGATGTATATTTCATATCATATTTTATTATATTCTATATCTTATATCATACTATATTATATGGGCCGGATTAGCTCAGTCGGTCGAGCGTTCGGCTAGAAACCACAAGGTTCCTAGTTCGATACTGGTCCTTGCTAACTCAGCGTATGAGTAGCACAGGGATCTGTGTGGTAAAGTAAGGAGCTGATGGTAGGTGTGGGGCTCCACCTCAGACGCCAATACAATCTCCTTGGTCTAGCGCTATTGAAAAGGGGATAGACTCCCTCGCTGACTGGCTGATACTGACTTTAGGCCGCCCCGACGACTTTACTTACTTTATATTATATCATATTACATTATATTTTTCATGTATACTTTATTATATTTTGACACCTACACATGGACACACCAGAGTGGGTTGACCAGCAAAGACTTACATTGATCGGCTTTGTGCAGATACTTGATGCCCTAAGGAGAACTTGCCAGGTATCCTAGGGATAAGCAGTGAGAGAGAGTCATGGGAATCCATGCTGTCAGTATGACATGATGATGATATATTACATTTCATATATTATTTTTTTTATATTACATTATACTATATTTTGTATTATATCATATATTTTATATATATATTATACATATATAAATTTTATTATATCATATCATATCATATCATATCATATTATATTATATTATTGCAAATTTATTTTCCCAAAAGATAGTGAAAAATAATTTCAAAGAAAATGTTCTGTATAAGTTTTGTTTTTTGGACTGTTGTCTTCATCTTTATTGTGGTATGTAAAAACAAAATCATTATTTGAATGAGATCTTCAAAAGTTCTTTGACGTCTTGTTTGCCCAACAGTCAAACTATTCAAAATGATTTCCCAGGTTTGGTCATTGCTATGCTTGGATAGACAAGGAACACCTGAGGAAGGTCAGAGAATACAGCAGCCAAAATATTGTGTTTTGTCGGAAATTCCCTAGCTAATTATCTCCCCCTGCCCCCAGGGGTCGAATGCCAACAGCGTATGTTGGCGCCAAATACCAAAACGTCACTTATCGAAGAACCGTTACTGGAGAGAGATGTCAAAGAAACGCTCTCACTTACTTAGCCCAAAACCAGGGCTACTTATCGAAGAACCGTTACTGGAGGAGAGACATAAAAACTAACGTTCTCTCACAGACCAAGCTCTCATTACCAAGCCCCAAAACAGGGTCGATTTATCTCAGAACCTTACAACCAGATTCCGTCTGAGGCATTGTATCAGCATACTGCAGAAAGGCCGGTACAACAGCACACTGACTAAAAGAAGAACAAATACCGAGATGAAGCGTCTTAACTACATTTCCCACCGACGAGAAGAAAACTGTGTTATCTCCAGTACTACAAGAAATTCCTCCATAGATAAGTCTCGTAGCAACTACCATTAAATTTGCAACAATTTATGTAATTTTGTCAATACAAGTGTCTGCATTTACTTTTGTGTTGTTCCTTCTTTGTCCGACAATTTGCCTTCAACTACGGAGAAATAAGGGCTCCTTCGAATCTGTAAATACTCTTAGTTTTTACATACCACAATAAAGATGAGGTGAACAGTCTGAAAAATCAAAATTATACACATCAAGCCTTATCTCCAAAATTCAGATAAAAAATGTTCTGTGCTCCTTAAAACAAATAAAATACCATTTTTTATTCTAACTTTGCATTATAGGAAGTAACCACTACAAAATTATTATTATGGTTGTAAAATTGATTTACCACAAACTGAGAACAAAATTACAAGAAAATTTAATTAAAAAAATCTTACTGGTCATCTCCAAGTCGGTAACCAGAATCAACACTGAAGATGTTTCTCACACTTTGTACTGTTGCCCTGTAGAAATGAATTAATACTTAAGCTTTTTTTTTAATTATGAAATTCTCAAATAAAAGAAAAATCATAAAATTCATATATTAAACTACAATCATTTTATAGAAAGAAAGGACAGTTAGGTTTAAATGGTTGATTCATACTCATTGTTTTACAATAAAAATGTATTGGAAATGATTTTTACTATAAAAATGCATTGGAAATTAGTTTTTCTATAAAAATGCATTTGAAATTATTTTTACTACATAAATGCATTAGAAATGATTTTTACTATAAAAATGCATTAGAAATGGTTTTTGCTATAAAAATGCATTAGAAATGATTTTTGCTATAAAAATGCATTGGAAATGATTTTTACGATAAAAATACTTTTGAAATGATTTTTACTATAAAAATGCATTGAACAATGATTTTTACTATAAAAATGCATTGAACAATGATTTTTACTATAAAAATGCATTAGAAATGATTTTTACTATAAAAATGCATTGGAAATGATTTTTACAATAATAATGCATTGGAAATGATTTTTACTATAATAATGCATTGGAAATGATTTTTACTATAATAATGCATTGAAAATGATTTTTACTATAAAAATGCATTGAAAATGATTTTACAATAAACATAAGTTGGAAATGGATTTACTATAAAAATGCAATGCAAATGATTTTACAATAAAGATACGTTGGAAGTGGGTTTGCTATTAAAATGTATTGCAAATGATTTTACAATAAATATGCATTGGACATGATTTTACTGTAAAAATGCATTGGAAATGATTTCACTATAAAAACCCATTAGAAATTATTTTTACTATCAAAATGCATTGCAAATAGTTTTAACATTAAAAATTCATTGCAAATGATTTTTGCTATAAACATGCAATAGAAAGGATTTTACTATAAAAATGCATAACTATTAGGCTATCTAGAGAAGACAGACACACAAACTCTTTAGAATTTTATATATATATACAAACCAGTAAAAGTTCCAATTTTCATCTGGATTGACACCAACCCATCCTCTGGTTTCAAAATTGTTTAAAAGAACTGATTTATCTTGATCACATGCATATCTGACTGGAGGCATCTTTTTATTTGCTGACTCTTTTAAATTCAGAAATTCAACTCTTTAGGCTAATCTCCTAGAACAGAAATTTCTGAAATAACAAAAAACAATGAAAATCTTCAAAGTTTATATTGTTTTATAATTTCACAGTTAGTTAAAAAAGTTCCTTTTTGAGGGGTGGGGAGGTGTCTGCAATCAAGTCTAACTGGTAAAGTAATCTTTTGTCACCTGTCTGTCTGTCTTTCTTCCTTTCCTTTCTTTTCCCTTCCCTTCCTTTCCTCCTTCGCTTCGTAAGTCAGTCAGATGTACGAGCCACTCTGCTTTGTCTTCTTTGGACTCCCACTATTTATGGACGTAGCTTTCAACATCCAGGGTACCTGGGTTAGAAATAATTCAGTTAATATAGTCAGGACAATCATTTGGACAACTGAGTCGAAGCTCGTGTTCGCGCAACGCGTAAGTCTCATTTTTTTCATTCAGGATGACACGGGTTCAATTCTGGCAGGCAAGACAATGTCTTGCTCTCTTTCTCATAGAATACAGTAGTTGCCGTGCATTGCCACCATCTGACTTCCATTCTCCATCATACACAGAAAACATACCTATATTTTCAATTGAATTTTTAAAAATTGCTCTTTTCTTTTTTGCCTATAATCATTTTTACATGCAGTTACTGATAGCAAGTATTCCTATGTAATACCAATAATTTGCAGATAGTTATATGGTTTCAAGTATTCTTATGTAATACCAATAATTTGCAGACAGTTATATACTGACAGGGGAAATATTTTTTTTTAACGAGGTCTATTTTATTTTATGAAATATGAAAAAATGAACTAGCAAAAAACGATTTTTACTTTTTTTTCTATAAACATAAGAGTCTGAATAATTATATCAGAAGATTTTTGAGAGTTCTTTTAGTAAAAGAACCATGAATACAGAATTCTGCTAAAAAATATCAATAAAGAAACTGACCGTATTGTAAAAATACGGACTGTTTAACTTATTATTCAAGACAACGGTGAGTAATTTTTCCCCAACCGGATAATTTGATCTTTGAACTAACAGTTTTTCTTTGTAACAACTCTTTATGCCGGTTATTTCTTTTTTGCGAGATTTTTTTTTTAAGTTAAAAAATATTTATGTTTCTTCCTTCAATATGGCCTAAACTGATCACGTGACCTATTTTGGAGGTATCTAATCATTAGATTCTAATGTATTAAAAATGAAAACACTTGAAAATTGTATTTTTTAAAATAGGAATAATTTTTTTCTTCACTATATAAAAGCGCGCCTTAATTACATTTATTTTTTAAACACTTTCTTTCATTTAAATTAGTTAAATTCATAGGCCATTATTAACCTATATATAATTAATTTAATTAAAATCAATGATACCTGTTGTTTTTGCCTCTTGCAGTTTTAAAAGAAAAGAAAATCTTCCATATATTAGTTTTGTAATTTCCATAAAAGATTTTCCTTCACGTCTTTTCTTATCTCCATCTTTTTATCTATCTATTCTTTCTTTTCTTATCTTCTTTTTTCTTCATAAAAGATCTTATTTTTAGTGACGTCTTTAAAAATCGGATCTTAAAACACGCACCTTCTTTTGTATACACGTGTTTCCATGGTGTCGGTTAATACAAAATGTGTAACCGGAAGTCCCGAATACGAAATGCCTAATGATATTTTTATATCAATATCTACGATATTGTTTAAACAAATGTTATGGATTGGATGATAAATAAGTTAATTAGAGAGTTTCAATTTTATTTTTTTAAATGTGTCTACCTGATTATTGATAATATTAGTTTATTTTATAGAGTTATATTTTGTTGTTGTTGTTTTGTTTTGGTAAATAATCCACACTCAGGCAATCTTAGAAAATAAAGAATTTTATTATTTAGACTTGTGTATTTATCTTAATGATTTCGGTCGCTGTATTTAGGTCGGTGTGCTCTCTAACCTTCCCCAGGTGACATTAAGTGTCTATCGGATGTGTTTTTTTTTTTTTTTGTTTTTTGTTGTTGTTTTTTAAGCAAAGAGATTTAAACAAAATTTCTTTTTCCGTCCATTCACATTTTTGAAAACAACTTTCGACACATTTTATCATCGCACTGGCTTATTTTTAAATTAATACGGATGGTAAGATTTTTATGGTACATAATCACAAAAAAAAAAAAAAAAAAAAAAAAAAAGAATTTTACTCGAAAATCATTTTAATGTTCGATTTATCAATATCCTCATTGGCTGAAAATACTCAAAATAAAAACAGAATACTGCTTTTTTTCTTTAATTTGCTTTTTTATTTTTATTTTTTTCTCATTGGGTATTATTAATTAGTAATTACTTTTAATTGTGTTTGTATTTATTTATCGTCTTACAAATTAAATAAACCGAAGGACCAAATTATTAAAACATGAAAAGTTAATTTTTTTTTTTTATCTAAAAAAAATATGCTAAAAATAAAAATGAAAAAAATAAAATAAACACCCAAACCCAATTCAAAGGCGTAAAAATAAAATGTTAAAAAATGCTCACAAGACTAAACTAAAAGAAAGAAAATGTGTCTTTTAAAATTTTCTAAATTAAATAAAGAAACGTCTTTCTCAGTAGAAGGAACATTTAGAAAAAAAAATGTATTTATTTATTTAATATATGAAACTTTAGGTCTATCTTCAGGATACGCACTCCCGAATTTTTCAGCTTTTTATTTTATTTTATTTTTATTTTAAGGAATGCTCCCTGCAAATTAGCAGCAGTAGACAGCTTCATACGCTCTTTTGATCTGCCTTTTTGGGGGTGGGGGAGAAAAATAAACTTGTTTTTCATCTGAAATAATTTTTTATTTGTTTTTAATTCATTGTTAAATAGGTACAGCCAATTGTTGCATTGCATACGCATTTTACAAAATAAACTTAACCCCCCTGATTGAAGAAGATTTACCAAAAATTAGGGAATTATCCGATTTTGATTACATTTTCAGTGCTGATTTAGATTTATCAATGAATGAATTTTATAATGCATTAGTTATTTTATCTAAAAACTTTCTGATTTTTTCTGGTCACTTAATTTAATCCGGTCTTAGGGAGTTAAGAAAATATTTTTTCTTACTAAAATATGGTGATCCAAAAGCGTAATAATACTTTTTTTTATATAATACATTTAAAAAAAATAAGGAATGGACATTTTTTAAAGAAATAAGTTTGACAAAGAAATGTATTCAACACAAAATCAACAGTTATTTCAAAGAAGAAATCTTTTTAATTTCATTAATATCCGCTAATTAGCCCGTGTTTTTTGTTTTTTTTATCGTGCAGGTGCGCGTATTTGTACATTATATATATATATATATATATATATATATATATATATATATATATATATATAATGACTGCTACATCTTGACAGATAATAACCGACTTTACAACCAGAATAACAACTCAAACATCCTGATTAAATAACTAATTGATTGATTGATTACATTACTAAGTACAGATGCTTACTTACAAGATATATATATATATATATATATATATATATATATATATATATATATATATATCTGTGTGTGTGCAGGCTTTCCTTGTTCCCCAATGATGCCCGCATCGGAAAAATGTCCCCAAAAGTTCAGCTTATCCCTCTTATATAATACTGCTTACTAGTGTTACTGTCAAATAGATTCTATTATTTTAAAGATATCACAAAATGCTTTAACTTAAAATCTAAAACTTTCAGTTCTAATTTGAAACTAAAAGTAAGAAAAAGAATATCATGTGCTTGTCTTGAAATAGGGGGAAAGGGTATAGCGAAAAGTCAAAATAACATTTTTTGAACTGAATGAAAACCATTTTTCAGTAATTAAAAAGAAACACGAATGTTCTAAACAGTAAACATTAAAATAGATTTTTTTTAATGAATATCATTATGATAAAATATATATTGATTCTGTATGTATTATAATATCTCCTGTATAAATATAGCTTAAACAGAATTTAATGTATTTATTTTAGATCGTTTGGCCTCGAGTTACAATCCAAGGAAATAAAAAAAAAGTCACTGATTCCGGAAGTTGGAAAACCGGAAGTTGAATGAAACAGTATGGCAGATATTGGTTCAGACACGTCAGATTTGCCGACTAGGGAAAGGATTTTAGCTGAATCCGGTAAGGAAAAAATAGACATTTATTACTTATTTTGGCCCAGAATTCTTAGTTTTTGTCCATTCTTGACAAAACAACCTGTTAAGAAAATCTAGAGACTGATTCTTGATAGTGTTTTGGTCTAAAATGTTAAACCTACGCTGCCAAAGTAAAGTGAAACTTAACATTTATTACTCCTACACCTGTGGACTTTTTCGTTATCTTGTTTTAAAAAGAACATATGACATTTTTTGTACTTACTTATGAATATCAACAAATATATATTTACTTTAATGCAAGATCCTGTTAGAGCTTTAATTTATTTTAGATATTCCATTCATCCTTCCAGCCGTTACATGTTCATTATTTTAGTTCATACCTGTTTTTAACAATAAACGATGTATTTATTATTTTTAAGTAACATTTATTTATTTGTTTTAAATTGAGTATTTACAAACCAGAATTTAATAAATTAAATCTGATTAAATCATAGATTTATGTCTAGAAAGGTTTTCGTTATATAATCGATTTTATAACTCCTCTTTTATGTTTATTCTTAAATGTGCATTTATTCAATAATGTTGTAAAGGAATCGATTTAGGGATTTTCCTTTAAATTCATCGTTTGCCAAAGCCAAAGGTCTTGTAATAATTTTCTTGAATATTTTAACCCTAGAAATTAAGTTAATAACATTATATAAAACTCTAATCTTAGGCATTTCCGTAAAAACGTAAACTCTTAAAAAAAACATTTTAATAGATTTTTTTCCCAATTATTAAAAAAATCGCTTCTAAAAACATTAAAAAGAAAACATGTTTTAATTTTACTTTTTTTTCTTTTTTTTTTTTTGAAAGAAATTAAAATTCTCTAAAATGATTTAGATTATTTCCACTAAATTTAATCTAAAACTTTTTATCTACTTGATGTATGATGCAATGTTTTTGGTTTTATGTTGTGTATTTTTTTTTATTTTTTATTTTTTAAGCATTTTATATTCCTTCCGACCATACTATAAAATTAGTCGAAATTTCAATTAAGGAAATAAGCATTGGATATATTTTTATATCGTTTGTCTTTTTTAATTAATTACTATGACAATAATTGCTAGTGCATAACAAAAATAAAAATCACTAATTCTCTTTAAACTCATTAAATACTCGGGAGTGTCTTTATGTATTATTTATTTATTCTGTAACTGTACCGCCGTTATATCGTACACGCCTTTTCAAGGACTTCTAGCAGCTATCAATTTATATTTTTAAAATTTTAAGAAAATAGAACCGACAAATTGTAAAAAGAAGAGAAAAACAAAGTTAACATTTGATTTGCACTAGAATATTTAAAATAGTTACTAATGTCGAGTTTTTTTTCTTTTTTTTTATCCCACCATATCAAAATGATGTTGATGTTTCAATCGGGAGAAATAAAAATAATGCATTAAAGTTAGTAGTAGACTAACTAAATCAAACCCACTACTTGCATACGGACATAAAACCAGGGTTCATTTTTGCACTAAATTTACATGGCAAATTAATTGATATGGACATAAAATCAGGGTCCAAATGTGCATCTATTCACTTGGAAAATTTAACCTAAATTAAGAGTCACTTTATTCGTTGCCAATTTAAAACTTAGTTTTTTTGTTTGTTTTTTTTTTTCTAAAATGAAAAATTTTCACAAATATATTTTATTTTTAAAAAAGAAGATAAAATTAAAGAAGAAAAATACATTTTCCGTCGAGATTACGGTTGTTTATTTAACCGAAGCTTAACTATTTATTTGCTTAACACAAAAATGACTTTAAAATCAGTTTTTTGGGGTTCTTTTTTTAATTTTTAAGTTATATATTAAGTTTGGCGATTTTTCAGGGCATGCCCATATTATATTTCGTATTAAATGGTCTATCATACACACGCACTAATCTACAAGAGTTTTTTTTTTCTTTTTTTCTTTTTTCGTCATGACATTTTTATCTATTTACTTTATTTTTATATGTATATTTATTTGCTGTTAACCTTTACGTACACAATTTTGTAATTAACTATGTGACTAATTTCCCGTATTTTACTGACATAATCCGAAAAATCACCAAAAGTTCTGTAATTTTTACTACCAACAACCGACTGGTCACGTGCATGGAATTGATAGAATTTTTTTTTTTCGCTTATACATTAAGTTCAAGAATTATTGCAATTTACATTAGAGATTTTTCGGACTTTTCTTGTTTCCTAGTATTAAAAAAAAGATTATTGGTAATAATAGCTTTCTATCTTTCTATGGTACGAGCTACCCCACCCCTCCCAAAGATTTTGGTTAAATTTAAAACTACAAATATTTGGTATTTTCGAACCGTTTTAGCTTTGTCGGTAGAGCACCTGCCTAAGAATCGTAAGGTTCGTAGTTCGATTAGCGCATGAGTAGTACAGATTGAGTAATCTGATCTGGGCTGTAAAGTGGATAGCTGACGGTAGGTGTGGCGCTCCACCTCAGCTAAAACAATCTCCCTGGTCTAGCGCTAGTGAAAAGGGGATAGACTCCCTCGCTGTCCATCTGATACCAACCATAAGCCACTCTACCAACTTTATATATATATATTGGGAGAATATGTGCTTAATTGAAGTCGTACCCAATTTTGAAAATTAATTAATAATTAATCAATTAGGCGGGCATACCTATTAAATGTAAGGCTAAACAAATCGAGAAAAATCAATCTCTGTATGTACATTTCGGCCTATTAGGCCTCATCAGCAGAGCTATAGATAGAAAGACCGCCCTGTGCGTGATTCGAAACCCGACTGTCAAGCTGACAGGCGAGCATCTTACCCCTACACCAAACGGATCCTTTTAGAATTTTTTCGTTTTGTTCAGGAGTAGGTTCCTATTTCAAAATTGTCAGCTAAAAAAAGCCATATCATAAATACATCGCTTGTGTATCTACTTCTCATATATATATATATATATACACACACACACACATGCAAAAAAAAAACATGGTATGGTGACATTTAATTGCCTACAATCATTCATTCCCACCAAATTTCTGATCAAACAAATAGTCTATCTTTAAAAAAGAACAAAAATAAATAAATAGAATATTTTATGCTCAGAAAATGTAATTTTGTAAACTTTTTAAAGGTTCTACAATTGAAAGAACATGAGGTTGGAGAGGTGACCAGTTAAATAATGATTAAAAACAATACCTATTTACATGTTCCTAAGTGTTTGCATATATGTACACTATAATAAATAAATACAGCTCATACCGAAGTAATTGAACACTATTATCATTTCTCCAATACTAACAAAGGATTAATTATATATATATATATATATATATATATATGGAGGCGCGTGGGCTAGTGGTTAGAGTCGTGGAAAATGGACTCGTCGATTCGAGTTCAATTCCTAGACGAAGCTATTGTCATTTCTCATAGCGCTAATACCCTTGAGAAAGGTATGAATTCATATATTCTCCCTCCAGCTATGGGTTAAATAGTAGGGCAGACTGGGCCCTTTAGCCTTGGGTAAGTAACCAGTCTAGGAGAGGGATAACTCTGAATTCAAAATTCCTGAGGTCGATCGTTGATTGGGTTTGTGGCAACCCTTGATACACCAATTCTTTCCTATCGACTGTGCCAAAAAGTGTGGATGGTCCAACACAAGCCTTCACCACTATAAACAAATCCCTGTGTGGGAGTTCATTGTGTGTATGAACCCTCATACGTCGAAAATCGACGGGAGAGTCCATTATATTATATATATATATATATATATATATATATATATATATATATATTATATAGAGTACAATATATTTAAGATGTGATTGTTACCATTGGTTTCAAAGCAGCATGTTAACCAATTATCAATACCATGCACCCATGAAAGAACCCTTGATTCTTTTATGGGCATTTCTTGACAATAAGTGGCTAACACGCTGCTTTGAAACCAATGGTAACAATCATACCTTAAATGTATTGTACTCTATAACAAATACAGCTCTTATGCCTATAATCAAGCAACTTATTTTCAATTCTTCAATACTAGAAAACTACTAATATATATATATATATATATATATATATATATATATATATATATATATATATATATAGTTCTTATTATAATGGAGATTCAGTGTCTGTCTGTAACTACATCACTGCTTACGTCACAATACCCTAAAGAATTGTGTAAGTTTATCAATAAGTATTTAATATATAGTCAAAATCATTGATACCTAGAATAAATCTTATTTATTAATGATGTCTCTATGAAAATCTGAGTTAGATTTGCCTCAAACAGCCCATGTTACTAATGCATTCAAAATCCTGCAATGTGTCTTATATTTCACTAAGAAATAAAGGTTTACATAATATATGGTGTGGTTAATTAGCATACTGGTTTTAACAAATAATTACTTGGTGTTATTGAACTTTAATATCACTGTTTTATTCTCCAACATATTAAAATCATTCCTATGAAAGTTTTTTATATAGAAACCAATTAAAATATAATTAAAATAAGTATAAACTTTTTATATGCATTCTTATTTAATTTTGTTAGTCTTTCTAATTTAATATATTTCATTAGATTAAAACTTAAATACTTATGGCTGGCGGGTGGATATTCTTGCAAGTATATATATATATAGTATCATGCTGAGACCTTTTTGATAGTATGGAGCGTCACAGACTAACCCATTTTTTTTCTTTTATCACAAGGATAAATATTCACTTGTGTACATCATCCATCACCCTCTCTCCCCCCTTCCATTCCCTCAATTGACAGTACTACCCAGATGAGGGTCAAGTTCTAGTACATACCATGAGTTTAGCTCAGAAAAAAAAATAGCAGCTTTGTACAATTTAAGTTGATGTATTAGTAGACATTACTTGAATTTTGTATGTGGGATGCATTTTATCTGTTTTTATTGTTTTATAAGCAACTAATAGAAAAGAATTGCGTTTTTAACCCAAGCAATGGATTTCAAATATACTAAAGCAGATTTTAAATTATGGTTTTAAACTGAAAGATACAAAAAGATTTAATATGTCCTACTAGAGAAGAAGGTAATTTATGAGGAAGTGCGTCCTGGTGTCCTGCCTCAGAAATTTCTACCCGGTGACTATTTAAATAACGTCCCCAGCTATGTCGTCTCGGATTTTCTTTTATTCATGTTTGTTTAATGTCTTGTTTTTAGTTTAAATAAACAAGAATTACGACAAAAATCTATCTATATTATTTTGTTTATTTCAGTCTATTCTAAACTATATATCCATCTTCATATCTAAACAAGAATTACGACAAATTTCTATAAATGAACAAGAATTATGACAAATTTCTATAAATGAACAAGAATTACGATAAATAAGAATTACGCTAAAAAAGAGAAGGTCCCCCCCTCTAAAATACATTTAACGCCTAAGTTGGTTGTTTTCTTTCAAGTAACATCGACATAGCTGGGGACATTATTTTAATAGTCGCCGGGTAGCAATTTCTGAGGCAGGAGACCAGGGCGCACTTCCTCATAAATTACCGAGAAGAAGTTAAATTGACCAAAAATGAGGTGGGTAAGGGTCCCCAAGTTTTACTAATTATAGTACTAAAGTGCAACATACCTAATAGGCTACTCAGTCTGCCCTATTATTTTGCCCTTAGGTAGAGGGAAAATAGTTGGGATGCATACCTTTTACCAAGAGTAGGGCATCCCATCGTAGTATAATGGTTAGCAAGATAGTCTAGCAGATTCATTACTACTACTGAATAGTGAGTTTGATCTCTACTGGATGCCCCATATTTGTAACCTTGTGTCACATCCTACCCCTGACAAATGGGTAGGGTAAATACAAACCTAATATGCTGCTCGAGAGACTATTTAATCCAAATGAATATACATGTAACAGTAAATATTTTAGAGTTCGTAAACAAGTACAAAAGTTAAAATAAAAAATCAATTTTGAATTAAACCCCCAAGTTTTAGGAACATCCCTCTCAATGTTTACAACTTGTTTGAATTCAGTTTTCCTTCTAGACTGGTTGCCATACCAAGGTTAAAAAAAACCAGTCTGCCCTATTATTTACCCATAGCAGGAAGGAGAATAATTAAATTAATACCTTTCTCAGGGGCAGTGATGCTGATAGCTTTTAGATTTAGTGCGTTCTGGGATGCACATATTTGGTTTGAATCAGTCACCAGGAAAATTTATGGGTCCCAACTAAAGCCGTCTAACTCCTACCTATTCTGTGTAATTTGTTTCTAAGAAACTATTGAAATGTATTTATTTTTACCTGTAAATGGTGAGAAAAGAAAAACACTGGGATGCATGGATATGATTTTACTGCATCCTTTTAAATTTTTATGCGTCAGAGACGCAGGACGCATACCTATCGCCATCTCTGCTGGGGTATTAGCGCTATGTGAAATACAAACAGCCTTGTCCTGGATTTTTACTCGGTAGCAGTCAATTTCCTATGATGGCCACTGTTACACTACGAATACCTCCTAAGCTATATTCCAAAAATGTTACATAAACCTGTGACCCTCCCCCCCTCTGGAGAATTTTGTGGTCCCATCAAAAGTTCACATTACATGATTATAAGGTACAAAAGCCTAAAAACGTTTTTAGATTTTTCTTTCTCTCACTAATCGAAATATTCAGATTTTTTTCTTTCAATAAGTACATTTCTTCTACAAATTTAAATTAACTCGTACATGAATAATTCTTTCATCTTAACTGGTGGGGTGGGGGGGAGTCCCTGGGGTTAACATGCTGGAGTTCAACCTCATTTATTACAATGTTGCCCATCACAGTACGCAAGGTTAAACTCTATTCCCTCAATTATGTTTACTTTCGGACTAATACCCTTTGGAAAGATATAAAACCCCTCACCCCCACCCGGTAGGGATTTAAATAGTACCACTACTGTTCTTCTACAAGGAGGGCTTTGGCATTAAATACGTCATATAGGTTGATATGCCATTAAATAAACACAACCAAACCTTAACTGGTGGGATTGTTTTATGGTCACATTAAAGGGAAGGACCCACATATGCTACAACCAGTCAAAATAATTTAGTTTTTATATTCATTGTATTTTGATTCATTCATTTTGCTTTCTTACCCTGTTGGCTGAGGCAGCAGAATACACCGATTGCACTTCCGCAGAGGAGTACCCCCCCCCCCCCTGTTCATTTTGGGTGATAACTCATAATGGTTGGAGAGGCCTCCTCCGATCAATTGGCTGGTCACATCCTACCCTAACTCTTATATGATAGTCCCAACCCTGTTGTTCTTATGGCAAATCCTTTTTATCATATATGTGCTAGAATGAAAAAAAAAATTTTTAACAATGAATTGAAAACAAATAAATTTAAGAATTCAGATGAAAAACAAAAAGTTTATTTTCCTCCCCCAAAAAACCCAGACCAACAGAGTGTATGAGGCTGGCTCCTGCTGTTAATTTAAAGCGAGCATTCCTTTAAAAAAACAAAAAAATAAGCTGACAAATTCAGAAGTGTGTATCCTGAAGATAACTGCTTCTGTGGTTACTGATGAAATGGTAAAGCATTTTTCTATCTGAAAATTCCCAAACTCTTTTCTTTTCAGCCCTATTCCAGTATATTTTTACTGTTGATCACCTGCATCGAGATTGTTCACGCTAGGTCTTGGACTCAAACAGTGGTCTGCAAGATTACATTGTTGGTTTTATAACAAATGCCTCTAATTTACTCAGTAGCAACAATGATCAACCATATTCTTAAAGGAGGGGATCCTGGCTATGACACTCAATCACATGAGGTTCCAGTTCTGGAGATCTGGAGAGCGTGGAATACTCCCTCATTGCTATAATTCCTCTATATGGGTCAAATAGATCTGTTTAAAATCTATTCATATTCAATAGGACTGTACCAAATGAAAGTACGATGAACAGGATTCCCTAGTCTCTAGGCATAAAATAGAACTAGAAAAGTTGATGTACCATTTGGACTATGCAGATGATCTAGCACTTCTCACAAATACACCTTCACAAGCCAAATCACTGCTGCATAGTCTAGAGTAGGCATTGGTTGGCTTGTATGTGAACTCGGTTTTAAACAAGATGGGGACATCTCCACACTCAAATTAGTAGACAAGTTCACATACCTAGGTACATACCTCATCTACAGAAAGTGATGTCAGTATACACATAGGAAAGGTATAGACTGCTATAGGTAGATTATCAGTCATATGGAAATATGTTCGCTGATAAGATAAAGTGCGAATTTATTTTTTAGGTGTAGCCATGTCGGTGCTATGGCTGCACCATTTGAACTCTAACAAAACACTTAGAGTAACAAACTGATACATCATCAAATTTGATAATTTTCCACTCTAACAACCCACATTTTTCGCCACACCTCACCCCCCCACACACACCTCCAGAACTGGAACCTCACCACCATCAGTTAGTTTAACATCGTTCCCAGGACACGATGACCCTCAGCCACCACCTTCTAGCACACACACACACACACACATATATATATATATATATATATATATATATATATATATGAGCCAGGTTAGCTCAGTCGGTAGAGCGTTCGGCTAGAAACCACAAGGTTCCTTGTTCGATACCGGTCCTCGCCAACTCAGCGTATGAGTAGCACAGGGATCTGTGCGATAAAGTAAGGAGCTGGTAGGTGTGGCGCCCCACCTCAGATGCTAAAACAATCTCCTTGGTCTAGCGCTATTGAAAAGGGGATAGACTCCCTCGCTGACTGGCTGATACCGACTTTAGGCCGCCCCATCGACTTTACTTACTTTACTTTTATATATATATATATATATATATATATATATATATATATATATATATATAAAAAGGGGTTGGGGCTTGCCATGAGAGCAATAGGGTTGGGGCAATCATATAGGTGCTAGAGCTTGATGTGATCAGAGGAATATCTAGGCTTTTGCTGGCATTTATTTGAAAAATACAAATTACATTTTTTTTTTTTTTTCTTCAATATTGGGTTATTCTATAAAATGGGGAGCTGGTTGGTAGATGTGGCAATCCCACATCAGATGCAAAGACAATCTGACCAAGTTACCTTTAACCACCCCAGGGGCGACCTGGATTCAGAGGGATATGTTTCGCTTTGCACTGTCAAAATCCAGTTGTTTGTTACCAGACGATTTTTAGACACTTTTTTTTTTTTTTTTTTTTTTTTAAAATTATAAAACTAGCTCCTAACCTTAACCCTAACAAACAACCGGATGTTGACGGTGCAAAGCGAGACGTCCTGAATCCAGGTCGCCCCTGGGGTGCTTAAAGGTAACTTCGTCCCGACAATCTCCCTGATCTAGCGCTTAGTAAAATAGGGGATAGACTCCCTGACTGACTACTGGCCACCCTGCTGATTTTTTGATTTTTTTTACTACTAGGATATTTCCCTCTGCATGGCTGGGGGGGGGGGATTATACTAATAATAGATATTTAATCTAGTTTATTTAACATATATTTTATGAAGCCAGAATGTTCAGTTATTAAGTAAAACTAACAGGACCAGTGGATATACTGCAGTATGATAATTTAATTATTACAATATTTGATATGTTTACTTAAAAGCTATTGCAAATTATTCAATATGCAAAAAGTATAATAATCTTGATTTAACTCTCACTTTTTTTCTTTTCTTCTTCATCTTTTCATTATGTTCGATTGAAACAAATTAGCATTATCGCATCTGTGCACTCACCCCACTCTCTCTATCTTTATCCAACTTTCTTATATTTTTTCTGTGTAGTATGTCCTTTTTCTTCCTTAAAAATGTAATTGTCCATTATTTAGCTAAGGTGACGACACCCATAAGAAATAAGAATTTGGCAGATAAGCAACACCAGATAATCAAGAATTTACATTTTTGCATTTCATCTTGGACAATTTGGACGGTTTCATTTTTTACCAGACAGTGTTGAAAGATGAAAACGGTTATACAATTAAGGAACACAAATATTAATATATAGATGTTTTGTATCATAACTGTTATTAGTTTATTTATTGCTAAATAAAAAAAATTAAAAAAACGTTTATATGTATCAAATCTAGAGGACAGACAGACAAATTTCCCAATTATCAATGTCGATTACTGGTTCTAAGATTTGGTGGCCTTAATTGGAGATTGGTCTCTCCAATTCTTTTACAAATTCCTTTTCAGAAAAAAGTCTTTGGGTAAATATATAAAAATGATCAGTTTGAGGAGGGGGGGGGTCATTTGAACTAACGAGTAGAAGAGCCCCTTTGGTTTGAATTAGGAGTTCTAGACTGGTTGCCATATTAAGGTTAAAGACCCAGGTCTGCTCTACTATTTACTCATAGCTGGAAGGAGAATAGTGGGATTCATACCTTTCCCAAGGGTATTATTAGTACTATGTGAAATGCAAATGGCCATGTCCAAGATTTGAACTCCTCTTGCTGTGTCCATTTCCTATGACAATAACCATTACACCACATGCCTCCAATGCTAGAGGCCTTGTTTTAAAACAAAGAAAGACTATTTTCTTGCCATTCTTAAAACGGGCTTTCTTTCTTGAAGTAAAAGGTGTGGTAATTAGCCTCACCAGTACAGCATTTATTTGATATTGCTGTTATCTACTTAATAAGTGTAAATGCATTTATATTCAAGTGGTGATGACGCAGTAAGTGAAATGCTTCATATCTTTTGTATGTTTGATAATCAGATATTGTGAGCAGCATTGACAATTCAAGTTTGTTTTGTTGGATTTTACGGCATGTCAACCCTTGTTGGGTTATTTTATACCAAAGACGTTTTCTTGTATTCATGCTTGATGGGTATTCAATTTTTTTTTTTTATTCCCACTCAAATTTTTAAAAACATTTTTTAATATTCATTTTGATCAATTTAACCCATAGATGGGACCCTAACAGGTACTACCACTATGGGTCAGGGTGGACCTGGGAGTAGTGGCAATAAAGGGGTACTCCACACTCCCCATAGATCCAAAAGTGGAACTTTACCATTAGATACAGTTTAATGTTATACCCAGGACAGACATTTCAAGAACAACAGCAGGAAATTGTCTTAAAAAAATAATTTCTATTGTTCTATATACAGGTGTTTTGTTATGGAATCATCATCAGGTTGTGTTGTTAACACTGATTTCCATGAATCTCCCTCGCCAACCATCCCTATCGGTCATCACCCTTGCAGGTCTTCTGCACAGCATCAAGAATCCACACAGAGCTGATGTATGTTTTTGCTGGTTGGACTACACTGATGTGCTCATGTGTAGGTGTTCATAGGAGAATGTCACTTATGAGTTCATCCTTACTTCTCCAGTATTATTCAGCATGTCTTCATCTGGATGATTTGTATGATATAAGGCAAGTTACTGTACAACTGTTTTCTTGTGGGATGCTTCATCCAGGATTTGTTCAGGGCAGCTTGCAACATCCTTGTGCAGCTCCCATCTAGCTTATTTTTCAAATGCATCATTTAGGTCCGTGTGGTGCTGCCGTAGAGTAGCACTGAGACGGCTACAGTTTGGAAGGATTATCACTTTATCTTATCAGTGAGATCAGATTTCCATATGATGGATAATCCATCTACTGTAGTCGATGTCTTTTCTATGTATGCATTGACATCGCTTTCAGTAGATGAGATATTACTACCTAGGTAGTATATCCACATCATTATTTGTGGGTTAAATAGTACTAATACTGTTCTTATACAAGCATGGCTTTGGTATTAAATAACCCACAAAAGTTGATATGCCATTAAAAATAGGATCACTTTTAATGGTTTGTTTGCTATCTACAATTCTATCAAATTAGAAATCAAAAATAGAATTAGAATAGGTGTAATCTTTTTATATATGTTCTTTAGTTTTGTTAATCTTTCTAATTTAATGTGGTATTTTATTACATTAAAATTTAAATACATGCATCTAACGGAGGGTGCATATTTTTGCTAGTATAAATAAATATATTTAGTTGTGTCAGTCTTTCTAATTTAATATGATATTCTATAACATTAAAAGTTAAATACTTGTGCCCAACGGAGGGTGCATATGTTAGCTAGTACTTCTAATCAGCCCATTGTTACCTGCTCTAAATACCATAATGATATTGGGCTATAAAGATCTTTGCCAGAGGCCATTACAGTAGCACAATCAACAGATAAATAACAACTAAACAGACTGGAGTTTAATTACTTGTGTAGTAGATAAAGAGCCAACCAAAATTATAACCAGTATAAACAATGTACTATGACTGCCAGGTTTACTCCACAAGCACTTAGTTTTTTTATTTAAAAGAAAATATTTGTCTGAATGTTTTTAGATAAGGCTTGATAATTTGTATTTAGATTTTTTCAGACTGCTGTCCTCATCTTTTACTCTTATATACACGTTTTTGCCGCTGTGCTCTCCAGCCTTCTTCAGTTCCGTAAAGGTTTCCAATTACGACATGAAGACTACCGACAAGAAACATCTGAAGAAGGCAGGAGGGCACATCAGCCAAGATGTTTTTATTACAATAAATTAAAATTATATAACTCGAGACTACAATGTGTAATATTATATACTGTTATCTAAAGTTCTTAAGTGCTTGGAGGGTGCAGCTATAATGAATCTCTGGTGTTTTCCATCATTTAATAATGTCCTTCACCTTCTTTGGTGTTTATCACTGTTAACAATAGCCTATTTTTGAAGAAGAAAAGAAATGTTTATTTTCACACATTACATTTTTTATAAAAAACAAAACAACAGAGCCTATTCTAGTAGTGACCACCTCAGCTATATCATAGATTCTTAGATTTAAATTCGAAGAGATTGAAAGCAGTTTTAAGATGTTTTAAAAGAATTGGATTTAAAATAAATAAAATTTAATGTATTATTGTTTGTTATTTTTTTTGTTATTTATTTATTTATTTTTTTTTTTTTTTTTTTTTTTTTCGAGATAGATCCATTTTCAAACTCATAACTATTTATACTGTTATAAGTATCCTCTTAACCACTATTTGTTTTTGGGAACATATATGTAATCGGGAATGATATAGAAGTTGTTGTTGTTTTGCAAATAGAAGAATGTTGATTAAAGGGAAAAAAAACATCCTGGTTGCATAAAGACAATACAAGGCCAACCGGTTAATTCTTTGATGTGAAAATCTTAATAAATAACAAACTACAAATTTTATCTTTCTGCAGATAAAGATAAGTAAATCTCTTATTTGCTTATAGAAGAGTTTATATCTAATACCAAATTGACTTGTATTGACTTAGTACACTTTTTATTTCGAAATTTATTTAATAATAGACTTAACTGACAAAACAAAATTTAGTGTACTCAGAACTGAAATCTTATCTAGCAGTGACCTTAACCTTTTGTTTAAAAAAAAATACATCATTTTATGTGGGTTATTAATTGAGCTGCACATGCTAGGGCATCAAACTGTCGAAAACAAGACTGACTCTTGTTTCTTGTTAGCATAGCTAACAAATCTTCAGAGTTTGAAGGATGGCAAATCAGAAAAGTGTGTGTATGTATGTATGTGTATATATATATATATATATATATATATATATATATATATATATATATATATATATATATAGAAATAGTGCTCAATACTATTAAGCAGAGCAAGTTTAAAACCTAAAATATAAGATTATGAATACTATATTACTATGACTCAAGTTTCAAACATGAGTAACAGTAATATAGTATCTATAATTTTGTATTATCTGCATTATTTGGACTATTGTCCCCATCTTCATTGTTATTTGTACAACGTTTCGGCCGATATACCCTCTGGCCTTCTTCAGATATTTTTTGTCGGACTCGGGAACTTTCTTTTTGAACTCAGGAAATTTCTTGTCGTAATCGGGAGCCATCATGGAACTTTGAACCTAACCCTTTATTTATTCCACGGGGGTATCCTGTTCTCATTCTGCTAATCATAGCTGGGGTAGGAGTTGTGTTAATTTTTTTTTTTTTTTCTAACTGCCTCTACTCAGGATTGAACTCGGGATCCAGAGTAGAGGCAGTTAGAAAAATAATTAACACAACTCCTACCCCAGCTATGGTTAGCAGAATGAGAATATATGTATGGAATAGACTCAGCAATCTGAGTTCAAATCCTGGACATTTTCCTAGTACCCTAATACTAGGTATACCCAAAGATTCGGCTGCTCCAAATTTTAAAAACTAATTAAAATCAATTAAATCGATTATTGAGGGTCAAATTTTTATCTAAGTCGAAAAGTAGTAACATAATGAGCATCAATAAAAAAGGCAAAATAATATTACTTATGTAATTTATTTTTAATACTTTTAAAGATTTTTTTTTTTTTTTTTTTTTCAGTCAATTTAAATCACATTCAGCCTGAGACATTGTTTAAAAATGGCTTGTTTACAAAATTAATGTAATATTCGCGATTGCAAAAAAAATTAACAAAAATCGTGGAATTATTCGATTTTAATGAAATTTTCAGTATTGAAATTTATGAATTTTATAAAGCATCAGTTATTTTATTTCAAAACTTTAAGTATTTCTGCTATGATAAATTAATATATAAAATTCATTTAAAATATGAGCAGGAAAATTTCAAATGTCATATATATTCTAAAAAAAATTTTTTTTAATAACTACTTAACTTTAGTATCAATCACCCATATTTTTTTGGTCGAAAACTACCTAATACGCTTGGGAAAGGTATGCATCCAACTATTCTCTATCCTGCTATGGGTAAATAGTAAGGTAGACTGGGCTCTTTAACCTTGGTATGGCAACCTGTCTAGGAGAAGGAAAACTCTGATGTCAAACCAGTTGTACTCCTCTTAGAAATTGACCTTATATTGCATCCTTTTCATAGTAGAGGGCCTAGGTAAAAGTCCCATGTTTAGCGACATTTCAAATCTAGAACGTTCATCAAAGATGTTGCTAAATCTGGATCATCTATGTCAACAGATGATGATCACATATATTGATTTGGCATGCCAACCTGTCTGGGATTATTTTGTGCCTAGAGGTTAGGGAATTGCATACACTTAGATTTACATTTTTTGTGTTTTGGCACACAATTATATGATTTCAAGTATTCCTAATACAAATAATTTGCAAATATTTGACCCTAGCAGGTACTACCACTCTGGGAGTAATGGCAATGAAGAGGTACTCCACACCCCCTAGAGCTCCAGAACTGTAGCCTCCCCATCATATGCAATTTAGTGTCATACTATGGACACCCTTTTGGGAGTGGGGGGGGGTCTTACCCCTCTGCAAGGGATACAGTCAGCGTATTCTGAGCACTGCTGATACTAGGGTTTCGTAATCTAGGTAAATCACTCTGAATAAATTCCAGGTAAAATGCAAAAGCTGTTGGGTTATGGTATCCCAGAATAGTCATATTAGGATAATAGCAATAAGTACGAGGGTAATCCCAAAGATCTTCAAAATATTTAGAAATCACAGAAATGCTCATTGTTGATGTTTTTTTTTTTTTACATCATTTTAAAATGTATCTATTTTTCTACATAATCGCCATTTTGGTAAATGCATTTTTGTTGGTGCTGTGGCAGTTTTTGTATACCCATGTCATACCAGCTCACCATCTTGTTGAGGAAGCATTAAATCTCATTGTTGCAAACTCCCTACACCATTTGTGGACGTTTTTGCCATCCATGCATGACTTTCTGTACACTTCCATTAATTTGCGATTTAACTTCAAAACGTTCAAAAAACAAATAACTGAGCAAACTTTACATTTGGTGGTAGCATTAATCGAGAGCTCCATCAGAAACGACTGCCAAGCCAACACTGAGCGTGCTAGCAATGCAGGCGCATGCACAACAAACTTATATATACCATGAAGCCCTGCTGTTGATTGTCACATACTTTGCCAAAAATTCTCAATTTGATTAGATTGAGAACTCTTGGCAAAGTATGTGACAATCAACATACCCATGAATTTGGCTCCAGCTGACTTTTTCCTTTTTTTTTTTTTTTTTTTTTTTTTTTTTGTCTTGTCACTTACCCCACTGCAGAGGTGCAGTCGGAAATTCTACCACCCCAGTCAACTTGGCAACTTAGTTTTTAGGTATATGTATTTACCAACCCCTCTGTAGAAGCAGGATAAGACACAAGATCAATTGTTTAAGTGCAGTTTAACAGCTTTGAATTCAGAGCTTTCCTTTTCCTAGACTGTTTGCTATACCAAGATTTAAAAAGCCCAGTCTGACCTACTCTTTAGCCATACCTGGAGGAAGAACAGTTGGACTCATATCTTTCTCAAGGGTATTAGCACTATGTGAAATGCAAACAGCCACATCCAGGATTTGAACTCAGGTTGCCATACCCAGTTCCCACAAACTTTACACTACAAGTGTCACATTAATTTTTAGGTGTAGTAATGAATTTGTTTTTGGTAAAGTTTTGTTTCTTTTTAGACACACCTAATATATTTTTTTATGTCTTCACCTTATTCTTTTTACTTTGATCATGAGAGGGGGCCCTCTAATTAATCGGTCATGTCAAGCCCTAGCACTTATATGATTGTCTTGAGCATCTTGCTCTTATGGCAAACCCCCAACACTTTTATCATATATATGTCAAATGGTTGTGGCTGAGGGTCTTAGTGTCCTAGGTATGACATTAAAATGCATCTAGTGGTGAAGTTCCGATTCTGTAGCTCTGGAGAGTGTGGAGTATCCCTTCATCAACATTACTCCCTTGTCCACTCTGACCTGGAGTGGTAATACCTGTTAGGGTCTCATCTATGGTTAAAGAGATCTGATTGCATCTGCACAAATAACGGTAATTTATGAGGAAGTGCGTCCCGGTCTCCTGCCTCAGAAATTGCTACCGGTGACTATTAAAATAACGTCCCCAGCTATGTTGTCTCGGCGGTTTTACTTGAAAGAAAACAACCAACTTAGGGCGTTAAATGTATTTTAGAGGGGGTGGCTTCTCTTTTTGAACAAATGGAGAGGGGTGGATAGATATAGCAAAGTAAAAAATGAACAAATTGAGGTAGCCAGAAGACCCCAAGAAGACAAATTTCTCTATTGTATTGCACAACGAATTTACGGACAATGCCCCCCCAGCTTTCAAGAGCTGAAGAGTGGGAGCAATTTCTGAGGAGACTCTCATAAATACGGTCGGTCCTTTAGCATAAATACCAACTGAAGTTATTTTTGGCCAGTCTTCTTCAAAGTTTTGAAGTTCTGTTAAGGCTACTGAGTTCATGAAGGTTCCCAAGTCTGACAAAAAATACCTGAAGAAGCTGGATTGGCCGAACCTTGTGCTGATAACAATAAAGCAAAGTCTGAACAAATCGTAAAATGACAATTTTACTCTTTTCAATAAAATACTGAAATTTTTTTATATCTTGTGAGGATATGAAGCAAATATGGAAAATTTGAGGGTGAATCAAAAAGTAATGCCATTTTGTATAGGACAGGTATTATTACCAACACATAGGGTTTTTATTTAGTATCTTGGGAAACAACTAAAGCCATCTAACTCCTACCTTGTAACCTATTCTGTGTAATTTGTTTCTAAGAAACTATTGAAATGGTGAGGGAAGAAAAAAGAAAAACACTGGGACTATGGATATGATTTTACTGTGTCCTTATAGATTTTCATGCATCAGATGGTTATATGATCAGAAATGCTGATAGGGACTATCAGCATTTCTGATCATATAACCATCTGCAAAAAAATAGATTGATGAAATGGAACAAAAAATGTAAATATAAACTTTTTATGTATGAGATATCTAACAACTCTATGCATAAAATAACCCCAGATGGGTTGACGCCCTGTCGGTGGGGCGTTAGAATGCACCAACTGCACCTCTGCAGAGGGGTAAGACTCCCCCAATGGGGCCAACTGTTGGCCGTGGGCAACTCGTGATGCTTAAGGATGACCAGCCTTGGCCCCTCACTTTGGCTATCTTCTAGACGGGTCCTGGCCGGTGGAAGACTCAGCCAGATTTTGATTTCCCAACCCTATTGCCTTATGGCAAGCCCCAACCCTTTTTATGGTGCTAGAAGGTGTGCGCTGCTACATCCTGGGAAACTCTATCTGATGGTGAGTTTCCAGTTTTGGAGGGGAATGTGGAGCACCCCTTCATCTCCATGTCCACTCTGACCACCCAGTTGTTCCCATATATTTATAAATGATTTTATAAAAAAATTGTATTATCCATTAAAATTGATTTATTTCAAAACTTTATCGGCATTAAATGACCCACTGAGGTTGATATTCCGTAATCCATAACACTGCATGTACATTGTTATGTAGAAGAGGATACTCCATACCCTTCTTTTTTTCTTTCTCTTTTCTCACACACTCTCTCGGGTTTTATATCTGATGAGGGCTTGAAGGAATCGGCTGTAATATATTAACCCTTTTGTGGGTACGTTTTTATACATTAACATTGAAATAGTCAATGAGCAGCCAATAAGAAAATGCCTTACATTGAGCTACTGTTGTTTTGGAGGCCACTTTTACGTAATGGTTATCGTCATAGGAAATGAACACAGCAACACAGGTTCAAATCCTGGATGAGGCTGGTTGCATTTAGCATAGTGCTAATACTCTTGGGAAAGGTATGTATCCTACTATTCTCTCTCCAGCTTTAACCTTGGTATGGCAACCACTTTTGGAGAAGGAAAACTTTATATTCAAAGCTGTTAAACTCTGTTTAAACAATTGACTTTTGTGTCTTGTTCTTCTCATGCAGAAGGGTTGGGTAAATGTCTTTCATTGAGCTACCATTAAGTAAAGTCATCGGGGCGGCCTTAAGTCGATATCAGCCAAACAGGAAGGGGGTCTATCCCCTTTTCAATAGCACTAGACCAAGGAGATTGTTTTTGGTATCTGAAATGGAGCACCACACCTACCATCCTCTCCTTACTTTACTGCACAGATCCCTATGCAACTCATACATTGAGTTGGCAAGGGTCAGTATTGAACCTGGAACCTTGTGGTTTCAAGTCAGACGTTCTACCAACTGAGCTACCATTAAAACAATAAAAATGTTGCTCTAGTTGCAAAAGGTTTAAGAATGCCAAGAAGAGTTTAAATTGTCAAGTTATTTCTGCTATGTTAATCACTCTTTGTAATCACCAATTATATGTACTAGGAAAAAAATTGCTTTCTGTAAAAATTAATTTTTGAAAGATATTGCCTAAGGTGAGTGGGAGATAAAATTCAATGTCAGAGGGTTTGTATCCTAAGTAAAATCATAAAATTTATTAAAGGAGTAAAAAAAAAAAATAATAATAATAATAATTTGAAATGGAAACTTAGTCTTGTCCCTCTCAAATAAAATTTTGCATGCATCTATTAATTATTGATTAAATATCTATTTTGAATATATTGCACATAAATTTTACTCAAAATTGAGGTATTTACTTATTTTTAAACTTTTTAGTTAACTTCTTGTTACTAAAAAAAGGGTGAGGATAAAAAACAGGGTTGTTTTTATTCTATGTATTAACAATTTTGACAATAAATTAAATATTCATTAATAAACTCTTTGAGAATATTGTGACATAAGTGCTGACATAGTTTTGGTTACACCCAATCTCCATTATTAATAGATTTAAAGTATAGATGATTTTCTGTATAGTTTAAGGTTTATTTATATTAATTTTAGATAAAGGTTCGAAGACGTAAATAAATAACAATTTTATCTACATTAACATTGTAGGTTAAATAAATAACAATTTTATCTACATTAACCTGTAGGTTAAAATTCAGAGTTTTACTTCTAAACTTGTTGCCTTACCAAGATTAAAGAGCCCAGTTTGCCCTACTATTTACCCATGGCTGGAGGTAGGATATTCAGATGCATACCTTTCCCAAGAGTATTAGTGCTATCTCAGGTCATTGAGTCCATTTTCTACAATGATAACCATTACACAACGTACCTCTTTAATTATATAAGAAAAATGAAATTATCCAGGTAGATGGATGTGCAAACTAAGTGTGAATTATGCAGCTAATTCTACATAACCATAATTGTTCTTGGGGAAAGATAGACTAGTGATTTCCCATTGCTTTCTCTATGGTTTGAATTCAGTGTTGTTCTCTTAGGCTGGTTACCAATCATAGCTAAAGAAGCCATTCTGACCTACTATTTTAATCCTAGTTGGTGAAGAAGAGAATTTGGGCTTTTCCCAGTGAACACAAATAGCCTCAATCAGAATTTGAACTCTGCACACTACTTCCATTTACTGCACTGATAAGCATTATTCCATCTGCACACCCTTCAACCCCACCCCCCACTCAAGTTATGGAAAAAAAACTTGCATGCTATCTCTTTGACAATTTGTTGACATAAGGAAGTATATGATATTTGACATTTACATGACCCATATAAATTTTGATGTGCCATTTGTTCTCTTTGGGTTCGTTGTGCATGGGAAATATAGACATTCAGAAATGTTGTCTCTTTTTCTTAACTTTTTGCTTCTTCAAAATATTCCACTCAAACTTTCAGATTTTGTTTCAACCATTTTTTTTCTGTTCAAAACTAGTGTACTCATGCTGTCAAAAAATAGCAATCCACATTTTTAAAATGAAATGTTTTCTCTTATTTTTATATTATTTAAGTGCCAATTGGATTTTTTGGCTAATCTTTAATAATAAATGCAAATGTCAGCGAGTCACATTTTTACAACTTTGCACCCATGGACCATAGCCCAACATATTATACCCTGTTGGACTCGGTCACCACCTTCTAGCAACTATATGATAAAAAGGGTTGAGTGTTTGTCAAAGGCAGTCGGGACTGCCATATAGTTACTAGGGCTTGAAATGACCGGCCAATTGATCAGATGGGGCTTTTCTGACCACCCGTCTTGCCGAAATAAGGACTGAAGTGGTGTGCTGCATGTCAAGGGACCACTTAGTACCCAGGTACACAGACTACTCAGTTGCCATAATCCAGTCCTCAGGCATTAGGAGTCACCACCTACAGTTGACTTCCATGTGCAAATTTTTAAACTTTCCTGGATGAATCCAGACCCTCAATCCTGAAATTTTCGATTCCCAACTTTTAATTATTTTGATTTTGGCATTTTTTTAAACATGATTTTTGCGACAAATTTTTTTTTTTTTTTATAACTTTGATCTTTCACAAATTTATTTCAATCAAGAGCACACTTAATTGCCACCCAATAAGGTGGCTTTTAAGGTAGTAGAGTAATATATTTGTCAAACAAGAAATATTTGGCATTTTTTCTTGTGTATTCAGCTTGGCAGGGCACTGAATGTATACCCTGCAGAGTATCCCCCCCCCACTAAAAAAGGGTGTGTCCTCAGTATGACACTAAACTGCATCTGATGATGAGGCTCCATTTTTGGAGATCTGGGGAGTGCTTCATTACCATTACTCCCTAGTCCACTTTGAGTGGTAGTACATGTTAGGGTCTCATTCATGGGTCAAATAGATCTTTTTGTAGAAATTATTCATATTCAATAGGAACAAGTGCAACAAAAAAACTCTTAAACAAATGCACAAAAAATATAAATATGAATATACAATGAATGCGATTCCCTAACCTCTATGCATAAAATAACCCTAGACACGTTGACATGCCATTAAAATCAATCAACATCTTCCATAAATTATCCATACATTTTTTTAACACAATGTTTTAATGTTATTGTGATAGGAACATAGCTTTGACCAGTGGAGGTGGAGAAAAATATATCTTATGCAGTGGTGTTGATAGCTTTTTGATTTAGTGTATCCTGGGATGCACATATTTGCTTTAAATGTGTCCCCAGGAAATTTGATGGGTCCCAACTAAAGTTTCTTAATAGATTGTAGGGTTTTTATTTAGGATCTGGGGAAACAACTAAAGCCGTACCCTTCTAACCTATCCTATGTCATTCATTTCTAAGAAACTATTGAAATGTATTTACATTGAGCTTGAAATGGTGAGGGATGAAAAAAAAAAACACTGGGAAAATGGATATGATTTTACTGCGTCCTTTTAGATTTTTATGCATCAGGGATGCAGGACGTGTACCTATCAGCATCTTTGCTTATGTGCAAAAGAAAGATTTTGAGATCTATTCAGTAATGTAATGGGTTTAAACTAGCAGTAAAGATTTATTGAGAAAAAAAAACAAAAACACAAAAAACCTCAATAGACTGTAATAGTTAGTTGAAACCATATAATTGCTTGCAAAAAAAAAAAATATTAATTCTAGCATAAAATAACCCAACAATAGTTGACATGTCATAAAACCAACCAACAATCCAATTCATACCAAACAATTTTGTATTATATTTTATTCTTGAGTAAAACCATCTTGTCTATTTTCAAGGAAGACTTGTTTATCTATATTCACAGTTGTTAAAAAAAACAATTGTAACTCGAGTATCAGTTAAGAGAAAAATAATAGGAAGTAACACGAGTATTAAGGATAAGGAAAAAGGTTTACTAAGCAAAGATACCAGGTGAACAGTAATTAGCAATTGTTAAGTTGAATTAACAAGTCCTGTGAGTTGAGGCTTGAAGATTAGTATTATTAGTGTTATTCGGACTATTGTCCCCATCTGATGGCTCCCGAATACGACAAGAAAGTTCCCGAGTTCGAAAAGAAGGTTCCCGAGTCCGACAAGAAATACCTGAAGAAGGCCGGAGGGCATATCGGCCGAAACGTTGTACAAATAACAATGAAGATGGGGACAATAGTCCGAATAATACTAAGTCCTGTGAGATCTCGTTTTTTCTGAGGTTTCGTCTGCCATTATTTATAAGAAAAACAGATGATTTCATTCTCATTATTTAGGTACTATATAACACTTAGTATTATTCAAAAATTGTTACATGTATTTTACCTATTGCCGAAACTAACAAAAATTGATTTACTAATGCCTACAGAAACAGATAATCCACTTAAATCCAGTGTATCATCTGTAATCAAGGATATATCAAATCCTAATTAATCCACAAAAATCGATACATCCTCCTTTTCTTTTTTTTTTTTTTCATATTTGTCAGTAGTGCAATAACTGTGTTTCAAATTATTAACAAAGTAACACCTTTCCATCCTATCCAAAAACTATTCGTTGGAATTTGATGAAATTATCAGAGAATCATGACAACATGTATATACACCTATTCCATAAAAATGGTAAGATTCTATAAAAGGGAACAGAAGTAATGGTCATTAACCTAATTTACTCAAATTATTAGTGAGATGTAGATAAAAAATTAAAAAAAACACCTGTAAAAAAGGAAATAACACTTTATCTCATTTACAGATTTTATGGATACATACATTTACTAAGATTAAATTCAATGGGGAAAAAAAGTAAACAATTCAAAAATGATAGTGGGTTAATCCTTTTTATAAAATGACTTACAAAACGCCCTGGTCCTTCGAACATGTCAATTTCTGATGTAATTACATGTATGTTTCCTGCTACAAGTCATCCTTGCTTCTAAATCGGCATCCATTCTCATAAACTCATTGTGGGATGCCCCAGTGTGCCCAACATGCAAAGTACAACTTACAACCAAACATATCCTTCTAAATTGTAACATATCCACACTAATTACTATCAAGCAAGAAACCTGAGAGACATCTTTAAGAATACAAACCCTGAAAACATTTTTAATTTTCTATAAAAAAAAAAAATTTTTTTAAATTAAAAAAAAAAAACAACCTTTTCAACAAGATATAACAAAACATAACGAATATCTCCATAGAACCACTACTTTAAAGACTGAAATCCAAAATAACCTTTTTGGCATTAAATGACCCACAAGGGTTGATATGCCGTTAAACAAGACTCAAACTTAAACTTGTTGTGACAGAATGCTCCACAAGTTTCCAATTGGGTTGAAATCTGTAAAATTAGTCGGCCAGTTCATCTTTCAGGATCCACAAAATCCTAATTCTTACAGGTAGTACGTAATTTTATGTGCTTAATGTGAAGAATCATTATCTTCTATAAATATGTTATCCTGAAGGTGATTCTTTGCTTTTTTTAGTTAAGATTACAGGTGCTCTGCGGTTATTTTCGTACTATCAGGCACTCTCAATGGTCCAACCATATCTCCAATAATATCAGTCCAAATCATAATACCACCACCTCCTCCTTGTTGGTGCCTCAAGAGTTGATGACGATCTGGTCTATTTACAACCCAACCTTTGCTCAAGCCATCAAATGTTGCATGAGTTTCATCTGTGAACAGAACTTTTGAGAAACCAACCTTTGTTCTCCTTTGCCCATTTCAAACGTATTTGTATGTGTACTTTTGTCAAATGAGGTTTTGTCGTTGGTCTCACTGATGCCCTACCTTTTTCAGAAGACAATAGCTCGTACTTCTGAACACTTTGTCTTCAGTGCTCCTAAAAATTGCTCCACTGGTCAGGCCTGAGTTATTAACAGTTTCAAGTTATATTTTTGACAAAGGACATTGGGGAAACAACCCTCGAGTGACCCTGATCGGCCCTCTTACGTACCTTTGTAGGGGCTGCAACAAATATTTTAAGAGTTTTTGTGATATCTTCCAATTATTTTGGATATTTCTGATGTAGATTTGTCTTGGAAAGGTCAGATTTTATAATATCTTTCCCATAAGGGGTCAAGTGACATTTATGACCCACAATTATAATCACTCATTTATAGTTTGGAAGACTTCTATATCGTGTTGATATTGCAAATGGTTACAGAAATGAAACACAAACAGTCCCATCCAGGAATTGAACTCTGATTGCTAATTCTATTTCTTACAATTATAACCATTACACTAAATGTGCCATAAAAGTAACCAACCAACCACTTTATGGCCATCCCCAACCCCTTTTTATCATATGGGTGCTAGAAGGCAGTGGCTGCGGGTCTACATGTCCTGGGAATGACGTTAAACTCTATCTCCAGTTTTGGAGGTTTGAGGAATGTGGAGCACCCCTTCATCACCATTGCTCCCTGGTCCACTCTGACCTAGAGTGGTAGTACCTGTTAGGGTCCCATCTATGGGTTAAATAGAAAACATGAGATTATAAACGAAATTGTATTATCCATTAAAAATGAAATTATTTCAAAACTTTGTCGGCATTAAACATTTTTGCATACCAAATTACCAATAGAAGTATTCAGCATAGAATAACCCAAGAGGTTGACATGCTGTAAAACCCAACCAACCAACCTAACTGATGGCTATAATATAACACTCTAACTCATTACTGGTTGACCTGTAATAATGTGTCCATATGTGTAGGTGTTCATAAGAGAATGTCACTTGTGAGTTTGTCCTTGCTTCTTAAGCAGTGTCTTGTTTGTCTTACTTGGATGTTTTATATGATAGGAGGTAAGTAGCCATACAGCTGCTTTTTTTTACAAAGACACATTGATCAGTTCTGTGTGGATACTGTATGTCGTGAGGAGGACCTGCCAAGAGCAATGTCTAATAGGGATGGGTGGCAAGAGAGAATTATGGAAATCCATGCTGTCAGTACATGATAATGAAGGTCATTCCAATAAAAAGCAGTTGAAATTAAGATGAAGTGGTTAGCACTGAGGTAAAATGCATGTGTATCCCAAAAACGTGCCATGATTATCGGTCATTCACCTGTATATTTATTTATATAATAGATAAGTAACTTAATAGTGTCAAACTCTTTTAAGATATTTGTCACCTGTGTATTGGCATCTATATAAATTAGGATGTGTTCCTATCAATGGTGGTCATGTTAAGTCCTAGCACCTATATGATTACCCCAACCCTTTTTATCATATGGGTGCTAGAAGGCAGTGACTGAGGGTCTTCATGTCCTGGGAATGATGTTAAACTCTATCTGATGGTGAGGTTCCAGTTCTGGAGGTTTGGGTAATGTAGAGCACCCCTTCATCACCATTACTCGCTGGTCCACTCTGACCTGAAGGGTTAAATAGAAAAATTAGTAAAAAAAAAAAAATTGAGTATCCATTAAGAATTTTATTAAAAAATTTTGCTGGCATTAAATGACCCACAGAGGTTGATATGCCATAAAACAAACCAAAATCCTATTAATATACATGATTGCCCATAAATAAATACATCTCTACCAATTTATTATCCCCACCATTTATTATCACCATCATGTCACTATGATAGCACAGATTCCCATGACTCTCTTTTGCCAACTGTCCCTATCAGTGATTACTCCAGACAGGTTTTCTACATGGCATCCAGAATCTGCACAGAGCTGATTGATAGTGTTTTTTGCTGGTCTGCCTACACTGGTGTGTCCACAGGAGAACATCACTTATGAGTTCATCCTTGCTTCTCCAGCAAGAGTCTAGCATCTCTTGTTGGTCTTGGGTGTTTTTTTTGTGATAGGAGGCAAGTGGCTTATTTTTTGTGTGGGGTGCTGCTTCCAAGATTTGTTCAAGACAGCATGCAGAATAAAAACGTTAAATTTCTTCAAAACCGAAGATACCAGGAATTTATTATTTCTAGTAGAACATTATACAATCAAAACAGATATTATTAGGTATTATTTATTACCAGCATTAAAACTTTGTAATTTTCCTAGGTATGACACTATACTGCGTCTAATGGTGGGCCTCTAATTCTGGAGCTCAGTGGCTCTGGGGGAGTGTAGAGTACCCCATAGTTGCCATTACTCCCAGGTCCACTCTTCTGTTTAATGTTTCATATATATATATATATATATATATATATATATATTCTAAACACAAATTGTAATTTTTAACATTTTGGAACCAATGTTGTACAAACTGCCCAAATATGGAAATCTTATCTCAGACTCCCAAATTATTTGAAAATTTAAATTCTTCAGAATTTTTACTAATTATCTTATTGATATACTCCAACAAGCCCTAATGTAATTATTTAAATTAGTCACTTATTTTACATTTTTGTAGTGTAATGGTTATCATCATAGGAAATGGACATGGCAATCCAAGTTCAAATCCAGGACATGGTTGTTTGCATTTCACATAGCGCTAATAACTTTGGGTAAGGTATAAATCCCACTATTCTCCCTCCAGCTATGGGTAAATTGTAGGGCAACTGGGCTCTTTAACCTTGGTATGACAACTAATCTTGGAGAAGGAAAACTCTTAATTGAATCCTGTTAAACTCTGCTTAAGAAATTATTGTTGTATTGCATCCTGCTCGTGCGGAGGGTTGGTATATATATATATATATATATATATATATATATATATATATATATATATATTTTTTTTTTTTTTTTAATGCATTAAACTCATTTAAATTACAAAAACTAAATTCATTGAATTTTTATTACAATTTAACTGGACAGTTATATAGTTGAATTAGTGATGTTTAAATTCTTCAAAACAACTGAAGTTTTATGGGTAATGTGATAAGATATAGATAGAAAAGCATTAGATATTTATATTTAAACTAGAAGCGACTACCCAGCATTGCCTGGGTAGAGGAGAATAACAAAAAGTTAGTCACACAAATCCATTGATTGTTTTAATCATAAATACAACCAATGACTTTCCCTTCTCTTACTATTCCAATCCTAATTTTTAAATAGATTCCCAGATATAAACAAAATCATTATTTTTGCCCCAAAAGCAAGCTCTGGTGATAATGAATGTGTATATATATTTACTTTGTCATTAATTGTTTTATTTTCATAGTTTCCTCTGGACATACACACACACACACACATATACATACATGCACACAACTGCCCTTTATATATGGATAGATAGTTCTATTTTTAGTGTTTAAAATTCTTCCTTCTGTAGAGACTTAAGATAATAAAAAAAATCAACTGATATATCCTTTTTGTGACAATTATCATTCTTTATTGTTCAAGTGTATTGGGTCTGGTGGCATAAACTTCATTGTTAAAAAGGTATCTCTACAATTAGAAATGTGGGGTTAAATCTGACAAATGCTGTATGTATTCAAAAATGCATTGTTATCCAATGTCTGAGAAAGTTTCAATAGGTTGATATTCCAAATTCAAATTATGTTAATTTTATTGTGGTCTGGCCTTCCATAGTATTTCTGGCCCATTGTTGTCAAATTTTGGCAACTTTAAGACCAAAGAAAACTTAGGCTATTCTAAATAAGTATAATTACTGAGTCTTGCTTGTTAATCAAAAGGTTTATTGTAAATATAGTTAAACAATGTCTGTGATAAAATAAAATGGGAATTCTTCCAATTTGTAGCGGTGTCAGTGCTACTGTATAGTTGCACCACTTGGACTCTAACAAAATGCCTGGCGAAAAGGTATATACCCTACCTACACAATGCTGCATGACGAAATATCAAATTTTACCCATGAATTAAATTCTTTGTCCGCCCTGTCGCACCTCTGCAGAGAGGTAAGACTCCCCCAATGGGGCCACCTGTTGGACGTGGGTGGCAACCCATGATGCTTAAGGATAGAACCCAGGTGGATGAGCAGTCCATGACTTGCAATATTCCATTTTAAGCTTTTCTTGGGCTAGACGGGCGGTCAGAGAGGCCCCATCCGATCAATCGGCTTGCCACATAAAGCCCTAGCACCTATATGATTGCACCAAACCCTATTGCCCTTATGGCAACCCCAATCCTTCTTATCGTATGGGTGATAGAAGGCGGTGGCTGGGGGTCTTCATGTCCTGGGAATAACGTTAAACTCTATCTGATGGTTAGGTTCCAGTTCTGGAGGTTTGGGGATTGTGGAGCACCCCTTCATCCCCATTGCTCCCTGGTCCACTCTGACCCGAAGTGGTAGTACCTGTTAGGGTCCCATCTATGGGTTAAATAGAAAACATGAGTTTATAAACAAAATTGTATTTATCCATTATTATCCATTAAAAATGAAATTATTTCAAAACTTTGTTGGCATTAAACATTTTTTTTTACCAATAGAAGTATTCGGCATAAAATAACCCAAGGGGTTGACATGCCGTTAAACCCAACCAACCTAAATTCTTTGTGTTGGTTTATCCACCTTTTCCAATTATATTTTCATATTTTGACAAATTTTTCCCAAAATGTGAATTTCTTTATATAATTAGATTAAAATAACATGGCCTATGTAGTTAACTAATGTAAATAACTGAAAGTGTTGAAAAAAATGTAACTTACTTATAATTAAAAGGGCGTCGGGGGGGGGGGATGAAGCATGAGGAAAAAATGCTGCAAAACATTTTTTCCTCATGCATCATTCCAAACGACCGTCATTCAACACTTTTAAGTATTTTACATGAAAATTGCATGGCCTACTTATTTAATTTATATATGAAACAGATGTGGAACCCACACTTCAATACACACACACACATTTATATATATACATACACACTAATTAAAAAGCATTAAATTTTAATCATAGCAGTGTATATATATATATATATATATATATATATATATATATATATATATATACTGATTAAAATGCATTTAGCATTAAATTTTAACTATGGGGGCGTGTCGTATATATGTATAAAAGGGAGAGAGTATTTCCCTCAGTTTTATTGTTTTTTGTTGTTTGTTTTGTTTGGGTTTTTTTTTTTGTTAATACTTGAATAACTTCTAACAAGTTTTTATATAGATATTTTTGTATGTAATTATATGTACATATGCTTTTTGAGTTTAATATTTATGAAAAAAAAGTACATTTTTATATTTTCACATTATACTTTTTAATTTGTACTTTAAAACTTTTTTATATTTTCATTATTAAATTAAACACAAAGGTAAAGTTTGTTTTAATTTTTAAGAAAAAAAAAATGTCATTTTTTGAATTAAAATTTATTAAAAAAAGAATACTAAGATCTGTCATATTTTCTCCCTTTTTCTTGCGTTTTATACACAAATAGAAGGAAAGAAGGTTAATTCAATAGCTGCCCGCATTTGACATTCATTTGTCTACTACGTTTGAATGTTATGTGATAGAGTTGATATATAAAAAGAAATCTTGGTCAAAGGGGAGTAACTCTTAAAAAAAGTAAAATGAGTTATCTTACTTGTTTTTATTGTCTTTTTTATTTTTTTCTTATTTTTTTTCTTAGCTATTTTGATTATTGAAATTACCTTTTCTTAAAAAGGATAATGAACTTAGTTTCTATTGCAAAAAAATCTTAGGAGCTCCTTAAAAAAAAAAAGAAGGATTTTTCAGTAATTCCCAATTGCTCAGAAGCAACAAAAAGGCTAGTGCCCTTTGTATGTAAATTAAAAATGTATTTTAAAATTGACATTTATACATTTTAGCCTACAAAAAATAATTCAAACTTATGAACATTATTAGTAAAAAAATTTTTCATAACGATAACTGTTACACAAGAGTGACGCCTATTTGTGTCATATACATTCTACCCACAAAAAAAAAAAACTTATGAACATAAGTAAAAAAAATTTTATATTCCGTAAATTAAGATTAATTATGACTAACATAATTAATCTTAATTTATGGAATATAAAATTTTTTTTACTTATGTTCATAAGTTTTTTTTTTTTTTTTTTTTTTTTTTTTTTTTTTTTTTTTTTTGGGGTAGAATGTATATGACACAAATAGGCGTCACTCTGTGTAACAGTTATCGTTATGAAATGAGTGACCAGAGTTCAAGTCTTGGACAAGGCTATTGTGCTATGCTTTGCACTAACGTCTTTGGGAAAGGCATGAATTCAACTTTTCTCCCTCTAGCTATGGGTAAATAGAAGAGCAGACTGGGTTCTTTAGATTTGGTTCAACAACCAGTTTAAAAGAAGCAAAACTCTGAATTAAAACCAGCTTTACTCCACTTAAAATTTGACCTAGCATCTCATCCTGCCTGTGGTGGAGGGGTTGGGTAAAATACGTATGAGACAATAAGATTCTCATGTCCTCCTCAATTCACAGAAGTTGTGCAGGAGAGGTTAAAGTTTAGCAAGAGAAGAAACTGTCAATTAATATAAATATGAAAAACAGGATCCAAATAGTTAAATCTTTTTTAGCTTCTTGTTGTAACTCGAGGATCAGAATTAACAGAAAAATAATAGGAAGAAACATGAGTATTAAGGATAGGGGAAAAGGTTTACTAAGCAAAGATACAAGGAGAACAGAGTAATTAGCAAGTGATAAGTTGAATTATCTAGTCCCATGAAATATATAAAACCCAAAACAAAACACCCAATATAGGTAATAATAGGAAAAATAGATGAAGAAAGATCCTCTGGTTTACACCACCATTCAACGTGGCCATAGATAACAAATTAGGTAAGGATTTCTTTAGGTTAATAAAAGACACCCCCCCCCTCTAATATTTTGCATAAAATTTTCAATAAAAATACAGTCAAATTAAGCTACAGCTGCATGCCCAACATAGGGAACTTAATTAATAAAAGTAACTTTACAAAATCAACAAAAACCAACACAATAAGCCCCCTAATTGTAACTATCAATAAACCTGAATGTCCCCTTAAAGGAAAATGTCAACAAGAGTATATAAAGTCGAAGTATATAACAACAGCCCAAATGACAAAAATATCATAATAAAAAGTATACTTGGGATCTACACAAGGATTCTTTAAAATTAGACACTATAACCACAAGAGTAGTCTTGCACACTAAAAATATAGACATAATACTAGTTTATCTAATTATGATTGGGAAATAAAAGAAAAACTATGGATAAACACCATTGTAAAATGAGAAATGTTGTAAATACAAAGCGGGAGACAAATTTAGTCTACTTTGCACTGAGGAAAAACTCACCATAACTAACTACAAAAAATCAAGGGAATTATTAAGCAATAGAACTAAAATTCTAAATGCATGTAGACATAAAAAAAAAAAGGCGTGGCTCCTTAGCCAATAAAACAGTTACCACACAATCTTTTTATGAAATTTTAATCTTTAACTTTTTATTCTAATTTTTAGCCATACAGATACCCACTCCCATAATAAAAGAGGTTTTTAACAACCTCGTTCAGTCAGAATTATCCTGATGAACCATTCAGGTAAAACCGAGGTAGATAGTGTCTGACTCATTTAGGTCTTATATATATATATATAAATGTGTGTGTGTGTGGAAACAAACAAACACAGGATGTTATGATGTATGGAATTTTATAGTTGATGTTTGAACATTTCGGTTTACAATGTAAACCTTCTTCAGGACTGTGACATTATTTAAGAAGAAACAAGGATTTATGTGGATAAAAGATGATGGATGTTTTGATTTAATATATATATATATATATATATATATATATATATATATATATATATGATCATTTCCAAAAGCAATTTTGTTTTATCTGAGGAATGCTATAGCAAGAAACTGAATGGTTGTAATAATTGTTCCAATAAATAAAAGGCTAAACCTTTTATTTATTCATTTATTTATCTATTAACGCTCTATCACTCATTGATCACTCTTCTAAAACACTGTATGTTGGATTACTACTGCTTCTTCAAGTGTAATAATGCCAACCATACACATTTTTATATATATATATATATATATATATATATATATATATATGGCATTAAACAACCACCAGGATTAATATACCATTAATCCAAACAAAACAAATCCAAATTTCTGAGCAATTTCTGTTCTTTTTATTATTTTTTTCAAATTCTTGCCCTGTGATACTTCAGTCTCCTGAATCCTCTGACCCTCTTCTTTTTGTCTTTTTCAGATTTAAAGCATTTGTCCGGCACTTATTTGAATGATCCTGTCTCTCCACAGTCGATCCATCGCCAAGCTGGGGACACTTCTTCTGCCATGTCGATGCCCTCTCTTTCTAACAATGCCGGGCCCTCACCTTCCACAGGCAACAGCAGCAGCAACAACAATAGCAGAGCTTTTATCATCCTTGGTGCCATATTCCTATCATCCGTCTTAATAATGGTTTTCATTTATCTACGATTCCCAAATATGGAACCGTAAGTTGAAAGATTTTTTATTTTTTTTATTTAACTTATACGGGGTGTTTAAGAAAAATTTCTGTCTTTTTGACAAACTGTATTTGAATGATTTTGATTTCTTTGTAAACTTGTAATAATACGACAGATGTGCATGATTTCATTTTAAAGTTAAAAAACTTAATTTCCCTGAATACTTTTTGATCACACCTCATCTCCTTCATGCCCCATGTAGATGTTTATGGACCCAATGTTTTCAAAGAAATCTAGTAAATTAATGATTTATTTAATTGTAATGTGTGTAAATGTATTTTGGAGGTGTTAGTGTCCAGACCCCAAAAGAATTAATACAAAAAGATTTACTTTGTAATACATTAAACAAAATTATAAAACCTTAAAAACCATTGTCTCTCTGGTGGCTTTCTATTCATTTTTGATTGATTTAAATTTTTTTCCAGCATTATTTTAATCAGTAAGACTTTCTCTTAATGTTTGTTAGTTTAATGTAGAGGCAACTCCTACCTTTTTAATCAACCTGGAGAACTGGAGAGTCCCAAAAAACAAGGGACACAACTCTGTACCAGATTGATGCAAAGTTAGACAACTCGAACTTAAATTTAACATTGCTGGTATCTTCTGAAGACTAGTTCTATTAAAACCTCAAAAAGTTATTGAAGCAACAAATATTTCAGAATATCGGAAGAGGGTCCTACTCAGTCTGAGATCTGTTCACAGTTCCTGATCCATTCAGTTTAGATTTCTTTTTTTGTCATCAAAAATTTATTCCAGCCACATCAACTCTCAGACACCAATCACTCACAAGATTAGATAAATTTAGTCTACAGAGACTATGCACTGTCAGTCTTGCAAAGAACTTCGGGAAATCTCTCTCTCTCTCTCTCTCTCTCTCTCTCTCTCTCTCTCTCTATTTCTATCTCCCTTCCCTGTCTTCCTCCTACCCTGTCAGCTGGAGTGTAGAATACTGGGTCAAATAGATCTGGTTAAAAACTATTCATATTCAGTAGAACTGTAAAAAATCTTATTATAATGGAGATTATGTAACTGTAACCAAAACTGTGTCATCATAATTTCCTCAGTTAATTAAGTTATATTCTCAATGATTATGAAATAGTCAATATTTAATCTTAATTATTAACGATGTCTCTATTAAAGTTTAGCTGAGTTAGATTTGCCGCAAAACTGCCCATAATATTAATGCATTTAAAATCCTGAAATATATCTTATATATCTCTAAGAAATAAAGATTTACATAGTATATGGTGGGAATAATTTGCATAATGATTAAAAAATGTGTTTAATAGATAATTATTTGCTGTTACTGATTTCTAATACTCTCATGGTATTAAAAGCATTCCTATATGTAATTTTATATAGAAATCAATTAAAATAACATTTATATTCATTCTTATTTAGTTTCATTAGGTTTTTTATTCTAATATTTTATTAGATTAAAACTTAAATACTAGCGCTCATGGGGTGCATACTTTTGCTAATGAAAATAAAAAATGAACATGATTTCCTAACTTCTAGGCAGGAAATAACCCTAGACAGATTGACATGCCAGTAATTCTATCTATTGTTATGTGACTTTCAATTTCTTTTCTTTTATTTCTTTTTAAATCATTTTTCAAACATAATAAATTGACATTTTATTTATTTTTTGTTCTTTTTGCTTTTCAGCCTAGAAAAACAATACATCAAAGTTCCCCAAGACATTGATGATGCCAAAAATCTTGGCCGTATTCTTTCAAGATACAAAGACAAATATTTCTACCAAGTTCTCCTCGGTTACTTCATTTTTACATTTTGTATCCTTTTTATTTTCATACAATTTTGGATTTTATTTTTAAAAAAAACAAAAAAGAATTTTTTTTTTTTTTTTTTTTTTTTTTGAGACGAAATTAAAAGTAAATTACCAGTGATGTGAATTTTTTTTTTTTTTTTAGAGGGATTGGATTATTCAGACTATTGTCCTCATCTTTATTGTTATCTACACAATGGTTTGGCCGATATGCCCTCTGGTTTTCTTCAAGTATTTCTTGTCAGACTCGACAAGAAGGTTCCCAAGTTCCACAAGAAGTCCGGAGGGCACATCGGCTGAAATGTTGTGTAGATAACAATAAAGATGAAGAAAATAGTCAAAATACAAATTATTAAGCCTCATCTCAAAATTCAGAGAAATGTTGTTTTTTTTGTTTGTTTTTTTGTTTTGTTTTTTATATCGGTTTAGAGTAGAGCGTCCTACTAGGAACAACAAGGTTCCAGGTTTGATACCAGCCCTTGCCAACTCAGTGTATGAGTAGCGCAGGGGTCTGTGTGATAAAGTGAGGAGCTGATGGTATGTGTGGCACTCCACCTCAGATGCCAAAAAACAATCTCCTTGGTCTAGCACTAGTGAAAAGGGGATAGACTCCCTTGCTGTCTGGCTAATACTAACTTTAAGCCACTCAGACAATTTAATGTAAATATAGACATAAAGATTTACTGTATCTATTTACCCAACCCCTCCACCACAAACAAAATGCAACATAAGGTCCATTTTAAACAGTTTAAAAGGTTTGAATTCAGTTTTCCTTTTCCTAGGCTGGTTGCCATACCAAGGTTTAAAAGCCTAGTCTACCAATATTATCTTACTCATAGCTGGAGGGAAAATATTTGAATGCATTCCTTTCTCAAGAGCTTATGGTCAAGTCTGTTAGATCACCAAAGTTAAGCACTAATGAGCCTGTTTAATACTTAGATGGGTGACCATTTAAGCAACAGCAGAATATTAAATTTGATCCTTGTTGGATGTCCCATACTTACAACCTTGTGTCACATCCTGCTTGTGACAACAGGTTGAATAAATACCTACCTTTACCAAGAGTATTAGCATTATGTGAAATGCAAATAGCCTTATCCAGGATTTGAACTCTGGTCACTGTATCCATTTCCTCCGACAATAACCATTGCACAAATGCCTCCTATTCACTGTACCTTTTAATTTTGAAGTTGAATATGAAGCCTTTTGTAATGTATTAGCAACCTGGTCTCACTCCTGAAAAACTAGCTGATCATATCAATCCCTAGTACCTATATGATTGTCCTAACCCTATTGCCCTTATGGCAACCCCAACCCTTTATATCATATATGTGCTAGAAGGTGGTGACTGAGGAACTTCATGTCCTGGGTATGATATTAAACTCTATCTGATGGTGAGGTTTCAGTTCTGGAGGTTTGGGGATTGTGGAGTGCCATTCATCACCATTGCTCCCAGGTCTACTCTGACCTGGAGTGGTAAAAAGAGTACCCATCAAGAATGAATTTATTTAAAAAACTTTGTCAAATAGACAATCTATTGTATGTTGTCATGTCTTTTTTTTGTTTTTACCTTTGTCTTCCTTAACTTTGTGCAGTTTGCAATCTTTTGCCATTCCAGGTTCTATATTCCTCAGCATTTTATCTGGGTTCCTCTTTTCTTTTCCCCTGGCCCTATTTTTGGTTTGTTTGGTAAGTTGATAAATTTCTTCTTTTTTTATTTATTTTTTTATTTTTTTAAGGAACCTGAATATACCTGTCAGTGGGGTTTAGAATACATCAATTGTATATCCATCAAAAAAAGGGGGTCCTGAGTATGAGACTATACTGTATTTGGTGGTGAAGCTCCAGTTCTGGATCAGTGTAGAATACCTCTTCATTGCCATTACTCACGGGTCCAATCCAACCTGGAGTGGTAGTACCTGCTAGTCTCTTCTATGGGGGCAAATAGAACTGTTGAAAAATTATTCATATTCAGTAGGACCATGTGCAAAAAAATACCTCACAAAAAACAACTACACAAAAATGTCAATATACAATAAATACAATTCCCTAACCTCTAGGCTTAAAATAACCCTAGATGGGTTGATATGCCATCAAAAAATAGCACCAACAAATCAAAGAAGATAATATTGAATATTTTAATCCTTCACAAGTCAGTTGTTTTTGTTGTCTACTGCTCCATATCATAATTTAACACTTTCTAATATGGCTGCTAGCATTTTATAAAAGCCACCACCTGGTGGCACTAAATAGCAACTAAGGGCAATAACTACAACATAAACAAAAACTATATTGATAAAAGTCACCATGAGAAGGATATGACTCAGTCAATTTTTAAGCAGGGTACAGCTAGTTTTAATTCAGTTTTTCTTCTACTAGTCTGTTAATTTGTGTATTAGCGTGTATTGCCCTACTATTTACCCATAGCTGGGGGAGAAGAGATATTCATACCTTTCCCAGGGGCATTAGCAAGAAGTGAAATGCAATGTCACAGTTTATTATACAAATATCTGATTATAGAAACTGTTAATCCTCCACAAGTCAGTTCTTCTCAGAGGAGTCACTGTGGCGTAGTGGTTAACGTGCAGGACAGTGATATCATAGTAAGCGAGTTCAAATTCCAGTTGCACTATTAAATTCACTTTCCATCCAATATTCTTGGGAAAGGTATAAAGTCCCACATCCCCCTAGCTGTGGGTTAAATAGTACCAGTATTTTTCTTCTACAAGGATGGCTTTAGCCTTGTTATATACCCTACCTATGAACATTAATGGATATGTCAGATTTATATAAATATGGGAGTATTATACTGACTGTAGTTTTATAACACTAGCAGTGGTTTACCTTTTCCACACCGCTGGCAAGAATTGTATTTTGTTAATGTTATAAAGATCCCATTTAATTTCCAACCTCTGTTTGGTTATTTTTCATTTAGTAACCTTTGTTAGGTTACAACAAGCCTTAACCCATGATGGTTGATATGCCATTAAAACAAAGAAACCAAACAAAACCATCAGTTTGTACTGCACCCTGTCAGCAATTTAACTAACAGTTTCCAATTATTGTATGAGCGTTCACAGGAGAACACCCGAGTTTCTCTAATGAATTTCTCTAGCCTGTTTTGCTCGTCTTACTTGGATGGTTTGTTGATAGGATGTAAGTGGCCATACAGTTATTGTTTTGTGAGGTGCTGCTTCTAGGATTTGTTCAAATTAGAACACAGATTATTGTGTAGTTTCCATCTAGCTTTTTCTCCAAGTATTTCTCTTATGGTCAAGTCACATTGAAAGCACTGGCTCCTGCTAGATCACCAAAATTAAGCAGCGATGAACCTGTTCAATACCTAGCTGGGTGACTATTTAAACAACAGTAGTACTGTAAGAACCAAATATTAAAAAAATGATATGATTCAACATTAAATGGCCTGAAAAAGGGTTTGATATGTTGTAAAACAAAACCAACCAACCAAGTGTTTCATTAATTCAAGTGGTGCAACCATACAGTAGTACTGTTACAGCTTGAAATAATTCCTGTTTTATTTTATTGGAGAGATAATATTTATTTTTCTGTTTGTTTTATTTTTCAGTGTTCAGCCATTGGTGCCTCATTCTGTTACTTAATTGCGGATTTTGTTGGTCATAAATGGGTGGAAAAGTATTGGCCAACTCGAGTAGCTGATTGGCAAGCTCAGGTAAGTTACAGGTGCAAAAACATCTTTTTTCCTTCTTGAACATATTCTACTAAACTGATACTTTATTTTACACAGGTTTAGAATAGGCAGAGAAGTAAGACCACCCCCTCCTCCCAAAGAAAAAAAATTGCCTGGGTAGGGCTGACCCAGTGGTGAGGCTCCTGTTCCAGAGCTTAGGGAAATTGTGCAGTCACTCCTTCATTGCCATTACTCCCAGGTCCACTTTGATCCAGATGTTATAGTACTTGTTTGGGTCACATTTTTAAGTCAAATAGACTGTTTAAGATGATTCTAAACTTTTCTAATACATTGTGTAATGGTTAACAATATTCTCATAAAAATCCATTACTACAAAATATCCATAACCCTCTCTCTCCGACCATCCCTATCAATCAGTGCCACTGGAGGTCCTCTCTATAGCATCAAAATCCATACAGAGCTGATATAGCTTTTTGCTGGTCAGCCCTACACTGTATGTCCATGTGTAGGATAACATCACTTAAGAGTTAATCCTTGCTTCCCAGCAGTGTCCAGCATGTCTCTTGTTCGTCTACTCAGTTTGTTGTAATAGGGTGCAAGTGGCTTTTTTGTTAAGCGCTGCTTCCGAGATTTTTGAAGACAGCACACAGCATCCTTGTGTAGCTCCCATCTAGCTTTTTCTCTAAGCACTTCATTAATCCAAGTGGTGCAGCCATACTGTAGCACTGATATGGCTTATGGTTTGCAAGAATTGTCACTTTATCTTATCAGTGAGATCAAATTTACATATGATAGATAATGTTTATAGTAATCCATGCCTTTCCTATGCAGACATTGGCATCACTTTCTATTGATGAGATATTACTACCTTGGTATGTGAACCAATGCCTCTTGCTGCCTTCTCAAGGCTATGCAGCAGTGATTCAGTGTATTTGCGAGAAGTACTAGAAGTGTGTATGTATGTATGTCTGATGAAACTATGAAAATAAAACAAAAATATTACACTTCTCAGCTTTTTATGCAAAAAATTATGAAGATTTGTTTTAATTTCAAAGAACATTAAAAATTAAAATATATATGAAATAGCATTGGAATCTACTTTAAAATGTCCAGCATTTGTAAAACTCAAAGTAAAAACTAACTTTTTTCTCCTGCTTCTACCCAGGCGATGCTGTGTAGCCGCTTCTAGTACCTATATATATTAGTTGTTTCTCCGAATTCAGATGACTATAACTTATTTGTCAGAAAAGACCATGAGCACACTTTGTCTTACTCTTTAGTTTTATGACAACAAAACTTCTATACAAATGATTTGAACCTTATACAACATCCTACAGACAGCAAAAGACTTTTAAGTAATGCTGTTGGGTCAATTTAACCTTCAAAATGTATTCATGTTGACTATATACCCTATTCAGGAAAGACACGAGCAGTACTTTGTCTTAATCCAAACTAGTGAGCTGCCTTTTAGCTTTGTTGATTACAGAAACTTCTATACAAAATGCTAACCTTAATTTCAATATCATAGCCATATACCCTTAAAGCCCTGTTGGATGGAGCTTAAGTAATCTTTTGAGCATGAGATATTTTAAGTGGAAAAAGGCTGCACACCCCAGGCCAGTTGGTCCAGTGGCAGGGAAAAGTCTGAGATGACTGGGCTACCGAGCTGCTGTCTCAGGTAGTATGATCATTTCACGAGAGGCAAGCCTCTCTGGAATCCCAGCGCTTACATCTAAGCACTTGGTTGTGTTGGGGATTTGTGTGAGTAGTAATACCCCAATCCTACAACTACGATTGATTGGATGCCGTTGACTACCCTGGAATTCATCCGTCCTTTGACAATCTTGCTTTATGATGCTGGGTGTCAACACACCCACCTCACCAGACAAGCCGAGGCATGACTGATGTATTGCCAGTTTAGTCCCAACAGACTGACCATGGAAAAAGGTTATAAGTACTTAGTTTACATGGAACTAGTAGCAGTAAGAAAGAAGACCTAACCTCACACATGGCTGGGTCTCTAGAATATGCTGACTGCACGTCTGCTAAGGGTAAGGCCCCTTGTCAATAGAGACACCTGTTGGCCATGGCGCAATCTGGATGCTCCAGACAGAATCCTGGGCTGAGAAGTCCATAAATGCAAACACTTCACTTTGCCTCTTACTTGACTAAGACAGCAGTTGGGAGGAACCTCCTCCAATCAATCCTAGCATCTATATATTGTCTCAACTGTATTGCTCTTATGGCAAAGCCCCATCCCTTTTTCATATGTGCTAGAAGGCTTGGCTGAGGGTCATGGTTTCTGGTATGACACTAAACTGCCATTATATAGGTTTCAGTTCGCAGCTCTGAGGAGTGAAAAGCAGGAGCGAAAATAAATTTATATCTGATCACAAGGTTTCCATTTATATTTTTACTCCATGAAAATATATGCAAAGGTTCTAGTTCTGTTGATTACCCCGCATTACTCCCAGAGTCCACTCTGACGCAAGTATATATATATCACATTATGAGAGTAAAATATAAATGAAAAACCTTTCAGTGATCAGATATAAATTTATGTGAGTCTCCTGATTCAAAATTAACAAGATTACAGACTGTCGTTGGTATTAATAGATTAGTTCTAGAGTCTAAGGATGTATTAAATGTGTGGTGTATTGTGTGGGTTGAATATACAAAATTATTTAATGGCATAGCAGATCCCCCCTCCCTGGCGTAAGCAGCAAAGAATTGCCTGTGCCATGCATGAAAGCCTCTAACAGCAAAAGTTAATTTACATAACTAGGTGAACTTAATAAAAGCAGTCTGTTCACACGAGGGCAGAACGAAACTATTGATTAGTGTCAACGACGGAAGAATATGTGTATTGGGTTTGTTTATCCAGGATTTAACCAGCCAGACGTCGAGAATTTGAGAAAAGAAACTGTGTTACTGAGAGTCTGTACCCTTTAGAAGAGTGTCCCCAATTTTTGTGGCATTGCCTTTCTTCAATTGTCTTATAATTTATTAATCTCTCTTTTATTTGGTGGCATTCATATCGGGACATTTGTGAATTAATTCATCTTCTTGCGCTTATCCACACCATCTTCCAAATTCGTTCATCAACATTCAGCCCCTTTCATCAACTGCCCTCAGACAATTTCTTCTTCAGAACAATTCATTCGTAAGAAAATTTAAACTATTCAATAAATTGAAAATAATATTTATTTTCTTATTACCTTTTGGTTATGAGTTTATTGTATTTACCTTAATTTCCCCACCTACTTTCAACCACTCATTAACCAATTGAATCTATACATACAATAGTATATATAATTGTTGTTGTGTGTGGTGTGTTGTTCTGTGCGTGTTGTGTAAATTGAAAAATGTAAATGAATCCAAACATACGTCCGCCTTGCTGTGATTAAATGCACTTACACCTCTGCAGAAGGTTAGAGCTCCTCATATGGGAGTCACCTGTTCACAGTGGGCCATGTGCTAAGGATAAAAACCAGGGCTGAGCATCCAGACTTGCAAATTCCCCTTTAGCTTTTCTGCTAGACGGCGTCAGAGAGCTCCTCTGATCAACGGTTGCCACAACAACCCTAACACCTATATATTGTTCCAACCCTATTGCCCTTATATGCAAGCCAACCCTTTTTATCATATGCTGCTAAAGCATGACTGACAGTCTACATTCCTTGAATGATTTAAACTCATCTGAGGTATTCCAGTTCTAGTTGCAAGAAGTGGAGCACCCTTCAATCACCATGCTCCCTGGTCCACTCTACCCGGGATTATACCTGTTAGGGTCCCATCTATGTAAATAGAGAAAAACATGAGTTTATAAACAAAATGTATTATCCATTTAAGAATTAGAATTATTCAAAACTTTATCGGCAAATGACCCACTGAGGTTATATGCCGGTAAAAAAAACCACAACCTACAAGATGTTAAAAAAATGACATTAATAGGAAAAAATGGATTGATGGATAAAATTTTATGAAATGCCAATGATGTTGCCGAGATTTTTCATGATACTTGATATTCTATTAATACTATTTAATTGAAATAAAATAATAAAGAAAATATAAATTTTAAATATACAAAGGAAAATGCCCAGGGTAAAAGTTTGAATTTGAAGTTTAAAATGGTCAAATACTGAAAATTAAAAGTGTTGAAAAAATTGTTCAAAAAAAAATTATTTTTCAAACACTTCTAAATTCTCTGTAAGATTAGAACGTCTTTATTTTTCATAGATAAAAACTCTACAATTTATTAAGAAAAACTTTAGCTGACCCATCAAATTTCCCAGGACTCATCAATAAATCCATGCGTTCAGACACTAAATTAAAAAGTATCAGCATATTTATTATAACAATCCACTATCAACACCCCACCTAGCAACGACCCCCACCTAGCAACAACTTTTTAATCAACAGAAAATAACTTTATGTTTAAACAGTTCAACAATAAATCAATTATTGTTGTCATCTTAAACAAAGATAATAATTCATCTGAAGGCTGACAGCATAGATTCCTCTGACTCTCTCTTCCATCCATCATTATATTTTGAGTAAGTTTTCTAATACATCCATTCATACAAAGCTGAATATGTAATTATACTGTCAGCCCACCACTAGTGTTCAATGTATAAATCTATTCAAGCTTGAATTGTCCATAACTTCACCAGAATGTCCACATATATCTTATCTCTT
>CM042181.1:12101103-12217936 GCA_023376005.1 Doryteuthis pealeii
AAGAGAGATAAAAAAATGCTGTGGCATTGTGCTGATTCATCCTTAAAAAATTTCCATGCTACCCTACTGGTTTTTCCACTCTCTCTCTCATGTTACATTCTCAACTTCCTCACTCTTCCTCACTCCCACTTCATCACGTGACACTTCTCAACCAGTAGAAAAAAATGCAATGTGGCATTGTGCTGATTCATCCTTAAAAATTTCCATGCTAACCGCTAACTGGCTCTTTCCAACTCTCCTCTCATTTACATTCTCACTTCTCGCTCTTACCTCGCTCCCATTCATCACGTGACACTTCTCCCCAACGAGGTGAAAAAAATGCCATGTGGCATTTGTGCTGATTCATCCTTTAAAAATTGCCATGCTACCCTTACTGTTCTTTCAACTCTCTCTCTCATGTACATTCTCACTTCTCACTCTTCTCTCTCCCTTCATCACGTGACATTTCTCACCGAGTAGAAAAAAAATGCAATGTGGCATTGTGCTGAATCATCCTTAAAAAATGTCCATGCTACCTACTGGCTCTTTCCATCTCTCTCTCTCATGTTACATGGCCAGTTTCCAAACTTTTAACCTGGAATACATTTCTTTCAATCCAACTTTGGTTGGTTGGATTTATGGCATGTCAACATGCTCTGTTTTTATTCATTTTTGTGGCTATTCAATATTTTTTTCTATTTACTTGGGTTTAGACAGGCAGGTGGAGGGTGCCTCTTCAACCACCCATCTAAATAAGTGAGAACCAAAGTTGGAGTGTTGCAGGTGATGGATTGCTCTGCCACCAGGATTCCATCCTTCCTTCAATAAAAGTTTGGACTTTAGTAAAAGTAGAAAAGAGCTTTAACAAATAATAAAATTAAATCAAAATACCGTTGGATTTTCAAAGTACAAGACACAAAATTAAACCAGTTGATTATTACCTTGAAGTCATTCTGGAAATCCCACGGATATTCCTGATCTGGGTTTTCTTTCTGGAATTTGCGGAATGATTTTTCTGAAAACTTCTTGGGTTTTCGATCATGGCCTTGCCCAGAGCCAGGGAGGTTCCTGATGACAAAAAATATTAAACATTAAATAAAAAAATTTGACAATGGAAATTAGAAAATATATTTCAGACCTTTTAACCTAATCTGACTAATGTGAATTGTATGTACTTCCTAAGCTGAACATTTAAAAATTAAAATATTGGGGTGAGTCAAAAGTTTTGCAATACTTTGGTACATGCTAATTTGTGGTGCATATCTCATGACCAAAACAGTGGAAAGGTACTTTCTGTGGTTGGTAGTATCGTGGTAGATGGTGGTGCTGACATGTTATGCATTGCTTTAACTTTGTGTAGGATTTTAAAATCCACACAAAGTAAAGCCACACAGATGAAACATGAAACATAGATTCAAGAAATTTATTTAAACAAGTTTGATTCAATACCACAGAATATTTCTTCTTAATGATTTTCAATTGTTTAACATTCCAGCGCCTCAATGTAACCTTTCTTATATCCAAATGTAAAAACAATAAAACACAATAAAATCTCACAACTCTTGACGTATAAAAATCTTTAAAAATGCAGTAAAATATCTATGTGTCCTAGGAACGCAATCTTTTCATGAAAAAAAAAAAAAAAAAAAAAAAAAAGTTAATACATTGCACACAACCAACCCGTAACAATTCAGGGATGAGAGCTCCCCACTAATTAGCAGAAAATAGCTTCCTTTTTTTTTTTTAAACAGGAAATTTTTCACAGCCAACATCATAAGACAATTTGGCTCACCCTGCTGTAAATACTCCTTTTTTTGGGGGGGGGGTAAGTTTGATATGCAAGATTTTAACATTACCATTAAATGGCGTGATGAAAACACACGTCCCGTCTATCTTTCCGTAGCTAAGGCATCCTCAACACCATGATCTTTAGCTTCTTGTCGAATGGTATCAGTGGCGATACCATGAAGACTTGGTTTGGCCTCTTGCTGGATGGCTTATCGACAACGCAATTTCAAAGAGACACTCAAGTTTTCCTTTTACTGATGCCAATTTTTCCATATTGACTGAAATTAAAAGAATAAGAAAATTAAAATTTAACCAAGACTATACAAGTAAAGGCTTGGCAACCATGCTTCTACAATTAATAATAATAATAATAACTATTAGCACCCAATCAATCCAATAAATGCACTTACCAAACAAGAAACTAGTAACCTCCCAAATTATCAAAATACCACATATAGCAGGCTATGTTACATGAAAAGATAGTCCCAAAGAGGAGGAAATATTTGATCATAAAGCTTTTTATTAAGAGTATAACATATGAGTGTGTTATATTAAGTTGGAAGGCTCAAGGTAACCTCCCAACGTGGGTACAAGTGTATACATAAAAAACATTCCAACAAAGGTGTAAAAGATAACATATTTATTCCGCAAGTGACAGAGATACACAACATGACAAGATATAGAAAACAGGTACATACGTATTATGAGGAAATAGGCGTACGACTCAATGTCGTAGAGAATGTCACTTACTGGTAGCTGGTTGGGTACGAGGCAAAGCCCCCTAACCTAAGGCTTAGAGGCAGCAGGTGCCTAGACCATGTTTACTCGTTGTGAAAAGAGGCAGGAAATCGTAGTTCCCCTTATGGCCAAATACCAACAACACCTATCGGTGAACCAAACAGCAAGGGAAGATAATTCATTTTGGACTTATGTCCACCCAGACTTTGTTTTACTGACCCAACAAAGTATCAAAATTTTTTTTTTTTTAAATACATGATTTAAAAATTTCCATCAGATAATCCAGTTTAATGAATGTTTTTCTATTTTATAAGGTTTAATGTTGATTGGTTGGATTTTACGGCATGTCAACCCTTGTTGGGTTATTTTATGTTGAAGATGCTTTTATTCAAATTTTTTTTTAACTTATTTTTTGTATCTATTTAACTATGATAAAAAGGGTTGAGGGTTTGCCATAAAAGTAATAGGGTTAAAACAAACTTAAGTGCTAGGGCTTGATGTAACCAGCCAATTGATCAGAGGGAATCTCTCTTACTGCTTCAAGGGACAAAGTGGAGTGTTGCATGTCATGGATTACTTAGCCACCAGGATTTCGTCCTTAAGCATCACAGGTTGCCACTCATGGCCCCATTGGATGCGTCTTATCCATCTGCAGAAGTGTAGTTGGTGTAGGAGCCCCAGTTGACACGGTGGATATTTAATGTTGCCAAATTGTTTGCAGAAATTCTTTAACAAATATTTTTACATTAGTTTTTGATTTTTTTTTGGTTGGCTGGTTGGTGTTTAATGGCATATCAACCATTGTGGGTTATTTAAATGCCAAATCTTGTTTTTTTTTTTCACATATATGATTGGTAGAAATAATTTTTATGTTAGTTGGTTAGTCATTTTTGTTTGATGGCATATCAACTCGAGTGGGCCATGAAATGCCAAATTGTGTCTTTCTATATGTATGATTTGTAAGCAAACAGTTTGTAGGTAAATATTTTTTGTTTGATTTAGTAGAAATAATTTTCATTAAAAGATAGAAATTATTCAATATTAGATTTTTCATTAAGCCACTGGGAGAAATAATTTGCATTGACAAGCAAACAAATCTATTTGACCCATAGATGGTACTCTAACAAGTACTACCCACTCTGGGTCAGAGTGGATCTGAGAGTAATGGCAATAAACGGGTACTCCACATTCCCCAGAGCTCCAAATTTAGAACCTCACAATTAAATGCAGTTTAGTGTCAGACCCAGGATACATTCTGAAATGCATCATTTCAATATGAATATATTGTTAAATAGTAATTATTAAATAGTATTATTTGGATTATTTGCACTATTGTCCTCATCTTTATTGTTATCTGTACATTTGGCCAATGTGCCCTCCAGTCTTTCTCAGGTATTTCTTGTCAGACTCGAGCCTTCTCAAACTCAGGAACCTTCTTCTCATAATTGGGAGCCATCACGGAACTTTGAATCCAACCCATTATTCAATCAACAGGGGTATCCTGTTCTCATTCTGCTAACCATAGTGGAGTTCGAAAAGAAAGTTCCCGAGTTCAAGAAGGCTTCCAAGTCCTGAAGAAAGCCGGAGGGAATACCAGCTGAAAAGTTGTACAGATAACAATAAAGATGAGTACAATAATCCAAATAATACTAATTATCAAGCCTCATCTCAAAAATCCAGAGAAATATTGTTCAAACTTTTTATCATTTTGTTAATATATTTTATGATATTGCTATTATTATTTTTAACATGTTATCTCATCTTTATATTGTTAAAGTGGCGTACATGAAGAGAAAGGCATTTTCTTCTTCAGGAACATCTTATGGCTTCACAATAAAATTCACAGAACATAAGTTAAAATTTCTTTGAAATTGTCACTGGAGTCTTGTAAGAAAATACACTGGCACCATTTCTATTCCTTAGATTATGTACTATGAACATCAATAGATTTAATAAAAGAAAATGGTTTCACACTAAAACAAAGAAAAAAAAAAGCAAGAAGTAGATGATATCCAACAGAAACTAGTACTGATGCAAACGATGCAGAGGATCTAACACTTCTAGCAAATACACCAGCTCAAGCTGAATCTCTGCTGCATAACCTGGAGCAGGCAGCAAGAGGCATCAGGCTTTATATGAATTCAGATAAAACAAAATTCATGTATTTTAATGAAGATGGTGACATCTCCTCATTAAATGGCAAACCTCTGAAATTAGTACAACAGTTCATATACCTGGGTAGCAATATCTCATCTACTGAAAGCAATATCAATATACAAAAACCTTGGACTGATATTGACAGGTTTAAATGACCATATGGAAATCTGTCACACACCTTGATGATGATGATCAAACCTTATGAAAACATTGTTTGGTTTGGATTGTTTTGTTTTATGGCATATCAACCTCAGTGGGTCATTTAATGCCAATAAAGTTTTGAAATAAATTAATTTTTAATGGATACTCAATTTTTTTTTTATAAGCACATTTTTCTATTTAACCCATAGATGGGACCCTAACCAGAGTGGAGTGTTGCATGTCATGGACTGTTCATCCACCATGATTCCTTCCTTAAGCATCATGGGGCACCACTACAACCAACAGGTGGCCTTATTTGAGGGTTCTTACCCCTCTGCAGAGGTGCAGTCGTTGTATTTAAAGCCACAGCCGACAGGGCTATGAAAACATTGTCTCTAAAAAATATAGACCAAAAATAAATTCAAGCCAGTTTACATTTTTTTTTTGGTCCAAAGAGATCTCTACTGTGACTGTCCAAACATTCTTCAATGGGAGGAGCCGAATGTTTTCAGATAAAAAAGAATGAATGAAAAGTCAGTTCACTAAACACAGCAACCCCTTTTGCATGATATATAACTCTTATGTCAAGGTCTGTTACAAAAACAGGTCATGTTGTTACAACATAACCTCAAAGAAGAAATATAACTTTTTTAACAGTCAACAAACAATTTTACTGTTTCTTTTAACAGAACTTTATTGTTATTGGACATTCAAATTATTAAAGGAGAAAGTCACCATGGTGTAGTGGCTAAAGCACTGGACTGCAACATCTCAGGAAATGAGTTCAAACTCCAGTTGTGCTATTACATTCACTTTCAGACCAATATTATCATATAGTACCTAAATGATGATAATGGAATTGTCTGTTTTTCCTATAAATAATAATTGATGAAACCTCAGAAGAGGAAAACGAGATCCCACAGGAATTGTTAATTCAACCTAGCAATTGCTAATTACTCTGTTCATCTTGTATCTTTGCTTAGTAAACCTTTTTCTTCTTATCCTTAATACACATTGTGTTTCTTTCTATTATTTCTCTGTTAACTCTGATACTTGACTTACAACAAAAAGTGACCATAATAGCAGGACTGGACATTCACATTGGAAAAAAATCCAAGATATTTCTTAATTTTCCGACACATTAACCAGAGTTATTTAATACCAAAGCTATCCTTGTAAAAGAACAATAGTGGTTCTATTTAACCCATAGGTGGGGGATGAGAGGGTTTATACCTTTCCCAAGGGTATTAGTCCAAAAGTGCCATATTGCATGTAAAAAAGAGAATGGAATCATCTGTTTTTCCTATAAATAATGTCTGATGAAACCTCAGAAGAAAAAAAAAGAGATCTCACAGCACTTGTTAATTCAACCTAGCAATTGCTAATTACTCTGTTCATCTTGTATCTTTGCTTAGTAAACCTTTTTCTTCTTATCCTTAATACACATTGTGTTTCTTTCTATTATTTCTCTGTTAACTCTGATACTTGACTTACAACAAAAAGTGACCATAATAGCAGGACTGGACATTCACATTGGAAAAAAATCCAAGATATTTCTTAATTTTCCGACACATTAACCAGAGTTATTTAATACCAAAGCTATCCTTGTAAAAGAACAATAGTGGTTCTATTTAACCCATAGGTGGGGGATGAGAGGGTTTATACCTTTCCCAAGGGTATTAGTCCAAAAGTGCCATATTGCATGTAAAAAAGAGAATGGAATCATCTGTTTTTCCTATAAATAATGTCTGATGAAACCTCAGAAGAAAAAAAAAGAGATCTCACAGCACTTGTTAATTCAACCTAGCAATTGCTAATTACTCTGTTCATCTTGTATCTTTGCTTAGTAAACCTTTTTCTTCTTATCCTTAATACACATTGTTTTCTTTCTATTATTTCTCTGTTAACTCTGATACTTGACTTACAACAAAAAGTGACCATAATAGCAGGACTGGACATTCACATTGGAAAAAAATCCAAGATATTTCTTAATTTTCCGACACATTAACGAGTTATTTAATACCAAAGCTATCCTTGTAAAAGAACAATAGTGGTTCTATTAACCCATAGGTGGGGGATGAGAGGGTTTATACCTTTCCCAAGGGTATTAGTCCAAAAGTGCCATATTGCATGTAAAAAAGAGAATGGAATCATCTGTTTTTTCCTATAATAATGTCTGATGAAACCTCAAAGAAAAAAAAAGAGATCTCACAGCACTTGTTAATTCAACCTAGCAAATTGCTAATTACTCTGTTCATCTTGTATCTTTGCTTAGTAAACCTTTTTCTTCTTATCCTTAATACACATTGTGTTTCTTTCTATTATTTCTCTGTTAACTCTGATACTTGACTTACAACAAAAGTGACCATAATAGCAAGGACTGGACATTCACATTGGAAAAAAACCAAGATATTTCTTAATTTTTTCCGACACATTAACCAGAGTTATTTAATACCAAAGCTATCCTTGTAAAAGAACAATAGTGGTTCTATTTAACCCATAGGTGGGGGATGAGAGGGTTTATACCTTTCCCAAGGGTATTAGTCCAAAAGTGCCATATTGCATGTAAAAAAGAGAATGGAATCATCTGTTTTTCCTATAAATAATGTCTGATGAAACCTCAGAAGAAAAAAAAAGAGATCTCACAGCACTTGTTAATTCAACCTAGCAATTGCTAATTACTCTGTTCATCTTGTATCTTTGCTTAGTAAACCTTTTTCTTCTTATCCTTAATACACATTGTGTTTCTTTCTATTATTTCTCTGTTAACTCTGATACTTGACTTACAACAAAAAGTGACCATAATAGCAGGACTGGACATTCACATTGGAAAAAAATCCAAGATATTTCTTAATTTTCCGACACATTAACCAGAGTTATTTAATACCAAAGCTATCCTTGTAAAAGAACAATAGTGGTTCTATTTAACCCATAGGTGGGGGATGAGAGGGTTTATACCTTTCCCAAGGGTATTAGTCCAAAAGTGCCATATTGCATGTAAAAAAGAGAATGGAATCATCTGTTTTTCCTATAAATAATGTCTGATGAAACCTCAGAAGAAAAAAAAGAGATCTCACAGCACTTGTTAATTCAACCTAGCAATTGCTAATTACTCTGTTCACCTTGTATCTTTACTTACTAAACTTTTCTCTATCCTTAATACTAATGGTGTTTTTCCTATCATAATAATAATAATGAAATTCATTGCATACAGTGCTCTTAATTCTGAAACTAGAGTTACAACAAATACCCTTGGGAAAGGTATGAACCCACTTATCTCTCCAGCTATGGATTAAATAATACCACTAATACTTCTCAGAATTTTTTAGATGAGGCTTGATAATTAGTATCATTTGGATTATTCGTACTATTGTCATCATCTTCATTGTTATCTGTACAACGTTTCAGCCGATGTGCCCTCCGGTCTTCTTCAGGTATTTCTTGTCAGACTCAGGAACCTTCTTTTTGTAATCAGGAACCTTCTTGTCATAATCAGGACCCAAAGTTCTGTGATGTCTCCCAATTACAACAAGAAGGTTCCCAAGTTCAAATAGAAGGTTCCAGAGTCCGACAAGAAATACTTGAAGAAGGCAGGAGGGCACATTGGATGAAACATTGTACAGATAACAATGAAGATGAGGACACTAATCCAAATACCATTACTGTTCTTCTACAAGGATGACTTTGGCATTAAATAACCCACATAGATTGATATGCCACTAAATAAAGAAATCGAATCAAACTACTAAAGTGAGTCAAAAGTTTTGCAGTACTTTTAATATGTGCTAGATTGTGCTCAGTATATCATGTGACTAAAGCAGTTCAAACCATGAAAGTTACATGCTGTGGTTGGTAGTATGATGGTAGCTGGTGTGCTGACACGTTGTGCATTGCTTCATTCTGTGTGGGATTTGAAAGTCACACACATGGACATGCAACGTAATCTAATTGGGGAACTTATGATTTATGAGTTTGAACTGGGCCATAACACAGAAGAAACAACCAAAAACATTTGTTGGGAGGTGTTCACTATGGTAATAGTACTTGATGTTACCAGTATATTGCAAAACTTTTGACTCACCCTAGTAATGCTACAACACAGTCCTTGGTAGGACACTAAACTGTATCTGATGGTGATGCTCCAGTTCTGGGGCTCTGGGGAGTGTGGAGTCACTTCTTCATTGCCATTAGACCCAGGTCCACTGACTCTGAGTGGTATTACCTATTAGGGTACCAACAATAATTCAAAATAGATCTGTATGAGATTATGTTCAAAATGATACTGAAATGAATATAAAGTCCTGTAAATTATTGATATCAGATAAGAATAATTAATTAAAGATATAGGATTATCAGCATATTATTAAATAGGACATTACTTGAAACCATATATAACTGTGTGCAAATTATTTGTATTTGTGGCGAGAGAAACCACGAACGTAGTAGTTCGAAGCGTGCACGACTGTGTTTGGCATGCAGAACGAAGATCAAAGTGAGTGGGGAGATTGAACTAGCATTCTCCTGATCGTGAGTCGTGGCCCAACGCATGGGAATGACTAAACTATCCAGAGTGGCCAGGATGTGAAGGATTGACGCGTGCTGATTAGTGTCGCACGTGCTGGTCAGAGGAAGGAGCCCGGATGAACACTGTAATTGTGTATTTATTTGACCAGCTCTGAGAAACCGGGGGACGGCTTGCAGTAGCATTTTGGCTGTGGTGACGAGTGGACGAGAGACAAGACCTTGTGATAGTATTGGTGAGAAGAGTGCAGCATTGCTGGGAGAGTAAAATCGTCGGACTTAACTGTGCCCCCCAGAGAACATTCATATTACAGTATTACAAATAATTATTTAAAGCTATAATTGTTTACAAAGGATTATTATCATTAGTTACTTGAAACCATGTAACTGTGAGCAAACAAATGATTATTATAAAATAGGAATAATTACTTTAAACTACATAATATATATATATATATATATATATATACAGTGATACCTTGACAAGTTTTCTGAGATACGAGTTGTCACTCGGACAATTTTTGCTTTGAGTTGTGAACAAAGATTTGAGGTAGGAGTGGGTTTCAAATATTCTTATGTTAATAAGTTTACCAAAAACATTTCACTACTATTATCTGCATTATTCGAACTATTGTCCTCATCTTCATTGCTATCTGTACAACATTTCGGCCAATATGCCCTCCGGCCTTCTTCAGGTATTTCTTTTTGGACTTGGGAACCTTCTTTTCAGACTCTGGAACCTTCTTGCCGTAATCGGGAGCCATCATGGAACTTTGAACCTAACCCTTTATTCAGTCCACTGGGGGTACCGTGTTTCTCATTCCGCTAATCATTTTTTTTTTTTTTTTTAAAGAAAAAAAAAAAAAACACACCCAATATGAGTCTAGGTAAAAGATCATACATAAGTGAATATGTAGATATTCTAGCCAAAACAAGACATTAGGTTTATAAGTTCCTAAAATTCACACTGGATTGTCCAATTGGACACATGGCTGAGTGGATAAAGGAGTTAGGTTAAGACAGTTATCTCTAGATTGCAGGTTCAATCCTGATCAAGGGCAGCAGTAACATAGAATGATAATTAACACAGCTTAACGCCTCTACCCCAGCTATGGTTAGCGGAATGAGAACAGGGTACACCCATGGACTAAATAAAGGGTTAGGTTCAAAGTTCCGTGTTGGCTCCCGATTACGACAAGAAGGTTCCCGAGTCCGAAAAGAATACCTGAAGAAGGTCGGAGGGCATATTAGCCGAAACATTGTACAAATAGCAAATGAAGATTTTTTCAGGTCACTTCTATAAAGAAAAAATATACATCAATATTTGTTCCGTTTAGGGGGGGGGGGCTAAATTTCAATACAGTTTTTCGACAAAAAAAAATATGGGTGATTGACACTAAAGTAATTATTATAAAATATTTTTTTAGAATCTAATCATGAGATTTTAAACTTAAAATTTTGCTGCTCATATTTTAAATGAATTTTATATATTAATTTATCATAGCAGAAATACTTAAAGTTTTGAAATAAAATAACTGATGCATTATAAAATTCATTAATTAATAAATCAATACTGAACATTTCGAATAATTCCCTGATTTTTTTATATTATTTTTTTTTTTTTTTTTTGCAATCGCGAATGGGTAATTTATGAGGAAGTGCATCCCAGTCTCCTGCCTCAAGAGTTGCTGCCCGGTGACTATTAAAATAACAACCCAGCTCAAGCTATTCAAAACTATCCATCTATCTATCTCAATTTGGTCATACTTATCTATAGGTACCACCAATTTGACCCTGTGCAATTTACCTCCCCTACATTTAACACAATGAAACTTGCAGAAAAAATAATATTTTCTTGAAAAGATTTTTTCCATTCGAAAGAAAAAACATTAAACAAACTCCTGATGATTTTTTAAATTTTTTATCAGCTTACAAAAATAATGAAAATTATGATTGAAAAACAATGTTTTCATTTTTGCACTGTTAAATCAACTGAAATTTAACGTAGCTAAAAACAAGTTACGATAAGAGGATTTTTTTAAATTCTATGAAAAATCAATTAATAATCTGATTTTCCCGAAAATTTCCATAAATGTTTATCATTGGATGTAAATACATCTGAAATATTTTTTTTCTAAAATATATTAGGGAAAATATTTTTTACGAGGTCTATTCCCCCCCCTATTTTATTTTATGAAATAAAAAAAAATGACGCGTCAGAAATTTTTTTTTCTTTTTTTCTAAAAAGATAAGAGTCTGAATAACTATATCAATGAAATTGTATGAATGTACAACGTCTAGTTTTTTGAGGAAAAATTAATGAAATCGGAAATAAAAAGTGGCAAAAAATGTCATAATATTAATATTTGAAAACTTTTTTTTGCTTTTATAATTGGTATGTACTATATTCTATTAAATTGTCAAAAAAAAATTTTTGTTTAAGAAATTAATTTTTAAGAGATTTTCAATCTTTTGTGTGATTAAATATTTTTATTTTCTGCGTGAAATAAATTAAATATTTTTTTTTTCCTGAGTCAAAAAATCGAATTTTTCACGGATATTTAAAAATATGAATTTTATAATTCAGGTGCACTAAACATTGGTCCGATACGAGCTCGATTAATATTTTTAAAAGAATTTGTAATTTTTATTGTTGAATAGTAATGTGTGATCCTTAGAATGTACGGAGGGTATTGCTGACATTTGTTTTACAAAGAGATGAGACGCTTCTAAGTAACCAAAGTTTGTTCCTGTTAGGCTGACAGTGTTAGCGTGAAAAAAATTATTTTATTAAACTTTTTTCAAAATTAAAATAAAAAGTAAGTAATAATAGATTATTTTATCATTTTTTACCTTAGAAAAATATTCAAATTTTCATTCCATACTTTTACGGGTTATCGTAAAAGGGAAATAATTAGTAACTTTTCTGTCTATATTACGGTCTGAAAATTACCCTTTCGCATGTAATACGGGCAGGTTTGTTTATTTTTTAAGATAACGATGTAATTTTTCCCAGTCGGATAATGTGATCTTTGAATTAACTATTTTTCTTTGTAACAACCCTGTACGATCTTTTTTTTACGAGATTTTTGATAAACAAAGTTCGGAAATATCTATTTCCGTTTTATTCAAGATGGCATAAACGGTCTGGTGGTACCTACTTATCTATATTACTTTAAATACTAAGATTATTTTTTTATTCATGTTTGATTAATGTCTTGTTTTTAGTTTAGATAAACAAGAATTACGACAAAAAAAGAAGCGACCCCCCCCCAAATACATTTACTTGTCTAAAATATCTATATCTTCGTATCTCTATATTATTTTGTTTGTTTATGTTTATCTATCTCAGTCTATTTAAAACTATATATCCATCTTCATATCTAAACCAGAATTACGACAAATTACGATAAATAAACAAGAATTACGACGAGCTGGGGTTGTTATTTTGATAGTCACCGGGTAGCGGTCTTTGAGGCGGGAGACCGGGACGCACTTCCTCATAAATTACCCGCGAATATTACAATTTATTTTGTAAACACGGATATTAAGCAAAAGTTTGTTTTTTTTTTAATTTAAAAGACGGCCATCTTGATCGAAATTGACAAAAAAAATCGTTTTAGATGTATTAAAAATAAATTACACGCGTAATATTATTTTTCTTTTTTATTGATGCTCATTATGTTATTACTTTTCGACTTGGACAAAAATTTGACCTTAAATAATCGATTTAATTAATTCTAATTGTTTTTTTTTTTTAATTCGTAGCAGCCGAATTTTGGGGTATATCTAGATCAAGAATACATGCGTCGATTGATGCTATAACAGATAAAGTCGAACATTTTGCCTCACTTTTTAGTTTTTGTAATATTTACCACTTCTAATTACGTAACGTTTTATTGAAATAAAAACAATTTAATTCGCTTTTGTTTTCATCTTACGAACAACAAATTACTGAAATTATTTTTTTTTAAGTTTTCGTAAGACACTTCCTATAAGTGACAAAAATTCGTGCTGTTAAACTAAACAATTTAAAAATAAAAAAATAAAAATAAAAACAGTGTTTATCTTCAAGATAGGCACTCCCAAATTTTTCAACTTTTTTTTTTTCAGGAATGCTGCTTTCAAATTAGCAGAAGGAGCCATCCTCATAAGTTCTTTTAATCTGTTTGTTTTGTTTGGGGATTTTTTTAAAGGGGTGGGGGTAAACTTGTTTTTCATTTGAATCTTTCCTTAGATAATTTTATTTTTATGATTAATTATTTTGGAGATTTTTCAATAAAATAAATTCATTGTTGTTCTTGATTGAGATTTATTGAAAACAATCCTAAAATAATTTAATTTAAAAGAAACTTATTTCATAATTCAGATGAAAAGCAAGTTTATTTACCCGGAAACAACAAAGCAGATCAAAAGAGCGTACATGAGGCTGGCTTCTGCTACTAATTTCAAGGGAGCATTCCTTTTTTTTTTTCTTTTTTTTTAAGCGGAAAAATTCCGGAGTGCATTTCTTGAAGAAACAATAAAAGTGTTACAAAAAAGATAAAATTGTTTTAAAACAACTTTTTTTCTTTTTTTTTTGTAATTTTTTTTTACAATTTTACCAGTTTCATCCTCCAACTATTGTTATGTTCTTTAAGTGTCATAAGACTTTTTTTTATAATAATCTCCGCTCTGCAAATTAACTGTTTTTGAGAAATTATTTGTTTTTCCTTAATTACGAGTATGAAGTTCAATTTTTCATGTAAATTTCTTGTAAAATGCCAACACCCACCCACCCAGAGTGATGCTTATCCCTTGTCTACATTTCTACAAATCTGCATTTGTTTTAGAAAACATTTAGAAAATTTTATTTTAATTTTGACATTTTAATTTTTTTCCAATATCGTACTGCATCAGCTGGAGATAAAAGCCTGGCTAACGCCCAACTCGCCCACTCGACAAAGATAAAGTTACATGCGCTCAGCTACTTTAATCTCCCAATAATTAAATGATCGTGTAGCGCCAGCGGTCGACATAAAATGACTTTACCAAAATAGGACCGTGGCGACCCTATGACGAACATTGCCTCTAATTGGTCAACCACACCCGCAGGTAGATAAACGTAGGATCTTCGCTTAGTACCAGACGGGGTGCATTTTACAAAATATTTACATGCAAATTGACCCCTCTCCCCGTAATTAATGAAAAACAATCTAATATCTCAAAAACAGTTCATTTGCGGTAGGTTGTTCTTAGAAAAGGTCTCAGAATAACAAGATGCTACCTAAAGAGTATAAAATAATAACCGAGGATAAAACGAGTAAAATTCTAAGAATCTACGCGTTTTTTTTAAAGGCTCCAAAATTAATTGAAAAAAAAATAAAAGAAGTCTGATCTCACATAAAACCTGATTTTTTTTAAAACTGTTGTCGAATTCTCTTGTGCCGATGACGGAAAGAAAAATAATGAGTTGCGTATCCAGGAAATGAATTTAAAAAATATGAAATCTTTTGAATTTACTGACTCGAATAATGAAATTCCCGTGAAGATGGTAAAAATGACGTTTGCTGTATGTGAACTTAAGTTTTAAAAACTTTTTTGACAATTTTTAGCTAGCTCGGGGGCCAGCTGTCTGCGCGGTCCCATTTTAAACCGAGAGACGAAAAAGAAAAGCGGTGTCACTGTAAGGGACATAACTCTAATGTAAGGGAGATAACTCTAAAAGTCATCTAAAAATTAGCTCAACGGAAGAGTTTGAGATAGTTGTATCAGGGCATAAGAGGTCTATCCGACCATTGACACAGAAGGAAACTAAAAAGAAAAAGGGAATAATTGTTATGGTATTGTTACGTAGTAGCGTTAGGTTTTATTTCAATAATGATTAACATATAACAATGAATTTAATAATCAAGAGTACATTCAGCTGATTTGCGTTGGCTTCGTCACTCGGTAATATTTACTAGCCCCTGCGCATGCGTGCTTCAGGACCAGACTGATCTCTTGTTCAAGGGAGGCAACTCTTATCGTGTTAGCATATTACTGGTTACATATTATCAAGTGGCTTATATTAATGGTTGTCATTAGTTCTTGGTAGGTAAATTATGATTCATATAATTCATTTTTGGCGGGGAGGGGGGTTACATGTCCATAATTTGTTTGGGTTTGCTTCCCGTCCACTTTTGGTTATGTATAGTTGTGGTGTAGTGATGGGATTGAAAGGGACCCCCTCTTCACCTGTGTTAGGTATGCGAGTGTTAGTGGAAATTAGGGTATGTGGTGTTAAAAAAAAGTCGTCGGGGTGGCCTAAAGTCGGTATCAGCAAGACAGCGAGGGAGTTTATCCCTTTTTCACTAGCTCTAGACCAAGGAGATTGTTTTAGCATCTGAGGTGGAGTGCCACACCTACCGTCAGCTCCTGCTACTCATACACTGAGTTGGCGAGGCCCAGTACTGAATCTGGGATCTTGTGATTCTTCAGCGAATGCTCTACCAACTGAGCTAAAATCTCCCCATTTTCTGTGTGGTGGAGGTCGTTTTGTCTGGAGTTGTGTTTGTCTCAAAACTCTTTTAGTCTTTGAGGTGGCATCTATTCCGTGGATATATGAAGGGTAAGTTGTAAAGGTCTCGGTCAGATCAAGAAGGGAAAGTCTAAAGTCATAAAATATGAACAGTCAATGGTCATCCCATTCTGGGTTTTATTTCAAGGGATAATAGACCACTCTTCAAATTCTAAACCAAATTGGTTTTAAGAATTTAAAGAGTGGTCTATTATCCTTGAATAACCAGATGGGGATGACCATTGACTGTTCATATTTTATGACTTTAGGACTTTCCCTTCTTGATCTGACGAGACTTTACAACTTACCCTTCATATATCCACGGATAGATGCCACTCAAAAGGACTAAAAAGAGTTTTGAGACAAAACACAACCCAGACAAAACGACTCCACCACACAGAAAATGGGGAGGATTTTAGTGCAGTTTGTAGAGCATTCGCTGAAGAATCAACAAAGATCCCAGATTCAGTACTGCCCTCGCCAAACTCAGTGTTGAGTACACAGGAAGCTGACGGTAGGTGTGGCACTCCACCTCAGATGCTAAAACAATCTCCCCTTTGGTCTAGAGCTAAGTGAAAAAGGATAAACTCCCTCCTGTCTTGCTGGATAACCGACTTTAGCCACCCCGACGACTTTTTTTAACACCACATACGCCTAATTCCACTACACTCGCTATACCTACAACAGTGAAAGAGGGGGTCCCTTTTCAATCCCATCACACAACCACAACTATACATAACCAAAAGTGGACGGGAAGCAAACCCAAAACAAAATTATGGACATGTAACCCGCCTCCCCGCCAAAAATGAATTTATGAATCATAATTTACCTACCAAGAACTAATGACAACATATAATATAAGCCACTTGATAATATGTTAACCAGTATATGCTAACACGATAAGAGTTGCCTCGCTTGAAACAAGAGATCAGTCCTGGTCATGAAGCAGCGCATGCGGCGGGGGCTAGTAAAATATTACCGAGTGACGAAGCCAACGCAAATCAGCTGAGTACTCTTGATTAATTAAATTCATTGTTTATATGTTAATCATTATTGAATAAAACCTAACGCTACTACGTAAACCATACCATAACAATTTCCTTTTTCTTTTTAGTTTCCCCTTCTGTGCTCAATGGTCGGATAGACCTCTATCCCTGATGTACACTATCTCAAACTCTTCGTTGAGCTAATTTTTTAGATGACTTTTAGGTTATCTCGCTTAAATTTAGAGTTATGTCCTTACAGTGACACCGCTTTTCTTTTTCGTTCTCTCGGTTTTAAAATGGGACAGCGCAGACAGCTGGCCCCAGCTAGCTACAAATTGTCAAAAAAGTTTTTAAAACTTAAGTTTCACATACAGAAACGTCAATTTTACATCTTCACGGGAATTTCATTATTCGAGTCAGTAATCCAAAGATTTCATATTTTAAAATTCATTTCCTGGTACGCAACTTCATTATTTTTCTTTTCCGTCATCGGCACAAGAAGAATTCGACAACATTTTTAAAAATAAAATAGGTTTTCTGTGAGATCAGACTTCTTTTAATTTTTATTTTTAATTAATTTTGGAAGCCTTTAAAAAAAACGCGTAGATTCTTAGAATTTTACTCGTTTTATCCTCGGTTATTATTTTATACTCTATTAGGTAGGGCATCTGTTATTCTGAGCCTTTTCTAAGAACCAACCTACCGCAAAATGAACTGTTTTTGAGAATATTAGATTGTTTTTCCATTAATTACGGGGGAGAGGGTCAATTTGCATTGTAAAATATTTTGTAAAAATGCACCCCGTCTGGTACTAAGGGCGAAGATCTACGTTTATCTACCTGCGGTGTGGTTGACCAATTAGAGGGCAATGTCGTCATAGGTCCGCACGGTCCTATTTGTAAAGTCATTCATGTCGACCCGCTGGCGCTACACGAAATTTTTTTTCCATTTTTTTAATTATTGGGAGATTAAAGTAGCTGAGCGCATGTAACTTTATCTTTGTCGAGTGGGCGAGTTGGCGTTTAGGCCAGGCCTTTTATCTCCAGCTGATGCAGTAGCGATATTGAAAAAAATTAAATGTCAAAATTAAATAAAATTTTCTAAATGTTCTAAAACAAATGCAGATTTGTAGAAATGTAGACAAGGGATAAGCATCACCTGGTTGGTGGTGTTGGCATTTTTACAAGAAATTTACATGAAAATTGAACTTCATACTCGTAATTAAGGAAAAACAATAATTTCCTCAAAAACAGTTTTAATTTGCAGAGCGGAAGATTATTATATCAAAAAAAAGTCTTTATGACACTTAAGAACATAACAATAGTTGGGAGGATGAAACTGGTAAAAATTGTAAAACAAAAAAATTACAAAAAAAAGAAAAAAAGTTGTTTTTAAAACAATTTTTCTTTTTTTGTAACACTTTTATTGTTTCTTCAAGAATGCACTCCGGAATTTTTCCGGTTTTTTTTTTTAAAAAAAAAAAAAAACACAAAAGAAAAAAAAAAGGAATGCTCCCTTGAAATTAGTAGCAGAAGCCAGCCCATGTACGCTCTTTTGATTCTGCTTTTGGTTGTTTCCGGGTAAATAAACTTGCTTTTCATCTTGAATTATGAAATAAGTTTCTTTTAAATTAAAATTATTTTTAGATTGTTTTCATAAATACTCAATCAAAGAAACAACAATGATTTATTTATTGAAAAATCTCCAAAATAATTAATCATAAAAATAACATTATCTAAGGAAAGATTCAATGAAAAACAAGTTTACCCCCGCACCCCTTAAAAATCGCCCAAACAAAACAAAACAGAATTAAAAGAACTTATGAGGATTTGCTCCTTCTGCTAATTGGAAAGCAAGCTTCCTGAAAAAAAAAAAGTTGAAAATTGGAGTGCCTATCTTGAAGATAAACACTGTTTTTATTTTATTTTTTTATTTTTTAAATTGTTTTAGTTTTAACAGGCACGAATTTTTGGTCAGCTTATAGGAAGTGTCTTACGAAAACTTAAAAAATAATTTCAAGTAATTTTGTTGTTCGTAAGATGAAAACAAAAGCGAATTAAATTGTTTTATTTCAATAAAACGTTACGTAATTAGAAGTGGTTAAATATTACGAAAAACTAAACAAGTGAGGCAAATGTTCGACCTTTAAATCTGTTATAGATCAATCGACGCTGTATTCTTGATCTAGTATACCAAAATTCGGCTGCTACGAATTAAAAAAAAAAAAACAATTAGAATTAATTAAATCGATTATTTAAGGGTCAAATTTTTGTCCAAGTCGAAAAGTAATAACATAATTGAGATCATAAAAAGAAAAATAATATTACGCGTGTAATTTATTTTTAATACATCTAAAACGATTTTTTTTGTCAATTTCGATCAAGATGGGCCGTCTTTTAAATTAAAAAAAAAACAAACTTTTGCTTAATATCCGTTGGTTTACAAAATAAATTGTAATATTTCGCGGGGTTAATTTATGAGGAAGTGCGTTCCCGGTCTCCGCCTCAAAGACCCGCTACCCGTGACTATAAAAATAACAAACCCCAGCTCGTCGTAATTCTTGTTTATTTATCGTATTTGGTCTTAATTCTGGTTTAGTATGAGATGGATATATAGTTTTAAATAGACTGAGATGATAAACATAACAACAAAATAATATAGAGATACGAAGATATAGATAATTTTAGACAAGTAAATGTATTTGGGGGGGGGCCCCCTCCGCTTCTTTTTGTGTAATTCTTGTTTATCTAAACTAAAACAAGACATTAATCAAACATGAATAAAAAAATAATCTTAGTATTTTAAAGTAATATAGATAAGTAGGTACCACTCAGACCGTTTATGCATCTTGAATAAAACGGAAATAGATAATTTCTCGCACTTGTTTATCAAAAAATCTCGTAAAAAAAAGATCGTACAGGTTTGTTTACAAAGAAAAATAGTTATTCAAAGATCACATTATCCGACTGGGAAAAATTACATCGTTATTTAAAAAAAACAAACCTGCCCGTATCATGCGAAGGGTAATTTTTTCAGCCGTAATATAGACAGAAAAGTTACTTTAATTATTTCTTTTACGATAACCCGTAAAAGTATGGAATGAAATTTGAATATTTTTTCCTAAGAAGTAAAAATGATAAAATAATCTATTAAATACTTACTTTTATTTTAATTTTTGAAAGTTTAATAATAATTTTTTTCACGCTATACACTGTCGCCTAACAGGAACAAACTTTGGTTACTTAGAAGCGTCTCACTCTTTGTAAAACAAATGTCAGCAATACCCTTCCGTACATTCTAAGGATCACACATTACTATTCAACAATAAAAATTACAAATTCTTTTAAAAATATTAATCGAGCTCGTATCGACCAATGTTAAGTGCACCTGAATTATAAAATTCATATTTAAATATCCGTGAAAATTCCGATTTTTTTTGACTCAGGAAAAAAAAAATATTTAATTTATTTCACGCAGAAAATAAAAATATTTAATCACACAAAAGATTGAAATCTCTTAAAAATTAATTTCTTAAACAAAAATTTTTTTTTGTTGACAATTTAATAGAATATAGTACATACCAATTATATAAAGCAAAAAAAAAGTTTTCAAATATTAATATTATGACATTTTTTTGCACTTTTTATTTCCGATTTCATTAATTTTTCCTCAAAAAACTAGACGTTGTACATTCATACAATTTCATTGATATAGTTATTCAGACTCTTATCTTTTTAGAAAAAAAAAAAAAAATTTTCTGACGCGTCATTTTTTTTTTATTTCATAAAATAAAATAGGGGGGGGGAATAGACCTCGTAAAAATATTTTCCCTAATATATTTTAGAAAAAAAACTATTTCAGATGTATTTACATCCAATGGATAAACATTTATGGAAATTTTCGGGAAAATCAGATTATTAATTGATTTTTCATAGAATTTTAAAAAAGTCCTCTTTATCGTAACTTGTTTTTAGCTACGTTAATTTCAGTGATTTAACAGTGCAAAAATGAAAACATTTTTTTCAATCATAATTTTCATTATTTTTGTATAAGCTGATAAAAAATTTTAAAAAATCATCAGGAGTTTGTTTTAATGTTTTCTTTCGAAATGGAAAAAATCTTTTCAAAAGAAAATATTATTTTTTCTGCAAGTTTTCATTGTGTTAAATGTAGGGGGTAAATTGCACAGGTCAAATTGTGGTACCTATAGATAAGTATGACCAAATTGAGATAGATAGATGGATAGTTTATGAATAGCTTGCGCTGGGTTGTTATTTTAATAGTTCACCGGGCAGCAACTCTTGAGGCAGGAGACTGGGATGCACTTCCTCATAAATTACCCATTCGCGATTGCAAAAAAAAAAAAAAAAAATAATATAAAAAATCAGGGAATTATTCGAAATGTTCAGTATTGATTATAATTAATGAATTTTATAATGCATCAGTTATTTTATTTCCAAAACTTTAAGTATTTCTGCTATGATAAATTAATATATAAAATTCATTTAAAATATGAGCAGAAAATTTTAAGTTTAAAATCTCATGATTAGATTCTAAAAAAAATATTTTTATAATAATTACTTTAGTGTCAATCACCCATATTTTTTTGGTCGAAAACTGTATTGGAAATTTAGGATTTAGCCCCCCCCCCCTAACGGAACAAATATTGATGTATATTTTTTCTTTTATAGAAGTGACTGAAAAAATCTTCCATTGATTTGTACAATGTTTCGGCTAATATGCCCTCCGACCTTCCCTTCAGGTATTTCTTTTCGGACTCGGGAACCTTCTTGTCGTTCGGGAGCCAACACGGAACTTTGAACCTAACCTTTATTTAGTCCATTGGGTGTACCCTGTTCTCATTCCGCTAACCATAGCCTGGGGGGTAGAGGTCGTTTAAGCTGTGTTAATTATCATTCTATGTTACTGCTGCCCTTGATCAGGAATTGAACCTGCAATCCTAGAGATAACTGTCTTAACCTAACTCCTTTATCCACTCAGCCATGTGTCCAATTGGACAATCCAGTGTGAATTTTAGGAAGCTTATAAACCTAATGTCTTGTTTTTGGCTAGAATATCTACATATTCACTTATGTATGATCTTTTTACCTAGACTCATATTGGGTGTGTTTTTTTTTTTTTTCTTTAAAAAAAAAAAAAAATGATTAGCGGAATGAGAACACGGTACCCCGTGGACTGAAATAAAGGGTTAGGTTCAAAGTTCCCATGATGGCTCCCGATTACGGCAAGAAGGTTGCCAGAGTCTGAAAAGAAGGTTCCCAAGTCAAAAGGAAATACCTGAAGAAGGCCGGAGGGCCATATTGGCCGAAATGTTGTACAGATAGCAATGAAGATGAGGACAATAGTTCGAATAATGCAGATAATAGTAGTGAAATGTTTTTGTAAACTTATTAACCACATAAGAATATTTGAAACCCACTCCTACCTCAAATCTTTGTTCACAACTCAAAGCAAAAATTGTCCGAGTGACAACTCGTATCTCAGAAAACTTGTCAGGTATCACTGTATATATATATATATATATATATATATTATGTAGTTTTAAAGTAATTATTCCTATTTTATAATAATCATTTGTTTGCTCACAGTTACATGGTTTCAAGTAACTAATGATAATAATCTTTGTAAACAAATTAATAAGCTTTAATAATTATTTGTATACTGTAATATGAATGTTCTCTGGGGGGCACAGTTAAGTCCGACGATTTTACTCTCCCAAGCAATGCTGCACTCTTCTCACCAATACTACACAAGGTCTTGTCTCTCGTCCTCCGCCACCACAGCCAAAATGCTACTGCAAGCCGTCCCCGGTTCTCAGAGCTGGTCAAATAAAATACACAATTACAGTGTTCATCCGGGCTCCTTCCTCTGACCCAGCACGTGCGACACTAATCAGCACGCGTCAATCCTTCACATCCTGGCCACTCTGGATAGTTTAGTCATTCCCATGCGTTGGGCACGACTCACGATCAGGAGAATGCTAGTTCAATCTCCCCACTCATTTGATCTTCGTTCTGCATGCCAAACACAGTCGTGCACGCTTCGAACTACTACGTTCGTGTTTCTCTCGCCACAAATACAAATAATTTGCACACAGTTTATATATGGTTTTTCAAGTAATGTCCTATTTAATAATATGCTGATAATCCTATATCTTTAATTAATTATCTTATCTGATATCATGATATTTACAGGACTTTATATTCATTTCAGTATCATTTTGGAACATAATCTCATACAGATCTATTTTGAATTATTGTTGGTACCCTAATATAGGTATACCACTCAGAGTCAGTGACCTGGGTTCTAATGGCAATGAAGAAGTGACTCACACTCCCAGAGCCCCAAACTGGAGCATCACCATCAGATAACATTTAGTGTCCTACAAGGACTGTGTTGTAGCATACTAGGGTGAGTCAAAGTTTTGCATATATGGTACATCAAGTACTATTAACCATAGTGAACACTCCCAACAATGTTTTTGGTTGTTTCTTCTGTGTTATGGGCCCAGTTCAAACTCATATAATCAATAAGTTCCCCAATTAGTTACGTTGCATGTCCATGTGTGTGACTTTCAATTCCCACACAGAATGAAGCAATGCACAACGTGTCAGCACACCAGCTACCCCATAAGCTACCAACCACAGCATGTACTTTCATGTTTGAACTGCCTTATCACATGATATACTGAGCACCAATCTAGCACATATTAAAAGTACTGCAAAACTTTGACTCACTTTAGTAGTTTGATTCGATTTCTTTATTTAGTGGCAATATCAATCTATGTGGGTTATTTAATGCCAAAGTCATCCTTGTAGAAAGAACAGTAATGGTATTTGGATTAGTGTCCCTCATCTTCATTGTTATCTGTACAATGTTTCATCCAATGTGCCCTCCTGCCTTCTTCAAGTATTTCTTGTCGACTCTGGAACCTTCTATTGAACTTGGGAACCTTCTTGTTGTAATTGGGAGACATCACAGAACTTTGGGTCCTGATTATGACAAGAAGGTTCCTGAATTACAAAAAGAAGGTTCCTGAGTCTGACAAGAAATACCTGAAGAAGACCGAGGGCACATCGGCTGAAACGTTTGTACAGATAACAATGAAGATGATGACAATAGTACGAATAATCCAAATGATACTAAATTATCAAGCCTCATCTAAAAAATTCTGAGAAGTATTAGTGGTATTATTTAATCCATAGCTGGAGAAGATAAGTGGGTTCATACCTTTCCAAGGGTATTTGTTGTAACTCTAGTTTTCAGAATTAAGAGCACTGTATGCAATGAATTTCACATTATTATTATTATGATAGGAAAACACCATTAGTATTAAGGATAGAGAAAAAGTTTAGTAATGTAAAGATACAAGGTGAACAGAGTAATTAGCATTGCTAGGTTGAATTAACAAGTTGCTGTGAGATCTCTTTTTTTTTCTGAGGTTCATCAGACATTATTTTATAGGAAAAACAGATGATTCATTTCTTTTTACATGCAATATGGCACTTTTGACTAATACCCTTGGAAAGGTATAAACCCTCTCATCCCCACCTATGGGTTTAAATAGAACCACTATTGTTCTTTACAAGGATAGCTTTGGTATTATACTCTGGTTAATGTGTCGGAAATAAGAAATATCTTGGATTTTTTTCCAATGTGAATGTCCAGTCCTGCTATTATGGTCACTTTTTTGTTGTAAGTCAAGTATCAGAGTTAACAGAGAAATAATTAGAAGAAACACAATGTGTATTAAGGATAAGAAAGAAAGGTTTTACTAAGCAAAAGATACAAGATGACAGAGTAATTAGCAATTGCTAGGTTGAATTACAAGTGCTTGTGAGATCTCTTTTTTTTCTTCTGGAGTTTTCATCAGACATTATTTATAGGAAAAACAGATGATTCCATTCTCTTTTTTTACATGCAATATGGCACTTTTTGGACTAAATACCCTTGGGAAAGGTATAAACCCTCTCATCCCCACCTATGGGTTAAATAGAACCCACTATTGTTCTTTTACAAGGATAGCTTTTGTATTAAATAACTCTGTTAATGTGTCGAAATTAAGAAATATTTGGATTTTTTTTCCAATGTGAATGTCCGCAGTCCCTGCTATTATGGTCACTTTTTGTTGTAAGTCAGTATCAGAGTTAACAGAGAATATAGAAAGAAACACAATGTGTATTAAGGATAGAAGAAAAAGGTTTACTAAGCAAAGATACAAGATGAACAGAGTAATTAGCAATTGCTAGTTGAATTAACAAGTGCTGGTGAGATCTCTTTTTTTTTCTTATGAGGTTCTCAGACATTATTTATAGGAAAAAATCGATGATTCCATTCTCTTTTTTACATGGCAATATGGCACTTTGGATAAACCTTGGAAAGGTATAAACCCTCTCATCCCCCACCTATGGGTTAAATAGAACCACTATTGTTCTTTTACAAGGATAGCTTTGGTATTAAATAACTCTGGTTAATGTGGTCGGAAAATTAAGAAATATCTTGATTTTTCCAATTGAATGCCATCCTCTATTTATGGTCACTTTTTGTTGTAAGTCAGTATCAGAGTAACAGAGAAATAATAGAAAGAACACAATGTGTATTAAGGATAAGAAGAAAAGGTTTACTAACAAAGATACAAGAATGAAAGGTAAATTAGAATTGCTAGGTTGAATTAACAAGTGCTGTGAGATCTCTTTTTTTTTCTTCTGAAGGTTTCATCGACATTATTTATAGGAAAAACAAGATGATTCATTCTCTTTTTACATGCAATATGACTTTTGGCTAATACCCTTGGAAAGGTCATAAACCCTCTCATCCCCCACCTATGGGTTAAATAGAACCACTATTGTTCTTTACAAGGATAGCTTGGTATTAAATAACTCTGTTAATGTGTCGGAAATTAAGAAATATCTTGATTTTTTTTCCAATGTGAGTCCAGTCCTGCTATTATGGTCACTTTTTGTTGTAAGTCAAGTATCAGGTTAACAGAGAAATAATAGAAAGAACACAATGTGTATTAAGGATAAGAAGAAAAGGGTTTACTAAGCAAAAGATACAAGATCGAACAGAGTAATTAGCAATTGCTAGGTTGAATTAACAAGTGCTGTGAGATCTCTTTTTTTCTTCTGAGGTTTCATCAGACATTATTTATAGGGAAAAACAGATGATTCCATTCTCTTTTTCCATGCAATATGGCAACTTTTGGACTATACCCTTGGGAAAGGTATAAACCCTCTCATCCCCCACCTATGGGTTAAATAGAACCACTATTGTTCTTTTACAAGGATAGCTTTGGTATTAAATAACTCTGGTTAATGTGTCGGAAAAATTAAGAACAAATATCTGGATTTTTTCGCAATGTGAATGTCCATCCTGCTATTAATGGTCACTTTTTGTTGTAAGTCAAGTATCAGAGTAACAGAGAAATAATAGAAAGAAAACACAATGTGTATTAAAGGATAAGAAAGAAAAGGTTTACTAAGCAAAGATACAAGATGAACAGAGTATTAGCAATTGCTAGGTTTGAATTAACAATTCCTGTGGGATCTCGTTTTCCTCTTCTGAGGTTTCATCAATTATTATTTATAGGAAAAAGACAATTCCATTATCATCATTTAGGTACTATATGATAATATTGGTCTGAAAGTGAATGTAATAACACAACTGGAGTTTGAACTCATTTCCTGAGATGTTGCAGTCCAGTGCTTTAGCCACTACACATGGTGGATTTCTCCTTTAATAATTTGAATGTCCAATAACAATAAAGTTCTGTTAAAAGAACAGTAAAATTGTTTGTTGACTGTTAAAAAAGTTATATTTTCTTCTTTGAGGTTATGTTGTAACAACATGACCTGTTTTTGGTAACAGCCTTGACATAAGAGTTATATATCATGCAAAGGGTTGCTGTGTTTAGTGAACTGACTTTTCATTCATTCTTTTTTATCTGAAAACATTCGGCTCCTCCCATTGAAGAATGTTTGGACAGTCACAGTAGAGATCTCTTTGGACCAAAAAAAAAATGTAAACTGGCTTGAATTTATTTTTGGTCTACATTTTTTAGAGACAATGTTTTCATAGCCCTGTCGGCTGGGCTTTATACAACGACTGCACCTCTGCAGAGGGGTAAAACCCTCAAATAAGGCCACTTGTTGGTTGTAGTGTTGCCCCATGATGCTTAAGGAAGGAATCATGGTGGATGAACATCCATGACATGCACACTCCACTCTGGTTAGGGTCCCATCTATGGGTAAATAGAAAATGTGCTTATAAAAAAAAAATTGAGTATCCATTAAAAATTAATTTATTTTCAACTTTATTGGCATTAATGACCCACTGAGGTTGATATGCCATAAAACAAAACAATCCAAACCAAACAATGTTTTCATAAGGTTTGATCATCATCATCAAGGTGTGTGACAGATTTCCATATGGTCATTTAACCTGTCAATATCAGTCCATTGTTTTTGTATATTGACATTGCTTTCAGTAGATGAGATATTTCTACCCAGGTATATGAACTGTTGTACTAATTTCAGAGGCTTGCCATTTAATGTGGAGATGTCACCATCTTCATTAAAATACATGAATTGTGTTTTATCTGAATTCACATAAAGGCTGATGCCTCTTGCTGCCTGCTCCAGGTTATGCAGCAGAGATTCAGCTTGAGCTGGTGTATTTTGCTAGAAGTGTTAGATCCTCTGCATCGTTTGCATCAGTACTAGTTTTGTTGGATATCATCTACTTCTTGCTTTTTTTTTTTTTTGTTTTAGTGTGAAACCATTTTCTTTTATTAAATCTATTGATGTTCATAGTACATAATCTAAGGAATAGAAATGATGTCAGTGTATTTTCTTACAAGACTCCAGTGACAATTTCAAAGAAATTTTAACTTATGTTCTGTGAATTTTATTGTGAAGCCATAAGATGTCCCTGAAGAAGAAAATGTCTTTCTCTTCATGTATGACACTTTAACAATATAAAGATGAGATAACATGTTAAAAATAATAATAGCAATATCATAAAATATATTAACAAAATGATAAAAAGTTTGAACAATATTTTTCTGAATTTTTTAGATGAGGCTTGGATTATTGTACTCATCTTTGTTATCTGTACAATGTTTTGGCTGGTATTACCTCCAGCCTTCTTCAGGTATTTCTTCAGGACTTGGAAGCCTTCTTGAACTCAGGAACTTTCTTTTCGAACTCCACTATGGTTAGCAGAATGAGAATAAGATACCCCTGTTGATTGAATAATGGGTTGGATTCAAAGTTCCGTGATGGCTCCCAATTATGAGAAGAAGGTTCCTGAGTTTGAGAAGGCTCCGAGTCCGGCAAGAAATACCTGAAGAAGGCCGGAGGGCACATTGGCCAAATGTTGTACAGATAACAATAAAGACAATAGTGCAAATAATACAAATAATACTATTTAATAATACTATTGAAACAATATTTTCATATTGAAATTATGCATTTCAGAACATATCCTGGGTCTGACACTAAACTGCATTTAATTGTGAGGTTCTAAATTTGGAGCTCTGGGGAATGTGGAGTACCCGTTTATTGCCATTACTCTCAGATCCACTCTGACCCAGAGTGGTAGTACTTATTAGAGTACCATCTATGGGTCAAATAGATCTGTTTGCTTGTCAATGCAAATTATTTCTCCCAGTGGCTTAATGAAAAATCTAAATATTGAATAATTTCTACCAATATATTGATATACATTGAGTTAATGAAAATTATTTCTACTAAATCAAACAAAAAATATTTACCTACAAACTGTTTGCTTACAAATCATATATGTAGAAAGACACAATTTGGCATTTCATGGCCCACTCAAGTTGATATGCCATTAAACAAAATGACTAATCAACTAACATAAAAATTATTTCTACCAATCATATATGTGAAAAAGAACCCCAACAAGATTTGGCATTAAAAACCCACAATGGTTGATATGTCATTAAACACCAACCAAAAAATCAAAAACTAATGTAAAAATAATTGCTAAAGAATTTCTGCAAACACTTAATTTGGCAACATTAAATATCCACCGTGTCAACTGGGGCGCCTACACCAACTACACTTCTGCAGATGGATAAGACGCATCCAATGGGGCCATGAGTGGCAACCTGTGATGCTTAAGGACGAAATCCTGGTGGCTAAGTAATCCATGACATGCAACACTCCACTTTGTCCCTTGAAGCAGTAAGAGAGACTCACTCTGATCAATTGGCTGGTTACATCAAGCCCTAGCACTTAAGTTTATTTTAACCCTATTGCTCTTATGGCAAACACCCTAACCCTTTTTATCATAGTTAAATAGATAAAAAAATAAGTTTAAAAAAATTAGAATATCCAACAAGAATGAATAAAAGCAGCTTCAGCATAAAATAACCCAACAAGGGTTGACATGCCGTAAAATCCAACCAATCAACATTAAACCTTATAAAATAGAAAAACATTCATTAAACTGGATTATCTGATGGAATTTTTAAATCATGTATTTAAAAAAAAAAATTTTTGATACTTTGTTGGGTCAGTAAAACAAAGTCTGGGTGGACATAAGTCCAAAATGAATTATCTTCCTTTGCTGTGTTTTGTTCACCGATAGGTGGCGTTGGTATTTGACCATAAGCGAGAATACGATTTCCTGCCTCTTTTCACTCAGGCCGGCAATGAGTAAACATGGTCTAGGCACCTGCCGCCTCTAAGCCTTAGGTTAGGGGGCTTTGCCTCGTACCAAACCAGCTACCAGTAAGTGACATTCTCTACGACGTGAGTCGTACGCCTATTTCCTCATAATACGTATGTACCTGTTTTCTATATCTTTGTCATGTATGTGTATCTCCATCACTTGCGGAATAAATATGTTATCTTTTACACCTTTGTCGGAATGTTTTTATGTATACACTTGTACCCATGTTGGGAGGTTACCTTGAGCCTTCCAACTTTAATATAACACACCCATATGTTATACTCTTAATAAAAAGCTTTATGATTAAATATTTCCTCCTCTTTGGGACTATCTTTTCATGTAACATAGCCAGCTACATGTGATATTTTGATAATTTGGAGGTTACTAGTTTTTTGGTCTGGTAAGTGCATTTATTGGATTGATTGGTGCTAATAGTTATTATTATTATTATTATTATTAATTGTAGAAGCATGGTTACCAAGCCTTTACTTGGTATAGTCTTGGTTAAATTTAATTTTCTTATTCTTTTAATTTCAGTCAATATGGAAAAATTGGCATCAGTAAAAGGAAAACTTGAGTGTCTCTTTGAAATTGCGGTTGTCGATAAGCCATCCAGCAAGAGGCCAAACCAAGTCTTCATGGTATCCGCCACTGATACCATTCGACAAGAAGCTAAAGATCATGGTGTTGAGGATGCCTTAGCTACGGAAAAGATAGATGGGACTTGTGTTTTCATCACACCATTTAATGGTAATGTTAAAATCTTGCATATCAATTTATTGTCATAAAAAAAAAAACATAACAAAACCAGGAGTATTTACAGCAATGTTGAGCAATACCCAAGTTAGGCACAAGGCCAGCAATTCTCTTATGATGTTGGCAGTGGAAATTTCCTGTTAAGAAAATGAAGTTACTTTCTGCCAATTAGTGGGGAACTCTCATCCCTGAACTGTTACGGGTTGGTTGTGTGCAATGTATTTTTTTTTTTTTTCATGAAAAGATTGCATCCCACAGACACATAAATATGATTTTACTGCATTTTTAAAGATTTTAATATGTCAGGAGTTGTGAGATTTTGTGTTTTATTGTTTTTACATTTGGATATAAGAAATGTTACATGAGGCGCTGGAATGTAAACAATTGAAAATCATTAAGAAGAAATATTCTGTGGTATTCAATCAAACCTGTTTAAATAAATTTTCTTGAATCTGTTTCATGTTCATATGTGTGGCTTTTAAAACCCTACACAAAGTCAAGCAATGCATAACATGTCAGCACACCATCTACCACAATACTACCAGCCACAGTGAATACCTTTCCACAGCTTGAACTATTTTAGTCATGAGATATGCACCACAAATTAGCACATACCAAAGTATTGCAAAACTTTTGACTCTAATATTTTAATTTTAAATGTTCAGCTCCAGATACAATTGACATTTAGCCAGAGTAGGTTAAAAAGTCTGAAATTATTTTCTAAGTTCCATTGTCAAATTTTTTATTTTAAAAATGTTTAATATTTTTTGTCATCAGGAACTCCCTGGCTCTGGGCAAGGCATGATCGAAAACCCAAGAAGTTTTCAGAAAAATCATTCCGCAAATTCCAGAAAGAAAACCCAGATCAGGAATATCCGTGGGATTTCCAGAATGACTTCAAGGTAATATCACCTGGTTTAATTTTGTCTTGTTACTTTGGAAATTCCAAGGTATTTTGATTTAATTTTATTATTTGTTGAAGCTCTTTTCTACTTTTACTAAGAGGTCCAAACTTTTATTGAAGGAAGGATGGAATCCTGGTGGCAGAGCAATCTATCACCTGCAACACTCAACTTTGGTTCTCACTTAGGTTAGATGGGTGGTTGGAGAGGCACCCTCCACCTGCCTGTCTAAACCTAAGTAAATAGAAAAAAAATTGAATAGCCACAAAAATGAATAAAACAGAACATGTTGACATGCCATGAAATCCAACCAACCAAAGTTGGATTGAAGAAATGTATTCCAGGTTAAAAGTTTTGGTAAACTGGTCATGTAACATGAGAGAGAGAGAGAGTGGAAAGAGCCAGTAGGGTAGCATGGAAATTTTTTAAGGATGAATCAGCACAATACCACATGGCCTTTTTTTCTACTGGTTGAGAAGTGTCACGTGATGAGGTGGAGCGAGGAAGAGTGAGAAGTGAGAATGTAACATGAGAGAGAGAGAGAGTGGAAAGAGCCAGTAGGGTAGCATGGAAATTTTTTAAGGATGAATCAGCACAATGCCACATGGCCTTTTTTTCTACTGGTTGAGAAGTGTCACGTGATGAGGTGGGAGCGAGGAAGAGTGAGAAGTGAGAATGTAACATGAGAGAGAGAGAGAGTGGAAAGAGCCAGTAGGGTAGCATGGAAATTTTTTAAGGATGAATCAGCACAATGCCACATGGCCTTTTTTTCTACTGGTTGAGAAGTGTCACGTGATGAGGTGGGAGCGAGGAAGAGTGAGAAGTGAGAATGTAACATGAGAGAGAGAGAGAGTGGAAAGAGCCAGTAGGGTAGCATGGAAATTTTTTAAGGATGAATCAGCACAATGCCACATGGCCTTTTTTTCTACTGGTTGAGAAGTGTCACGTGATGAGGTGGGAGCGAGGAAGAGTGAGAAGTGAGAATGTAACATGAGAGAGAGAGAGAGAGTGGAAAGAGCCAGTAGGGTAGCATGGAAATTTTTTAAGGATAAATCAGCACAATGCCACATGGCCTTTTTTTCTACTGGTTGAGAAGTGTCACGTGATGAGTGGGAGCGAGGAAGAGTGAGAAGTGAGAATGTAACATGAGAGAGAGAGAGAGAGTGGAAAGAGCCAGTAGGGTAGCATGGAAATTTTTAAGGATGAATCAGCACAATGCCACATGGCCTTTTTTTTCTACTGGTTGAGAAGTGTCACGTGATGAGGTGGGAGCGAGGAAGAGTGAGAAGTGAGAATGTAACATGAGAGAGAGAGAGAGTGGAAAGAGCCAGTAGGGTAGCATGGAAATTTTTAAGGATGAATCAGCACAATGCCACATGGCCTTTTTTTCTACTGGTTGAGAAGTGTCACGTGATGAAGTGAGAGCGAGGAAGAGTGAGAATGAGAATGTAACATGAGAGAGAGAGAGAGAGTGGAAAGAGCCAGTAGGGTAGCATGGAAATTTTTTAAGGATGAATCAGCACAATGCCACATGGCCTTTTTTTCTACTGGTTGAGAAGTGTCACGTGATGAAGTGGGAGAGAGGAAGAGTGAGAAGTGAGAATGTAACATGAGAGAGAGAGAGAGTGGAAAGAGCCAGTAGGTAGCATGGAAATATTTTAAGGATGAATCAGCACAATGCCACATGGCATTTTTTTCTACTGGTTGAGAAGTGTCACGTGATGAAGTGAGAGCGAGGAAGAGTGAGAAGTGAGAATGTAACATGAGAGAGAGAGAGTGAGTGGAAAGAGCCAGTAGGGTAGCATGGAAATATTTTAAGGATGAATCAGCACAATGCCACATGGCATTTTTTTTCTACTGGTTGAGAAGTGTCACGTGATGAAGTGAGAGCGAGGAAGAGTGAGAAGTGAGAATGTAACATGAGAGAGAGTGGAAAGAGCCAGTAGGGTAGCATGGAAATTTTTAAGGATGAATCAGCACAATACCACATGGCATTTTTTTCTACTGGTTGAGAAGTGTCACGTGATGAAGTGGGAGAGAGGAAGAGTGAGAAGTGAGAATGTAACATGAGAGAGAGAGAGAGTGGAAAGAGCCAGTAGGGTAGCATGGAAATATTTTAAGGATGAATCAGCACAATGCCACATGGCATTTTTTTCTACTGGTTGAGAAGTGTCACGTGATGAAGTGAGAGCGAGGAAGAGTGAGAAGTGAGAATGTAACATGAGAGAGAGAGAGTGAGTGGAAAGAGCCAGTAGGGTAGCATGGAAATATTTTAAGGATGAATCAGCACAATGCCACATGGCCTTTTTTTTCTACTGGTTGAGAAGTGTCACGTGATGAAGTGGGAGAGAGGAAGAGTGAGAAGTGAGAATGTTAGGTGAGTTTGGAAAGATGTATTGACAGAGTGAGACATGGTCTCTTACTCAGTGCAGTTAAACTTGGGGGGGAGAATAAAAATCTCATGTGAAAAAGATAAGTTGCTTTGTGTTATTTCTAAAAACAATAAATGGCACAAGACAAGATGTCCTCCAGCATTCCAAGTTGGTTTCCAGACTCCAAACATCAAGGAATTGTCAGCCAACTCGGCATTGGCCCAGCAACCAGATTCAAGCCTCTCCACGTAGCATAGAAAATATGACGATTATTTCTATATGACTCATCATCACTTCATTCCGACTTGAGAATCATAATGTTACAGCCAAAACCTGGCCCATTTATCAAAACTTCCCTGGTTTTCCAATGATATCTGCATTGTAAAAATAAAGTTGGCTTTGGGTTACCCTTACCACGCTTTTAACCTGAAGGGGGAAATGAATGGACAAATATAAAAAATTGTTTTTATTTCATTTTCTAAACATTTTCTAATCTTTTTTTTGTTTTGTTAAAAGTTTACATTGAATTACTATGAATTTTATTCTAGATCTGAAAAAAAGAGATTTATCAATTATATTTCTGTCCTATTTGCATGGCTAAGAATAGGCTGATTTTATCCCCTAAAAATATGGGTGTGTTCTATTAAACTGTTTCAAATTATTATTAGGCATTAGAAATATTTTTTTAAGCTATAAAAATGAATTAGAAATGTTTTTTAAACTATAAAAATGAATTAGAAATGTTTTTTAAACTATAAAAATGAATTAGAAAACATTTCTAATGCATTTTTATAGTAAAAACTATAAAAATGCATTAGAAATGTTTTTACTATAAAAATGCATTGGAAATGTTGTTTTTTTCTACTATAAAAATGCATTAAATTGGTTTTTTTCTTAACTATAAAAATGCATTAGAAATGTTTTTTAACTATAAAAATGCATTGGAAACGATTTTTACTATTTTTTATTTGCTTTACTTATTGTAATTATTTTTTGATGAAGACAATAAAATTCCAGAAATAGTGCGTATTATTAGGGGAAGTAACTCTTACATAGTTATTTCCCTTGTAATGAATAAATTTCGATTTGTGAAAACTGGAATAAAAAGCTGCTTTTGAGACTCCAAGAAATCTATTTTTAGAGGTTATAATCATATAAAAGACATGATCCAATTTCTTATCTTCCAAATATGGACGAAAGATATTCGTCATTTATAAAGCTTAGTTAAGTTTGGCATAAGGCATGAAATATGGGTCACCCAGTCAAAATTTAACTCAGCTTGGTAAGTGTTAATAGTAAAGTTGGTAGTGGCCTATTGTTGGTATCAGCCGAAAAGTGAAGGAGTGTATCTCCTTTTCACTAGAGCAAGACCATAAAGATTGTTTTTTGCGTCTAAGATGGAGCACCACACCTACCATTAGCTCTCCACTTTACCACACAGATCCAAGTTGTACTACTCATGTCATGAGTTGGTGAGGGCTGGTATCAAACCAAAAACCTTTGGTTCCTAGGGGGATGCTCTACCAATGGAGTTAAACCAGTCCCTGTGTCTCAATAATTTACTAAGATTAGTTTAATTTGGCACAAGGCCGGAGTTATGGAGCTCCAAGTTTGAACTAACTCATTAGCTCTGTATAGTAATTATTTATTAAGCTTAGTTTAGCATAAACCTTAAATTATGTGGCATTCGATGAGAATTGAACTCTCTGGTAATGATCTGCTTGGCTAATTTGTTAAATTTATACCATATAAGGTGACTGGCCATCCTATCGTGGTGTAATGGTTAGCAAGGTAGTCTCGCAGATCCATTACTACTGAATAGCGAGTTTGATCCTCGGTGGACGCCCTCATACTTGCGACCTTGTGTCACATTTTACCTGTGGCAAACAGGTTGGGTAAAAAATGAGCATCCCATTGTAGTGTAATGGTTAGCAAGATAGTCTTGCAGATCCATTACTACTGAATACGAAGTTTGATTCTTGCTGGATGCTCCCATACTTGTGACCTTGTGTCACATCCTACCCATGGCGATTGGGTTGAGTAATTACCTACCATATATGGTGACCTTTGAATGTACATTTTTGACTAGCATTTCTTTCATCTTATTCCTCTTGCTTTTACACCTAATATTGGAGATTTGATTTCTCTGATAAGATAGAGCGAGAATAATGTATGTCTGCACCACTTGAACTTTAATGTAACAATTGGAAAACAAGCTAGGTGGGAACTACTCAAGGGTGCTGCCTGCTGTCCTGGACAAATCCTGGAAGCAGTACCTCATAAAAAAGCAGCTGTATGGCCACTTACCCCTATCACACAAACCATCCAAGTAAGATAAACAAGACATGCTACACACTGCTGGAGAAGTAAGGACAAACTCATAAGTGATGTTCTTCTGTGGAGACCTACACATGGACAAATCAGAGTGGGCTGACCAGTAAAGATTTACATTGATCAGTTATGTACAGATACTGGATGTCATGATGAGGACTTTCCAGGAGTGATGACTGATAGGGACAGATGGTTGAGAGAATCCTGGAAATCCATACTGTCAGCATGACATGATGATAATTAATAAGTCTTAAATTGTCTTAATTAATTAATTAATTAATTAATTAATAATGTCAGATATTGTTTCTTTACTAGAATTTCCTTCATTTTATTTTTGTTACTCAGGTTGTTTTCAATTCTGTGACCATTAGGTAACACGTCACTCAATAAGTCCTGGGTCTAACATAAATGGCACCACTAATAAAAAATCCATATGATTTTTATAAAGTACTTCACATGGCATGTGTCAAAATTTGAGCACAATCATATTATTAGTTTACAAATTACACTTATTTAAGTGAAGCTACTGTTGCAAATTTTCAAAACAATGGAAAAATCTGAATTTTGTGTGTTCATAAAGCATTACTTTCTGATGGGAAAAATGCTGTAATATTCGACTCACAACACACAAATAATGCTGAATGCTCAGGTCACCCATATTTCATCAAAAAACTCCAGAAACTCATTTTAGCTGATTGTAAATTGAAGTTGCGGGAGATAGCAGAGGAGTTGAAGATATCAGAAGGCAGTGTATTCCCCATTTTGCATGAACATTTGTCAATGAGAAATCTGTGTTCAAAGTGAGTACCGTGTTTGCACACAGTCGATCAAAAACAACAATGTGTCAACGATTCAGAGCATTGTTTGCAAGTATTTTAATGCAACAAAAAGGAGTTTTTGCTTAAATATGTGACAGTGGATGAAACATGGATCCACCACATCACCCCGGAGTCAAATCGGCAGTCAGTTGAGTTCACAGCAGCAGGTGAAAGCCATCCAAAGCGACCAAAGACACAAATATCAGCAGGCAAAGTTTTAGCCTCCGTATTTTGTGATGTGCAAGGTATTTTGTTTATCAATTACCTTGAGAAAGGAAGAACCATCAATAGCAAATATTGCTTTGCATTATTGGTGCATTTGAAGGAGGAAATTGCTAAAAATGGACACAGATAAAGAAGAAAAAAGTGCTCTTTCACCAAGACAATGCACTGTGTCTGTTAGGAAGACCTAACGAAAATAGAGTTGCTTCCCTTGATCAGTAGGGGGCTGTTTGAAACCCATAAGTGGGGTTTCTGCCATGTCACTTTTGGTTTGATTGTGAGTGGACGCAGCTTACACACGTGTGAACCAGTCACTTTTAGGGTAGAAGCATTCTCTACCCTGTGTTAAATAAAACCTTGTTAATTTTCCAAACAACCTGGTCTTACATTATCATTCAGTCTTCCGTATTTTATCTGTATGTAAAAACATAAGAGTCACAAGTCAATAGCAATGATAGCAAAATTACATGCATTGCACTTCGAATTGCTTCCACATTCACCCTATTCTCCAGATCTGGCCCCCAGTGACTACTGGCTGTTTGCAGACATCAAAAGAATGCTCCAGGAAAAGAGATTTGGCTCCAATGAAGAAGTGATATTAGAAACTGAGGCGTATTTTGAGGCTAAAGATAAATCGTTCTATAAAAAAGGTATTGAATTGTTAGAGAAGCATTGGAATCAGTGTATCACCCTAGAAGGAGACTCTGTTGATGAATAAAGTCAAATTTTGCCTAAAAGTTGTTGTTTTCTTAGTTAGGCCCGGGACTTATTGAGTGATGTCTTAAGATTTTAAACAATCTTAAAGTTATTTATAAATAACACAGTTAAAGTATCTATTTTAATATATTGCAATACAAACCAGGCCCATATTTTTTTTTCTTTTGTTGAGGAGGTTTTGGACTCCCTTTCTCGGGCAAAGCAAAATTATTTTTACTTAAAAATACAGTAGATTTTGTGCAAAATCATTCAATTTGTCTGAATTTTTAAGATGACCCTTCATAATTTGTATTTAGATTTTTTACACATGGCACAATGGTTTCAATGGTTGAGTTAACGCATTTATAAGTGACAATCATCTGTAGGTTGCCGGTTCAATCCTGACTACGGTTGATAATAACATTTGTCTGAATTTTTGAGATGAGGTTTGATAATTTGTATTTAGAATTTTCAGATTTTTGTCTTCATCTTTATTGTTATATACACAATGTTTTAGCCAATGTGTCCTCCAGCCTTCTTCAGTTAAGAAATACTAAACTTGGGAAAAAATAGTATGTCTTTTACACAAATAATTAGAGCGCTCATGGTGTAATGGTTATCATTGTAGAAAGTGGAAAAGGTGAACTGAATTTAAAACTGGGACAAGACTGTTTACATTTCACATAGCGTTAATACCCTTGGGAAAGGTATGAATCTAACTTATCTCTTTCCAGCTATGGGAAAAATAGTAGGGTAGACTGTGCTCTTTAACCTTGGTTAGGCAATCAGTCTTGGAGAAGGTAAACTCTGAATTCAAACCTGTTAAACTAAAATTGACCTTATGTTGCATTCTGTTTGTATAGTGGGGTTGGGTAAATATATATACATAAATAATTACAGTATACAACTTTTTTTTTGTGAAAATCTATATTTTGAAATGATTAATTTTCTTGTTCTTTTAATTCTGTTTTTTTATCAGCCAATTCCACCAAATTGGATTCCTGCTGCGGATATTGAAGTCCGAGATGGAATGGCAATTCCAGACGATAATGGACATACACCAGGTAAGATTTAAATGGTTGACTTACAGGAAAGGAAGAATTTATTTTTATACTTATATCTTACCCTCAACATTTTTTTAATATCACAGTCCCCAAGTATGCTGTTACCTTTGGATTTAACATCTGAAATAAAAAAAATAACCAAAACTCTCAGTGTATTCTAACCAGTGTTCCCCAAAATACATAAAAATCAATAATAATAGATAATAATTTTATATGAAAATAGATATGAAAACTATTTCAAGGGTTCCACAAGGGTCAAAATGTGAGAAACACTGCTCTAATTCATGTCCATGGGGAGACATGTATTAAATGGTTTTATAAGTGCTATTTGTACTAGCAAATATATGCATCCTCTGGGTGCATCTATTTACGTTTTAATGTAATAAAATATTATATTAAATTTAGAAAGACTAATGAAACTAAATAAGAAAGCAGATAAAAGATTTGAAACAGAGGGAGTATAATCGAAAAATAGAACAACTGTAACTTTCTCTTCCATCATTCCCGTCTGTTATTGCTAAATTTTCCTCATTTAACTCTTTAGTTAAATTAGGAAGTAAAGAATAAAATTACAGTTAATTATTCTTGTTAATGGATTTCTTTTAAGATTTATTTCTGAGATTTTTGCTTATATTAATTAAGATAAAATCGAACAATTAGAAATCAATAATACTAAGCACATATTAAAATCAAATTGTTAATATCAATGTGCAAATTAGCCTTCCTGTTCACATTGTAAAACACTATTTTATTATATATATAAATACACTTGCATGTTATTAGTATGTGTGGTGAGAGAAATCATGCACATAGTGGTTCAAAGCATGCACGACTGTGTTTGGCATATAGAAGGAGATCAGGGGGGAGTGTAACGGGTGATTGGGGAGATTGAACTCACATCCTCCTGATCGTGAGTTGTGGCTTGATGTTGGATTGCCTTGTTAAGCGCGCATGTAAAATCACTAGACTGTGCGATGGACCCAGATGTTAGTGTCACTATTTAAGGCCTGTTTTAAATGCACGGGGCTGTTGTGTTTGGAGTCTTGTGACTAGGGCAGTGACGTACGACACGAGTGAGGAAGTAACTATGAGAGATGAAAAAAATTTGGATGACTGCTAGGATTTGTTGAGTGAAGGAAACTGATTATCCCCGGTGGCAGACTGACCATTGCAGGAAAGGAATTACTGGTGTCAATTGAATGGACTTCAGTTGAAGAAAAAAAAAAAAAACTATTATAGTATGTAAATATAGTCAGTATTAATAATGTAAAATAATTTTATTAATAATTGAGGTTTAAATAAAAAACAAAATCATGGAGAATGTGACATAAATAACTAAGGGAATTGTGACTTGAGTAGTGATACAATTTCAGTTACAGACAGAAAAACACACAATATCTATTATAATCAGAAGTGTTATTTATATATATTATTTCTTTGTTCTTTTAGTTGAATTAATAAAACAGTTGGTACAATGAACTAGACTTCCTTGAAGCAGAAGAGAATGTGAATTTGAGTTTCATTGCGAACTTATTCTCCTTTCTGATTATCATATATGTTTTACTATATATATGAAACCATGACTCCTGTGATTGACCCTTCCCATGATTCACCACATAAAGAAAACCAGCCTCCCCACCATACCTCACAAACTAAACTAGAATCAAGCAAACTAAATGAGAATCATACGATTGACCCTTCCCATGATGCACCACACAACACCATATAAGGAAAAGAAAAAAAAAACACAAACAATTCACTTAGTTTGAAAATTGCATAGGTGAGAAACTGTCAGTTACCAAGTGCCATTGACTTCCTGTCTTTCCTACCATAACTTATGTGTGTGTGTGTGTGTGTATATATATATATATATTATATATAATATATAATATATATATAGGCAATGAAATACAAGGATTGCCTGAGGTCGACCTTGAAAAAATGTAACATCGATCAGAAGACCTGGGAGAGTAAGGCTCTGGACCGTGGGATGTGGAGAAGAGCTTTACAGGAGGGCACAAAAAAGTTTGAGACCAACTGTATACAGCATGAGCAGTTGAAACGAGATATTCACAAGAATAAAAAAGTAGACAACCAAGGGCATCAAATCGGTCTACTATGTGACCAGTGTGGAAGGCTATGTATGAGCAAGGCTGGCCTGATCAGTCACCAATCTGTGCATCGGCGGGATGGACTAATAAATTACCTTGTGCTTCCTGGAATTACCTGTAAATGTGGGAAGATGAGCAAGACTTTGGCAGGACTAAAGAGCCACTTTCGTGCAGATCATTGTTCAACTTTCTGAAGCTCACCATTATATTCTTTGAACTGTTGAACTTTTTTTATTTAAAAAAAATTTTTATGCCAATACTTGAACACGAGTTTGCTTTCATCATATATATATATAATGTATATCCACAAATGGTGTAAAGCAGCAATTATTCTTCTTCTTTTGGTTCTCTCCAGTTCTAATTTTTCCTACCAACTTTTAAATTTAAATTTGTGAAATAGATCATTAATTAGGGCTGAGCCTATTCTAGTAGTGACCACCCCAAGTGGAGTTTAACTGGTTTGAATTCAGAGTTTTCCTTCTCCTAGACTGGTTGCCTAACCAAGGTTAAAGTGCCCAGTCTGCGCTACTATTTACCCATAGCTGGAGGAGGAGTAGTTGGATTCATACCTTTCCCAAGGGTATTAGCGCTATGTGAACTGTAGCTTCGTCCAGGATTTGAACTCAGGTCAATGAGTCCATTTCCTATGACTCTAACCATTACACCACATGCGTCCAACTAAAGAATAAACATTTGTTACTATGGGAATTTATTTATCAGTCATGAAAGAATTGCAATAATTGGTTACCTTGGAAACCAATCAAGATCTGAATTCATTAAGCAATTAGGTGAATAATTCTCTGCTCCGCCCTGTCGGCTGGGGCGTTAGAATGCACCGACTGCACCTCTGCAGAGGGGTAAGACTCCCCCAATGGGGCCACCTGTTGGCCGTGAGTGGCGACCCGTGATGCTTAAGGATAGAGCCCAGGTGGATGAGCAGTACATGACATGCAATACAACACTTTGGCCCTATCTTGGGCTAGACGGGCGGTCGGAGAGGCCCCCTCCGATCAATCGGCTGGTCACGTCAAGACCTAGCACCTATATGATTTTCCCAACCCTATTGCCCTTATGGCAAGCCCCAACCCCTTTTTATCATATGGGTGCTAAAAGGCGGTGGCTGCAGGTCTACATGTCCTAGGAATGACGTTAAACTCTATCTGATGGTGAGGTTCCAGTTTTGGAGGTTTAGGGAATGTGGAGCACCCCTTCATCACCATTGCTCCCTGGTCCACTCTGACCTGGAGTGGTAGTACCTGTTAGGGTCCCATCTATGGGTTAAATAGAAAAATGTATTTATAAAAAAATTGTATTATCCATTAAGAATTGATATATTTCAAAACTTTATCGGCATTAAATGACCCACTGAGGTTGATATGCCATAAACCAAACAAACCAATTCTCTGCTATTTAATGTTTACCTATTTAATTAAGAAGAATCAATGTACATAAACTTTTAATTTAATCCTGTGGGTATAACACTTGTCATGTAATATCTATAAAAAAAAGAAAAAAGAAAAACACTGGGATGCATGGATACGATTTTACTGCCTCCTTTTAGATTTTTATGCATCAGGGATGCAGGATGCGTACCTATCAGCATTTCTGTATTACAGTACTAAAAAAAGTATCTTCACAAATATTTTTAAAGGGTAGATATTTTATAATCTCAAACAGATCTACTATTTGACCTGTAGATGGGAGGTAAAACTCCTCTGAGTCAGGGTGGACCTGGATATGAAGCCAACAAAGGGATGACACCACACTGCCCATTGCACCAGGAACTGATACAGTTTAGTGTCAGACCCAGAACTATATATCTCTATTAATAATGGAGATTCGCTCTCTATTTGTTTGTAACCAAAACTATGTCACTGCTTACATCACAATTACCAAAATCCTCAGTACATAGAATACAGGACAATAGATATTGATAAAATTAATAAAAAAACTGTTCCTTATAATTCAATGTTTGAATCCTTTCCATTGTAATGAATAAACTATATATCATTTAAATAAATAAACTATATAAACTATGAAGAATTGTATTACTTTAATGGAAAATATTATTTGCGAAATTTTTAATCAATTCTAAAAATCATTTTTTACTTTCGCCTTTTTTTTTTGGTGACAAGAAGTTAAGTAAAAAGTTTACAAATAAATAGATACCTACGATTTTGTGTAAAATTTATGTATAAAAATTGAAAATAATTATTTAATCAATAATTAATATATGCACACATTATTTGAGGGGGACAAAACTAAGTTTCTATTTTGAATGGTTTTATTTTTTTTTTTTTTACTCCTTTAATAAATTTAATTTCATTTACTTATGATACAAACTGTATGACATTGAATTTTTAACTCCACCTCACTCTGGCAATATCTTTCAAAAATTAATTTTTACACTGCCCGGAGAGTGTTTTTTTTTTTGTTGTTTTTTTGCTAGTGTTGAGTAATTCACCCAGGTAATCAATTTTGAGTTGAATAATTGTGTTCACATCCAAGGAACAAGAATTTAGGAGGCAGAAATCAAACATCTGTATCATTAAGTCCGACATGAAAATTCCAACACTGAAATCCTCAACAATACTACAACAGCCTTTCACAAATGAAGTGCATGCACCATATCACCCCCTCCCCCCAAAAAAAAACCTTTGTTCTGTCACTTGTGCTCTTTTATTGTGTGGCTAGTCTCAGGGAAATTTTCATGTGTTTCAACCTAATCTCGCTAATTCCCCTGGTTCTTAAATTATGGTTTTGGAGTGGCCATGTTTCTTTTTCTGAGATATCACTCCTCTTGCATGCCGGGCAAATATGCTTCATTTTCGGAGGTAAGGCCTCTTTTTTCTACAATATATATGTTGTGTTAAACTCTACTGACGATTCATATTATAGTCTTCAGAGACTGAAATGCCAATGATAAGATCTAATTTGTCCTAATTCTTCAAACATTACTATATATATATATATATACATAGAGATAATTTTTGGTATAATTGAATAATCAAGACAAACAAACTCGGTGGCCTAGAGGTAGTGTCTCTGGCTTTGCGTTCTCCAGTTTGATCTCTATCAGGTGATAGATCGAGGCATGCACTACTGATGAGACCTTATTAGGTTGAAACAGCTGTCCAGTGTTCCGCACTTTGTACGCAGTATTCGCCGAGTTTGCTTGTCTTGATTATTCAATTATATATATATATATATATATATATATATATATACCAACATTTCTGCACAAGCAGGATGTGACACTAGGTCAATTTGTTGTGTGGAGTCTTACAAGTTTGAATTCAGAGTTTTCCTTCTAGTCTGCTGGCCTAAACAGGGTTTAAGAGCCCAATCTGCTATACTATTTACCCATAGCTGGAGGGAGAATAGCTGGATTCATACCTTTCTCAAGGATATTAGCACTAGGATTTGAACTTGTCTTGTCATGCCCATTTTCTACAACGGTAACCATTACACCATGTGCCTCTTCTACTATAAATGGTGACCTGAGGGAGTAGTGATAAAAAAGCAACTAATTAGTAAGATGAAGGATAATACTAGTCAAAATTATTTCTAATAAACCAAGAGTTACAATAAAAACAATGGAATGAACTGAACGAAATACTTATCAAAAGTTGAGAATAAACAGTAGTCTCCCCTTATTTGTATTTTCTGTTGTGTTCACTTATCATCAAGTCATGATAACAATACTGATTCCCTTGACTCTCCCTCTCATGTCATCCATATGTATTAGCCATATAACACAATCGGTTCTATTGTTGGCATCAATTGGTTTTTGGTAAGAAAGGAAAGTGTAGAAGTTTTTTATTTATTTATTTATTTTTTTTAAGTTAACGTAGATGGTTTGTTAAAATGCAAAATCAAAATTTTATATAAATTCTGATTTTATGTATTGTGTTTATACATAGAAAAAAAGGTTACAGCAATGACTTAAAAGTTGATATGCTTTGTTGAGGCTGTCAAATGAGATGACATGTTTATCGAGCTGTCAGAAGTGTAGCCTTGGTTTTTCGGGGCTAGCACTTGTTGACCATGTCACAATGACAGGAATAGATACAATTCTTTTTAGAAAATCCTCGCTCTGAGTTGTGTACAGTCAGTCAGAGACCTGGACAGTTGGAGTCCGGATCGCCAAAAACGAAGCACGTCACAGGCTCACATGGAATTAAGGATTGCTGGAATAAGAACATTGCCACTAGGAGAAGTAGACTTTGCCACTAAGAATAATTCCATAAAGAACTAAGTCCACATAAAACAAAACTCCACACAAAGCTCCTCATCGTGTCTTTTCTCTCTGACCTAGTGTGCAAAATGTATTCATTCATTATATGTGAAGAAAAACCGTTGTTATTGTTAATGGTGGGTTACCTCATTTTGTTAGAGTGGCCAGCAATCCTGGCAGCTCATTTCTTCTACTTTCTCAACCCATCACAAAGACACTCCAACCAAGTTGAATTGATCCCAGTTCGTCCAGTGTCCATACAGAGCTGATGAATATAAGTTTTTGTAGTTGGTCAAAACTGGTATGTCCATGTATAGGAGTCCAAAGGAGAACGTTGCGTATAAGTTTGTCCTTACTTCTCCAGCATATCTTGCTCATATTACTTGACTGTGGAAATCTGATCTCATAAAATTCTTTCAAGCCATAGCCATATCATATATGTGCTAGAAGGCAGTGGCTGAGTCCTGAGTATGATGTTAAACTGCATGATGAGGTTCCAATTCTGGAGCTCTGAATTCTTTCAAGCCATAACCATATCAGCGCTATTGTATTGCCACACTCCATTTTGGCCCTTAGTTGGGCTAGATAGGTAGTCAGAGAATACTCTTCCAATCAATCAGCTGGTCACGTTAAGCCATAGCACCTATATGATTGTCTCAACCCTATTGCTCTTATGGCAAACACCCAAACCCTTTTATCATATGTGATAGAGGGCAGTAGCTGAGGGTCTTAGTGGGGGATGTTTGTTAAACTGCATCTAATGGTGAAGTTAAAATTTGGACCTACACGGAGTGTGGAATCACTCTTCATTGCCATTACTCCCAGGTCCACCCTAACCCAGAGTGGTAGTACCTGTTAGGTTCCCATCCCTGGGTTAAATACATTAAAAAAATGAATTTACAAAAATGTGTTTAAAAAAAAAAAAAAAAAAAAATTGAATGCGCAACAAGAATGAATAAAAGAAAATGTCTTCGGCATGAAATAGCCCAGCAAGGGTTGACATGCCATAAAATCCAACCAACTAAATCAAACCACATATGTGCTAGAAGGTGGTGGCTGAGGGTTTTGGCATGCATATGACACTAAACTGCATCTGTACCCCCTTCATTGCCATGACTTTCAGGCCGACTTTGACCTGGAGTGGTTGTATCTGTTATCTATGTGCTAAATAGATCAAAAATGAGTTTTAAAAAATGTTTTAAAAAATTGAATTCCCAATAAGATTGAATAAAATAAAAATGTCTTTGGCATAAAATAACCCATGGTTTGACAATGCCGTAAAATCCAACCAACCAACCATCCACCATTTTTTTGGCAGTTCCTCATTGAATGAATGAATCGTACCAAATGTCTTTGGCATGAAATAAACCAAAAGTTGATATGCCGTAAAATCCAACCAACTGGAATTTTTTTTCCAGTTCCTCGTTTAATGAAGGAATAAAAAAGTCTTTAGCATAAAATAACCCAAGGGTTGACATGCCATAAAGTCCAACCAACCAATCAAAAGTTATTAAATGTTTGTTTTCTTTTCTTTTCTTTTTTGTCAGGTTGGGTTCCTGTTGATGTAAGCAGTCGACAACATTTTTGGCATTTATCAGCTGTGTATTTACCTGGTGGAATTGCATTGCAGCTTAAGTAAGTTTTAATAAATTATTAATCCCTTTTAATAATCCTTCTCAACAAAATAATTGGATTAGCATGGATTATCAGATTTCATGTGGAGGAAGATTGAATAAATGTTATGTTTTTTGTTTGCAAGGGGGGTGGGGGTGATTCCCTTTACCATATTCTCAAGAGCTGCCTTGAACACTTTACGGAATGGCTATTACGGGTGGCATCATGACCAAATACTCAAGGTGATTACAGAATTGGTGATTATGGGCATCATTATCATTATTAGTGGAGGTGTGTTGTGTAATGGTTACTGTCATAGCAAATGGACATGGTGAGATGAGTTCAAATCCTGGACTCAGCTGTTTGCATTTCACATAGCTCTAATATTCTTGAGAAAGGTATTCATCCAACTATTCTTCCTCTATGAGTAAATAATACGGTAGACTGGACTCTTTAACCTTAGTATGGCAACTGGTCTAGGAGAAGGAAATCTTTTGAATTCAAACTAAAGGAGCACTCTTCTTGTTAGTCAAAACTACTTTGCCAGCTCCTCCTTCCTCCTCCTGTCACCTGTTGATTAGAAAAGAAAAACAAAATAGAAATAAACCTACCAAGAGACCAAAAACAGGACTTGGAAAATATTGTATATGACTTCTTTAGTTCTTAGTGTTGCATAATTGATGGGTATACTATCAGTTATGTGTTGGATATTGTACAAACGGAAATAGGAATTTCCGGTTGAATTAAAAAGAGGGGGGATGACAAAGATAACAAAGGACTTTGTCCTGGTGGTAGCGAACAAAGAAAACGTGTAGGCGTTTGAGAGATACAAAAGACAGCACGGTCAATGGGGACAGTCAGTCAGATAGGAGACGGCGAACAGAGCACAAGGAGTCTGACCGTCGACACGGTCGTGCGCTGCTGTGGGCAGTGAGGCTCGCCCACCCGATCGCCAGCCTGCAACATTCATAGTGCCGTTGTCCAGCTCGTCCACCCACACGCACCCACCACGAGGGGAAAGAAATAAACGTTAAAAGTCTTACTACTACATATGTCTACGTGTGAATCTTTATACTCCATTACTAACACATACGACCCAGCAACAGTATATAACATGTACGATTTTGTGGCCTGCGTCGAGCGCTATGCAACATATGCATGGTTAGTGTATAGAATTTATTTGAATTCAAAATAACAGATAACCCTTAACAACGGTTAAGAATAGAGATTTTGATTGATGGCGCTTAACACTTTTGTGACCTTTCTTCCTGTTTGTGAAGCAAGAATGAGAGAGATAGTTTAGTTAGACTAGCAAATATATGCACCCTCCGGGTGCAAGTATTTAAGTTTAATGTAATGAAATATTATATTAAATTAGAAAGGCTAATGAAACTAAATAAGAATACCGATAAAAAGATTTGAAACAGAGGGAGTATAATAAAAAATAGAACAACTGAAACTTAGACTTCCATCACTCTCATCTTTCATTGTTATTTTTTCTAATTTAAGTATTTAGTTAAAAGAGGAAGTAAAGAATAAAATGACAGTTATCTTTTCTTGTTAATGGATTTCATTTAAGATTCATTGAAGAGATTTTTGATTATATTCATTAAAATAAAACCAAACAGTTAGAAATCAATAATACTAAGCACATATTTAATAAAATCACATTTTTAATATCAATATGCAAATTAGCCTTCCCATTCACACTGTAAACCACTATTTTTTGTATATATAAATATAATTGCATGTTGTCAATATGTAGACATGGTTAACAGTATTAATAATGTAAAACAATTTTATTAATAATTGAGGTTTAAATAAAAATACAATCATGGAAAATGTGATGTCTATAACTAAGGGAATAGTGATATGAGTAGTAATATAGTTTCGGTTACAGACAGAAAAGCACACAATCTCCATTATAATAAGATTATTAGTTTCTAGTTGACCGCTGATAAATGAAGACATGTTTAGCTGGACTTTCACATTTGTGTGGTTAAGTGTCTTGATTTGTCACTACAAACAAATGACAGTGCAAGATGTCACAGCTAATCAGAATATCTTAAGAAGACACAAGTTAAGAATACAGACCAGCCAGGTAGCAGAGGATTGACTGTTGGACAGCTAGATACCAGCCCAAGTAAGAAAAACTGCTACTCAGCTAGTCCAAGCCATGAAGAAAGCAAAAAGAAATATGTCAACTACAGAATTACAGATTAAGATGTATACAGCCTCTAGGGTAGGCTGATTTTTTTTCACTTTAAAAAAATATCAAATTACATGAAACACTGAAATGACATCAAATATGTTTGACAAAAATGTGCTGAAAACTCCTTGGTTTTGCAATAATTGGAGGAGGACATATTTTTAATTTGAACTTTAGTTATAATTTTGTTATTTAATTTTATTTTGATAAAATAAGAACATCCATGGTTTAAATACTGAATTTGTAAGATTTTCTGATTAATTTTTTGCCCAAATGTGTCAAAACTGAGGATTTTTCAGTGCATTTTTGTCTATGATCTTTGATACCATTTCCTCAAAAATCTAAGTTCAAGATCTAAATTTTGGTATCACTACTTAATTGACCCAATACATAACTTTTGGTATTTCATGAAATTTTATATTTTAAAAAAGTGAAAAATCAATCTACCCTAGCAGCCATGGGTATAAATGGGTAAATGTATGTTAAGATGGTATACAACATTACTTCTTTATCATAGTCCTCTCAGATCTATTTTTCATTGTCTATTGAAGGTTATTCTTTTAAAATTATCTTTTGGGTGTATCTATTGTCGGGATGGTATTTCTTCTTCCATCGGTTTTTTCTTCTCTGTGCATCTCATCTTTCTTAGATTTTAGTCATGGAAACAACACAGAGACATATTTTTGTGTATACGCATTTATTGCTCTAAATTGCTTATTTCCTGATACATTCTTTGCCAACTTGCAATAAGCAGACACACATAACTATGTCTATCTGATTAAATTCTAATCTATTTTCCAAGAGTCACTGATCATGTGACCTTCTTGGAAGAATCGGTGCTTCCAGATGACCTCAGAGTGATACTCTATCTATCAAACTCTATGACCAATTACTTTATTTACTTTTACTTTATTGTTATTTTAAAATCTACATTACCTTACAAAAATGATAAGCTTCTGCCTGTCTCTTATGCAACACCAAGAGATTGGAAACGACTATTTGGAAAGGTGCCATGATGATAAGATGACATTGTCAAGCTATTTAGATCAACATGGAGAAGAGTGAGAGCAAGAACAGAAATGACCAAGAAAGTAGAGGACATCACAAGGCTTGGTCAATAAGGGAATATTTATATATATGTAAAAGGAATGACTTACCGGTAAAAATCTTGGGTTGGTCTCAATATTTGGTTGGTATAAGTGTTACTCGGATAAGTCAGCGTTATAACAAATATAAAGTGCTCAATACATAAGTTGAGCGGATTCATTATTATAGGGTGTACAGAAATAACCTACTCGAGTTTCACCATAAGGATCTTCAGGGTTAAATCCACTGAGTTAATCAAGATATCGATTAATTACAGCTAACTGCAGTTAGCTGTAATTAATCAATATCTTAATTCAGTGAAACTCGAATAGGTTATTTCTGTACACACTATAATAAAATATATATGTATATATATATATATATATATATTTCAAGGGGCTGATTTAGCTTGGTTGCATCCATCTCAGAAGCGCCAAATAAGCGCATGAGTAGCACAGATTGGGTAATCTGATCTGTGTGGCAAAGTGGGGAGCTGACGGTAGATGTGGCACCCCATCTCTGCATAAAACAATCTTCCTGGTCTAGAATAGCAAAAAGGGGATAGATTCCCTTGCTGTCCAGCTGATATAAAAAATAGGCCTCTCTGCCAACTTTACTTTTACTTATATATATATAATATATATATATATATATATAACCTTACAATGATTGCAGAATTGGTGATGACGGCCATCAGTACTAGTAAATACCTGGTGATTGGATAGGTAACTCCATCAGACCTGAAGGAGGGCCTTGTAAACTTTTGAAAAATAAGGACTAATTGGCTATCTTCAGTTACTTATTGGTAGTTGAGAATGGACCTCAGCAGACCATTACCAGTGGCATCATGACCAAGTACTCAAGGTGATTGAAGAAATTGTGGTAGTGGCCATCAGTACCTGTAGATATCAGCATGGAGGGAGTTGGGTACTTAATTTCATCAGAGCTGGAGGAGGAGGAGGAGGAGGGTCTTGTAAAGTTTTCAAAAGTAAGGACTAATTGCCAATGTTCGCTTACTGATTGGCACATAAGAGTGGACAATTAAAGTTCCATGAAAACATAACAGAAACGACATTACACCCAGATTTAATTATGTTTTCCAATAACACAAAGTAATATTTTGGGAAGTAAACATGTTTTGGGAGGATTTTTTTTTTTTTTATCGTATTGGCACACGAAAAGGAACTCAATAAATACCAGTCACTTGTGGAACTATGCCAAAATTGAGGATGGTGAAGACTTATTGTGAGTTGATTGAAGTTGGATGATGGGGTTTTTGTTGGCCAAATCACTGTGGCAAATATTGGCATTGTTGGCATGGTTAGAAGGAAGATCCATAGTAGAGGTTATGGAAAAAATCATATAAATGGCTGTGGATCAAACGAGAGAGCAACACAGTGGTCTAGGGCCAGACATTGGGTATCTTTTAAGATTTTTACTTACTTAGGCTAGACAGGTGGTTGGAGAGGCCCCCTGCTATGACCAGTTAACTGGTCATGTCAAGCCCTTGCACGGAATTTCACAGAAGCAAAAAAGAGCATTTGTTGTGCAAAAAGTGAAGGTGCTGTTGTGTAACATCATTATGAAGGTCCAGAGTTTTGGGCGGACTGCTATAGAAAGAGAGGAAAAAGAAATGAGAGAAAGTAAAGGTTAAAAAAAAGGAGTAATGGACACACAACAGATTGCTGGGAATTTGACCGAGGAATTGGAAGTCAACTGGAAGTTGGGTGTCGATTGGAAGCGGAAGTCACGTGGTGACAAGGAATGAGGAACAACAAGATCGGCCTCTTTTTGCTTTATGGCGGCGTAGAGTTCGGATGGGCCTCTGGTCCCTAGTGTGGGATTACAGTAATTTAACAGTGTCCTCTCTCTCTTTCTCTCTGCCTTCCTCCTCTCCGAACAGAGCTACGACACGAGCCCGAAAATAAATGCTAAAGCCCTTGTGATGATATATCTCACGTGTTGTACCTTTTTACGACAAGATGATCGCCGCGTCACAAATACATTTTTAGTGCTGGGAATTTGGAGGCACATACAAGACCCGCTATACTACAGTTGATCACAGTACAGTAACCAGATGGTTAAAAAATATTTCTAATCTTAGTCCTCAATGATTGGCAAGATTAGTTAGGCCTAAATTTAACATGAAAATATCATAAAATGTGTTCTTAATTTGTACTTGCACATTATTTGAAATGAACTTAATTGTTATTCTTAATAACAATCTTTATGATATTTTCATGTTAAAACATGCAGTTGTATTGATTCAAACAAATTCGTATTTTCAGTGTAGATTTACGATGAAATGAAAATGGCCGACCAAAACATAAGGCTTCCTCAAAGTGAAACGAACAAGGAAAGGTTACTCTCATTTATGTAGCTAATGTTCAGATTACCAAACTTATGATGTCCTGAGGGAATGAGATGTCTATTATGTTCTATACCCCAATAATATACTGCAAAATAAAAATCTCCTGACATTTTCAGAAAAATTTAAAAATAAATCTCATAGAAGAAAATCCATGCCAATGTCTAATTAGTACCTGTTACAATTTTATGGGTCATAGTTTAGGTTTGTCCATCGGAAATCCTTGATAAAGAATCCTTTGGTTCTCCTTAGTATTATAAGTTCCTAGTCAATGGTATTGAAGTCAGTAAAGTCTACTATTGGTTTGAATAACAGCAGCTAACTAAGTACAACTTAAGCAGTGTCCAAGACAGTTGGTATATATAGAAATCAAGAATGACCCATTCATGAATTTGGGTGATTTGGGTCATTCCATTCCCTTGAGTTCTGCTTGACTGCTTGACTGCTTGATTTGAATGACATTGTGGAGTCTTATATATATCCTGTCATTCTGCAGTAGACTTTTGACATTCGGTTTGTATTTAAGTTACACCGTCTGTTGCCTTGTCTTCCAGTTCGACGGTAATTGGAACTTTAATTATTCTTCAAAATGGTTGCAAATGAACTATGAAAAGTATCAGTGTTTAAGTAGTCAATCAGCCGAACATTATGGCTGTTGATTGTTGGAGGAACAGACTATGTGACCCTGCCTAGTCTATAAATTTTAGGTGGTGTATTGCAGGACAACTTATAATCAAAATATTCCAACACACCCCTATTTTGTATAAGGTAGGCTGTTCCAGTAAGAAATATTAAAGTCACATTTGTTTCTTTATTTATTTGTTTTATTTTATTTTTTATTAGCATTACTAATATATCATTATTGTTATTATTTTGTTATTGTTAATTTTATTTGTTATTAATATCCCTCTCTTTTTTCTTTTTTGTTTCTTTTTTTTTTAATTTGAAAAAAGAATTAAAAAAAATTTTTTAAATTGTTAAATCTAGTTTTGAACTCCGACTTTGTGCATCCCCATAGAATTTAAAACTAACAGAGTTCAAAACTAGATTTACAAACCATAAGCATTCATTTACTAATATTAAACTTAGAAATGCAACAACTCTATCTAGATATATTTGGGATTTAAAAGATAAAAATATGACACCAATGGCAGAATGGAATATTCTACGAAAATCAAATGTGTGCAGATCTCTAAATGATCCATGCTACCTTTGTCTACAAGAAAAGTTAAATATAATTAAATTCCAGGATTAGAAAAACCTAAAATATAATTAAAATTAAATTTTAACTGCTTTTACTAGCTATTATTTTTAATTAGAATTAAATTAATAACAATACAGAAATGAGAATTAAGGAATGAATACACATGTGGAATGATACATTGTTTTTTCTCAATTTTTGCACCCAGGCCACACGCAAAAATTGAGAGAAAAATAACATAGCGTTCAACCGTTATTATCTGAAAAATATATCTTTAATTTAACTAAGGAATTACATCAACTTAGTTAACGTAGGTAGGGTCCTATGAAATCATTTCAATTTTATTGAAACCATGGTAGACCCTTTATTTTTCCTCTAAAATATTATTAGTAATTATTATACTGCTCTGTATTTTAATATATTGAGCACTTTTGGATTATTTACTATGCCACTGCGACAGAAAGTTAAAAGTGGCCAATTGGATTTACTATATATATATTCTATATATATAAACATTTTAAAGATTGCACCATAATTCTTTTCATTAATCGCTCAAATTTTACTATTAATTTTTCAATAAACTGTCAATTCAAACACCCAAACTTTTCAACAAAAAAAAAATTGATAGAAACAAAATCTAATGTGCGTTGCCTCAAACGAGTCAAAAGTTTTGCAATATTTTGGTATGTGCCTGTTTACAGTGCATTATTCAGTCACCAAAGCAGTTCAAGTAATGGAAGGTACCCACAAGGGTGTAATATGTGGTAGTTGGTGCACTGATATATTGTCCATTATTTCACTCTGTGTTATTTGAGAGCCCACACAAGATGAACGTGAAATGTAGTCTAATTTGAGACCTTATGCTTTATGAGTTCAAACTGGGCCAAATGGCAGCAGAAACAACCATAAACATTTTGCTCATTGCAAGAGCTCACAATTAAGCAAGGTCAGGAAGGCCTAAAACTATCAAGTGCACTTGGTGAGTATCAGGCGAGCTCAGTGTTGCACTTCGGAGTATTAGCTCTAATAGGTAGGAATCTGATGTTCCTCATACACAAAGATCTAAAAAGAATGCAGTTAAAATCATTATCATGCTTCTCTGGATACACTTAAGGACGCAATTTTTCCATACAAAACCCTAATACATGCACACAACGAACCCGTAACAGTTCAAGGATGTAAGTTTCTGCTAACTGGCAGAAAGTAGCATCATTTATTAAACAGGAAATTTCCCCTGCCAACATCACGAGAGAATTTCTGCGCTTTGTGCCTAACTCGGGTATTGCTTGACCCTGCTGTAAATACACTTTTTTTTCTCTGTTTTTCTTTTTTTTCACCCCACCATTCAAACTAACTGTAAATACATTTTCAATATTTTCTTAGAACAAAATTACACTAGATGGGTACAAGGTAAGGTTTAGTATGGATTTAGTTGTTTCATAAGGAAAAACTTTCCAATTTCCTTACCCCAGTTGAAAAAAAAAACCCTACCAATTATCAAGAAACTTTAGTTAGACCCCATCAATTTCCCATAAACTCATTTGAATTAAATCCATGCATCCAGGATGCACTAAATTAAAAATTATCAGCATCAGGGATGAATTTGTAAAATTCAAATGTTTTCCATTTGAACTGACTAAACAAAAGAGACTAATTGTTTGGAGGTGTATAGTGTAATGGTTATCATCAAAGGAAATGAACACAGTGAGACTAAACTGTTATGGGAAAGTCTGTGGTGTAATGATTACCATTGTAGGAAATGGACATGGTGGATGAGCTAAAATCCTGACAAGGCTCTTTGTATTTCACATAGTGTAATAACCTTGGAAAAGTTACAATTCTAACAATTCGCCCCCCCCAGCTATGGTAATTAGTAGGACATAATTTCCCCTTTTAACTTTAGGAATGAATCCAACTATTCTCCCTCCAGTAAATAGTAGGACAGACAGGCCTTTTAACCTTGGTATGGCAACTGGTCTAGGAGAAGGAAAATGTTGAATTCAAACCAACAGGGGTCTCTTTTCATTAATCAAAAACTACTTTGAGAGCTCCTCCTCCTCCTCCCTGTTCTTCCCCTCCTCTATCCACCACCATTTGATTAAAGTTGAACAAGAGCAACACAACTGTCGGATTGTGTTTGTTTTATAAAATTGAATTGCTAAGACTCTAATTGAGAAATTTAACACTGAAAAATATTATCACTAAATGAAAAATTAACTCTTGATGTTCTGTGAGAAGGAAAATCCTAAAATCATTTAACCCTATCAGATCCGAGGACCTGGTTGTTAATTATTCAATTGAGTTCCTCAAAAAACTTGAATCAATATTTTCATATTCAGGAGGGGTTAGGAGGTAGGGAGGAGGAAGAGCTGTCAAATAGTTTTTGACTAACGACAAGAGAGATCCTTTGTTGGTCAGTTGTTTTGTTTACAGCATATCAACCCTCTTTGAGTCATTTAATGCAGAATCAATCATTTTGATATCGGATTGCTGTTGCTTAAATGTAACCCATCTAAGTATTGAACAGGTCATTGCTGCTTAACTTCAGTGATCAAGAGGAACCGGTGCTCTTCAGCGTGATTTTACTGTAAACAAGGAGAAGGAGAAAACTAAAATTAAAGAGATCCTTTTGGTTTGAAATCAGTTTCCTTCTCCTAGACTGGTTACTATTACTGTTGTATCCGAGATGTAGGATATACAGAATTGATAATATAAAACAGGGAAATATGTTTAACCAATAACAATATTTTTTATTTATTTATTCTCACTGACACGAATACAGTGGATGGTTTGGATTCAGTTCCTGCTTTGATGTAGATACGCATGTGTTCATGTACCGGTTCGTTCTTGTCTGTGCTGTCAGTATTTTTCCTCCTCCTTTTGAGAGTTTCTGGTTTGAATCGTTAGGGGGAGATAAATCTCCCTAACATATAACCAATGTTAAAAGCCCATTCTGCTCTTACTATTTTACTGGTAGCTGAAGGGAGAATGTTAGGATTCATACAAAGGATTAAGCACTATGTGAAATGCAAACAGTCTCCCCCGGATTTGAACTAGTCTCGCTGCATCCATTTCCTACAAAAATAATCATTACACCATTGCAACATCTACAAAAGAAGAATTTCCCCCAGTCACGGAGTTTAGATAAACACTACTGTATACCCTTCAAAGGGTAAGCATCCCTCTTCGCCCATAATGAGTTCTGGATATGATGCTAAACATCTATGCGTTGAGGTTCCATTCTGAATCTAGAGAATGTGGATACCCCTTCCTATCATTCTATGTTCATTTTGACCTGAGTGCAGTACCTTGTTAGGCACCTATCTAGAGGTCAAATATGATCGTGTTCAATGCTGCAGATAATATGTGATATATATATATAAATAAAGGAATGAAAATTTACCGTAATAACAATATTGATGTTAATCCCATAAAATTTTAGTTTATAACAAATATTAATCGGATAATCAGTTTTATATTCTTACGACACGTAATTATATCCTATCTATCTATCTATATTACTATATATTATATAAAACTTCTGTGAAGTTTTATTTCTTTAAACATTTTCTTTTACATTCTCAAACTCTCTAAACTATGAAGAAAATTCAGTTTTGTAATAAAAAAAAATTTTGAAGTGGTTCTGTGTGAGAATGAGGCTGTTGCCCACTTTCACACAATCTTGTTTTGTTAAAAAAAACTAAGTGAATGAAAATATTATGAGAATGCACTGACTTGTCTAGGCTTTTCTTATGCAACTTCGTCTGGAAAAAGATTAATTGTCGCCCCCCAGCTGTGTTTCAAGATGTCGCAAGAACAATCTCAATGCTTTGTCATTGTCCCTTCGACCGTCGCGCCGAAAATTTGTTCCAGACCTCCCTTGTGTCCGCATCCTAAGGAGGTCCCTTGTGTGCCGCCACCAGGACGTCCTGGTGGCCGCCACCAAGGGAGGTTTTCCTCTTGACGAGGGGACTTATTTCATGTCTAAACACCCTGTGCACAACCATTTGTTAAAGCGAGGAGTCAGAAAAACGCCAGCACATCACATCTTCAGGACAACCTCACAGTATCATCTGTGATCGATAACTGTTTCCTCTAACATTTGGAACTTTACAGATTCTCTCTCCNGTAAATCACTGATAGGACAGTTGGCAAAAGAGAGTCATGGGAATCTGATGCTATACATAGTGACATGATGGTGATAATAAATGGTGTGATAATAAATTCGGTAGAGATGTTATTTATTTATGGCAATCCATGTAATTCATATTAATAAGATTTTGTTTGGTTTGTTTTCCGGCATATCAACCTCTGTGAGTATTTAATGCAGAAAAGTTTTTTAATTAAATTCTTTAATGGATACTCATTTTTTTTCTTTTTTTTTACTAATTTTTCTATTACCCTACAGATACTACCACTTCAAGGTCAGAGGGTGAACCACGCGAGTAATGCGTGGATGAAGGGGTGCTCTACATTACCTAACAAACTCCCAGAACTGAGAACCTCACATCAAGATAGAGTTTTAAACATGCATCCAGGACATGAAAGACCCACAGTCACTGCGCCTACTTCTAGCACCATATGATAAAAGGGTTTGGGGTGAATCATATAGAGGTGCTAGGAACTTAACATGAATAGGCAAACACATCCTAGTTAATAAAGATAGCCAAATACATAGGTGAGCATAAATATCTTTTAAAAAGAGTTTGACACTATTAACGTTACTTATCTATTTATATAAATAGATATACAGGTGAATGAACGGATATCACTGGCACGTTTTTTAGGATAACACATGTATTTGTACCCTTCAGTGCTACCACTTGATCTTAATTTCAACTGCTTTTTATTGGAATGACCTCATTATCACTGTTGCGAAATCTGACAGCATGGATTTCCATTAATTCCTCCTTGCCACCCATTTCTATTAGACATTGCTTCTTGGCAGTCCCTCTCACGAACATACAGTATCACACACAGAACTGAATCAATGTGTCTTTGTAAACAAAGAGCAGCTGTATGGCTACTTACCTCCTATCATATAAAAACATCCGTGCAAAAGAACCACTGCTTAGAGAGGACAAACTCAACAGCTGAATTCTTTATGAACACCTATCACATACTGGAGATTATTCAGGCTACTCAGTAATATTAGAGATGCTATATAATTCTAGCCAATCAGTCATTGGGCTTTGGTTGGTCTGGCGTTTTAAAGCATGTCAACCTCTTGAGGTTATTTTATGCTGAATAATTCTATGTAATTTGTATGCAAAAATGTTTTAATGCCAAAGTATTTGAAATTAATTTCATTTTTAAGGATAATACAAACTTTCGTTTTAATGCTAGTTTTTCTATTAATAACCCATAGTGGGACACTCGTAACAGGTACATGAACCCTCGAACTGCCTGGTCAGAGTGGACGCCAGGGAGCAATGGTGATGAGGAGTGCTCTCACATTCACTCAACATCCCAAACTGGGTGAGACGGATACTAGGCACTGGTAAAGATCGCCCCAGTCGACTGAGGAATTAGTATGCCCGACAGCCATGCCTTACCACAATGATTAATAAGGGGTTGGGGATTGCCATAGAAGTGGTGTGTTGCGTCTACTTTTATGGCACATATTAGCTGTAATGGTTATAGATTGTACTAGAAGATAGAATTAGCAAGAATGGAGTTCAAATCCTGGGATGAGGTCGAGGAGCTGTTTTGATGTGTTTCATTCTCTCGTAAATACCATTTGCCCAATAGCTTCAATCCACGATATAAAGAGTTCTGCGGCCCAAACTATAGAATGATGATGATCAATGTGGACATAATGTGACTTGACCCTATCATGGGAAAAGATATTATAACATCTCGGACCTTTCCAAGACAAATCTCATCAGCGAAAATATCCATAAATAATTGGCAAAGTTATCACTAAAAATCTTACAAATCATTATTGTATGCATGGCCTCTACAAAGGTTACGTAAGAGGGCGATCAAGTGTCACGAGGTTTGTTTCCCCAATTGTCCTTTGTCAAAATATAACGTTGAAGCTGTTAATAACTCAAGGCTCGACCAAAGTGGCAGCAATTTTTAGATTACCTGAAGAAAAGCGTCAGAAGTATCGAACTATTGTTCTTCTCTGAAAAAAGGTTAGGAGCTTCAGTGACGACCAACGATCAAAAACCTCACATTTGAACAAAAGTAACACATACAAGACTGCGTTTGAATATGGGCAAAGGAAGGAACAAGGTTGGTTCTCAAAGTTCTGTTTCACAGATAGAACTCATGCGCAACATTTGATGGCTTGAGCACAAAGTTGGGTTGTAATAGACCAAGATCGTACATCAACTCTTGAGGCACCAACAAGGAGGAGCAAGGTGGGTGGTAAGTCATGATTTGGACTGATATTATTGGAGATATGGTATGGACCATTGAGAGTGCCTGATAGTGACGAAATAACCGCAGGAGCACCTGTAATTCTTAACTAAAAAAAGCAAAGATACACCTTTACAGGATAACCATATTTTAAGAAGATTACATGATTCTTCACATTAAGCACATAAATTACGTACTACCCCGTGTAAGAAATTACGGTTTGTGTGTATCCTGACATGATGAAGGTGATACTCCAGACAAGGTTTTCTACATGGCATCCAGAATCTGCACAGAGCTGATTGATAGTGTTTTTGCGGGTCTGCCTACACTGGTGTGTCCACAGGAGAACATCACTTATGAGTTCATCCTTGCTTCTCCAGCAAGAGTCTAGCATCTCGTGTTGGTCTTACTTGGGTGTTTTTTTTGTGATAGGAGGCAAGTGGCTTATTTTTTGTGTGGGGTGCTGCTTCCAAGATTTGTTCAAGACAGCATGCAGAATCCTTGTGTAGATCCCATAAAAACGTTAAATTTCTTCAAAACTGAAGATACCAGGAATTTATTATTTCTAGTTGAACATTATACAATCAAAACAGATATCATTAGGTATTATTTATTACCAGCATTAAAACTTTGTAATTTTCCTAGGTATGACACTGCGTGTAATGGTGGGCCTCTAATTCTGGAGCTCAGTGGCTCTGGAGGAGTGTAGATTACCCCTTAGTTGCCATTACTCCCAGGTCCTCTCTTCTGTTTAATGTTTCATATATATATATATATATATATATATATATTCTAAACACAAATTGTAATTTTTAACATTTTGGAACCAATGTTGTACAAACTGGCCAAATATGGAAATCTTATCTCAGACTCACAAATTATTTAAATTGAAAATTTAAATTCTTCAGAATTTTTAACAATTATCTTATTGATATACCCCAACAAGCCCTCTACAATGTAATTATTTAAATTAGTCACTTATTTTACATTTTTGTGTGTAATGGTTATCATCATAGGAAATGGACATGGCGATCCAAGTTCAAATCCAGGACACAGTTGTTTGCATTTCACATAGCGCTAATAATTTTGGGTACGGTATAAATCCCACTATTCTCCCTCCAGCTATGGGTAAATAGTAGGGCAGCTGGGCTCTTTAATCTTGGTATGACAACTAGTCTTGGAGAAGGAAAACTCTGAATTGAATCCTGTTAAACTCTGCTTAAGAAATTATTGTTGTATTGCATCCTGCTCGTGCGGAGGTGTTGGTAAAATATATATATATATATATATATATATATATATATATATATATTATATATATTTACTTTCTTTTTCTTTTTTTCCCCCAAGTAGTATTAATGCATTAAACTCATTTAAATTACAAAAACTAAATTCTTTGAATTTTTATTACAATTTAACTGGACAGTTATATAGTTGAATTAGTGATGTTTAAAAAGAAATACTAGTGTTTAAATTCTTCAAAACAACTGAAGTTTTATGGGCAATGTGATAAGATATAGATAGAAAAGCATTAGATATTTATATTTAAACTAGAAGTGACTACCCGGCATTGCCTGGGTAGAGGGGAATAATAAAAAGTTAGTCACACAAATCCATTGATTGTTTTAATCATAAATACAACCAATGACTTTCTCTTCTCCTAATTTTTAAATAGATTCCCAGTTATAAACAAAATCATTATTTTTGCCCCAAAAGCAAGCTCTGGTGATAGTGAATGTGTATGTATATATATATATATATATATATATATATATATATATTTACTTTGTCATTAATTGTTTTATTTTCATAGTTTCCTCCGGACATATACATACATGCACACAACTGCCCTTTATATATGGATAGATAGTTCTATTTTTAGTGTTTAAAATTCTTCCTTCTGTAGAGACTTAAGATAAAAATAAAAAAAAACATCAACTGATATATCCTTTTTGCGACAATTATCATTCTTTATTGTTCAAGTGTATTGGGTCTGGTGACATAAACTTTATTGTTAAGGTATCTCTACAATTCGAAATGTGGAGTTAAATCTGACAAATGCTGTGTCTATTCAAAAATGCATTGTTATCCAATGTCTGAAAAAGTTTCAATAGGTTGATATTCCAAATTCAAATTATGTTAATTTTATTGTGGTCTGGCCTTCCATAGTATTTCTGGCCCATTGTTGTCAAATTTTGGCAACTTTAAGACCAAAGAAAACTTAGGCTATTCTAAATAAGGATAATTACTGACTCTTGCTTGTTAATCAAAAGGTTTATTGTAAATATAGTTAAACAATGTCTCTGATAAAATAAAATGGGAATTCTTCCAATTTGTAGCAGTGTCAGTGCTACTCTATAGTTGCACCACTTGGACTCTAACAAAATGCCTGACGAAAAGGTATATACCCTATCTACACAATGCTGCGTGACGAAATATCAAATTTTACCCAGGAATTAAATTCTTTGTCCGCCCTGTCAGTGGGGCGTTAGAATGCACCGACTGCACCTCTGCATAAGGGTAAGACTCCCCCAATGGGGCCACCTGTTGGACGTGGGTGGCAACCCGTGAGGCTTAAGGATAGAACCCAGGTGGATGAGCAGTCCATGACTTGCAATATTCCATTTTAAGCTTTTCTTGGGCTAGACGGGCGGTCAGAGAGGCCCCCTCTGATCAATCGGCTTGCCACGTCAAGCCCTAGCACCTATATGATTGCACCAAACCCTATTGCCCTTATGGCAACCCTCAATCCTTCTTATCATATGGGTGCTAGAAAGCGGTGGCTGAGGGTCTTCATGTCCTGGGAATAACGTTAAACTCTATCTGATGGTGAGGTTCCAGTTCTGGAGGTTTGGGGAATGTGGAGCACCCCTTTTATCCCCATTGCTCACGGGTCCACTCTGACCCGGAGTGGTAGTATCTGTTAGGGTCCCATCTATGGGTTAAATAGAAAACATGAGTTTATAAACAAAATTGTATTTATCCATTATTATCCATTAAAAATGAAATTATTTCAAAACTTTGTTGGCATTAAACATTTTTGAATACCAAATTACGAATAGAAGTATTCGGCATAAAATAACCCAAGGGGTTGACATGCCGTTAAACCCAACCAACCTAAATTCTTTGTGTTGGTTTATCCACCTTTTCCAATTATATTTTCATATTTTGTCAAATTTTTTCCAAAATGTGAATTTCTTTATATGATTAGATTAAAATAACATGGCCTATGTAGTTAACTAATGTAAATAACTGAAAATGTTGAAAAAAATGTAACTTACTTATAATTAAAAGGGCGTCGGGGGGGGGGGGATGAAGCATGAGCAAAAAATGCTGCAAAACATTTTTCCTCATGCATCATTCCAAAACGACCGTCATTCAACACTTTTAAGTATTTTACATGAAAATTGCATGGCCTACTTATTTAATTTATATATGAAACAGATGTGGAACATACACACACACACACACACACACATTTATATATATACATACACACTAATTAAAAAGCATTAAATTTTAATCATAGCAGTGTATATATATATATATATATATATATATATATATATATATATATATATATATATATATATATATATATACTGATTAAAATGCATTTAGCATTAAATTTTAACTATGGGGGCGTGTCATATATATGTATAAAAGGGAGAGAGTATTTCCCTCAGTTTTATTGTTTTTTTGTTTGTTTTGTTTGGGTTTTTTTTTTGTTAATACTTGAATAACTTCTAACAAGTGTTTATATAGATATTTTTGTATGTAATTATATGTATATATGCTTTTTGAGTTTAATATTTATGAAAAAAAAGGACATTTTTATATTTTCACATTATACTTTTTAATTTGTACTTTAAAACTTTTTTATATGTTCATTATTAAATTAAACAAAGTTTGTTTTAATTTTTAAGAAAAAAAAATGTCATCACTCACAAAATTTTGAATTCAAATTTATAAAAAAAAGAATACTAAGATCTGTCATATTTTCTCACTTTTTCTTGCGTTTTATCAATGCCCTCTAAGATATCAGGCCTGTTCATTGGATGTGTGACGTCACAAAAGTAGGCCTTCTTCGAGCCTTCGAAATAGATATCGTTGTCAAACTCGTAAAGACAGTAAATAAACAAAACAATATGTTACGTTTCATTAAACTTTAATAACTGAAATTCGTTCATAATTTTATTTATTTCAAATTTGAAAACAATTTTTATAAATTATAACAAACATTGTTTTGATTTGCATGCTTTTTATTTTAATTTTAAAAAACCTGTAAAGGTAGCGTTGAGGTACACAAAAAAACACATACCGTTACATTAAACTTTAATAACTGAAATTCGTTGATATTATTATTTTTTTAAAATTGAAAACAATCTTTTATAAATGATAATCAGTATTGTTTTGATTTACATGTTTTTTTTATTTTAATTTAAAAAAACTAAACTGAATTATGAATAAATGAACAATCAATTATTAGATAAACAGATAAACAAATTACAATAAATGTAAATAAATATATTAAATATAAATTTGATAAAGTTTAGATAAATTATAATCAGCATTGTTTTGATTTGCTTTTTTTTCAATTTTAATGATTATTCTGTAAATTTACAATGTTGTAATTATCAAGTGATTACAGGAACAACTAAATTATGAATAAAAGAACAATCAATTATTAGATAAACTGATAAACAAATTACAAGTAAATGGTGAATAAATATTGTTGATTAAATGGTAAGCTCAATTTTAAAACTGATAGCATTCTAATTTTTTGTTCACACTCAAGCACTTGCCATATTGAGATATTATACTGATCACCACTAAGTCGCCAATATTGACCAAACCTTGCCTCAATGTGATCAGTTTGAAATTTGCCAGGTAATATGGATAGCATTTCCAATTCTTCCATGCAATACTTAGTCAGTTCTAGAAATGCATAGGTTGTATGATGCAAAGCAGTGAAAATTTCCTTGTTAATTTGCCATTTTTTCTAGAAATGCTATTCCAAGATTCTAACCAGTCACAGAATACAGAGAGAAATCTAAAACTTTCTTCATTTACTCTAAGTGAATTACAGTATTTATGTCTAAGCCGACAACCTTTATATGGTGTTTTTACATTCATTATTGTCTACATATATTCTGCAACTTCTGCAAAATTAGGCAAACATTCCTGTTTTCCTAATGTCAATCATCCCTGAATAGTGTACTCATTGAAAATTTGCAGAACTAAATTAACAAGCCTTTCAAGACTAGTAGGAGAAAGAGCTTCTGAGATCAATTTATAACAATATTTCAAAATTGACAGAGATTCCAGGGCATGAAGTTTCTGTAATGTAACAATATGTAGTCGAATAGGAAGAAAAGAGGCTGAGACATAACAAATGCGTGTGGATATACAATGAAAAGCTTTTTTTTTATAAGAATTTATTTCATTTTTATTGTTATTAGAATCATTATTATTACTATTATTATTAGAATAATTTCATTATTATTAGAAGCATTATTATTGCTATTAGAATCATTATTATTACTATTATTATTATTATTAGAATCATTATTATTACTATTAGAATCATTATTATTACTATTATTATTATTAGAATTATTTCATTATTATTAGAATCATTATTATTATTATTGGAATTAGAATTTTTTCATTTTCATTATTATTAGAATCATTATTATTACTATTAGAATGATTTCCTTATTATTATAATTATTATTATTATTAGAATCATTATTATTATTATTATTATTATTATTATTAGAATCATTATTATTATTACTACTATTATTATAATAATCTTAATATTACTTTTATTATAATTATCTTATTACTATTATTGCTACTATTACTATTATCAGAATTATTCTATAATAATAATAATGATGATAATAAAGATAACAATAATAATAATGTTAACAATAACAATAATAATAACAACAACAAAACGTAATAATAATAATAATAATAATAATAATAATATAATAATAATGATGATGATAATAATAATAATAATAGGCAAACTTGCAAATCGTCGTCAAAATTAAAACAGAAAATTTTGAGGACGATTTGCAACAAATCAAACTAAATTTTGAAATTAAAATCTAAAAAATCCAATTCAAAATACTTGACTTTTTTTTTGGTAAGTCAGGTTAGTAATTGTTTTATTCATAAATAAAAAAAAATCTTTTCTATTTTTTCAATTTATTTATTTACTTTTTTTATTTCATCGTTATTTTTTTTTTTTTCCTACTTGACTTTATTTTTGGTAAGTCAGGTTCTGGGGTTAGTAGTTATTTTATTTTCTAAACTGCACATAAATATTTTAGTTCAGAAAATATTTCAAGATTCGTTAAATAAATGAAAACAATTACAAAAAAAAAAAGTCAAGTATTTTGAATCGGATTTTTAAAACTAATTTTAATTTCAAAATTTAGTTTGATGTGTTGCAAATCGTCGTCAAAATTTTCTGTTTTAATTTTGACGACAATTTGCAAGTTTAGCACAATAACAATAATATCCCTTATTTGAATGAATTTATCGATATAAATTCATTCAAATAATAAAAAAAATAACCTGTGCTTATTAGACATCAGACAAATATTAATTTTCTCGCTTTTAAGAGTAATCAAAACAATTGGGGTCAATTTTATTTTAAAGACTCATTTATTTATGAATAAAACTATTCAAAAATATTGTTATGAATATCAGAATTATTTTTTTATGTTTATAAAAAATATTTCTTTAGGAATTTAATGAATTAATATCGAGAATTTCTTTATAGTTTAATAAACTATAAAGAAATTCTCGATATTAATTCATTTAAAAAATAAACTAAGTTTATTTTTTAAATATGAGTTTTAAACACGCTGTCTTATAAATGTAAAAACATTTTATCTTTATAAGACAGCGCGTTCATTATCTTAAACACAATTTTGTGAATTACAAAGACTTGAAAATATTTTAATTATTAAAGTTTCAATCAAATTTACTTAGTTTTAATACAAAAAATAACTTACCTACTATTTTTTTTAAAGTTTTGTCTTCATAGTATAGATCCATTTTTCATATAATTCTTTCTCTTTTGTAAACGAAAAAACAAACACTAAACTGTGTGGCATCTATATAAATTCCATTAAAAAAGGGACCAAAGGCATTTTTGTTTATAAAATAAAATTAATTAATTGAATATTTGAAAGAAAAAGTCGTTGAATATTTAAAAACACTTCGGTGAACTCGCGGACATTTAGAAGGTAATGAATCAGCCGGCGCATTTCTTCCTTGGGACTACTTATACTGATGTCACACGTGAGTTGGAGTTCAGTGGATAGGCCTGTTGTATCTTAGATTTGACATTCATTTGTCTACTACGTTTGAATGTTAAGCGATATAAAAAGAAATCTTGGTCAAAGGGAAGTAACTCTTAAAAAAAGTAAAATGAGTTATCTTACTTGTTTTTATTGTCTTTTTTTTTTTCTTTTTTTCTTAGCTGTTTTGATTATTGAAATTACCTTTTCTTAAAAAGGATAATGAATTTAGTTTCTATTGCAAAAAAATCTTAGTAGCTCCTTTTTAAAAAAAAGGGGGGGAGGGTTCAGTAATTCCCAATGTCATTTTGCTCAGAAGCAACAAAAAGGTTAGTGCCCTTTGTATGTAAATTAAAAATGTATTTTAAAAATGACATTTATACATTTTAGCCTACAATAAAATATTTCAAACTTATGAACGTTATTAGTAAAAAAAAAATTTATATTCCGTAAATTAAGGTTAATTATGAGTAGCATAATTAATCTTAATTTACGGAATATAAATTTTTTTTTACTTATGTTCATAAGTTTGAATTATTTTATTTTTTTTGTGGGTAGAATGTATATGACACAAATAGGTGTCGCTCTTGTGTAACAGTTATCGTTATGAAATGAGTGACCAGAGTTCAAGTCTTGGACAAGGCTATTTGTGCTTTGCACTAACGTCTTTGGGAAAGGCATGAATTCAACTTTTCTCCCTCTATCTATGGGTAAATAGAAGAACAGACTGGGTTCTTTAGATTTGCTTCAACAACCAGTTTAAAAGAAGCAAAACTCTAAATTCAAACCAGCTTTACTCCACTTAAGATTTGACCTAGCATCTCATCCTGCCTGTGGTGGAGGGGTTGGGTAAAATACGTATGAGACAATAAGATTCTCATGTCCTCCTCAATTCACAGAAGTTGTGCAGGAGAGGTTAAAGTTTAGCAAGAGAAGAAACTGTCAATTAATATAAATATGAAAAACAGGATCCAAATAGTTAAATCTTTTTTAGCTTCTTGTTGTAACTCGAGGATCAGAATTAACAGAAAAATAATAGGAAGAAACATGAGTATTAAGGATAGGGGAAAAGGTTTACTAAGCAAAGATACAAGGAGAACAGTAATTAGCAAGTGATAAATTGAATTATCTAGTCCCATGAAATATATAAAACCCAAAACAAAACACCCAATATAGGTAATAATAGGAAAAATAGATCAAGAAAGATCCTCTGGTTTACACCACCATTCAATGTAGCCATAGATAACAAATTAGGCAGGGATTTCTTTAGGTTAATAAAAAAAGACGACACCCCCCTCTCTAATATTTTGCATAAAATTTTCAATAAAAATACAGTCAAATTAAGCTACAGCTGCATGCCCAACATAGGGAACTTAATTAATAAAAGTAACTTTACAAAATCAACAAAAACCAACACAACAAAAGCCCCCTAATTGTAACTATCAATAAACCTGAATGTCCCCTTGTCAACAAGAGTATATAAAGTCGAAGTATATAACAATAGCCCAAATGATAAAAATATCATAATAAAAAGTATACTTGGGATCTACACAAGGATTCTTTAAAATTAGACACTATAACCACAAGAGTAGTCTTGCACACAAAAAATATAGACATAATACTAGTTTATCTAATTATGTGTGGGAAATAAAAGAAAAACTATGGATAGACACCATTGTAAAATGAGAAATGTTGTAAATACAAATCAGGAGACAAATTTTGTCTAATTTGCAGAGGAAAAACTTGCCATAGTCAGCTACAAAAATCAAGGGAATTATTAAGCAATAGAACTAAAATTCTAAATGCATGTAGACATAAAAAAGGCATAACTCCTTAGCCAGTAAAACAGTTACCACACAATCTTTTTATGAATTTTTAATCTTTAACTTTTTATTCTAATTTTTACCCACATGGATACCCACTCCCATAATAAGACATTTTTAACAACCTCCTTCAGTCAGAATTATCCTGATGAACCATTCATGTAAAACTGAGGTAGATAGTGTCTGACTCATTTAGGTCTTATATATATATATATATATATATATAAATGTGTGTGTGTGTGTGTGTGTGTGGAGAAAATGTGGAAACAAACAAACACAGGATGTTATGATGTATGGAATTTTATAGTTGATGTTTGAACATTTCGGTTTACAATGTAAACCTTCTTCAGGACTGTGACATTATTTAAGAAGAAACAAGGATTTATGTGGATAAAAGATGATGGATGTTTTGAATTGAATTTGAATATATATATATATATATATATATATATATATATATATATATATATATAGGATCATTTCCAAAAGCAATTTTGTTTTATCTGAGGAATGCCATAGCAAGAAACTGAATGGTTGTAATAATTGTTCCAATAAATAAAAGGCTAAACCTTTTATTTATTCATTTATTTATCTATTAACGCTCTATCACTCATTGATCACTCTTCTAAAACACTGTATGTTGGATTACTACTGCTTCTTCAAGTGTAATAATGCCAACCATACACATTATATGAAACTAGCAAATATATGCACCCTCCGGATGCAAGTATTTAAGTTTTAATGTAATAAAATATTGTATTAAATTAGAAAGGCTAATGAAACTAAATAAGAATGCAGATAAAAAGATTTGAAACAGAGGGAGTATAATAAAAGATTTGAAACAGAGGGAGTATAATAAAAAATGGAACAACTGAAACTTACTCTTCCATCACTCTCGTCTTTCATTGTTATTTTTTCTAATTTAAGTATTTAGTTATAAGAGGATGTAAAGAATAAAATGACAGTTATTTTATCTTGTTAATGGATTTCATTTAAGATTCATTGAAGAGATTTTTGATTATATTCATTAAAATAAAACCAAACAGTTAGAAATCAATAATACTAAGCACATATTTATTAAATTCGATTTTTTAATATTAATATGCAAATTAGCCTTCCCGTTCACATTGTAAACCGCTATTTTGTTGTATATATAAATATAATTGCATGTTGTCAGTATGTAGACATAGTTAACAGTATTAATAATGTAAGACAATTTTATTAATAATTGAGGTTTAGATAAAAATAAAATCATTGAGAATGTGATGTCAATAACTAAGAGAATTGTGACTTGAGTAGGAATATAGTTTCGGTTACAGACGGAAAAAACACACAATCTCCATTATAATAAGATATATATATATATATATATGTATATATATATATATATATATATATATGGCATTAAACAACCACCAGGATTAATATACCATTAATCCAAACAAAACAAATCCAAATTTCTGAGCAATTTCTGTTCTTTTTATTATTTTTTTCAAATTCTTGCCCTGTGATACTTCAGTCTCCTGAATCCTCTGACCCTCTTCTTTTTGTCTTTTTCAGATTTAAAGCATTTGTCCGGCACTTATTTGAATGATCCTGTCTCTCCACAGTCGATCCATCGCCAAGCTGGGGACACTTCTTCTGCCATGTCGATGCCCTCTCTTTCTAACAATGCCGGGCCCTCACCTTCCACAGGCAACAGCAGCAGCAACAACAATAGCAGAGCTTTTATCATCCTTGGTGCCATATTCCTATCATCCGTCTTAATAATGGTTTTCATTTATCTACGATTCCCAAATATGGAACCGTAAGTTGAAAGATTTTTTTAATTTTTTTTATTTAACTTAAGAAAAATTTCTGTCTTTTTGACAAACTGTATTTGAATGATTTTGATTTCTTTGTAAACTTGTAATAATACAACAGATGTGCATGATTTCATTTTAAAGTTAAAAAACTTAATTTCCCTGAATACTTTTTGATCACACCTCATCTCCTTCATGCCCCATGTAGATGTTTATGGATCTAATGTTTGCAAAGAAATCTAGTAAATTAATGATTTATTAAATTATATTGTGTGTAAATGTATTTTGGAGGTGTTAGTGTCCAGACCCCAAAAGAATTAATACAAAAAGATTTACTTTGTAATACATTAAACAAAATGATAAAACCTTAAAAACCATTGTCTCTCTGGTAGCTTTCTATTCATTTTTGATTGATTTAAATTTTTTTCAGCATATTTATTTTAATCAATAAGACTTTCTCTTAATGTTTGTTAGTTTGATGTAGAAGCAACTCTATCTTTTTAATCAACCTAGAGAACTGGAGAGCCCCCCAAAAACAAGGGACACAACTCTGTACCAGATTGATGCAAAGTTAGACAACTCGAACTTAAATTTAACATTGCTGGTATCTTCTGAAGACTAGTTCTATTAAAACCCCCCAAAAGTTATTGAAGCAACAAATATTTCAGTATCTCGGAACCTCTCCTACTCAGTCTGAGATCTGTTCACAGTCAGTGATCCATTCAGTTTAGATTTCTTTTTTTTGTCATCAAAAATTTACTCCAGCCACATCAACTCTTAGACACCAATCACTCACAAGATTAGATAAATTTAGTCTCTACAGAGACTATGCATTGTCAGTCTAGCAAAGAACTTTGGGTAATATACCCCCCTGCCCCCCCCCTCTCTCTCTCTCTCTCGCTTCTATATCTGCTCTCCATTTCTTTTTCTATCTCCCTTCCCTGTCTTCCTCCTACCCTGTCTGCTGGAGTAGTAGAATACTGGGTCAAATAGATCTGGTTAAAAACTATTCATATTCAATAGAACTGTAAAAAATCTTATTATAATGGAGATTATGTAACTGTCTGTAACCAAAACTGTGTCATCATAATTTCCTCAGTTAATTAAGTTATATTCTCAATGATTATGAAATAGTCAATATTTAATCTTAATTATTAACAATGTCTATTAAAGTCTAGCTGAGTTAGATTTGCCGCAAAACTGCCTATATTATTAATGCATTTAAAATCCTGAAATATGTGTTATATATCTCTAAGAAATAAATATTTCCATAGTATATGGTTGGAATAATTTGCATAATGATTAAAAAATGTGTTTAATAGATAATTATTTGCTGTTACTGATTTCTAATACTCTCATGGTATTAAAAGCATTCCTATATGTAATTTTATATAGAAATCAATTAAAATAACATTAAAATAATTTTTATTCAATCTTATTTAGTTTCATTAGGTTTTTTATTCTAATATATTTTATTAGATTAAAGCTTAAATACTTGTGCCAATGGGGTGCATACTTTTGCTAATGAAAATAAAAAATGAACATGATTTCCTAACTTCTAGGCAGGAAATAACCCTAGACAGATTGACATGCCAGTAATTATATCTATTGTTACGTGACTTTCAATTTCTTTTTTTTTTTTTTCTTTTTAAATCATTTTTCAACCACAATAAATTGACATTTTATTTATTATTTTTTGTTCTTTTTGCTTTTCAGCCTAGAAAAACAATACATCAAAGTTCCCCAAGACATTGATGATGCCAAAAATCTTGGCCGTATCTTTCAAGATACAAAGACAAATATTTCTACCAAGTTCTCCTCGGTTACTTCATTGTTTACATTTTGTATCCTTTTTTATTTTCATACAATTTTGGATTTTATTTAAAAAAACAAAAAGATTTTTTTTAATGGAGAAGAAATTAAAAGTAAATTACCAGTGATGTAATTTTTTTTTTTTTTTTTTTTTTTTTTTAATGGTTTCTAATGTTTTGTGCTTTTATTAAAACTGGCAACTGTTTTTGAGGCGGGGTTGGATTATTCGGATTATTCAGACTATTGTCCTCATCTTTATTGTTATCTACACGATGGTTTGGCTGATATGCCCTCTGGTTTTCTTTAAGTATTTCTTGTCAGACTCGACAAGAAGGTGCCCAAGTTCCACAAGAAGTCCGGAGGGTACATCGGCTGAAATATTGTGTAGATAACAATAAAGATGAAGAAAATAGTCAAAATACAAATTAAGCCTCATCTCAAAATTCAGAGAAATGTTGTTTTTTGTTTGTTTTGTTTTTTATATCGGTTTAGAGTAGAGCGTCCTACTAGGAACAACAAGGTTCCAGGTTTGATACCAGCCCTTGCCAACTCAGTGTATGAGTAGCACAGGGATCTGTGCGGTAAAGTGAGGAGCTGATGGTATGTGTGGCACTCCACCTCAGATGCCAAAAAACAATCTCCTTAGTCTAGCACTAGTGAAAAGGGGATACTCCTTTGCTGTCAGGTTGAATAAATACCTACCTTTACCAAGAGCATTAGCATTATGTGAAATGCAAATAGCCTTATCCAGGATTTGAACTCTGGTCACTGTATCCATTTCCTCCGACAATAACCATTGCACAAATGCCTCCTATTCACTGTACCTGTTAATTTTGAAGTTGAATATGAAGCCTTTTGTGATGTATTAGCAACCTGGTCTCACTCCTGAAAAACTAGCTGATCATATCAATCCCTAGTACCTATATGATTGTTCTAACCCTATTGCCCTTATGGCAACCCCCAACCCTTTATATCATATATGTGCTAGAAGGTGGTGACTGAGGAACTTCATGTCCTGTGTATGATGTTAAACTCTATCTGATGGTGAGGTTTCAGTTCTGGAGGTTTGGGGATTGTGGAGTTCCATTCATCACCATTGCTCCCAGGTCCACTCTGACCCGGAGTGGTAAAAAGAGTACCCATCAAGAATGAATTTATTTAAAAACTTTGTCAGCATTAAATGACTCATCGAGTTTGATATGCCTTAAAACAATACAAACAAACCTGAAAAACTCTGTTAGTGTAATGTATGTTATGTTCACTTTTCATGACGTTTATGACCTCCAGAAAACCCAAAATGTTTATTTTAAAAAATTAAATTATTATTAATTAAAAATTGTTTATCTTTTTAATTTTTCACTAATTTGAACTCTTTATCTAATAAAAAAATAAAAAGAATACAAAAAAAAATTGAATTCCATTAAAATTAAGAAAATAAGAATGTGTCAATTTCTTGTTTCCATTTCATTGTTGCACTTCAAATCCAAAATAATTCCAAACGGCTGATTCATATTAGGTTCTGAGCAATCTTTCTAATATTTATTATAAATTTTGAATCTGCTTCTGACATATTTTTAATCACTTGATATCAAGTTCTAGATCAAGCTACTCTTGATTGGACAAAATGTCAACTACTGAGTCAAATTGAGAAAACTAGGAGAAAAAAAAAACAAAACGTTTTCATTCAAAAAAAAAGTTTTTTTGTTTTTTTTAATAAAGTATATTTAAATAAAAAAACTACCATGTATTTATGATATTTCAGACTGTTGTCTTCATCTTTATTGTGTCTAAACACAACATTCAGGTACTAGGTGTTTTTTTTGTTGTTTTTTTTGCAGTGGCCTGAACGTTGTGTTTATACACAATAAAGATGAGGACAACAATCCGAAATATCATAATTATTCATATCAAGTCTCGTCTCATAAATACATATAAATATATACCATGTATTTATTTTAAATAAACAGAAATAATAAATTTTAAATTTTAAAATGTTAATAATTTAAGACAAAGTCAATAAATAAATAAGATAAACAAAGCTAATGTTTCATTTTAAAACTCGATCGATAAGAACAATATTTTTCTTTTAAAGTCAGCATTTTTCTTTTTCTTCACGGATAAAGAATATTTGAGGACCCCCTCCTCAAATATTCTTTATCCGTGAAGAAAAAGAAAATGCTGACTTGGCGGGAGTTGATTCGTCAGTTAGACAATGTATTTTATTTTTTTTTTGTGTCTTGGTTTTACCTTTGTCTTCCTTAACTTTGTGCAGTTTGCAATCTTTTGCCATTCCAGGTTCTATATTCCTCAGCATTTTATCTGGGTTCCTCTTTTCTTTTCCCCTGGCCCTATTTTTGGTTTGTTTGGTAAGTTGATAAATTTCTTTTTTTTTTTTTTTTTTTCTTTTCTTTTTTAAGGAAAACAAAACCTGAATATACCTGTCAGTGGGGTTTAGAATACGCAATTGTATATCCGTCAAAAAAGGGGGTCTTGAGTATGACACTATACTGTATTTGGTGGTGAAGCTCCAGTTCTGGATCAGTGTAGAGTACTTGTGAGTCTCATCTATGGGTCAAATAGATCTGTTGAAAAATTATTCATATTCAGTAGGACCATGTGCAAAAAAAATACCTCTCAAAAAACAACTACACAAAAATGTCAATATACAATGAATACAATTCCCTAACTTCTAGGCTTATAATAACCCTAAATGGGTTGATATGCCATTAAAATCAATCGATCAAAAAATGGCACCAACAAATCAAAGAAGATAATATTGAATATTTTAATCCTTCACAAGTCAGTTGTTTTTGTTGTGTCTACTGCTCCATATCAGAATTTAACACTTTCCAATATGGCTGCTAGCATTTTATAGAAGTCACCACCTGGTGGCAAAAAATAGCAACTAAGGGCAATAACTATAACATTAACAAAAATTATATTGATAAAAGTCACCATGAGAAGGATATGACTCAGTCAATTTTTAAACAGGGTACAGCTAGTTTTAATTCAGTTTTTCTTCTACTAGTCTGTTAATTTGTGTATTAGCGTGTATTGCCCTACTATTTACCCATAGCTGGGGGAGAAGAGATATTCATACTTTTCCCAGGGGCATTAGCAAGAAGTGAAATGCAATGTCACAGTTTATTATACAAATATCTGATTATAGAAACTGTTAATCCTCCAGTCAGTTCTTCTCAGAGGAGTCACTGTGGCGTAGTGGTTAACGTGCAGGACAGTGACATCATAGTAAGCGAGTTCAAACTCCAGTTGCCCTATTACATTCACTTTCCATCCAATATTCTTGGGAAAGGTATAAAGTCCCACATCCCCCTAGCTGTGGGTTAAATAGTACCAGTATTTTTCTTCTACAAGGATGGCTTTAGCCTTGTTATATACCCTACCTATGAACATTAATGGATATGTCAGTCCTCAATAAATATGGGAGTATTATACTGACTGTAGTCTTATACCACTAGCAGTGGTTTACCTTTTCCACACCGCTGGCAAGAATTGTATTTTGTTAATGTAATAAAGATCCCATTTAATTTCCAACCTCTGTTTGGTTATTTTTCATTTAGTAACCTTTGTTAGGTTACAACAAGCCTTAACCCATGAAGGTTGATATGCCATTAAAACAAAGAAACCAAACAAAACCATCAGTTTGTACTTCACCCTGTCAGCAATTTAACTAACAGTTTCCAATTATTGTATGAGCGTTCACAGGAGAACACCCGAGTTTCTCTAATGAATTTCTCTAGCCTGTTTTGCTCATCTTACTTGGATGGTTTGTTTGATAGGATGTAAGTGGCCATACAGCTATTGTTTTGTGAGGTGCTGCTTCTAGGATTTGTTCAAATTAGAACACAGTATTATTGTGTAGTTTCCATCTAGCTTTTTCTCCAAGTATTTCTCTTATGGTCAAGTCACATTGAAAGCACTGGCTCCTGCTAGATCACCAAAATTAAGCAGCGATGAACCTGTTCAATACCTAGCTGGGTGACTATTTAAACAACAGTAGTACTGTAAGAACCAAATATTAAAAAAATGATATGATTCAACATTAAATGGCCTGAAAAAGGGTTGATATGTTGTAAAACAAAACCAACCAACCAAGTGTTTCATTAATTCAAGTGGTGCAACCATACAGTAGTACTGTTACAGCTTGAAAGAATTTCTGTTTTATTTTATTGGAGAGATACTATTTATTTTTCTGTTTATATTTTTCAGTGTTCAGCCATTGGTGCCTCATTCTGTTACTTAATTGCGGATTTTGTTGGTCATAAATGGGTGGAAAAGTATTGGCCAACTCGAGTAGCTGATTGGCAAGCTCAGGTAAGTTACAGGTGCAAAAACATATTTTTTCCTTCTTGAACATATTCTACTAAACTGATACTTTATTTTACACAGGGTTTAGAATAGGCAGAGAGTAAGACCACCCCTCCTCCCAAAGAAAAAAAAATTGTCCTGGGTAGGGCTGCACCCAGTGGCAGGCTCCTGTTCCAGAGCTTAGGGAAATGTGCAGTCACCCCTTCATTGCATTACTCCCAGGTCCACTTTGATCCAGAGTGTTAGTACCTGTTTGGGTCACATTTATAAGTCAAATAGATCTATTTAAGATAATGTTTAAGATGATTCTAAACTTTTCTAATACATTGGTGTAATGGTTAACAAGCTATTCTCATAAATCCATTACTACAAATATCCATAACCCTCTCTCTCCGACCATCCCTATCAATCAGTGCCACTGGGAGGTCCTCTCTATAGCATTCAAAATCCATACAGAGCTGATGTAGCTTTTTGCTGGTCAGCCTACACTGGTATGTCCATGTGTAGGATAACATCACTTAAGAGTTCATCCTTGCTTCACCAGCAGTGTCCAGCATGTCTCTTGTTCGTCTTACTCAGTTTGTGTAATAGGGTGCAAGTAGCTTTTTTGTGAGTGCTGCTTCCGAGATTTGTTGAAGACAGCACACCGCATCCTTGTGTAGCTCCCATCTAGCTTTTTCTCTAAGCACTTCATTAGAGTCCAAGTGGTGCAGCCATACTGTAGCACTGATATGGCTATGGTTGCAAGAATTGTCACTTTATCTTATCAGTGAGATCAAATTTACATATGATAGATAATGTTTATAGTAATCCATGCCTTTCCTATGCAGACATTGGCATCACTTTCTATTGATGAGATATTACTACCTTGGTATGTGAACCAATGCCTCTTGCTGCCTTCTCAAGGCTATGCAGCAGTGATTCAGTGTATTTGCGAGAAGTACTAGAAGTGTGTATGTATGTATGTCTGGATGAAACTATGAAAATAAAACAACAAAATATATTTACACGTTCTCGCTTTTTATGCAAAAATTATGAAGATTTGTTTTAATTTCAAAGACATTTAAAAATTAAAATATATATGGAAATAGCATTGGAATTCTACTTTAAAATGTCCAGCATTTGTAAAACTCAAAAGTAAAAACTAACTTTTTTTTTTGCTCCTGCTTCTACCCAGGCGATGCTGTGTAGCCGCTTCTAGTACCTATATATATTAGTTGGTTTCTCCGAATTCAGATGGACTATAACTTATTTGTCAGAAAGACCATGAGCAGCACTTTGGTCTTACTCTTTAGGTTTTATGACAACAGAAACTTCTATACAAATGATTGAACCTTAATACAACATCCTACAGACAGCAAAAGACTTTTAAGTAATGCTGTTTGGGGTCAATTTAACCTTCAGAAATGTATTCATGTTTGACTATACCCTATGTCAGGAAAGACCACGAGCAGTACTTTGGTCTTAATCCAAACTTAGTGAGCTGCCTTTTAGCTTTGTTGATTACAGAAACTTCTATACAAAATGCTGAACCTTAATTTCAATATCATAGCCATATACCCTTAAAGCCCTGTTGGATGGAGCTGTGAAGTGAATCTTTTGAGCATGAGATATTTTAAGTGGAAAAAGGCTGCACAGACCCCAGGCCAGTTGGTCCAGTGGCAGGGGAAAGTCTGAGATGACTGGGCTACCGAGCTGCTGTCTCAGGTAGTATTGAGTCATTTCACGAGAGGCAAGCCTCTCTGGAATCCCCAGCGCTTACATCTAAGCACTTGGTTGTGTTGGGGATTTGTGTGAGTAGTAAGTACCCCAATCCTACAACTATCGATTGATGTGGATGGCCGTTGACTACCCTGGAATTCATCCGTCCTTTGACAGATCTTGCTTTTAGTGATGCTGGGTGTCAACACACCCACCTCACCAGACAAGCCGAGGCATGACTGATGGTAGTGCCAGTTTAGTCGCCAACAGACTGACCATGGAAAAGGTTAGTACTAGTTTACATGGAACTAGTAGCAGGTAAGAAAGAAGACCTAACCTCACACATGGCTGGGTCTCTAGAATATGCTGACTGCACGTCTGCTAAGGGGTAAGGCCCCTTGTCAATAGAGACACCTGTTGGCCATGGGCGGCAATCTGGGATGCTTCCAGACAGAATCCTGGTGGCTGAGAAGTCCATAACATGCAACACTTCACTTTGCCTCTTACTTGGACTAGACAGGCAGTTGGAGAAGCCTCCTCCAATCAATCGGCTAGCATCTATATGATTGTCTCAACTGTATTGCTCTTATGGCAAAGCCCCATCCCTTTTTATCATATATGTGCTAGAAGGCTGTGGCTGAGGGTCATGGTGTTCTGGGTATGACACTAAACTGCATTTAATGAGGTTTCAGTTCTGCAGCTCTGAGGAGTGAAAAGCCAGGAGGCTGAAATAAATTTATATCTGATCACAGAGGTTTTCATTTATATTTTACTCCATGAAAATATATGCATAAGGTTCTAGTTCTGTTGATTACCCCGCCATTACTTCCAGGTCCACTCTGACGCAGAGTATATATATATATGCACATTTATGGAGTAAAATATAAATGAAAACCTTTCAGTGATCAGATATAAATTTATGTGAGTCTCCTGATTTCAAAATTAACAAGGATTACAGACTGTCGTTGGGTATTAATAGATTAGTTCTAGAGTCTAAGAGATGTTATTAAATGTGTGTGTGTGTGTGTGTGTGAATATACAAAATTATTTTGTAATGGGCATAGCAGATTCCCCCCTCCCTGGCGTAAGCAGCAAAGAATTGCCTGTGCCATGCATGAAAGCCTCTAACAGCAAGAGGTGTAATTTACATAACTAGGTGAACTGTAATAAAAGCAGTTGTTCACACTGAGGCAGAACGAACAATGATAGTGTCAACGACGGAGAAAATAGTGTGTATTGTTTGTTTATCCAAGGATTTGAACCAGCGAGTCCGAGAATTTGAGAAAGAAACTGTGTTTACTGAGAGTCTGTACCCCGTTAGAAGATTGTCCCCAATTTTTTGTGCATTGGCTTTTCTTCAATTTTCTTTATATTTTATTATCTCTCTTTTATTGTAGGTGGCATCATATCGGGAGCATTTGTTGAATTATATCATCTTCTTGCGTATCACACCATTCCTTCCAAATTGGTTCATCAACATTGCAGCCCCTGTCATCAACGTGCCCCTCAGACAATTCTTCTTAGGAACATTCATTGGTAAGAGAAAATTTAAATACTTATCAATAACTTGGAAAATATATTTATTTTCTTATTACCTTTGGGGTTAATGAGTTGTATTGTATTTACCTTAATTTCCCTACCTACTTTGCACCACTACTTACCAATTGATCTATACATACAATATATATATATGTGTGTGTGTGTGTGTGTGTGTGTAAATTGAAAAATGTAAATGAATCCAACAATATGTCCGCCCTGTCGGCTGTGATGTTAGAATGCACTTACACCTCTGCAGAGGGGTTAGACTCCCTCAATGGGGTCACCTGTTGGCCATGGGTGGTGACCCATGTTGCTTAAGGATAAAAACCAGGTGGCTGAGCAGTCCATGACTTGCAATATTCCCCTTTAGGCTTTTCTTGGGCTAGACGGGCGGTCAGAGAGGCTCCTTCTGATCAATCGGTTGGCCACATCAAGCCCTAGCACCTATATGATTGTTCCAACCCTATTGCCCTTATATGGCAAGCCCCAACCCTTTTTATCATATGGGTGCTAGAAGGCAGTGACTGACGGTCTACATGTCCTGGGAATGATGTTAAACTCTATCTGATGGTGAGGTTCCAGTTCTGGAGGTTTGGGGAATGTGGAGCACCCTTCATCACCATTGCTCCCTGGTCCACTCTGACCCGGAGTGGTAGTACCTGTTAGGGTCCCATCTATGGGTTAAATAGAAAAACATGAGTTTATAAACAAAATTGTATTATCCATTTAAGAATTGATTTATTTCAAAACTTTATCGGCATTAAATGACCCACTGAGGTTGATATGCCGTAAAACAAACCAAACCTACAATATGTTAAAAAAATGAATTAATAAGGGAAAGAAAATGTTGAATGGATAAAAATGGTTTAATGAAATGCCAATGTGTTTTGCCGAGAGTTTTTCCATGTATACATTGTATTCTATTTATTACTATTTTAAATATGAAATAAAATAATAATAGAAAAATATGAAATTTTTAAATATACAAAGAAAACTGCCTTCAGGGTAAAATGTTTGATATTTGAAGTTTAAATGGTCAAAATACTGAAAATTTAAAAGTGTTGGAAAAAATTTTTCAAAAAAAAAATTATTTTTTCAAACACTTCTAAATTCTCTGTAAGATTTAGACGTCTTTAGTTGTTCATAGATAAAAACTCTACAATTTATTAAGAAACTTTAGCTGGGACCCATCAAATTTCCCAGGGACTCATTCAGATTAAATCCATGCGTGTCAGGATGCACTAAATTAAAAAGCTATCAGCATATTGCTATTGTAACAATCCACCTAGCAACGACCCCACCTAGCAACGACCCCCACCTAGCAACAACTTTTGTATCAACAAAAAATAACTTATGGTTTTAAACAGGTTCAACAAGTAAATCAATTATTTTTTCTTGCATTTCTTAAACAAAGATTAATAAATTCATCTTGAAGGCTGACAGCATAGATTCCCTTGACTCTCTCTTACCATCCATCATTATTTTTGGTAAGTTTTCTAGATGACATCCAGTGTCCATACAGAGCTGATGAATGTAAGTTATTACTGGTCAGCCCACACTAGTGTGTCAATGTATAGAGATCTATAGCTTATGAATTTGTCCATACTTCACCAGAAATGTCCAGCATATATCTTGCTTATTTTACTTGGATGGTTTGTGAGATGGAAGGTAAGTGGCCATACAACTGCTGTTTTGTGGGGGGTGTTGTTTCCAGGATTTGTGCAAAACAGCACATAGCATACTTGGGTAGTTCCCATCTAGTTTTTTTTTTTTCTCCAAGTGTTTCATTAGTCCAAGTGGTGCAGCCGTTCATTAGTACTGACATGGCTACTGCTTGGAAAAATTCCTATTTTATTTCATCAGAGAGATCAGATTTCTATATGGTTGATAACCTGTCAATAGCAGTCCATGCTTTGCATATGCAAATGTTTACATCACTTTCAATGAGTGGCAACCAGTGATGCTTAAGGACGGAATCCTAATGGCTGAGCAGTCCTTATTTGGGCTAGATAGGTGGTTGTAGAGGCTCCCTCCAATCAATCGGCTGGTCATGTCAAGCCCTAGCACCTATATGATTGTTCCGACCCTATATCCCTAATAGCAAACCACCAACCCTTTTTATCATAAGTGCTAGAAGGTGGTGACTGAGGGTCCTGGGTATCATAAACTGTATCTAATGGTGAGGTTCCAATTCTGGAGCTTTGGGAATGTGAAGTACCCCTTCATTGCCATTACTTCCAGGTTCACTCTGACCTGGAGTGGTATTACCTTTTAGGCTTGCATCCCAGTTAAATAGATAAAAAAATGAATTTAAAAAGAAAATTTGAATATACAACAAGAATGACTAGAACAAAGATATTTTTGGCATAAAATAACTCAACAAGAGTTGACATGCCATAAAATCCAACTAACCAATACACTTTATTTAAGCACATTTAATTTTGGCCCCTCTCTCTCTTCCTCACCCTCCCTTTCTCGCCAACCCCCTCTCTCCCCTTATGCCCCTCTCAAACCAAATATAAACACCCTATATTGCTGCTCAAGTGATTTCTGCTTTGATATCTGAACAGACATTAGTTATTGTTTTTCAAGAATATAATCACCATGTTGCTGGGGTTTAAGAATACACTGACTGTACCCACACCCTTGCAGTGGAGTAAGACTCCCCCACCCCCAAAAGATGGTATTCTGGGTATGAAATTAAATTGCATCTGACTGTGTGGCTCCAGTCCTGAAGCTCATTGGAGTGTGGAGTACTCCTTCATTGCTATGAGGTCCACTCTGACTTGTAGTGGTAGTACCTGTTAGAGTCCCATCTATGGGTCAGATTGATCTGTTGTTTGAAAATCATTTGTATTAGCTAGGAATACTTGAAACAATTTAATTGTATGCAAATTCTTTGTATTAATATTTATATTTATTTATATTGTTTACTAAAGATTAGTTACTTGAAACGATATAATGCCACAGAATCTACCCAAAAGATTGAGAAAACTGAAGGTATAGTTTATCACAGTAACCAGATGGTTGAAAAAATTTTACTTGGGTTGCAAAAAGCTCAATAAAGTATGGTCAGGTTGGCCTAAAGCCATGGATTTTGAGGTTATGGCAAATCTGGTATTTAGCACTAGCAGAGTATCAGACAAGTTTGGAATCTCACAGTCAAGTTATGGCAAATCTGGTATTTAGCACTAGCAGAGTATCAGACAAGTTTGGAATCTCACAGTCAAGTTTGGTTTGTTACTTTCACCATCTGGTGCTACCAAATTGTGCTTCACGCTACCAAAATATTGCTAAACTTTTGACTCGCCTTGCAAGGTGTTTCAAAAAAAAAATTAAAGATTTTTTGTACTTTTTATACACTTTGTATTCTGAAAAAAATAACGTTCCATTCATTGTTCATTTCTGTCTTGGTAAATACAGCTTCAAACTCGGCACTTTTTGACACACCTTATATTCTGAAAAAAAAAGTTAGATTCATTGTTCAATCTCGATACTTTTATGACACACCTTGTATATTATAATTACTAGCAAATATATGCACCCTCTGGGTGCAAGTATTTAAGTTTTAATGTAATAAAATATTGTATTAAATTAGAAAGGCTAATGAAACTAAATAAGAATACAGATAAAAAGATTTGAAACAGAGGGGGGTATAATAAAAGATTTGAAACAGAGGGAGTATAATAAAAAATGGAACAACTGAAACTTACTCTTCCATCACTCTCATCTTTCATTGTTATTTTTTCTAATTTAAGTATTTAGTTATAAGAGGAAGTAAAGAATAAAATGACAGTTATTTTATCTTATTAGTGGATTTCATTTAAGATTCATTGAAGAGATTTTTGCTTATATTCATTAAAATAAAACCAAACAGTTAGAAATCAATAATACTAAGCACATATTTATTAAATTTGATTTTTTAATATTAATATGCAAATTAGCCATCCCGTACACACTGTAAACCGCTATTTTGTTGTATATATAAATATAATTGCATCTTGTTAGTATGTAGATATGGTTAACAGTATTAATAATGTAAGAAAATTTTATTAATAATTGAGGTTTAGATAAAAATAAAATCATGGAGAATGTGATGTCAATAACTAAGAGAATTGTGACTTGAGTAGGAATATAATTTCGGTTACAGACAGAAAAACACACAATCTCCATTATAATAAGATATGAAGATGCATTTATGATAGATTTAATTTTTATTGTTGAGTCAACTGTAAGTTGTAAAACTTCAAGTGTTTCCCCGAGATAGTCTGACCAAGATACTCTCATGGAAAGTCACTGTATGAGGTTTATTTTTCATAGTCACTCTACAGATATAACTACCACATGCAGCATGCAATCCTTTGTTAACAACTTTCCACTTGATGGAACTAAGCACAGCAACAAATGTGAAATTGGAAATGAAATTGAATTAACCAAACCTCAAAAATGTGTTAATTCAATGAAGTTAAATTCTAATTAATGAGATGACATCAAATTTGACAATGAAGCAAAAAGGATGCTCTGCTTCACGTGTCTTTCATGGAAGCAGCCATTTGTAATGTGAGTTGTGTGCATGTGCAGTTCAAGTCCTTATATTACTATCGCATATACTGTATATTATAAGTGCCAATATGAGCATTGGCTGAAAAGTTCATAGGCTGACCAAGATACATTTAGTGTATAGAGCAGTGTAATAATTTTGTTGGGTTTTTTTTTACCATTTTCGAACTTTTCTAATATTTTCAATTTTATCTGACGGGTTTATTAATTATATGACAGTCGGCTGAAAAGTTCATAGGCTGACCAAGATCCTCTTATTGAATGTAACCAAATGAGGTTTATTTTTTCAATGTAGCCCTCCTTTCAGTCCACACACTTTCATCAGTGTTGCAGTGCTTGGATCCCATTGGTCAAAAAACTTACCCAACAGCAGATATAGTGTCATGAGAACTTTTCTGCCTATCTTTGTATTTACTTAAAAAAATTTTTTTTTTTTTTTTTTTGTAACTGTTTCTTTTGTTTACTTGTTGTATAGAGAGATAACAAGAATTGTATTTTGGATGTTTATATAGAAGAAACCGCAAGATATTGATTTCTTATATGATGTGCTGTGTATACATTCAATTTGTTTGTCTTTAGACTTCCAGCTGTGATATCTTTTGTCTGTTGCCCTTATTATTTTTACATGAATATACATCTGTTCTACATATCATTTTTTTCCCAGGCTTATTGAGCTTTAAATCCATAAAGGCTTCTCAAAATGGGCAGCAGGACTCCCCACTTCCTTGGGGCACTGAACTCTCAAGGGGATTGTACAGTATTGAAAAAAAAAAAACAATAAAAAAACTGGACCATTTTTTTTATTTGTATTATTTAGATTTTTCAGACTGTTGTCCTCATCTTAATTGTATATAATGTTGAATATACCAATGTATATACCTGATGTGCCCTCCTGTCTTCTTCAGATGTTTCTTGTCGAAAAATCTAAATAATACAAATTAACAAGCCTCGTCTCTAAAATTCAGACGACTTTTTTTTTTTATTATTGCCACAAATTTTAATAAAGATTTCAGTGCCTTACAGCTGAGATTCTCAACTAGGAGAGAATTTCCCCCCCCCCCCCCGGGTTTCAAGATGGGGCGATTGAGACCACTGATTGGCAGACTCAAACTGGTTCTAGGGTCAGACAAATGCATGCATTGGTCCATGGTGCTGAGAGGCCTCACTTGGTTTTCTCTCTGCTTGCTTGTAAATTTGTATTAGTGATATGTGTTTATATTAGTATTTTGTTGGTATCGCACTCTCATTGGTGGCTGTGATTCTCTAGTTTTTGTGGTATTAATGTGAACCATTATTTCCCATAAATGGGTAAAACTACACACTTTGTCCGGTTTAGCTCAGTCTGTAGAGCATCCATCTTGGAACCACAACATACTGGATTTGATACTAGTCCCCTCCAACTTAAAGGATCATCCCAAATACTTGACCATTTGTGATGGTATTAAATACTCCAGATAATCCATGAACATTTTTAACACTAATCCCATAATGGATTATTTCAAGTATTTAATGGATCGTCCTGAGTATACACTCTGATCCTTATAATTTCTCAAGGGGGAGGTAACTCTGAAAGTAGAGTTTTTATTTATACTAGCAAAATGAAAAAACACACTCCGTGCGATGTAAAAATAAATTTTTAAAAGATATTGCTTGGGGAGGTGGAAATTAAAAATTAAATGTCGGAGAGTTTGAACCATAAATCATGAAATCATCAAATTTATTAAAGGAGTAAAAAAAAACAAAAAAAAAAAAACATTTGAAATCGAAACTAAGTTCTATTAACTTTGAATATCTATTAGAATAAAACAAACTATATATAAATATGATACTGGGGATGTATCTATTAAAACTTGTTTAAAACAAAACAATGAGGACTGTCTAATGTTGCATGCTCAAATTTTGAGTGTATTTATTCTATGTTATGACGATTTCAGGTATAGTGACGTAAGCAGTGACGTGGTTTTTGTTACAGACAAAAACCAGAAGCGAATCTCCATTATTACTAGATATGAGCACTTTATATTAGTTTTGGAGTATAGTGTTAACATTAGGCACAATTTGCCAGTTCAGAATGTTTTTGCTGAGATTGTGAATGTGACAAACTACAATAGACTGTGAGATGCGAAGCTCACCTGATACTCTTCCAGTGATACTCATCTGATTCAGCTTTTAACAATGGTACAGAATCCATGTTTTTAGGTCTACCTTACCTGATTGTCGAGGTTCTTGTAGCTCAAGCAAAATTTCTTCAATCATCTGCCTACTGTACTATGATCGATTTCACCTTCACCTTTCGCATAATAAATGTTTTTTGTTTCCACTGCATTATGGCATAAGTCCCCAAATTAGACTACATTGAATGTTCATCTGTGCAACTTTCAAATCATTGAGTGAAACAATGCACAACGTGTCAGCTCACCAACTACCATGTATCAACCATAGTGAGTACCTACAACAGCTTGAACTGCTCCAGTCATGTGATATGTGTGCCACAAACTTGCACCTACTAAAATATTCCAAAACTTTTGATTCACCCAAATAAATTCTGAGATGTGACTTGACACCAAGCTTAATGTCCATTGAAGACATCCTTTAAGTATGTGTTTATATATATATATATATATATATATATATATATAACACAGTTACCATTAAATCCACTAAGCAAATAAGTATACAATCTTATTTACTTTGGGATTTTTTTCACTAAAATCGATTAAAAAGTGCTTAATATAAAGAGCTAAATAGATGATTAAAACCAAATGGTTTAAAATCTACAGACTCAAGTTTCTTGCAATTGCGCAAATCTTATATATATATATATATATATATATATATAGTAAATAGTGATCAGTATTGTTAATAGAGCATGTATATCTAAGTTAGGGTAGAATGGGCAGGAAGTTAACAGCGCTTGGTTACTGTCAGTTTCTTGACTATGCAATTCTCAAGCCAAGTGGTTTGAGAATCACATAGGTATAAAACCAAGTGCAGTTTTCATACCCACGCTACCTGAACTTATATATATTGCTTAAAGGACACCTTCATTGGACAGTTTATGTGTGTGTGTGTGTGTGTGTGTGTGTGTATGTATATATATATATATATATATATAATTATACTAAAGCTGAGTGAATCAAATGGGGAAAAAGCCTTTAGCAAACAATTATTGTTTGCTAAAGGCTTTTTTCCCATTTAGTTTAATGACACAAAATTCATACCAAGATATTCTTTAGTTTTAGGATTGAGTTATGTTTGAAAAAAAAATTCCATTTTAATTGGTTCTAATTAGTTTTAATTTGCAATTAAAACAAAAACTGACCTGTCTCTTAATTCACATTCTATCTGTCACTTTCCCCCTCTTGATGTTTATCTGGATTACCTCCTCATTATATATACTAGCAAATATATGCACCCTCCGGGTGCAAGTATTTAAGTTTTAATATAATAAAATATCATATTAAATTAGAAAGGCTAATGGAACTGAATAAGAATGTAGATAAAAAGATTTTGAACAGAGGTGGTATGATTGAAAAATAGAACAACTTTGAAACTAACTCTTCCATCATTTTCCCTTACTCCCGTCTTTCATTGGTAAATTTTCATAATTAAACTGTTTAGTTAAAATAGGAAGTAAAGAATAATATTACAGTTATTTCTTCTTGTTAAGGAATTTCTTTTAAGATTTATTGAAGAGATTTTTGCTCATATTCATTAAGATAAAACCAAACAATTAGAAATCAATAATACAAAGCATATATTTATTAAAATCAATTTTTAAAGATCAATATGCAAATTAGCCTCCCCATTCATACTGTAAACCTCTATTTTATTGTATATATAAATACAATTGTATGTTATTAGTATGTAGACATTACCAACAGTATTAATAATGTAAAACAATTTTATTAATAATTGAGGTTTAAATAAAAATAAAATCCTGTAGAATGTGACGTAAATAACTAAGGGAATTGTGACTTGAGTAGTAATATAGTTTCGGTTACAGACACAAAAACCCACAATCTCCATTATAATAAGATGTTAGTTTCTCTGTGTATAAAGAGAGAGATTGGAGAGTAAGTGTGAAAGGGATATTCAGTTTTGGCAGCAGCGAGCCTGAATCGGGTCCATTTCAATTTAAATTAGGTCAAATGGAACATTTTCTTAGAAATCTTACAAAATGACTTTAATGTTCGTTTTTTTTTTTGGGGGGGGGGTTTGTTTTTGGTTTTGGTTTTTTGTTTTTAATTCTGCAGTCATATTTATTTTTTTCTTAAATTTAATTGGCTTTGCAAACTCACTTTTTCCTTATCCCAATTATCCACCCAGTGCTCAATGGGTGACCCAATGGGTCAGATTTTGTCTAGTTTATTTAATATTGAGTGCTATATTTATAAGTAAATAGTGCTCAATATCCTGGATAGAGCATGTATATCTAAGTTAACTCTTAACATCCTATACCACCCCATTCCACCTGGCCGGAAATCACATTCATTTTCCTAATCCGACCCAAACGATAGCCTTTGTTTAAATATAATATTAAACATATTTAGAAGTCTTTATTTTAAGAGAAATAACGGGTAACTTTAAGTGAAAAGACCATTTTTAGCATTTTTGATAAATCCTTATAGGAATGGGACTCTGGACTTAGAAAATTCTCAACAGGATTTTAAGAGTTAAGGTATTGTTGACATGAAGTTAACAGTGCTTGGTTACTGACAGTTTCTTGCCTATGCAATTCTCAAACTAAGTAGTTTGAGAATCACATAGGTGTAAAACATGTCAATAACCAAGCACCATTTTCATGCTCATGCTACCCTAACTTATACATTACTTAAAGGACGCCTTCAGTAGACACTGTGTGTGTGAGTGTGTATATATATATATATATATATATATATATATATATATATATATATATATCACCTCCTTGATAGTTTAAATGATTTATAAGCAAATTGCAATCTAACCAGCTGTTACTTGAACATTTTTTATGATGTCCTAAATATTGCTAAGTCTTTTGTCACAAGACTGACATAATCAATAATTGGATGTAATTTTGTGCATAAAGGAGAGTTTAAGTTTAAAACTTTCAGAAGCTTTTCTTATGGATTAGCCTTCCATTTTGTTCATGACCATTTGTTTATTACTATGGAAATATTCATTGGTTAATTTCTTTCTTGTGGCTATCAACGTGGCGGACTTGATAATGTGCTGGGCTGCAACATCGTTGTAAACATGTTCTAACTCCAGTTGTGCTATTATGTTCACTTTTGGACTGATACTCTTGGGAAAGGTATAAAGCCCCTCATCCCCCCCCCAGCTATGGGTTAAATAGTACCACTACTATTCTTCTACAAGGAAGGTTGATATAAAAGTAAAAAGTAAAGTTGGCAGAGTGGCCAACCTGAACAGTGACACTCTATCAGCTGGGGCGTTAGAATGCACCAACTGCACCTCTGCAGAGGGATAAGACTCCCCCAATGGGGCCACCTGTTGGCTGTGGGTGGCGACCCGTGATGCACAAGGATAGATCCTAGGTGGATGAGCAGTCCATGACTTGCAAAACTCCACTTTGGCCCTTTCTTGGGCTAGATGGGCGGTCGGAGAGGCTCCCTCCGATCAATCGGCTGATCACATCAAGCCCTAGCACCTATATGATTGCCCCAACTCTATTGCCCTTATGGCAAGCCCCAACCCTTTTTATCATATGGGTGCTAGAAGGAGGTGACTGAAGGTCTACATGTCCTGGGAATGATGTTAAACTCTATCTGATGGTGAGGTTCCAGTTTTGGAGGTTTGGGTAATGTGGTGCACCCCTTCATCACCATTGCTCCCAGATCCACTCTGACCTGGAGTGGTAGTACCTGTTAGGGTCCCATCTATGGGTTAAATAGAAAAACATGAGTTTATAAACAAAATTTGATTATTCATTAAGAATTAATTTATTTCAAAACTTTGTCGGCATTAAATGACCCACAGAGGTTGATATGCCGTAAAACCCAAACCTGAACAGCGAGAGAGTCTATCCCTTTTCTACTAGCACTAGACCAAGGAAGTTGTTTTTTTGCTGGGGTGGAGCGCCTCACCTGCCGTCAGCTCCCCGCTTTGACACATATATCAGATTACCCAATCTACCGACTGAGTTAAACCGGCTGCATGGTTGATATACCATTAAACAAGAAACCATTTATTTCTTGTCTGTTGATAATATTTTGGCAATATTTTTTCATTAAAATTGACAAGACATTGTAAAATTTCTATTCTGTGAGGAATCTCAACTTTATATAATGCTTGATATTGACCCCCCCCCTCCATTTTCTTCTGGGGTGTTTTAGTCCCCCCCCCCCTCAATGGTTTATCTCATGTATAGGCATTTTCTTCAGATTTTTCAACAGAAAAAAAAAAACACTATCATAATTTTAACTATTCCTGAGCTCAAATGTAAGGTAATCCCAATGACTGGTTGTAAGGGATGATTCTATTTGGGATCTTCAAAATCTCACTGTATAATCATACTGTATGCTCTTGTAGGTTATAATAATCTCCTTTTTCAGAGAATCCCATTATTTTGTAAAACCCGTCTGATGAGACTCATGAGAAATTTTTTTAAATTTCAAAATTAAAAAAAAATTTTTTTTTAGTTTCTAGTTGAAATAAATTATAATGGGATGACGTTTTTTAAAAAGTTTTTCTTTCTTTGAAAGTTATAGAAAACCCCTAAGTACGAGCAGGAAGCGACACAAGGTTCTTAAGTGGACTTTAACAGGTTTGAATTCAGTTTTCCTTCTTCTAGACTGGTTACCTAGGCATGGTTAAAGAGTCCAGTTTGCCCCACTATTTATCCATAGCTGGAGGGAGAGTACTTGGGTGCATACCTTTCCCAAGAGTATTAGCGCAATGTTTAAATGCAAATAGCCTCATCCAGGATTATAAACTCTGATTGACAAGTCCATTTTCTACAACGATACCAATTACACCATGCACCTCCAACTTGGATATATATATATATATATATATATGCAATAAACCCATCCCTTACTCCTTTTAGGTGAAGGGGCATATGCTCCCCGGGGGTGGAATGCCTCCTCCCCCCCTTGAACAAAGCTGATTATTTTACTCACCTGACCAGCATGAGTATGTAATATAGGAATATAATTTTTTTTTCTTTCCACAGGTACCCTCATTTTGGCCAAATAAATACCTACTCTTAAATTTTTTTTTTTTTTTTTTTAAATACAAAATTAAACATCAGATAGTTGTTCTAGTAAAGGATAAAACACTATATGGCACATATACAGAAGAATAAGAGTATATATTTTCCTAACCCCTCCACTATTAACAGGATGTGACACAAGGTCAATTTTTAAGTAGAAATTAACAGGTTTGAATTCAGAAGTTACCTTTTCCTTGACTAGTTGACATACCAAGTTTAAAGAGCCCAGTCTGCCCTTCTATTTACCTATAGTTGGAGTGGGACAATAGTTGGATGCATACATTTACCAAAGTTATTAGCACTATGAGAAATGCAAACAGCCTCATCCAGGATTTGAACTCGTTTCCTACAATGATAACCATTATATCATGAACACTTCCAAAACAAAATGAAGGGATCCTTTATTATCTCCCTTTTACCCAAGAAATATTTCATCTTGGTTTATTTTCAACTAAATTTCTGCCAATTCAAAAAACCAATTTCTATTTCGTCCTTTTTATTCTTTGTCTTATGATTTTTTTTTTCCTTCTCTTTTCACCTCACACTCCATACTTCCTCTTTAGGGTGCTGGGTTTTTTGGGGGTTTTTTTTAATTTGTTTTTTAATAACGTCTAACTGTTTTGTCCTCACAGTATTCAGCCCATCACAGGACTTCAGTTGGTCACAGACTTAAGACACTCAACAATAAAAAATTTTAAAATTCCTTTTTTTTTTTTTTTTAAGCTTACACTTAAAATATGAGTTAAAAATGTTAAGAATTTTCTTTCTTTCTGTTTTCTATTTTTTCTTTCTTTTCTGTTTTCTATTTTTTCTTTCTTTTCTGTTTTCTATTTTTCTTCTTTTCTGTTTTCTGTTGTTTTTTTTTCTTTTCTGTTTTCTGTTGTTTTTTTTTCTTTCTTTTCTTTTTCTTTTTTTCTTTTCTTTCTGTTTTCTGTTTTCTGTTTTTTTTTTTTTCTTTCTTTCTTTCTTTTTTCTTTCTTTTTCTGTTTTCTTTTTTCTTTTCTGTTTTCTATTTTTTTCTTTCTTTTCTGTTTCTTTTCTTTCTTTCTTTTTCTTTTTTTCTTTTTTCTTTTTCTGTTTTTCTTTCTTTCTGTTTTCTGTTTTTTTCTTTCTTTTCTGTTTTCTGTTTTTTTCTTTTCTTTTCTGTTTTCTTTTTTTCTTTTTTTCTGTTTTCTGTTTTTTCTTTTTCTTTCTTTTTATTTTCCTCTTTTTACTGTTTTTCTTTACATACATACATACAGAGATGCTGATAGGTACATATCCTGCATCCCTGACACACAAAAATCTAAAAGGACACAGTAAAATCATATCCGTGGTCCCAGTATTTTTCTTTTTTCTTCCCTCACCTTTTCAAGCTAACTGTAAATACATTTCAATAGTTTCTAAGAAGCAAATTACACAGGATAGGTTACAAGGTAGGAGTTAGACAGCTTTAGTTATTTCCCAAAATCATAAATAAAAACCATACAATCTATTAAGAAACTTTAGTTGGGACACAACAAATTTCCTGGGGACTCATTCAAAGCAAATATGTGCATCACAGAAAGCACTAAATCTAAAATCGCAGCATCACTGTATATATATATATATATATATATATGATGAGTGAAGGATTGAATAATTCCAACAATGTGGTTGAGAATAGAGGGAAAATATAGCAACACAACTAAATTCAATTGATATTTCGCCTCATTATTGGCTAAAGCTTTTTCAAAATTTATTTTGAAAAAGCTTCAGCCAATAATGAGGCGAAATATCAATTGAATTTAGTTGCTTTGTCATTATATCCACTTTTTTCCTCTATTCTCAACCACACACACACACGTGTATGCGTATGCACTTCAGCATGTATGTGTAACCGCGTGCAACAACGTCCGGTTGACACCGCTACACATCGTATTAACCAGCACTGCCGTTCCATAACCCCCACCCGCCCATAATATACAACATTTGCAATCTTAAAGTTAATATTATTCATCCGCACTCCTCAATTAACACGACCCAACTATATACAACATACATAACCTACACATCCGACAGAAAAAAAACATACACACACACATACATGCACAGGCACAAGCGCTCGCATGTAAGCACTGTTAAAATACCACACACTCACATATCAACGTATTATGTGTGTGACCAGTTACTACGCATACGCAACCTTTATGCAGCCCATAAACACTCTCACACATTCAATTCACCTTCACATACATACACACATCATTTTATCCAATCATACGCATCCCGTGTCTATTGAATTTTTTGTAATTTTTTGGATTTTCCTTACCTTTGAAACATCTTCACCTGATGATTGCATCGCATGAAACCAATATGGTTGTGAATGTTCCTTTGTCACCTAATAAATAGATATGTAAAACCTTTATATATTTATCTTATTATATTATATAACAGCTCTATTTTATATTGAGCACTCTACCAATAATACTGCCTTTGGTACACTATTCCAGCAAAAGCTGAAGCAGTGACCATCTCACACTATATATATATATATATATATATATATTATATATATATATATATATACCCACCCAAATAACAATAAAGTTTCAGTAACTTGATGGTCTGGTACGTATTTCTGTCTTTATTAAATAATGAAGAGTCCATTTGAAAGTTGTCTTGTTGGTCAATTGATTTACTTTACATCTCGTGGCCATCAGTGTTACTTATTATTGTTCACTTTTCTACAATGGTAAATTTATTTGGCTTATATTTAATATTTTCAAAGTCATCCTAAATTGATGGCGTAAAACACCCTCCACCCCCAACCCAGTTGAGAAGAAGAATGAATATTTGTTTTTGGTGGGTGGGATAATTGTATCAGTCTATTATCAGAAATGTTTTATTGATTTATCTTGTTTTAGTCAAACAAGATTTTTAAAATATGGCAACACTTTGCAACCATGGTAACCGGGGTTGGGGGGGGGGGGTCAGCTATCTGTCCATATGTATAATTTACATCTATAAGTATTTGTGAATTTGATATATTGAAAAAACAAAAGATGTTTACAAATGCATGGGATCATCAGGAGAGAATGTGCAACCGTTTCAGGGCCTTCCTCTCTACGGTTTTTAAAAAGCAACATCCCCCCCCCTCACTGGTGTGAGGTCCCTTGGAATATCAGTATCGATCGCATGTGGATCGGTCTTCAACAAAAATAAGACGGGATGAAATGACCGTTAGAAGAAAGAATGCGCAAAACAGAACACTGCTAGTCAAAAGTTGGGATTTTTCAAAAAATGCGCTGTCTGTATTAAAAATAAAATGAATTTTTTTTTTTAAATCGGAAGCATTATAGTTTATAATAAGACTCAAAAGAGCCTGTTCAATTTAAATTTTTCAAGGGAGATAGTAAAATTAATAAATATGGAGTTACTTCCCTTGAACATTTACAAGAAAAAATACAAATTAGCTTAATTGTCTTATTACTTTTGCAAGTGTAATTCTTGTTGAGTGCTCTACTCTTGTTATTGTACAGACTTAGGTTTCTCGTCTTGGTAGTCACCCAGTATAGGAGAAGGTTAACTCTAAATTTAAACCACGGGTCAACAACCCTGAACAAACAACTTTTTGAAGGCTGTTTGCATTTCATATAGCATGTGATTAATCGCACAAGAGAATTGGAAAAGCCTACTAGACACTACCTTGAGTGTCTTAAGTTTCTCTGTACAGGCATGAGGATACTTTCCCTTGGAAGTAAACCCTGACCAAATATTTCCCTCTTCATTGTTAAGCACTGGACTAAATGATGAGGAAATTAACAGTACACCTTCTCCTAGTGCTGCTACCACAACTAACAACACTAAACTGGATACCCCACCCCAGCAGACCAGCCTAATACTGGTCCTGGAATCCGGCAAGGCCAAGCAATGGCCATTAGAAAGAGAAACTATAACATAGCTAAGTGGTCTATTGAGGAGAAGAAAATTATTCTCTGCTGTTTCACTTACTCAAGATTTTAGAGGGGGGGGGCAGAAGGAAGAAAATAGTATTTGAGGATCAAATAACTTCCTCCATCCTAAAATGGAATGTAAATACTATGCATAAAGAAATCAAGTGTTAGTCCCAGGAAGGAGCCCCTTGATCTCTAAAAAAAATTTAAAGGAAAATTGGGGAAAAAAAAAGAAATGAGTTCGCCTGATACTCTCCAAGTGCTACTTGCTGGAATTATCTCAATTAAGAACAAAAACAAAAAGATTCATGCCTTTCCTAAGAGCATTAATTAGAAGTGAAATACAAACAGCATCATCCAGGATTTGAACTTGGGTCGCTGATACAATATCCAATGACAGTAATTGTTATGCCAAATGCACTTGCTAGAAGGCAGTAGCTGAGGGTCTTAGTGTCCTGGGTATGATGTTAAACTGTATCTAATGGTAACGTTCTAATTCTAGAGTTTGTCATTGAGATCCACTCTGATCTAGAGGTGTTAGGGTCCCATCTATGGGTTAAATAGATAAAAATATGAATTTAAAAAAATACTTTTTAAAATGTTTAAATACCCAACAAGAATGAATAAAACAAACTCATACATATGGATTCATACCTTTCCTAAGGGTATTAGAGCAATGTAAAATATGAACAGCTTTGTCCAGGAATTGAACTCGGGTCAACAAGTCCATTTCCTACGACTCTATCCATTACACCACGCACTTCCATGATTTTTTAAAAAGTTCTAGACAATCTTTAAATGTATGCATGAATGATTTGTAACAAAGATATTTTTGATACAACTCAAAGAAAATAAATCATAGACAGGTTTTAGGTTTTTATATAAAATAATCTATTAATTAAAGGTTTGCAAAATTGAAAGTGCTTTTGATACACCCTTTGTATGTATGTATGTATATGTATGTATATGTATGTATATATATATATATATATATATATATATCTTATTATAATGGAGATAGTGTGGTATTCTGTCTGTAACCGAAACTATATAACTACACAAATCACAATTCCCATAGTTATTTACGTAACATTTTCCATAAATTAATTTCTTTTTAATACTCAGTTATTAATAAAATTGTTTTACATTATCAATACGGTTGACCATATCTACAAACTAATAACATGCAGTTGTATTTAGATATACAACAAAATAGTGGTTTACAGTGTGAACGGGAAGGCTAATTTGCATATTGATTTTAAACATTTGATTTTAATAAATATGTGCTTAGTATTATTGATTTCTAATTGTTTGGTTTTATCCTAATGAATATGAGCAAAGATCTCTTCAATAAATCTTAAAAGAAATTTATTAACGAGAAGAATTAACTGTAATTTTATTCTTTACTTCCTATTTTAACTAAATAGTTAAAATATGAAAATTTAGCAATGAAAGGCTGGAGTGATTGCAGAGTAAGTTTCACTTGTTCTGTTTTTTTATTATAGCCCCCTATGTTTCAAATAGTTTTATCTGCATTCTTATTTAGTTTCATATAATATTTTATTGCATGAAAACTTAAATACGTGCACTCGGAGGGTGCATATATTAGCTAGTATATATAAAGTGCTTTTCCTACATCCTATACCATATATACTTGTGCAATGAATGATTTTTTATCATTTAGATTTAAGAAAGCTAAAATATCTTGTGTAATAAATGACACCTTGTTTTTAAGTCAAAAATTGATCTTAAAAATTTGTTATTTGTCTGAATTTTTTAGATGATAAAAGATGGAGAGCACATCAGCCAAAATGTTGTATATATAACAAAGATGAAGATAACAGTTTGAAAAATCTAAATAGGAATTATGAAGCCTCATCTAAAAATAATTCAGACAAATAACGAGTTTTTTAAAATCAATTTTTCACCTAAAAAATTAATAAACGACAATTTGATTTTTCATGGGACATTTTATTTTAGACTTCTTAAGAAACAATTGTACTTATTTATTCTTCTTTTTTTTTTTTTTTTTTTTTTTCTTTTTTTTTTTTTTTTTTCAGGCAAAATCTTTTTTATTTTTTTTATATTTAGAATTAAATTCAGATAATGAGTTGCAATGTTTTTATTTGTTTTTTATTACCATCCACTCGTGTAATAAATAACATTTTAAGACCAATTCTATAACTCAAAAACATGTTTATTCATTATACAAAATATTTTTTTTTGAAACTTAGTAGTTTACCTTGTTTCTAGAATTAACCTTCAGTAACTTCAATCTAAAACCTCCAATACCTAAATAAAAACTTTTAGTTAAAATAATAAAGGTTTTACTTAACATTCTTTACTATTCATAACACATGTTCATATCTATTAATAATGGAGATTCGCTTCCGGTTTTTGTCTGTAACAAAAATTACGTCACTGCTTACGTCACATTACCCAAAATCGTCATAACATAGAATAAACACATTCCAAATTTGAGCATGCAACATTAGACAGTCCTCATTGGGTTTTTTTAAACCAGTTTAATAAATACATGACTGGTATTATATATCTATATATAGTGTTTTATTTTAATACATATTTAAAGTTTACATTTCAAATTGTTTTATTTTTTAATCCTTTAATGAATTTGATTATTTTACTTACTTAGGGTACAAACTCGCTGACATTGAAATTTACTCGCACCCCTCAGGCAATATGTTTCAAAAAATTTATTTTTACATCGCCGGAGGGTTTTTTTTTATTGTACTTGTAATATATATAAACATTATAAATAGTAAATAAATATTATCTAGGATTGTGAATGTTTGTTTATTTATGAAATTGCATTGATTTTGATTGTAAGGCATGGTTAGCTTAGTTGGTAGAGCATCTGCCTGTGAACCACAAGGTTCCTGGTTCAATCTTGCATTCTTGTGCAGCTTCCATCTAGTTTTACTCTCTAGGCACTTCATTAGGGTCCAAGTCATGCAGACGTACAGCAGGATTGACATGACAACGGCTTGGAAGAATTGTCTCTTTAGTTTGTCTGTGAGTTCGAATGTCCATATGAGTAATAATCTATTTATAGCGGACCAAGTAGTTAAATAAGTTTATCTTATAAAACTCAAGTTACATTCCTGAATAACATAAATTTGTACATATTCAAATACATAAATAAAGATATGATATGAATTTCTAATAATAAATTCAAATGTCAGTCACATTTTTTTCAACTTGACTTCTAGAGGCTGTAGCCCAACATATAATACTATTTTGGAATCAGGCTGCCCCATAAACAAATTAAAAACATTCTGTATTATGTTAGTATAGCATTTATTGTAAGACTAACAAAACAAATAAATAAATTAAAATTCATTTCAATTCTAATGGTTTATTCAATAACAAAATGATGACTACCATTATAAACATTCTTCATATATATATATATAATATATATATATATATATATATATATATATAACAGACACGTGTTTCGACTTATCAAATCTCTTCAGTGTGGCTAGACATTTGTAAGCTACCTACAGCCGGGATTGAAATCCAATCGCATTGTCAGTCAGTCACCTTAACCGCTAGGCTATATAGTCACCCACAGAATGCGAAGGGGATTTTGACTGTTTAATACACACATCTCTATGTATAAAGGCCATCATAGAGTGCTCCATCCCTTATATAGGAGAGAATTGCGTTTACACTTAGTTGGCAGTCATCAGCAAAAAATATATATATATATATATATATATATATATATATATATAATATATATATATATATGTGTGTGTCTAGTTTCAGACTTGCCAGTCTGATAGGGAAATTGAGATTATCTGGTACCTTCTATTAAGTCAATAATTTTCAGATGATTTTGGTCGACTACTCATGGAACTGGTCTGAATATATCTATTGAATTTGCACCAAAACTTTTGGGTGTGTCACATGATTGCTATGTCCAATCATAGAAAGGCTCTCAGTCACTTGACTCCACACATAGAAATAAACGTATTTCACTGACTGTAATACATCTGTAATACTAATTTCTTCTTATCTTATTTTCTCCAGGAGTTGGACCCCCCTCATTTGTGGCTATCCAAGCTGGGACTACACTGCACCAGTTGACCTCATCTAAAGACACTGTATGTGGACATCAGTAATAATTCTATCGGTATTTGCCTGCCTCTCTCTCTTGCCAGTCGTCTAAAACGACGTCTGCAGCGAAAGTTTGATTGACGTCAAATCACTATGATAGTTGTTTGACCCCCCCTACCCCCGCCAACCCCTATTTACACCAGTTATGGATGGTGACCTTCTACCTGACCCCCTCCTAATAATTTTTTTTTTTTTTTTTTTTTTTTTTAATTTGAGAATTTATTAAGCTGTTGGAATTTGATGGGTGAATTATTTAAAATAAAGGAAGAAAAACAGTAAATTTTAAAAAGAACATATTTGGAAAAAAAAAAGAGATTTTTGTAAAACAAAAAAAGACATGTATAAATATTAAATTTATGTGTATATATGTATGCAAGTGTGTTATGTATCTGTGTGTGTGTATATATATATGTGTTTTGGTGTAAAATGAAAAAGGTGAAAACTACATACATATATACCCATGTGTTGTATACTATATATATTATATATATATATGGGTGGGAAAAATGATCTAATATATTTGTAGTGGGTACACATGTTGGCTGTGACATCATCATCAGTAAATTCAAATTCCCAGTCTCGTCATTATGTTCATTTTTGACTAATACACTTGGGAAGTTATTAAACTCTCTTATCCTGCAAGTTAAATAGTACCACTAACATCTCCACACAAGCAGTTAATAAAACAAAGATCATTTTGCACCACCCTTGTGTGTGTGTCGTATATATATATATAATATAATATATATATATATATGTGAAGAGAAATGGAAGTGAATCCGACGTATGTAGTATAGTGAGAAATTTGAAAAAACACAGGTTAAGATAAAATGAGTGGTAAGTTATTAGCAGACGCTGCAGTGTTTCGATCTGTTGAGTAGATCTTAAAAGCCCTGAAGAAATCTACTTAACAGATTGAAACCTGCCGCGTCTGCTAATAAACTTACCACTCATTTTATTTAAACCTGTGTTTTTTCAAATTTCTCATATATATATATATATATATAATATATATATATTATATAGAATACAGATTGGATAAAATCAAAAAAAAAATGTGATAAAAGTTGAGGAATAAAAGTGGATAAAATGCAAACATTTTCATTCAATTAATATTTCATCAGAATTTTTTTATGATAAAAAATCTGATGAAATATTAATTGAATGGAAAATTGTTTGCATTTTATCCACTTTTATTCCTCAACTAATCACATTTTTTTTTTGATTTTATCCAATCTGTCATTCCTATTATAATATATATAATATATATATATTAAATATATATATATGGAGAAATTTGAAAAAACACAGGGTTTAAAATTAATAATGAGTGTAAGTATTAGCAGACGCGGCAGTGTTTCAATCTGTTAGTAAGATCTTCTTCAGGCTTTTAAGATCTACTCAAACAGATCGAGACACTGCAGCGTCTGCTAATAAACTTACCACCTCTTTATCTTAACCTTGTTTTTTCAAATTTCTCCACTATACTACATACCTCGGATTCACTTCCATTCTCTTCACATATATATATATATATATATATAATATATATACGCACACACACACAGGTGGATGCAAAATGATCTTTGTTTTATTAAACTGCTTGTGTGAAGACTGTTAGTGGTACTATTTAACTTGCAGATAAGAGAGTTAATAATCAAGTATTGTATTAGTCCAAATATGAACATAATGACGAGACTGGAATTTTGAATTTACTGATGATGATGTCACAGCCAATTGTTTAACCCACTACAAATATATTAGATCATTTTTTCCCCACCCATATATATATATATATATATATATACAAACACATGGGTATATATGTATGTAGTTTTCACCTTTTTTCATTTATAACCAAACACCATTATAAACCATAAACACACACACAGATTACATAAAACACACTGCATACATATATACACATAAATTAATATTTATACATGTCTTTTTTTTGTACAAACATCTTCTTTTTTTTTTCCAAATATGTTCTTTTTAAAAATTTATGTTTTCTTCCTTTATTTTAAATAATTCCACCCCATCAAATTCAACAGCCTTAATAAAATTCTCAAATTAAAAAAAAAAAAAAAAAAAAAAAAAAAAAAATATTAGGAGGGGGTTCAGGTTAGAAGGTCACCATCCATAATGGTGTAAATAGGGGTTGGCGGGAGGTAGGGGGGTCAAACAACTATCATAGTGATTGACGTCAATCAACTTTCGGCTGCAGAACGTCGTTTAGGAGGACTGGCAAGAGAGAGAAGGCAGGGAAATACGCATAGGAATTATTACTATGTCCACGATTACAGTGTCTTTAGATGAGGTCAACTGTGCAGTGTAGTCCCAGCTTGGATAGCCACAAATGAGGGCGGTCCAACTCCTGGAGAAAATAAAGATAAGAAGAAATTATATTACAGAATGTTATTACAGTCAGTGAAATACGTATTTCTATGTGTGGAGTCAACGTGGGACTGAGAGCCTTTTCTATGATGGACATAGCAAATCATGTGGACACACCCAAAAAAGTTTTGGCTGCCAATATTCAATAGATATATCAGACAGTTCCATGAGTAGTCGACCAAAAATCATCTGAAAATTATACTTAATAGGGAAGGTACCAGATAATCTCAATTTCCCTATCAGACTGGCAAGTCTGAAACTAGACACACACATATATATATATATATATATATAATTAATATATATATATATATATATTATATATATTTTGCTGATGACTGCCAAACTAAAGTGTGTAAACGCAATTCTCTCCTATATAAGGGATGGAGCACTCTTATGTGCCTTTACATACATAGAGATCGTGTGTATTAAACAGTCAAAATCCCCTCGCATTTCTGTGGGTGACTATATAGCCTACGGTTTAAGGTGGACTGACTGACAATGAACCGATTGGATTTCAATCCGGCTGTAGGTAGCTACAATCGTCTAGCCCCACACTGAAGAGATTTGATAAGTCGAAACACGTGTCTGGGGATTATATATACTATAATATATAATATATATATATATATATATATATATATATGAAGAATGTTTATAATGGTAGTCATCATTTGTTATTTGAATAAACCATTAGAAATTGGAAATGAATTTAATTTATTTATTTTGTTTTTGTTAGTCTACAATTAAATGCTTATACTAACATAATACAGAATGTTTTAATTTGTTATGGGGCCAAGCCTGATTCCAAAATAGTATTATAATGTTGGGCTAACATCCTCTAGAAGGGTCAAGTTTTGAAAAAAATCGTTTGACTGACATTAATTTATTATTAGAAATCATATCATATTCATTATTTATGTATTTGAATATGTACAAATTTATGTATTCAGGAATGTAACTTGATTTTATAAGATAAACTTATTAACTTACTTGCGTCCGCTATAAATAGTTTTGACTTATATGGGACATTCGAACTCAAGACAAATAAAGAGACATTCTTCCAAGCCGTGTTCATGTCAATCCTGGCGCTGTACGTCTGCATGACTTGGACCCTAATGGAAGCTGCCTAGGAGATGCGTAAACTAGATGGAAGCTGCACAAGGAATGCAAGATGAACAAGGAACCTTGTGGTTCACAGGCCAGATGCTCTACCACTAAGCTAAACCATGGCCTTACAATCAAAATCAATCTGCAATTTCATAAATAAACAAACATCAACAATCCAATAGGATAATATTTATTACTATTTATAATTTTTATATATATTACAAGTACAAATAAAAAAAACACCTCCGGGCGATGTAAAATAAATTTTTGAAAACATATTGCCTGAGGGCGTGCGGAGTAAAAATTTCAATGTCAGCGAGTTTCGTACCCTAAGTAAGTAAAATAATCAAATTCATTAAAAGGATTAAAAATAAAACAATTGAAATGTAAACTTTAAATATGTATTAAAATAAAACACTATATATAGATATATAATACCAGTCATGTATTTATTAAAAAACTGGTTTTAAAAAAACCCAATGAGGACTGTCTAATGTTGCATGCTCAAATTTGGAATGTGTTATTCTATGTTATGACGATTTTGAGGTAATGTGACGTAAGCAGTTGACGTAATTTTTGTTACAGACAAAAACCGGAAGCGAATCTCCATTATGAATAGTATGAACATGTTACTGTTATGAATATGGTTAAAGATTTAAGTAAAAACCTTATTATTTTAACTAAAGTTTTTTATTTAGGTATTGGAGGTTTAGATGAAGTACTGAAGGTTTAATTCTAGAAACAAGGTGAAACTACTAAGTTTTCAAAAAAAAAAATTTTTGTATAATTGAATAAACATGTTTTTGAGTTATAGAATTGGTCTTAAAATGTTATTTATTACACGAGTGGATGGTAATAAAAAACAAAATAAAAACATTGCAACTCTTATTCTGAATTTAAATTCTAAATATAAAAAAAATAAAACAAGATTTGCCTGAAAAAAAAAAAAAAAAAGAAAAAAAAAAGAAAAAAAAAAAAAGAAGAATAAATAGTACAATTGTTTCTTAAGAAGTCTAAATAAATGTCCCATGAAAAATCCAATTGTCGTTTTATTAATTTTTTTAGGTGAAAATTGATTTTAAAAAAACTCGTTATTTGTCTGAATTATTTTAGATGAGGCTTCATAATTCCTATTTAGATTTTCAAACTTGTTATCTTCATCTTTGTTATATATACAACATTTTGGTGCTGATGTGGCTCTCCCATCTTTTATCATCTAAAAAATTCAGACCAAATAACAAATTTTTAAGATCAATTTTTGACTTAAAAAAACAAAAGGAGGTTCATTTATTACACAAGATATTTTAGCTTTCTTAAATCTAAATGATAAAATCATTCATTGCACAAGTATATATGGTATAGGATGTAGAAAAGCACTTATATATTACTAGCTATAAATATGCACCCTCCGAGTGCACGTATTTAAGTTCATGCAATAAAATTTATATGAAACTAAATAAGAATGCAGATAAACTTATTGAAACATAGGGGCATTATATAAAAAAAACAGAACAAGTGAAAACTTACTCGCAATCACTCCAGCCTTCATTGCTAAATTTTCATATTTTAACTATTTAGTTAAAATAGGAAGTAAAGAATAAAATTACAGTTAATTCTTCTCGTTAAATAAATTTCTTTTAAGATTTATTGAAGAGATCTTTGCTCATATTCATTTAGGATAAAACCAAACAATTAGAAATCAATAATACTAAGCACATATATTATTAAAAATCAAATGTTTAAAATCATATGCAAATTAGCCTCCGTTCACACTGTAAACCACTATTTTGTTGTATATCTAAATACAACTGCATGTTATTAGTTTGTAGATATGGTCAAACCGTATTTGATAATGTAAAACAATTTTATTATAACTGAGTATTAAAAAAGAAATTAATTTAGGAAAATTTTACGTAAATAACTATGGAATTGTGATTTGTGTAGTTAATAGTTTCGTTACAGACAGAATACCACACTATCTCCATTATAATAAGATATATATATATATTATATATAAATATACATTACATATACATACATATACATACATACATACAAAAGGGTGTACAAGCACTTTTCAATTTTGCAAAACCTTTAAATTAATAGATTATTTTATATTTAAAAAACCTAACCTGTCTATGATTTATCTTTCTTTGAGTTTGTATCAAAAATATCTTTTACAAATCATTCATGCATACATTTAAAGATTGTCTAGAACTTTTTTAAAAATCATGGAAAGGTGCGTGGTGTAATGGATAGAGTCGTTAGGAAATGGACTTGTTGACCCGAGTTCAATTCCTGGACCAAAGCTGTTCATATTTTACATTGCTCTAATACCTAGGAAAGGTATGAATCCATATGTATGAGTTTGTTTTATTCATTCTTGTTGGGTATTTAAAACATTTTAAAAAGTATTTTTTTAAATTCATACTTTTTTTATTCTATTTAACCCATAGATGGGACCTAACACCTCTAGATCAGAGTGGATTCTCAATGACAAAACTCTAGAATTAGAACGTTACCATTAGAATACAGTTTAACATCATACCCAGGACACTAAGACCTCAGCTACTGCTTCTAGCAAGTGCATTTGGCATAACAATTACTGTCATTGGATATTGTATCAGCGACCCAAGTTCAAATCCTGGATGATGCTGTTTGTATTTCACTTCTAATTAATGCTCTTAGGAAAGGCAATGAATCTTTTTGTTTTTGTTCTTAATGAGATAATTCCAGCAAGTAGCACTGGAGAGTATCAGGCGAACTCATTTCTTTTTTTTCCCCAATTTTCCTTTAAATTTTTTTTAGAGATCAAGGGGCTCCTTCCTGGGATAAACACTTGATTCTTATGCATAGTATTTACATTCCATTTAAGGATGGAGGAAGTTATTTGATCCTCAAAATACTATTTTTCCTTCTGCCCCCCCCCTCTAAATCTTGAGTAAGTGAAACAGCAGAGAATAATTTTTCTTCTCCTCAATAGACCACTTAGCTATGTTATAGTTTCTCTTTCTAATGGCCATTGCTGTGGCCTGCCGGATTCCAGGACCAGTATTAGGCTGGTCTGCTGGGTGGGTATCCAGTTTAGTGTTGTTAGGTGGTAGCAGCACTAGGAGAAGGTTGTACTGTTAATTTCCTCATCATTTAGTCCAGTGCTTAACAATAAGGGAAATATTGGTCAGGTTTACTTCCAAGGGAAAGTATCCTCATGCCCTGTACAGAGAACTTAAGACACTCAGTAAGTGTCTAGTAGGCTTCCAATTCTCTTGTGCGATTAATCACATGGCTATATGAAATGCAAACAGCCTTTCAAAAAGTTGTTTGTTCAGGGGTTGTTTGACCCGTGTTTAAATTTAGAGTTAACCTTCTCCTATACTGGGTGACTACAAGACGAGAAACCTTAAGTCTGACAATTAACAGAGTGAGCACTCAACAAGAATTACACTTGCAAAAGTAATAAAGACAATTAAGCTAAAAGTTGTATTTTTTCTTGGTAAATGTTCAAGGGACAAAGTAACTCCATATTTATTAATTTACTATCTCCCTTGAAATTTAAATTGAACAGGCCTTTTGAAGTCTTATTATTAAAAACTATAATGCTTCCGATTTAAAAAAAAATTTCATTTATTTTTAATACAGACAGCGCATTTTTTTGAAAAAATCCAACTTTTTTGATAGCAGTGTTCTGTTTTTGCGCATTCTTTCTTCTAACGGTCATTTCACCCGTCTTATTTTTGTTGAAAGCCGATCCACATGCAATCGATTACTGATATTCCAAGTGACCTCACACCAGAGGGGGGGGGGGATGTTGCTTTTTAAAACCGTAGAGAGGAAGGCCCTGAAACGTGCACATTTCTCTCCTGATGATCCCAGCATTGTAAACATCTTTTGTTTTTCAATATATCAAATTTCACAAAATACTTATAGATGTAAAATTATACATATGGACAGATAGCTGACCCCCCCCCCCCAACCCCGGTTACCATGGTTGCAAAGTGTGCCATTTATTTTAAAAAAATCTTGTTTGACTAAAACAAGATAAATCAATAAACATTTCTGATAATAGACTGAACAATATCCACCACCAAAAACAAATATTCATTCTTCTTCTCAACTGGGGGGTGGAGGTGTTTTACGCATCAATTTAGGATGACTTTGAAAATATTAAATATAGCCAAATAATTACCATTGCTTAGAAAGTGAACAATAATAAGTAAACTGATGGCCACGAGATGTAAGTAAATCAATTGACCAACAGACAACTTTCAAATGGACTTCTTCATTATTTAATAAAGAAAGAAATACGCTACCCAGAGACCATCAAGTACTGAAACTTTATTGTTATTATGGGTGGTATATATTATATATATATAATATATATATATATATAATATATATATAGTGTAAGATTGGTCACTGCTTCGCTTTTGCTGGAATAGTGTGACCAAAGGCAGTATTATGGTAGAGTGCTCAATATAAAATAAGCTGTTATATAATATAATAAAGATAAATATATAAAGGTTTTACACTATTATTTTATTAGGTGACAAGGAACATTCACAAACATATGGGTTTCATGCGATTGCAATCATCAGGTGAAAGAGTTTCAAAGGTAAGGAAAATTCCAATTAAAAAAATTCAATAGACACGGGCATGAGTTGATTGGATAAAATGATGTGTGTATGTATGTTGAGGTGAATTGATATGTGTGAGAGTGTTATTGGGCTGCATAAAGGTTGCGTATGCGTAAGTAACTGGGTCACACACATAATACGTCTGATATGTGAGTGTTGTGGTATTTTAACAGTGCTTACATGCGAGCGCTTGTGCCTGTGCAGTGTATGTGTGTGTTTGTATGTTGTTTTCTGTCGGGATGTGTAGTAGGTTATGTATGTTGTATATAGTTGGCGGAGTCGTGTTAATTGAGGATGTGCGGATGAATATATTAACTTTAAGATTGCAAAATGTGTATAATGGGCGGGTGGGGTTTATGGAACGGCAGGCTGGTTAAACGATGTGTAGCGGTGTCACCGGCGTTGTATGCACGGCGGTATACACATTACATGCTGAAGTGCATACGCATACACGTGTGTGATGTGTGGTTGAGAATAGAGGAAAAAAAGTGGATATAATGACAAAGCAACTAAAATTCAATGATATTTCGCCTCATTATTGGCTGAAAGCTTTTCAAAATAAACTTTGAAAAAGCTTTTAGCCAATAATTGAGGCGAAATATCAATGAATTTAGTTGTGTTGCTATATTTTCCCTCTATCTCAACCACATTGTTGGAATTATCAATCCTTCACTCATCATATATATATATAATATATATACAGTGATGCTGCGATTTTTAGAATTTAGTGTTTCTGTGATGCACATATTTGCTTTGAATGAGTCCCCAGGAAATTTGTTGGTCCCAACTAAATTTCCTTAATAGATTGTATGTTTTTATTTATATTTTGGGAAATAACAAAGCTGTCTAACTCCTACCTTGTAACTATCCGTGAATTTGCTCTTAGAAAAACTATTGAAATGTATTTACAGTTAGGCTTTGAAAGGTGAGGCGAAGAAAAAAAAATACTGGGACCACGGATATGATTTTACTTGTCCTTTTAGATTTTTTGTGTGTGGTTTTTTCCAAGGGGGATGCAGGATATGTACCTATCAGCATCCTGTATGTATGTATGTAAAGAAAAAAACAGTAAAAAAGCGGAAAATAAAAAAAATAGAAACAGAAAAAAGAAAAAAACAGAAAACAGAAAAGAAAGAAAAAATAGAAAAACAGAAAAGAAGAGAAAAAAAAAAACAGAAAACAGAAAAGAAAAGAAAAAAAACAGAAAACAGAAAAAAGAAAGAAAAAAACAGAAAACAGAAAAGAAAGAAAAAAAAAAGAAAACAGAAAAGAAAGAAAAAAAAAAAAAGGAAAAACAGAAAAGAAAGAAAAAAATAGAAAACAGAAAAGAAAGAAAAAAATAGAAGAAAACAGAAAAGAAAGAAAAAAATAGAAAACAGAAAGAAAGAAAAAAATAGAAAACAGAAAAGAAAGAAAAATAGGGAAAACAGAAAAGAAAGGAAAAAAAAGAAAACAGAAAAGAAAGCAAAAAAAAACAACAGAAAACAGAAAAGAAAGAAAAAAACAACAGGAAAACAGAAAAGAAAGAAAAAAAAACAACAGAAAACAGAAAAGAAAGAAAAAATAGAAAACAGAAAAGAAAGAAAAAATAGAAAACACATGAAAAGAAAGAAAAATAGAAAAACAGAAAAAGAAAGAAAATTCTTAACATTTTTAACTCATATTTTAAGTGTAAGCTTAAAAAAAAAAAAAAAAAAAAGAATTTTAAAATTTTTATTGTTGATGTGTCTTAAGCTGTGACAACTTGAAGTCCTGTGATGGGCTGAATTTACTGTTGAGGGACAAAAACAGTTTTAGACGTTATTAAAAAACAAATTAAAAAACAACCCCCAAAAAACCCAGCACCCTAAAGACGGAAGGATGGAGGTTGTGAGGTGAAAGAGAAGGAAAAAAAAAAAATCAAAGACAAAGAAAAAAAGGACGAAATTAGAAATTGGTTTTTTGAATGCAGAAATTTAGTTGAAAAATTTAAACCAAGATGAAATATTTCCATTGGGTTAAAAGGAGATAATTAAAGCGATTCCCTCAATTTGTTTGGAAAGTGTTCATGAATATAATGGTTATCATTGTTACGGAAACGAGTTCAAATCCTTGGATGAGGCTGTTTGCATTTCTTCATAGGTGCTAATAAAACTTTGGTAAATGCTATGCATACAACTATTGTCCCACTCCAACTATAGGTAAATAGAAGGGCAGACTGGGCTCTTTAAACTTGGATAGTCCAATAGTCAAGGAAAAGGTAACTTCGAATTCCAAACCTGTTAATTCTACTTAAAAAATTGACCTGTGTCACATCCTGTTAATAGTGGGAGGGGTTAGGAAAATATTATACTCTTATTCTTCTGTATAATGTGCCATATAGTGTTTATCCTTACTAGAACAACTATCTGATGTTTAATTTTGTTATTTTTAAAAAAAAAAAAAAAAAAAAAAATTTAAGAGGTAGTATTTATTGGCCAAAAATGAGTACCCCCCATGTGGAGAAGAAAAAAAAAAAATTATATTCCTATATACATACTCATGCTGCGTCAGGTTGAGTAAAAAATCGCTTTGTTCAAGGGGGGAGGGAAGGCATTCCAACCCCCGGGGAGCATATGCCCTTCCACCTAAAAGAGTAAGGATGGGTTTATTGCATATAATATATATATATATATATCCAAGTTGGAGGTGCATGGTGTAATTGTATCGTTGTAGAAAATGGACTTGTCAATCAGAGTTTATAATCCGGATGAGGCATTTGCATTAAACATTGCGCTAATACTCTTGGAAGGTATGCACCCAAGCTACTTCTCCCTCCAGCTATGGAAAATAGTGGCACTAAATGGAACTCTTTAACCATGCCTAGGTAACAGTCTAGAAGGAAGGAAAACTGAATTCAAACCTGTTAAAAGTCCATTAAGAACCTTGCTGTCGCTTTCCTGCTCGTACTTAGGGGTTTTCTATAACTTTCAAAGAAAGAAACTTTTTAAAAACGTCATTCCCATTATAATTTATTTCAACTAAAACTAAAAAAAAATTTTTTTTTATTTTTTGAAATTTAAAAAATTTCTCATGAGTCTCATCAGACCGGGTTTTACAAAATAATGGGATTTCTCTGAAAAAGGAGATTATTATAACCTACAGAGCAACAGTATGATTTAACAGTGAGAATTTGAAGATCCCAAATAGAATCAATCCCTTACAACCAGTTCATTGGGATTACCTTACATTGAGGCTTCAGGAATTAGTTTAAAATTATGATAGTGTTTTTTTCTGTGAAAAATCTGAAGGAAAATTTCCTTATACATGAGATTAAACCATTGAGGGGGGGGGTGGACTAAACACCCAAGAAGAAAATTGGAGGGGGGGGGGTCAATTATCAAGCATTATATAAAGTTGAGATTCCTCACCAGAATAGAAATTTTTACAATGTCCTTGTCAATTTTAATGAAAAATAATTGCCAAATATTATCAACAATACAGAAATAAATGGTTTCTTGTTTAAGCGTTATCAAACCATGCAGCCGGTTTAACTCAGTCGGTAGATGGGTAATCTGATATATGTAGTTCAAAGCGGGGAGCTGACAGGCAGGTGAGGCCGCTCCACCCCAGCAAAAAAACAACTGTCCTTGGTCTAGTGCTAGTAGAAAAGGGATAGACTCTCTCGCTTGTTCAGGTTGGGTTTTACGGATATCAACCTCTGTGGGTCATTTAATGCCGAACAAAGTTTTGAAATAAATTAATTCTTGAATGAATAATCAAATTGTTTATAACTCATGTTTTTCTACTTTTAACCCATAATGGGACCCTAACAGGTACTACCACTCCAGGTCAGATGGATCTGGGAGCAATGGATGAAGGGGTGCCACACATTACCCAAACCTCCAAACACGGAACCTCCCCACCATCAGCATAGAGTTTTAATCATTCCCAGGACATGAGACCTTCAGTCACCTCCTTCTAGCACCCATATGATAAAAAGGGTTGGGGCTTGCCATAAGGCCCAATGAGTTGGCAATTCATATAGGTGGCTAGGGCTTGATGTGATCAGCCGATTGATCGGAGGGGCCTCTCCGACCGCCCATCTAGCCCAAGAAAAGGCCAAAAGTGGAGTTTTGCAAGTCATGGACTGCTCATCCACTAGGATCTATCCTTTGTGCATCACGGAGTCGGCCACCCACAGCCAACAGGTGGCCCCCATTGGGGAGTCTTAATCCCTCTGCAGAGGTGCAGTTGGTGCATTCTAACGCGCCAGGCTGATTAGAGTGTCACTGTTCAGGTGGGCCACTCTGCCAACTTTACTTTTACTCTTTTATATCAACCTTCCGAGAAGAATAGTTAGTGGTACTATTAACCCCATAGCTGGGGGGGGGATGAGGGGCTTTATACCTTTCCCAAGAGTATCAGTCCAAAAAGTGAACATAATAGCACAACTGGAGTTAGAACATGTTACAAACGATTTGCAGCCAGCACATTTATCAGTCCGCCACTTTGATAGCCACAAGAAGAAATTAACCAATGAATATTTCCATAGTAATAACAAATGGTCATTGAACAATGGAAGCTATCCATCAAGAAAAAGCTTCTGAAAGTTGTAAACTTAAACTTCCTTTATGCACAAAATTACATCCAATTATTGATTATGTCAGTCTTGTGACAAAAGACTTAGCAATTATTTAGAGACATCAATAAAAAATGTTCAAGTAACAGCTGGTAGAGATTGCATTTGCTTATAAATCATCTTAAAACTATCAGGAGGATTATTTATATATATATATATAATAATATATATATATATATAATATTTACACCACTCACACCACACAGTGCTACTGGAAGGCGTCCTTTAAGTAATGTATAAGTTAGGGTAGCATGAGCATGAAAAATGGTGCTTGGTTATGACATGTTTTAACCTATGTGATTCTCAAATACTAGTTTGAGAATGCATAAGCCCAAGAAATGTCAGTAACCAAGCACTTGTTAACTTCATGTCAACAATACCTTAACTCTAAAATCCTGTTGAGAATTTTCAAGTCCAGAGTCCATTCCTATAAGGATTTATCAAAAATGCCCTTAACATGGTCTTTTTCAAAATTACCCGTATTTCTTCTTAAAATAAAGACTTTAAATATGTTTAATATTATATTAAACAAAGGCTATCGTTGGGTCGGCATAGGAAAATGAATGTTGATTCCGCGCCCAGGTGAATGGCGTGGTTATAGGATGTTAAGAGTTAACTTAGATTACATGCTTATCCAGGATATTTGAGCCACTATATTACTTGATAAATATAGCACTCAATAATTAAATAAACTTAGACAAATCTGACCCATTGGGTCACCCATTGAGCACTGCGGTGGGTAATGGGATAAGGAAAATGAGTTTGCCAAAGCCAATTAAATTTAAGAAAAAAATAAATCATGACTGCAGAATTAAAAACAAAAAACCAAAACCAAAAACAAACCCCCCCCCCCAAAAAAAAAACGAACATTAAAGTCATTTTGTAAGCATTTCTAGAAAATGTTCCATTTGACTAATTTTAAAATTGAAAATGGAACCCGATTCAGGGCTCGCTGCTAGCCAAAACTGAATATCCCTTTCACACTACTCTCCAATCTCTCTCTTTATACACAGAGAAACTCAACATCTTATTATAAAATTGGAGATTGTTGGGTTTGTGTCTGTAACCGAAACTATATTACTACTCAAGGTCACAATTCCCTTTAGTTATTTACGTCAACATTCTACAGGATTTTATTTTATTTAAAACCTTCAATTATTAATAAAAATTGTTCTTTACATTATTAATACTGTTGGTTAATGTCTACATACTAATAACATACAAATGGTATTATATATACAAATAAAATAGAGGTTTACAGTATGAATGGGAGGAAGGCTTAATTTGCATATTGATCTTTAAAAATTGATTTTAATAAATATATGCTTTGTATTATTGATTTCTTAATTGTTTGGTTTTATCTTAATGAATATGAGCAAAAATCTCTTCAATAAATCTTAAAAGAAATCCTTAACAAGAAGAAATAACTGTAATATTATTCTTACTTCCTATTTTAACTAAACAGTTTAATTATGAAAATTTACCCAATGAAAGACGGAGTAAGGGAAAATGATGGAAGAGTTAGTTGTCAAAGTTGTTCTATTTTTCAATCATACCACCTCTGTTTCAAAATCTTTTATCTACATTCTTAATTCAGTTCCATTAGCTCTCTAATTTTAATATGATATTTTATATATTAAAACTTTAAATACTTGCACCGGAGGCGTGCATATATTTGTAGTATATATAATGAGGAGTAATCCAGAAACATCAAGAGGGGAAAGTGACAGAAGAATGTTGAATTAAGAAGGCTCAAGTTTTTGTTTTAATTGCCAAATTAAAACTGAATTAGAACCAATTAAAATGGAATTTTTTTTCAACATATCAATCCTAAAAACTAAAGAATATCTTGGTATGAATTTGTGTCATTAAACTTAAATGGGAAAAAAGCCTTTAGCAAAACAATTAATTGTTTGCCTAAAGCTTTTCCCATTTGATTCACTTCAGCTTAGTATAATTAATATATATATATCATATATATACATACACACACACACACACACCCACACAACATAAACTGTCCAATGAAGGGATGTCCTTTAAGCAATATATATAAGTTAGGTAGCGGTGGGTAATGAAAACTGCCACTTGTTATACCTATGGATTCTTCAAACCACTTTGGCTTGAAATTGCATAGTCAAGAAACTGACAGACCAAGCGCTGTTAACTTCCTGCCCATTCTACTCCCTAACTTAGATATAACATGCCTCTATAAACAATACTGATCACTATTTACTTATATATATATATATATATATTATATAAGATTTGCCGCAATGCAAGAAAAACTTGAGTCTGTAGATGTTTAAAACCATTTGGTTTTAAATCAATCTATTAGCTCTTTATATTAAGCACTTTTTAATCGATATTTTAGTGAAAAAAAAATCCCAAAGTAAATAAGAATGATATACTTATTGCTTAGTGGGGATTTAATGGTAACGTGTTATATATATAATATATATATATATATATATATAAACACTACTTAAAGATGTCTTCAATGCGACATTAAGCTTCGGATTGCTCAAGTCACATCTTCAGAATTTATTTGGGTTGAATCAAAAGTTTTTGCGAATATTTTAGGTAGGATGCAGTTTGTGGCACAACATAATCAATGACTGGAGCAGTTCAAGTGTTGTAGGTACTCACTATGGTTGATACATGGGTAGTTGCGTGAGCTGACACGTTGTGGCATTGTTTCACTTCATTGATTGAAAGTTGCCACAGATGAAACATCAATGTAGTCTAATTTGGGACTTTATGCCATAATGCAGTGGAAACAAAAAACATTTATTATGCGAAGGTTTGAGGTTGAAATCGATCATAGTACAGTAGGCAGATGATGAAGAAATTTTTGCATTGATCTACAAGAACCTCGACAATCAGGTAAGGATAGACCTAAACATGGATTCTGTACCATTGAAAAGCCTGAATCAGCCATGCAGTATCACTGGAAGAGTATCAGGTGAGCTTCGCTCTCACAGTACTATTTGTAGTTTGTCACATTCACAATCTCTAAGCAAAACATTCTGAACTGGGCAAATTGTGCCTAATGTAACACATATACTCCAAAACTAATATAAAGTGCCTCATATCTAGTAATAATGGCAAATCGCTTCTGGTATGTTGTAACAAAAACCACGTCACTGCTATACGTCCACTTATACCTGAAATCGTCATAACATAGAATAAATACACTCTAAATTGAGCATGCAAACATTAGACACGTCCTCATTGTTTTGTTTTAAACAAGTTTAATGATAATCCCCAGTATCATATTTATATATAGTTTGTTTTATTCTAATAGATATTCAAAGTTAATAGAACTTAGTTTCGATTTCAAATGCTTTTTTTTTTTTTGTTTTTTTTTACTCCTTTAAAAAATTTGATGATTTTCATGGATTTTATGGTATTCAAACTCTCCGACATTAATTTCAATTTCCAACCTCCCCAAGCAAAATATCTTTTAAAATTATTTTACATCGCACGGAGTGGTTTTTCATTTCTAGTATAAATAAAACTTCTACTTTCAGAGTACCTCCCCCTTGCAAGAAATTATAAGGTCAGAGTGTATACTCAGGACGATCCATTAAATACTTGAATAATCCATTATGGGATTAGTTGATTAAAAATGTCATGGAATTATCTGATTTTAATACCATCCACAAATGGTCAAGGTATTTGGATGATCCTTTAAGTTGGAGGGGACTAGTATCAAATCGTACTGTTTGGTTCCAACGATGATGCTCTACAGACTGAGCTAAACCGGGACAAAAGTGTGTAGTTTTACCCATTATATGGGAAATAATGGTTCACATAATACCACCAAAAACTTAGAGAATCACAGCCACCAATGAGAGTGCAAGATACCAACAAAATACTATATAAACACATATCACTAATTACAAATTTAAAGCAAGCAGAGAGAAAAACCAAGTGAGGCCTCTCGCACCATGGACCAATGCATTTGTCTGACCTAGAACCAGTTGATCTCTCTCTTTTTT
>CM042181.1:12218036-12258036 GCA_023376005.1 Doryteuthis pealeii
AGAGAGAGATAGTCCAGTGCTTAACATGAAGGGAAATATTGGTCAGGTTTACTTTCAAGGGAAGTTCTCATGCCTGTACAAGAAATTAAGACACCAAAGTGTGTCCTAGTAGGCCTTTCCATTCTCCTTTGATTATACATGTATATGAAATGCAAAACAGCTTCAAAAAGTTGTTTGTTCAAGGTTTGTTGACCCGTGGTTTAAATTTAAGTTAACTTCTCCTAACTGGGTGACTACCAAGACGAGAAACCTAAGTCAGTACATAAAGAGTAGAGCATCACAAGAATTAACTTGCAAAGTAATAAGACAATTAAGCTAATTTGTATTTTTCTTGTAAAATGTTCAAGGGATACTCCATATTTATTAATTTTACTATCTCCCTTGAAATATTTAAATGACAGGCTCTTTGAGCTTATTATAAACTATAAATGCTTCCGATTTAAAAAAAATAAAAAAATAAAAATAAAATTCATTTTATTTTTAAATAAAATTCATTTATTTTTAATAGACAGCGCATTTTTTGATAAATCCCAACTTTTGACTAGCAGTGTTCTGTTTGCCGCATTCTTTCTTCCGTCTTATTTTTGTTGAAGATCCACATGCGGTTGATACTGATATTCCGAGAAAGACCTCATCAGGAGGAGGGGGGGGGCCGGATGTTGCTTTTTAAACCGAGAGAGAAGGCCCTGAACATTGCACATTCTCTCCTGATGAATCCCATCATTTGTAAACATCTTTTGTTTTTTCAATATATTCAATTCAAAATACTTATAGATGTAATAACAATATGGACAGATAGCTGACCCCCCCCAACCCGGTTACCATGCGTGCAAAGTGTTGCCATATTTTACAAATCTGTTTACTAAAACAAGTAAATCATAAAACATTTCCTGATAATGACTGATAAATTATCCCCCCCCCCAAAAAAAAACCAAAAAAAACAAAAAAAACAAAAACAAATATTATTCTTCTTCTCTGGGTTTAGAATGACTTTGAAATATTAATATAAGCCAAATAATTTACCATCATAGAAAAGTGAACAATAATAAGTAACACGATGGCGAACGAGATGTAAAGTAATCAATTGACCAACAAGACGACTTCAAATTGACTCTTCATTATTTATAAAGACAGAAATACGTACCAGAACCATCAAGTTACTGAAATTTTTGTTATTTGGGTGGGTGTATAATATATATACACTATATATGTGTGGTATTATGTATATATATAGTGTGAGATGGTCACGTTTCAGCTTTTGCTGGAATGGTGTCCTAAGAGTATTATTGGTAGATTGCTCAATATAAATAGAGCTGTTAATATTAATAAGATAAATATATAAAGGTTTTACATGATCTATTTATTAGGTGACAAAGAAATTCACAAACCATATTTGGTTTCATGCGATGCTCATCAGGTGAAGAGTTTCACATGTAAGGAAATCCAAAAATTACAAAAATTCAATAGACACGGGAATGCGTATGATTCGATAAAATGATTGTGTATGTATTGACGTGTTTATGGGCTGCATAAGGTTGCGTAGGCGTAGTAACTGGTCACACCTAATACGTTGATCTGTGAGTGTGTGGTATTTAACAGTGCTACATGCGAGCGGCTTGTGCCTGCGCATGTTGGTGTGTATGTTTTTTTCCTATCGATTGTGTAGGTTATGTAGTGTATATAGTTGGTGTGTTAATTGAGGAGGCGGAGATACTTTCATTTAAGATTGCAAATGGTTGTTTTATGGGCGGGTGGGGGTTATGGAACGGCGGTGCTGGTTAATACGCATGTTAGTGGTGTCAACCGACGTTGTTGGCACGCGTTACGCATACATGCTGAAGTGCATAGCATACACTGTGTGTGTGTGTGTGGTGTGTTGTGTGTGTGTGTGGTTGAGAAAGGGAAAAAGTGGATATATGACAAAGCAACTAAATTCAATTGATATTTTCGCCTCATTATTGGCTGAAGCTTTTCAAAATAAATTTTGAAAAAGCTTTAGCCAATAATGATCGAAATATCAATGAATTAGTTGTGTTGCTATATCCACTAATTTTTTCTCTATCTCAAACCACACTGGTCGGTATTAATCCTTCCTCCTCATATATATATATATATATATATATATATATATATAATAGTGACGCTGAGCTTTTAGATTTAGTGCTTTCTGGATGCACTATTCTTTGAATTGATCCCCAGATATTTGATGTGTCACAACTAAACGTTTCATAATAGATTGTATGGTTTTATTTATGAATTTTGGGAAATAACTAAGCCGTCTAACTCCTTACCTGTAACCTATCTGTGTAATTGCTTCTTAGAAACTTGAAATGTTATTTACAGTTAGCTTGAAAAGGTGAGGGAAGAAAAAAGAAAAATACTGGACCATGTTGATTTTACTGTGGTCCTTTTAGATTTTGTGTGTCAGGATGCAGGATGTGTACTATCAGCATCTCTGTATGTATGTATATAAAAAACAGTAAAAAGAGGAAAATAAAAAAAATAGAAAACAGAAAAGAAGAAAAAAATAGAAAACAGAAAAGAACGAAAAAATAGAAACGAAAGAAAGAAAAAAATAAGAAAACAGAAGAGAAAAAATAGAACAGAAGAAGGAAAAATAGAAACAGAAAAGAAAGGAAATAGAAACAGAAAAGAAGAAAAAATAGAAAACAGAAAGAAGAAAAAATAGAAAAGAAAAGAAAGAAAAAATAGAAACAGAAAGAAAGAAAAAAAAGAACACAGAAAAGAAAGGAAAGAATAGACAAACAGAAAAGAAAGAAAAAATAGAAAAACAGAAAAGAAAGAAAATAGAAACGAAAAGAAAGAAAAAAAAAAAGAAAACAGAAAAGAAAGAAAAAAAAAGAAAACAGAAAAAGAAAGAAAAAATAGAAAACAGAAAAGACAGAAATAAGAAAACAGAAAAAGAAAAAATAGAACAGAAAAGAAGAAATAGACGAAAAGAAAGAAAAAATAGAACAGAAAGAAAGAAAATTCTTACATTTTAACTCATATTTTAAGTGTAAGCTAAAAAAAAAAAAAAAAAAAAGAATTTTAAAAATTTTTATTGTTGAGTGCTAAGTCTGTGACCAACTGAAGTCCTGTGATGGGCTTGAATACTGTGAGGACAAAACAGTGGACGTTATTATAAAAACAAATTTAAAAAAAACACCCAAAACCCAGTCACCCTAAAGAGGAAGTATGGGTGTGGAGGTGAAAAGAGAAGGAAAAAAAATCATAAGACAAGATAAAAAGGACGAAATAGAAATTGTTTTTTTTTGATGGACAGAAATTTAGTTGAAAATATAACCAAGAGAAATATTTCTTGGTAAAAGGGAGATAATAAAGGATTCCTTAATTTTGTTTTGGGAAGTGTTCATGATATATGGTTATCATTGTAGGAAACGAGTTCAAAAATCCTGGATGAGGCTGTTTGCATTTCTCATAGTGCTCATAACTTTGTAAAGGTATGCATCCAACTTTCTCCCACTCCAACATAGGTAAATAGAAGGGCAGACTTGGCTCTTTAACTTGTATGTCAACTAGTAAGGAAAAGGAAACTTCTGATTCAAAACCCTGTTATTCTACTAAAAATTGCCTTGTGTCACATCCTGTTAATAGTGAGGGGTTAGGAAAAATATATACTCTTAATCTTCTGTATATGTGCCATATAGTGGTTTTATCTTTACTAGAACCTATCTGATGTTTAATTTTGTATTTAAAAAAATAAATAAAAAAATTTAAGATAAGGTATTTATTTGGCTCCCCCACCCTGGCAAAAATATGAGGTACCTGTGGAAAGAAAAAATTATTTCCTATATTCATACTCATGCTGGCGGTGAGTAAAATAATCAGCTTTTGTTCAGGGGGGGAGGAGGCCATTCCACCCCCGGGGTGCATAATGCCCCTTCACCTAAAAGGGTAGGGATGGGTTTACTTGCATATATATATATATATATATATATATATATATATATATCCCAAGTGGAGTGCATGGTGTAATTTGGTATCGTTGTAAAATGCGACTTGTCAATCAGAGTTTATATCCTGATGAGGCTATTTGCATTTAAAACATTGCGCTAATACTCTGGGAAAGGCATGCACCATACTCTCCCTCCAGCTATGATAATAGTGGGGCAACCGGACTCTTTTAACCATGCCTGGTAATAGTCTAGAAGAAGGAAAAACTGAATCAACCTGTTAACAGTCACTTAAGAAATTGCCTGTGTCGCTTCCGCTCGTACTTAGGGTTTTCTATAACTTTCAGAAAGAAAAACCTTAAAAAATAACCGTCATCCCATTATAATTATTTCAACCAGAAACAAAATAATAAAATCGTTTAAATTCTAAAATTTAAAAAATTTCTCATGAGTCCGTCTCATCACAGACGGGTTTTACAAAATAAATGGGATTCTCTGAAAAGAGATTTATAACCAGAGAAAAAGAGTATTATCTTATAACCTACAAGAGCATACAGCTGAGATTTGAAGATTCCCAAATAGAATCATCCCTTACACCAGTCATTGCTTACCTTACATTTAAGCTCAGGAATAGTTAAAATTATGAAGTGTTTTTTTTTTCTGTTGAAAAATCTGAAGACATGCCTATACTGAAGAAACCATTGAGGGGGGGGGGACTAAAACACCCAGAAGAAAAATGGAGGGGGGGGGGGTCCAATAATCAAGCAGTTATATAAAAGTTGAAGATCTCACAGAATAGAAATTTACATGTCTTGTCAATTTTTTAAATGAAAAAATATTGCCAAAATTATTATCAACAGACAAGAAATAAATTCTTTCTTGTTTAATGGTATATCAACATGCAGCCGGAAGATTGGGTAATCTGATATATGGTTCAAACGGGGAGCTGAGGCAGGTGAGGGCGCTCCACCCGCAGCAAAAAAAAACTTCCTTGGTCTAGTGCTAGTGGAAAAGGGATAGGCTCCTGCCTTTCAGGTTGGGGTTTTACGGCATATCAACCTCGTGGGGTCATTTAATGCCGACAAAGTTTTGAATAAATTATCTTAATTGAATAATCAAATTTTGTTTATAAACTCATGTTTTTCTATTTAAGCATAGATGGGACCCTAACAGGTACTGACCATCCAGGTCAGAGTGGAACCTGGGAGCAACGGTGATGAAGGGGTGCACCACAATTACCCAAACCTCCAAAACTGAACCTCACCATCAGATAGAGTTTAACATCATTCCAGGACATGTAGACCTTCAGTCACCTCCTTCTAGCACCATATGATAAAAAGGTTGGGGCTTGCCATCAAGGGCATAGAAGTTGGGCAATCATATAGGTGCTAGGCTTATGTGAACCAGCGATTGATCGGAGGAGCCTCTCCGATCGCCTATTCTAGCCTAAGAAAGGGCAAGTGGAAGTTTTTGCAAGTCTGGACTGTCATCCACCGGGATCTATGCTTGCGCATCAGGGTCGCCCACAGCCAACAGGTGGCCCATTGGGGGAGTCTTATCCCCTGCAGAGGTGCAGTTGGTGCATTCTAACCCCCAGCTGACAGAGTGTCACTGTTCGGGTGGCCAACTCTGCAACTTTCTTTTTACTTTATATCAACCTTCCTGTACGAAAATAGTTGGTACTATTTACCATAGTTGGGGGGGGGGTGAGGGGCTTTATACCTTCCCAAAGTATCAGTCCAAAAGTGAACCTAATAGCACAACTGAGTTTAGAACATGTTTCAATCGGTGTTGGCAGGCCCACACGTTATCAAGTCCGCCACGTTGATGCCACAAGAAGAAATTAACCAATGAATATTTCCTAGTAATAAACAAATGGTCATGAAAAATGGAAGGCTAATCCATAAGAAACTTCTGAAAGTTTTAACTTAAACTCTCTTTATGCACAAAATTTAACATCCAATTATTATTATGTCATTCTTGTGGAACAAAAGACTTAGCAATAATTTAGGACATCATAAAAAATTGTTCAAGTAACAGCTGGTTAGATTGCAATTTGCTATAAATCATTTAACTATCAAGGAGGGTGATATATATATATTATATTATATAGCACTCAACACCACAGTGTCTACTGAAGGCGTCTTTAAGTAATTGTAAAGTTAGGGTAGCATGACATGAAAATGGTGCTTGTTATTGACCAGGTTTTACACCTATTGATTCTCAACTACTTAGTTTGAGAATGCATAGGCAAGAACTGTCAGTAACCAACACTGTTAACTTCATGTCAACAAATACTTAACTCTTAAATCCTGTTGAGAATTTTATAAGTCCCAGATGTCCATTCCTATAAGGATTTATCAAAAATGCTAAAATGGCCTTTCACTTAAAGTTACCCGTTATTTCTCTAAAATAAAGACTTTAAATACGTTTAATATTATATTTAAACAAGGCTATCGTTTGGGTCGGATTAGTAGAAAACAATGTGATTTCCGCCAGGTGGAATGGGGTGGTAGATGTTAAGAGTTAACTTAGATATACATGCTCTATCCAGGATATTGAGCACTTTTACTTATAAATATAGCACTCAATATTAAATAAACAGCAAAATCTGAACCATTGGTCACCCATTGGCACTGGGTGGATAATTGGATAAGGAAAAGTGAGTATTTGCAAAGCCAATTAATTTAGAAAAAAATAAATATGACGCGAGAAATTAAAAACAAAACAAAAACAAAAACAAAAACCCCAAAAAAAAACAAACATTAAAGTCATTTGTAAGATTCTAAGAAAGGGAACATTTGACCTAATTAAATGGAAATGACCCGTCAATGCCGCTGCTGCCAAAACGAATATTCACCTTTTACACTTTTCTCCAATCTCATCTGCTTCATGCACAGAGAAACTAACAATATATAATGAGGAGGTCAATCCAGGATAAACCATCCAGAAGGGGGAAAGTACAGACAGAATGTGAATTAAGAGACAGGTGTTTTCGTTTTAATTGCAATTAAAACTAATTAGAACCAATTAAAATGGAATAAAATAAGATATCTTGTATGATTTTGTGTCATTAAACTAAATGGGAAAAAAGCCTTAGCAACATAATTGTTTGCTAAAGGCTTTTTTTCCCATTTGATTCACTCAGCTTAGTATATAAATAATATATATATATATATATATATATATTATATAATATATATATATATATATATATATATATACCACACACACCACATAAACTGCCATGAAGGTGACTTAAGCAATATATATAAGTTCAGGTACCGTGGGTATGAAAACTGCAACTTGGTTACTGGTTTATACCTATGTGATTCTCAAAACCACTTGGCTTGAGAAATTGCATAGTCAAGAACTGACAGTAACAAGCACTGTTAACTTCCTGCCTTCTAAACCTAACTTAGATATACATGCTCTATCCACAATACTGATACTTTTACTATATATATATATATATATATTATATATTAAGTTGCGCAATTGCAAGAAACTTGAGTCTGTAGATTTTAAACCATTTGGTTTTAATAATCTTATTTAGCTCTTTATATTGAGCACTTTTTAATCGATTTTAAAGTGAAAAAACCCAACCGTAAATAAGATTGTTATACTTTTTTGGCTTGTGGATTTAATGGTAACTGGTGATATATAATATATATTATATATATATATACTTAAAGGATGTCTTCAATGGACTTAGCTTGGTGTCAGTCACATCTCATAGAATTTATTTGGGTGAATCAAAAGTTTTGGATATTTTAGTAGGTGCAAGTTTGGTGGCACACATATCACATGACTGGAGCAGTTCAAGCTGTTGTAGGTACTCACTATGGTTGATACATGGTAGTTGGGAGCTGACACGTTTGCATTGTTTTCACTCAATGATTTGAAAGTTGCACAGATGAACATTCATGTTCTAATTTGGGGGATTATGCATAATGCAGTGGAAACAAAAACATTATGCAAAGGTGAAGTGAATGATCATAGTACAGTAGGCAGATGATTGAAGAAATTTTGCTTGAGCTACAAGACCTCGACAATCAGGTAAAGGTAGACCTAAAAACATGGATTCTGTACCATTGTTAAAAGCTGAATCAGATGAGTATCGCTTGGAAGAGTCTCAGGTGAGCTTCGCATCTCACAATCTATTGTGGTTTTGTCACATTCACACCTCAGCAAAAACATTCTGACTAGCAAATTGTGCTAATGTTAACACTATACTCCAAAACTATATAAGTGCTCATCATCTAGTAATAATGGAGATTCGCTTCTTGTTTTTGTCTGTACAAAAACAACGTCACTGCTTAGTCACTATACCCGAAATCGTCATAACATAACAATAAATACACCTCAAAATTTGAGCATGCAACATTAGACAGTCCTCATTGTTTTTTTTTAACAAGTTTTAATAGATACACCCCAGTATCATATATTTATATATAGTTTGTTTTATTTTAATAGATATTCAAAGTTATAGAACTTAGTTGATTTCAAATGGTTTTATTTTTTTACTCCTTTAATAATTTGATGATTTCATGATTTAATGGTTTCAAACTCTCCGACATTTATTTTTAACTTCCACCATCTCAAGCAATATCTTTGAAATTTTTTTTTTTTTTTTTTTTTTTTTTTTAACATTGCCCGGAGCGTGTTTTTTTCATTTTTGCTAGTATAAAATAAAACTCTAGTTAGTATTTCAGAGTTACCCCCCCTTGAGAAATTATAAGGATCAGAGTGTATACTCAGGATGATCCATTAAATACTTGAAATAATCCATTATGGGGTTAGTGTTAAAAATGTTCATGGATTTATCTGGGAGTATTTAATACCATCACAAATGGTCAAGTATTTGGGATGATCCTTTAAGTTGGAGGGAAATCCAGTATGTTTGTGGTTCCAAGGTGGATGCTCTACAGACTGAGCTAAAACTGGATAAAGTGTGTAGTTTTACCCATTTTATGGGAAATAATGGTTCCATTAATACCACAAAAACTAGAGCACAGCCCACCAATGAGAGTGTGATAACCAACAAAATACTATATAAACACATATCACTAATAAAATTTACAAGCAAGCAGAGAGAAACCCAGTGAGGCCTCTCAGCACATGGACGCAATGCACAATGCATTTTGTCTGACCTAGAACCAGTTTGAGTCTGCCATCAGTGGTCTCAATCGCCCATTGAACCCGGGGGGGGGGGGGAAATTCTCTCCTAGTTGAGAATCTCAGCTGTAAGACCAAATTTTATTAAAATTTGTGCAATATAAAAAAAAAGTTGTCTGAATTTTAGAGACGGGCTTATTAATTTTATTATTTAAATTTTTGCGACAGAAACATCTGAGAAGACAGGAGGGCACATCAGGTATAACATGGTATATTTAACATTATAATACAATTAAGATTGAGGACAACAGTCTGAAAAATCTAAATAATACAAATAAAAAATGGTCCAGTTTTTTGGTTTTTTTTTCAATACTGTACAATCCCCTTGAGAAGTTCAGTGCCCCCAAAGGAAGTGGGGAGTCCTGCTGCCATTTTGAAAGCCTTTATGGATTTAAAAGCTCATAAGCCTGGGAAAAAAATATATGTTAGAACAGATTATATTCATGTAAAAAACTATAGGCACACAAAAGATATCACAGCTGGAAGTTAAAGACAACACAAATTGATGTATAACACAGCACATATATAAGAAATCAATATCTTAGCGGTTTCTTCTATTAAAATCCAAATACAATTTTGTTATCTCTCTAATACCAACAAGTAAACAAAGGGGGGAGAACAGTTAACAAAAAAAAAAATTTTTTTTAAGTAAATCAAGATAGGCTGAAGTTCTCTGACACTATATCTGCTGTTGGGTAAGTTTTTTGACCAATGGACCAAGCACTGCAACACGATGAAAGAATTGTGGACTGAAAAGGGGCTACATTGAAAAATAACCTCATTTTGGTCACATCATAAGAGGATTTGGTCACCTATGAACTTTCAGCCGACTGTCATATAATTGATAGACGCGTCAGATTAAAATCGAAAATATCAGAAAAGTTCGGAAATGGTAAAACCCACAAATCATTACACTGCTCTATACACTAGAAAAAAAAGACGTACTTGGTCAGCCTATGAACTTTCAGCATGCTCATATTGGCCACTTATAATATACAGTATATGCGATAGTAATATAGGACTTGAACTGCACATGCACATAACTCACATTACCATGGCTGCCTTCCTGAAAGATACTGTGAAGCAGCATCTTTTGCTTCATTGTCAAGTTGATGTCATCTCATTAATAGAATTTAACTTTATTGAATTAAACACATTTTTGAGGTTTGGTTAATTCAATTTCCATTCAATTTCACGTTTGTTGCTGGTGCTTAGTTCATACAAGTGGAAAGTTTAACAAGGATTGCATGCTCATGTGGTAGTTTAATCTGAGAGTGACTATGAAAATACCCATACAGTGACTTTTCCATGAGAAGTATCTTGGTCAGACTATCGGGGAAACTTGAAAGTTTTTACAACTTTACAGTTGATCAACAATAAAATCAAATCTCCATGAGCATCTCAATATCTTATTATAATGGAGATTGTGGTGTTTTTTCTGTCTGTAACGAAACTATTTTCCTACTCAAGTCAACAATTCTTAGTTATTTGACATACTTCTCCATGATTTTAATTTTTTATCTAAACTCAATGTATTGATAAAATTTTCTTACATTATTAATACTGTTTAACCATTCTACATACTAACAAGAGCAATTATATTTATATTACAACAAAAAGCGTTTAACAGTGTGTACGGATGGCTAATTTGCATATTAATATTAAAAATCAAATTAATAAATATGTGCTTAGGTATATTGATTTCTAACTGTTTGGTTTTTATTTTAAATGAATATAGCAAAATCTCTTCAAGTGAATTTAAATGAAATCCCTAAAAGATAAAATAACTGTCATTTTATTCTTACTTCTCTATAACTGACCTTAAATTAGAAAAATAACAACTGAAGTGGAGTGATGGAAGAGTAAGTTTCAGTTTGTTCCATTTTTTATATACTCCTCTCGTTCAAATCTTTTTATTATACCCCCTCTGTTTCAAATCTTTTTTATCTGTATTCTTATTTAGTTTCATTAGCCTTTCTAATTTAATACAAATTTTATTACATTAAAACTTTAATATCTTGACCCAGAGGGTGGCATATATTTGGCTAGTAATTATCATATATCAAGGTGTGTATAAAAAGTATCGAGATGAACAATGAATCTAACTTTTTTTTTTCAGAATATAAGGTGTGCAAAAGTGCGAGTTTGAAGCTGTAATTTACCAAGACAGAAATGAACAATGAATGAACGTATTTTTTCAGAATAAAGTGTAAAAAGTCAAAAATCTTTAATTTTTTTTTTTGAACACCCTTGCACGGCGCGTCAAAAGTTTAGCAATATTTTGTAGCGTGAAGCACAATTTGGTAGCACCAGATGGTGAAAGTAACAAACCAAACTTGCTGTGAGATTCCAAACTTGTCTGATACTCTGCTAGTGCTAAAATACCAAGATTTGCCATAATTTGACTGTGAGATTCCAAACTTGCTGATCTCTGCTAGTGCTAAATACCAATTTGCCAACCCAATCCATGCTTTAGGCCAACTGACATACTTTTATTGAGCTTTTTGCAACCCAGTAAAATTTTTTCACCATCTGGTTACTGTGGATAACTATACTTCAGTTTCTCAATCTTTTGGGTAGATTCTGTGGCATTATATCGTTTCAAAGTAACTAATCCTTTAGTAAACAATATAAATAAATATAAATATTAATACAAAGAATTTGCATACAATTAAATTGTTCAAGTTATTCCTGCTAATACAAATGATTTTCAAACAACAGATCAATCTGACCATAGATGGGACTTAACAGGTACTACACTACAATCAGAGTGGACCTCATAGCATGAGGAGTATCCCACTCGAAAAACAATGAGCTTCGGACTGAGCACACAGTCAGATGCAATTTAATTTCATACCAGAAATCCATCTTGGGTGGGGAGTCTTACTCCACTGCAAGGGTGTGGTACAGTCCATGTATTCTTAAACCCCAGCAACATGGTGATTATTTTTGAAAAATAACAATGTCTGTTCAGATATCAAGGCAATCACTTGAGCAGAATCTAGGGTGTTTATATTTGGTTTGAGAGGGGCTAAGGGGAGAGGGGGGTTGGCGAGAGGGAGGGTGAGGAAGAGAGAGAGGGCCAAATTAATGTGCTTAAATAAAGTGTATTGGTTATTGATTTTTAATGGCATGTCACTCTTGTTGAGTTATTTATGCCAAAAATATCTTGTTTAGTCATTCTTGTTGTATATTCAAATTTTCTTTTTAAATTCATTTTTATCTTTTAACTGGATGCAAGCCTATAAGAATACCACTCCGGTCAGAGTGAACTGGAGGTGATGGCAATGAAGGGGTACTTCACTTCCAAAGCTCCCAGAATTGGAACCTACCATTAGATACAGTTATGATACCCAGTGACCCTCAGTCAACTTCTTAGCATTATGATAAAAGGGTTGGTGGGTTGCTATGGTATAGGGTCGAACAATATATAAGTGCTAGGGCTGACATGCCCACCGATTGATTGGAGGGAGCTCTACAACCAGCTATCTAGCCCATAAGGACTGTCGTCCATTAGGATTCCGTCTTAACCATGGTTGCACCTTGGAAGTGATGTAACCTTTGCCTAGCAAAGCAATGGACTGCTATTGCAGGTTATAACGATATAGAAATCTGATCTCTCTTGAAATAAAAGGTTTTTCTCAAGCAGTAGCCATGTCAGTATAATAACGCTGCAGCCACTTGGACTAATAACACTTGGAGAAAAAAAAAACTAGATGGGAACTACCAAGTATGCTATGTGGCTGTTTTGCACAAATCCTGGAAACAAACCCACAAAACAGCAGTTGTATGGCCATTACCTTCCCATCTCACAAACATCCAGTAAAATAATCGCAAGAAATATATGCTGGTACATTTCTGGTGAAGTATGGACAAATTCATAAGCTATAGATTCTATATCTTGACACACTAGTGTGGGCTGACGCAGTATAACTTACATTCTCAGCTGCTGTATGGGACACTGGATGTCATCTAGAAAACTTACCAAAATAATGATGGATGGTAAGAGAGAGTCAAGGGATCTATGCTGTTCAGCCTTAAGATGAATTTAATTAATCTTTGTTTAAGAAATGCAGAAATAAATAATTGATTTACTTGTTGAACCTGTTTAAAAACCATAAGTTATTTTTTGTTGATACAAAAGTTGTTTTCTGGTGGGGGTCGTTGCTAGGTGGGGTTCGTTGCTGGTGGATTTGTTACAATACAATTGCTGAATGTTTTTTAATTTAGTGATCCTGACACGCATGGATTTATCTGAATGAGTCCCTGGGAAATTTGATGGGTCCCAGCTAAAGTTTCTAATAAATTGTAGAAGTTTTTATCTATGAAACTAAAGACGTCTAAATCTTACAGAGAATTTAGAAGTGGTTTGAAAAATATTTTTTTTTGAAAAATTTTTTTCCAACAGCTTTTAAATTTTCAGTATTTTGCCATTTTAAACTTCAAATATCAACATTTACCCTGAAGGCAGTTTTCCTTTGTATATTTAAAAATTTCATATTTTTTATATTATTTTATTTCATTTTTAAAAATAGTAATAAATAGAAGTAACATGTTATACATGGAAAACTCTCGGCATAAACATATTGGCATTATCATTAAACCATTTTTATCATTCACTCATTTTCTTTCCCTTATTAATTCATTTTTTTTAACATATTGTAGGTTGGTTGTTTGACGGCATATCAACCTAGTGGGTCATTTAATGCGATAAAGTTTTGAAATAAATCAATTCTTAAATGTGATAATACAATTTTTGGTTTATAAACTCATGTTTTTCTTATTTAAGCCCATATGATGGGTACGCCTAACAGGTACTACCACTCCGGGTCAGAGTGACAGGGAGCAATGGTGATGAGGGTGCTCCACAATTCCCCAAACCTCCAGAACTGGAACCTCAGCCATCAGATAAGAGTTTAACAATCATTCCCAGGAATGTAGTACCGTCAGTCACTGCCTTCTAGCACCCATGATGATACAAGGGGTTGGGGCTTGCATATAAGGGCAATAGGGTTGGAACAATCATATGGTGCTGGGCTTGATGTTGGCCAACGATTGATTCAGAAGGCAAGCCTCTCTGACCGCCCGTCTAGCCCAAGAAAAGCCTAAAGGGGAAATATGCAAGTCATGGACTGCTCAGCCATCCTGGTTTTTATCTTAAGGCAACATGGGTCACCACCCATGGCCACAGGTGACCCCATTGAGGGAGTCTTTAACCTCTGCAAGGTGTAAGTGCATCTAACATTCAACAGCCGCGACAGGGCGGGGACATATTGTTGGATTCAATTTACATTTTTAATTTACACACACACAACACACACACACAAACACACACACGACAGCACACACACACACATTATATATATATTGTATGTATAGATCATTGGTAAGTAGTGTGCAAAGTAGGTAGGGAAATTAGTGTAAATACAATACAACTCATTAACCCCAAAGGTAAATAGAAATAAATATATTTTTCCAAGGGTTAATTGATAAGTATTTAAATTTTCTCTTACCAATGAATTGTTCCTAAGAAGAATTGTTCTGAGGGGCACGTTGATGACAGGGCTGCAAATGTTGATGAACGCAATTTGGAAGGATGGTGTGATACGCAAGAAGATGATATAATTCAAACAAATGCTCCGAATATGATGCCACTACATATAAAAGAGAGATAATAAAATATAAAGAAATTGAAGAAAGCCAATGCAACAAAAAATTGGGGACAATCTTCTAACGGGGTAGCAGACTCTCAGAAACACAGTTTCTTTCTTCAAATTCTCGGACTCGCTGGTTCAATCCTTGGATAAACAAACAATAAACACTATTTCTCCGTCGTTGACACTATCATTGTTCGTTCCTGCCTCATGGCAACTGCTTTTTTACAGTTTCACCTAGTTAGTAGATTACACCTCTTGCTGTTAGAGGTTTCATGCATGGCACAGCAATTCTTTCTCTTACGCCAGGGAGGGGGGGAATCTGCTATGCCCATTACAAAATAATTTTTGTATAATTCACATCACCACCACAAAACACTTTAATAACATCTCTTAGACTCTAGAACTAATCTATTAAATACCTCAACGACAGTTCATGTAATCTTGTTAATTTGAAATCAGGAGACTTCACTAAATTTATATCTGGATCACTGAAAGGTTTTTATATTTACTCTCATAAATGTGCATATATATATTACTTCTGCGTCAGGTGGACCTGGAGTAATGGCGGGGTATCAACAGGAACTAGAACCTTAGCATATATTTTCATGGAGTAAAATATAAATGTAAACCTCTGTGATCAGATATAAATTTATTTCAGCCTCCTGGCTTTTCACTCTCAGAAGCTGCAGAACTGAAACTCATTAAATGCAGTTTGTTCCATACGCAGCACCCATGACCCTCAGCCACAGCCTTCTAAGCACATATATGATAAAAAGGGATGGGGCTGGCCATAAAGAGCATACAGTTGAAGAACAATCATATAGAATGCTAGCCGATTTGATTGGAGGAGGCTTCTCCAACGTGCCTGTCTAGTTCCAAGTAAGAGGCAGTGGAAGTGTTGCATGTTAGGACTTCTCAGCCCAGGATTCTGCTGGAAGCTCCCAGATTGCCGCCCATGGCAACAGGTGTATCTATTGACAAGGGGCCTTTACCCCCTTGGCAGACGTGCAAGTCAGCCATATTCTAGAGAACCCCAGCCATGTGTGAGGTAGGTCTTCTTTCTTACCTGCTACTAGTTCCATGTAAACTAGTACTGAAACTTTTCCATGGTCATCGTTGCGACTAAAACTGGCACTACCAATCAGTCATGCTTTCGGCTTGTCTGGTGAGGGTGGGTGTGTGACACCTCAGCATCACTAAAAAGCAAGATCTGTCAAAGGCGGAAATGAATTCCAGGGTAGTCAAACGGCCATCCACATCAAATCGGATAGTTGTAGGATGGGTACTTATACTCCCAAATCCCCAACACAACCAGTGCTTAGATGTAAGCGCTGGGATTCCAGAGAGGCTTGCCTCTCGTGAAAATGACTCAATATACCTGAACAGCAAGCTCGTAAGCCCCAGTCATCTCAGACTTTCCCCTCCACTGGACCAACTGCCGGGGTCCTGTGCAGTCCTTTTTCCACTTAAAATATCTCTGCTCAAAGATTCCTTCACATCGCTCCATCCAAACTAGGGCTTTTAAGGGTATATGGCTATGATATTGAAATTAAGGTTGCAGCATTTTGTATAGAAGTTCTGTAATCAACAAAGCTAAAAGGCAGCTCACTAAGTTTGGATTAAGACCAAAAGTATTCTGCTCGTGGTCTTTTCCTGACATAGGGTATCAGTCAAACATGAACTACTTTCTGAAAGGTTAAAATTGAACCCAAACAGATTACTTAAAAGTCTTTGCTGTCTGTAGATGTTTGTATTAAGGTTAAAATCATTTGTATAAGAAGCTTTCTGTTGTCATAAAACCTAAAAGAAGTAAGACCAAAGTGTGCTCATGGTCTTTCTGACAAATAAGTTATAGTCCATCTAATTCGGAGAAACCACTAATATATCTAGGTACTAGAAGCGGCTACACCAGCATGCCTGGGTAGAAAGCAGGAGCAAAAAAAAGTTAGTTTTAACTTTTGAGTTTTACAAATGCTGGACCATTTTAAAGTAGAATCCGCAAATGCTATTTCCATATATATTTTAATTTAAATGTTCTTTGAAATTAACAATCTTCCTAATTTTTGCATAAAAAGCGGAACGTGTAAATATATTTTTGTTTTATTTCATAGTTTCATCCAGACATACATACATACACACTTCTAAGTACTTCTCGCAAATCACTGAATCACTGCTCATGCCTTGAGAAGGCAAGCAAGAGGCTTGTTCAACATAACCAATGGTAGTAAAATATCTCATCAATAGAAAGTGAGCCAATGTCGCATAGGAAAGGCTGGATTACTATAGAACATTATCTATCATATGTAAATTTATCTCACTGATAAGATAAAGTGACAATTCTTGCAGAACCATAGCCATGATCAGTGCTACAGTATGGTCTGCACGCACTTGGACTCTAAATGAAGTGCTTATTTAGAAAAAGCCTAGATGGGAGCTACACAAAGGATGCTGTTGTGCTGTCCTCAACAAATCTCGGAAGCAGCGCTTCACAAAAAAGCCACTTGCACCTATTACACAAACTGGGTAAGACGAACAAGAGACATGCTGGACACTGCTGGTGGAAGCCAGGATTAACTCTTAGTGATGTTATCCTAACACTGACATACCAGTGTAGGCTGACCAGCAAAAGCTTATATCAGCTCTGTATGATTTTGAATGCTATAGAGAGGCCTCCAGTGGCACTGATTGAAGGGATGTCGGAGAGAGATGGGGGTGGGTATGGATATTTGTAGATAATGGATTTATGAGAAAAGCTTGTTAACCAATTACAGCAATGTATTAAGAAGGTTTAGAATCATCTTAAACAGATCTATTGACTTAAAAATGTGACCCAAACAGTACTAACACTTGGATCAAGTGGACCTGGGAGTAATGGCAATGAAGGAGTGACTGCACATTTCCCTAAGCTCTGGGAACAGGAGCCTCACCACTGGTGGCAGCCCTACCCAGGACAATTTTTTTTCTTTGGAGAGGGGGTGTCTTACTTCCTCTGGCCTATTCTAACTGTGTAAAAAAAGTATCAGTTTAGTAGAATATGTTCAAGAAGGAAAAAAGATGTTTTTGCACCTGTAACTTACCTGAGCTTGCCAATCAGCTACTCGAGTTGGCAAGTACTTTTCCACCCATTTTTATGACCAACAAATCGCAATTAAGTAACAGAATGAGGCACCCATGGCTTGAACACTGAAAATAAACAAAACAGAAAATAAATATTATCTCTCCAATAAATAAACAGGAATTTTAGCTGTAAACAGTACTACTGTATGGTTGCACACAGTGGTGGAGGCTCCTGTTTCCAGAGCTTAGGGAAATGTGCAGTCACTCTTCATTGGCCATTACTCCAGGTCCACTTTGATCCAGATGTTAGTACTTGTTTGGTCACATTTTTAGTCAAATGATCTGTTTAAGATGATTCTAAACTTTCTAATACATTGGTGTAATGTTTAACAAGCTATTCTCATAAATCCATTACTACAAATATCCATAACCCTTCTCTCCGACCATCCTATCAATCCGTGCCACTGGAGGTCCTCTCTATAGCATTCAAATCCCATACAGAGCTGATATAGCTTTTTGCGGTCAGCCTACACGGTATGTCCATGTCGTAGGATAACTCACTTAAGAGTTAATCCTTGCTTCACAGGCAGTGTCCAGCATTGTCTCTTGTTCGTCTTACTCATTTGTGTAATAGGGTGCAAGTGGCTTTTTTGTGAACGCGCTGTTCCCAGATTTGTGAAGAAGCACACAGCATCCTTGTGTAGCTCCGCATTAGCTTTTTCTCTAAGCACTTCATTAGAGTCCAAGTGGTGCAGCCATACTGTAGCACTGATATGGCTATGGTTTGCAAGAATTGTCACTTTATTTATCAGTGAGATCAAATTTACATATGATAGATAATGTTTATAGTAATCCATGCCTTTCCTATGCGACATTGGCATCACTTTCCTATATGAGATATTACTACCTTGTATGTGAACCAATGCCTCTTGCTGCCTTTGGTATTGATTCAGTGTATTTGCGAGAAGTACTAGAAGTGTGTATGTATGTATGTCCTGGATGAAACTATGAAAATAAAAAACAAAATATATTTACACGTTCTCGCTTTTTATGCAAAAATTATGAAGATTTGTTTTAATTTCAAGCATTTAAAAATTAAAATATATATGGAATAGCATTGGAATTCTACTTTAAAATGTCCAGCATTTGTAAAACTCAAAAGTAAAAACTAACTTTTTTTTGCTCCTGCTTCTACCCAGCCGATGCTGTGTAGCCGCTTCTAGTACCTATATATATTAGTTGGTTTCTCCGAATTCAGATGGACTAATAACTTATTTGTCAGAAAGACCATGAGCAGCACTTTGGCTTACTCTTTAGGTTTTATGACACAGAAACTTCTATACAAATGATTGAACCTTAATACAACATCCTACAGACAGCAAAAGGACTTTTAAGTAATGCTGTTTGGGGTCAATTTAAGCCTTCAGAAATGTATTCATGTTTTGACTATACCTATGTCAGGAAAGACCCCACGAGCAGTACTTTGGTCTTAATCCAAACTTAGTGAGCTGCCTTTTAGCTTTGTTGATTACGAAACTTCTATACAAATGCTGAACCTTAATTTCAATATCATAGCCATATACCCTTAAAGCCCTGTTGGATGGAGCTGTGAAGTGAATCTTTTGAGCATGAGATATTTTAAGTGGAAAAGGCTGCACAGACCCCAGGCCAGTTGGTCCAGTGGCAGGGGAAAGTCTGAGATGACTGGGCTACCGAGCTGCTGTCTCAGGTAGTATTGAGTCATTTCACGAGAGCAAGCCTCTCTGGAATCCCAGCGCTTACATCTAAGCACTTGGTTGTGTTGGGGATTTGTGTGAGTAGTAAGTACCCCAATCCTACAACTATCGATTGATGTGGATGGCCGTTGACTACCCTGGAATTCATCCGTCCTTTGACAGATCTTGCTTTTAGTGATGCTGGGTGTCAACACACCCACCTCACCAGACAAGCCGAGGCATGACTGATGGTAGTGCCAGTTTAGTCGCCAACAGACTGACCATGGAAAAGGTTAGTACTAGTTTACATGGAACTAGTAGCAGGTAAGAAGAAGACCTAACCTCACAATGGCTGGGTCTCTAGAATATGCTGACTGCACGTCTGCTAAGGGGTAAGGCCCTTGTCAATAGAGACACCCTGTTGCCATGGGCGGCAATCTGGGATGCTTCCAGACAGAATCCTGGTGCTGAGAAGTCCATAACATGCAACACTTCACTTTGCCTCTTACTTGGACTAGACAGGCAGTTGGAGAAGCCTCCTCCAATCAATCGGCTAGCATCTATATGATTGTCTCAACTGTATTGCTCTTATGGCAAAGCCCCATCCTTTTTATCATATATGTGCTAGAAGGCTGTGGCTGAGGGTCATGGTGTTCTGGGTATGACACTAAACTGCATTTAATGAGGTTTCAGTTCTGCAGCTCTGAGGAGTGAAAAGCCAGGAGGCTGAAATAAATTTATATCTGATCACAGAGGTTTTCATTTATATTTTACTCCATGAAAATATATGCATAAGGTTCTAGTTCTGTTGATTACCCCGCATTACTTCCAGGTCCACTCTGACGCAGAGTATATATAAATATAAGCACATTTATGGAGTAAAATATAAATGAAAACTTTCAGTGATCAGATATAAATTTATGTGAGTCTCCTGATTTCAAAATTAACAAGGATTACAGACTGTCGTTGGTATTAATAGATTAGTTCTAGAGTCTAAGAGATGTTATTAAATGTGTGTGTGTGTGTGTGTGTGAATATACAAAATTATTTTTGTAATGGGCATAGCAGATTCCCCCTCCCTGGCGTAAGCAGCAAAGAATTGCCTGTGCCATGCATGAAAGCCTCTAACAGCAAGAGGTGTAATTTACATAACTAGGTGAACTGTAATAAAAGCAGTTGTTCACACTGAGGCAGAACGAACAATGATAGTGTCAACGACGGAGAAAATAGTGTGTATTGTTTGTTTATCCAAGGATTTGAACCAGCGAGTCCGAGAATTTGAGAAAGAAACTGTGTTTACTGAGAGTCTGTACCCCGTTAGAAGATTGTCCCCAATTTTTTGTGCATTGGCTTTTCTTCAATTTTCTTTATATTTTATTATCTCTCTTTTATTGTAGGTGGCATCATATCGGGAGCATTTGTTGAATTATATCATCTTCTTGCGTATCACACCATTCCTTCCAAATTGGTTCATCACATTGCAGCCCCTGTCATCAACGTGCCCTCAGACAATTCTTCTTAGGAACATTCATTGGTAAGAGAAAATTTAAATACTTATCAATAACTTGGAAAATATATTTATTTTTCTTATTACCTTTGGGGTTAATGAGTTGTATTGTATTTACCTTAATTTCCTACCTACTTTGCACCACTACTTACCAATTGATCTATACATACAATATATATATATATGTGTGTGTGTGTGTGTGTGTGTGTGTGTGTGTGTGTGTGTGTGTGTGTGTGTAAATTGAAAAATGTAAATGAATCCAACAATATGTCCGCCCTGTCGGCTGTGATGTTAGAATGCACTTACACTCTGCAGAGGGGTTAGACTCCCTCAATGGGGTCACCTGTTGGCCATGGGTGGTGACCCATGTTGCTTAAGGATAAAAACCAGGTGGCTGAGCAGTCCATGACTTGCAATATTCCCTTTAGGCTTTTCTTGGGCTAGACGGGCGGTCAGAGAGGCTCCTTCTGATCAATCGGTTGGCCACATCAAGCCCTAGCACCTATATGATTGTTCCAACCCTATTGCCCTTATATGGCAAGCCCAACCCTTTTTATCATATGGGTGCTAGAAGGCAGTGACTGACGGTCTACATGTCCTGGGAATGATGTTAAACTCTATCTGATGGTGAGGTTCCAGTTCTGGAGGTTTGGGGAATGTGGAGCACCTTCATCACCATTGCTCCCTGGTCCACTCTGACCCGGAGTGGTAGTACCTGTTAGGGTCCCATCTATGGGTTAAATAGAAAAACATGAGTTTATAACAAAATTGTATTATCCATTTAAGAATTGATTTATTTCAAAACTTTATCGGCATTAAATGACCCACTGAGGTTGATATGCCGTAAAACAAACCAAACCTACAATATGTTAAAAAAATGAATTAATAAGGGAAAGAAAATGTTGAATGGATAAAAATGGTTTAATGAAATGCAAATGTGTTTTGCCGAGAGTTTTTCCATGTATACATTGTATTCTATTTATTACTATTTTAAATATGAAATAAAATAATAATAGAAAATATGAATTTTTAAATATACAAAGAAAACTGCCTTCAGGGTAAAATGTTTGATATTTGAAGTTTAAATGGTCAAAATACTGAAAATTTAAAAGTGTTGGAAAAAATTTTTCAAAAAAAAATTATTTTTTCAAACACTTCTAAATTCTCTGTAAGATTTAGACGTCTTTAGTTGTTCATAGATAAAAAAACTCTACAATTTATTAAGAAACTTTAGCTGGGACCCATCAAATTTCCCAGGGACTCATTCAGATTAAATCCATGCGTGTCAGGATGCACTAAATTAAAAAGCTATCAGCATATTGCTATTGTAACAATCCACCTAGCAACGACCCCACCTAGCAACGACCCCCACCTAGCAACAACTTTTGTATCAACAAAAATAACTTATGGTTTTAAACAGGTTCAACAAGTAAATCAATTATTTTTCTTGCATTTCTTAAACAAAGATTAATAAATTCATCTTGAAGGCTGACAGCATAGATTCCCTTGACTCTCTCTTACCATCCATCATTATTTTTGGTAAGTTTTCTAGATGACATCCAGTGTCCATACAGAGCTGATGAATGTAAGTTATTACTGGTCAGCCCACACTAGTGTGTCAATGTATAGAGATCTATAGCTTATGAATTTGTCCATACTTCACCAGAAATGTCCAGCATATATCTTGCTTATTTTACTTGGATGGTTTGTGAGATGGAAGGTAAGTGGCCATACAACTGCTGTTTTGTGGGGGTGTTGTTTCAGGATTTGTGCAAAACAGCACATAGCATACTTGGGTAGTTCCCATCTAGTTTTTTTTTTTTCTCCAAGTGTTTCATTAGTCCAAGTGGTGCAGCCGTTCATTAGTACTGACATGGCTACTGCTTGGAAAAATTCCTATTTTATTTCATCAGAGAGATCAGATTTCTATATGGTTGATAACCTGTCAATAGCAGTCCATGCTTTGCATATGCAAATGTTTACATCACTTTCAATGAGTGGCAACCAGTGATGCTTAAGGACGGAATCCTAATGGCTGAGCAGTCCTTATTTGGGCTAGATAGGTGGTTGTAGAGGCTCCCTCCAATCAATCGGCTGGTCATGTCAAGCCCTAGCACCTATATGATTGTTCCGACCCTATATCCCTAATAGCAAACCACCACCCTTTTTATCATAAGTGCTAGAAGGTGGTGACTGAGGGTCCTGGGTATCATAAACTGTATCTAATGGTGAGGTTCCAATTCTGGAGCTTTGGGAATGTGAAGTACCCCTTCATTGCCATTACTTCCAGGTTCACTCTGACCTGGAGTGGTATTACCTTTTAGGCTTGCATCCCAGTTAAATAGATAAAAAAATGAATTTAAAAAGAAAATTTGAATATACAACAAGAATGACTAGAACAAAGATATTTTTGGCATAAAATAACTCAACAAGAGTTGACATGCCATAAAATCCAACTAACCAATACACTTTATTTAAGCACATTTAATTTTGGCCCCTCTCTCTCTTCCTCACCCTCCCTTTCTCGCCAACCCCCTCTCTCCCCTTATGCCCTCTCAAACCAAATATAAACACCCTATATTGCTGCTCAAGTGATTTCTGCTTTGATATCTGAACAGACATTAGTTATTGTTTTTCAAGAATATAATCACCATGTTGCTGGGGTTTAAGAATACACTGACTGTACCCACACCCTTGCAGTGGAGTAAGACTCCCCCCCCCAAAAGATGGTATTCTGGGTATGAAATTAAATTGCATCTGACTGTGTGGCTCCAGTCCTGAAGCTCATTGGAGTGTGGAGTACTCCTTCATTGCTATGAGGTCCACTCTGACTTGTAGTGGTAGTACCTGTTAGAGTCCCATCTATGGGTCAGATTGATCTGTTGTTTGAAAATCATTTGTATTAGCTAGGAATACTTGAAACAATTTAATTGTATGCAAATTCTTTGTATTAATATTTATATTTATTTATATTGTTTACTAAAGATTAGTTACTTGAAACGATATAATGCCACAGAATCTACCCAAAAGATTGAGAAAACTGAAGGTATAGTTTTCACAGTAACCAGATGGTTGAAAAAATTTTACTTGGGTTGCAAAAAGCTCAATAAAGTATGGTCAGGTTGGCCTAAAGCCATGGATTTTGAGGTTATGGCAAATCTGGTATTTAGCACTAGCAGAGTATCAGACAAGTTTGGAATCTCACAGTCAAGTTATGGCAAATCTGGTATTTAGCACTAGCAGAGTATCAGACAAGTTTGGAATCTCACAGTCAAGTTTGGTTTGTTACTTTCACCATCTGGTGCTACCAAATTGTGCTTCACGCTACCAAAATATTGCTAAACTTTTGACTCGCCTTGCAAGGTGTTTCAAAAAAAAAATTAAAGATTTTTTGTACTTTTTATACACTTTGTATTCTGAAAAAATAAACGTTCCATTCATTGTTCATTTCTGTCTTGGTAAATACAGCTTCAAACTCGGCACTTTTTGACACACCTTATATTCTGAAAAAAAAAGTTAGATTCATTGTTCAATCTCGATACTTTTATGACACACCTTGTATATTATAATTACTAGCAAATATATGCACCCTCTGGGTGCAAGTATTTAAGTTTTAATGTAATAAAATATTGTATTAAATTAGAAAGGCTAATGAAACTAAATAAGAATACAGATAAAAGATTTGAAACAGAGGGGGGTATAATAAAGATTTGAAACAGAGGGAGTATAATAAAAAATGGAACAACTGAAACTTACTCTTCCATCACTCTCATCTTTCATTGTTATTTTTTCTAATTTAAGTATTTAGTTATAAGAGGAAGTAAAGATAAAATGACAGTTATTTTATCTTATTAGTGGATTTCATTTAAGATTCATTGAAGAGATTTTTGCTTATATTCATTAAAATAAAACCAAACAGTTAGAAATCAATAATACTAAGCACATATTTATTAAATTTGATTTTTTAATATTAATATGCAAATTAGCCATCCCGTACACACTGTAAACCGCTATTTTGTTGTATATATAAATATAATTGCATCTTGTTAGTATGTAGATATGGTTAACAGTATTAATAATGTAAGAAAATTTTATTAATAATTGAGGTTTAGATAAAAATAAAATCATGGAGAATGTGATGTCAATAACTAAGGGAATTGTGACTTGAGTAGGAATATAGTTTCGGTTACAGACAGAAAAACACACAATCTCCATTATAATAAGATATGAAGATGCATTCATGGTAGATTTGATTTTTATTGTTGAGTCAACTGTAAGTTGTAAAACTTCAAGTGTTTCCCCGAGATAGTCTGACCAAGATACTCTCATGGAAAGTCACTGTATGAGGTTTATTTTTCATAGTCACTCTACAGATATAACTACCACATGCAGCATGCAATCCTTTGTTAACAACTTTCCACTTGATGGAACTAAGCACAGCAACAAACGTGAAATTGGAAATGAAATTGAATTAACCAAACCTCAAAAATGTGTTAATTCAATGAAGTTAAATTCTAATTAATGAGATGACATCAACTTTGACAATGAAGCAAAAAGGATGCTCTGCTTCACATATCTTTCATGGAAGCAGCCATTTGTAATGTGAGTTATGTGCATGTGCAGTTCAAGTCCTTATATTACTATCGCATATACTGTATATTATAAGTGCCAATATGAGCATTGGCTGAAAAGTTCATAGGCTGACCAAGATACTCTTTAGTGTATAGAGCAGTGTAATGATTTTGTTGGGTTTTTTACCATTTTCGAACTTTTCTGATATTTTCGATTTTATCTGACGGGTCTATCAATTATATGACAGTCGGCTGAAAAGTTCATAGGCTGACCAAGATCCTCTTATTGAATGTGACCAAATGAGGTTTATTTTTCAATGTAGCCCTCTTTTCAGTCCACACACTTCTTTCATCAGTGTTGCAGTGCTTGGATCCCATTGGTCAAAAAACTTACCCAACAGCAGATATAGTGTCATGAGAACTTTTCAGCCTATCTTTGTATTTACTTAAAAAAAAATTTTTTTTTTTGTAACTGTTTCTTTTGTTTACTTGTTGTATAGAGAGATAACAAGAATTGTATTTTGGATGTTTATATAGAAGAAACCGCAAGATATTGATTTCTTATATGATGTGCTGTGTATACATTCAATTTGTTTGTCTTTAGACTTCCAGCTGTGATATCTTTTGTCTGTTGCCCTTATTATTTTTACATGAATATACATCTGTTCTACATATCATTTTTTTCCCAGGCTTATTGAGCTTTAAATCCATAAAGGCTTCTCAAAATGGGCAGCAGGACTCCCCACTTCCTTTGGGGCACTGAACTCTCAAGGGGATTGTACAGTATTGAAAAAAAAACCAAAAAAAACTGGACCATTTTTTTATTTGTATTATTTAGATTTTTCAGACTGTTGTCCTCATCTTAATTGTATATAATGTTAAATATACCAATGTATATACCTGATGTGCCCTCCTGTCTTCTTCAGATGTTTCTTGTCGAAAAATTTAAATAATACAAATTAATAAGCCTCGTCTCTAAAATTCAGACAACTTTTTTTTTTATTGCCACAAATTTTAATAAAGATTTGTGTCTTACAGCTGAGATTCTCAACTAGGAGAGAATTCCCCCCCCCCCCCCGGGTTTCAAGATGGGGCGATTGAGACCACTGATTGGCAGACTCAAACTGGTTCTAGGGTCAGACAAAATGCATTGTGCATTGGTCCATGGTGCTGAGAGGCCTCACTGGGTTTTCTCTCTGCTTGCTTGTAAATTTGTATTAGTGATATGTGTTTATATTAGTATTTTGTTGGTATCACACTCTCATTGGTGGCTGTGCTCTAGTTTTTGTGGTATTAATGTGAACCATTATTTCCCATAAATGGGTAAAACTACACACTTTATCCAGTTTAGCTCAGTCTGTAGAGCATCCACCTTGGAACCACAACATACTGGATTTCCCCTCCAACTTAAAGGATCATCCCAAATACTTGACCATTTGTGATGGTATTAAATACTCCAGATAATCCATGAACATTTTTAACACTAACCCCATAATGGATTATTTCAAGTATTTAATGGATCATCCTGAGTATACACTCTGATCCTTATAATTTCTCAAGGGGGAGGTAACTCTGAAATACTAACTAGAGTTTTTATTTATACTAGCAAAATGAAAAAACACGCTCCGGTCAATGTTAAAAAAAAAAAAAAAAAAAAAAAAATTTCAAAGATATTGCTTGAGGAGGTGGAAGTTAAAAATAAATGTCGGAGAGTTTGAACCATAAATCATGAAATCATCAAATTTATTAAAGGAGTAAAAAAAAATAAAACCATTTGAAATCAAAACTAAGTTCTATTAACTTTGAATATCTATTAAAATAAAACAAACTATATATAAATATATGATACTGGGGATGTATCTATTAAAACTTGTTTAAAAAAAAAACAATGAGGACTGTCTAATGTTGCATGCTCAAATTTTGAGTGTATTTATTGTATGTTATGACGATTTCGGGTATAGTGACGTAAGCAGTGACGTGGTTTTTGTTACAGACAAAAACAAGAAGCGAATCTCCATTATTACTAGATATGAGCACTTTATATTAGTTTTGGAGTATAGTGTTAACATTAGGCACAATTTGCTAGTTCAGAATGTTTTTGCTGAGGTTGTGAATGTGACAAACCACAATAGATTGTGAGATGCGAAGCTCACCTGATACTCTTCCAGTGATACTCATCTGATTCAGCTTTTAACAATGGTACAGAATCCATGTTTTTAGGTCTACCTTACCTGATTGTCGAGGTTCTTGTAGCTCAAGCAAAATTTCTTCAATCATCTGCCTACTGTACTATGATCGATTTCACCTTCACCTTTTGCATAATGTTTTTTGTTTCCACTGCATTATGGCATAAGTCCCCAAATTAGACTACATTGAATGTTCATCTGTGCAACTTTCAAATCATTGAGTGAAACAATGCACAACGTGTCAGCTCACCAACTACCATGTATCAACCATAGTGAGTACCTACAACAGCTTGAACTGCTCCAGTCATGTGATATGTGTGCCACAAACTTGCACCTACTAAAATATTCCAAAACTTTTGATTCACCCAAATAAATTCTATGAGATGTGACTTGACACCAAGCTTAATGTCCATTGAAGACATCCTTTAAGTATATATATATATATATATATATATATATATCACAGTTACCATTAAATCCACTAAGCAAATAAGTATACAATCTTATTTACTTTGGGTTTTTTTTCACTAAAATCGATTAAAAAGTGCTCAATATAAAGAGCTAAATAAGATGATTAAAACCAAATGGTTTAAAATCTACAGACTCAAGTTTCTTGCAATTGCGCAAATCTTATATATATATATATATATATATATATATATAGTAAATAGTGATCAGTATTGTGGATAGAGCATGTATATCTAAGTTAGGGTAGAATGGGCAGGAAGTTAACAGTGCTTGGTTACTGTCAGTTTCTTGACTATGCAATTCTCAAGCCAAGTGGTTTTGAGAATCACATAGGTATAAAACCAGTAACCAAGTGCAGTTTCATACCCACGCTACCTGAACTTATATATATTGCTTAAAGGACACCTTCATTGGACAGTTTATGTGTGTGTGTGTGTATATATATATATATATATATATATATATATATATATATATATATATATATATATATATATATATTATATATATACTAAAGCTGAGTGAATCAAATGGGGAAAAAAGCCTTTAGCAAACAATTATTGTTTGCTAAAGGCTTTTTTCCCATTTAGTTTAATGACACAAAATTCATACCAAGATATTCTTTAGTTTTATTCCATTTTAATTGGTTCTAATTAGTTTTAATTTGCAATTAAAACAAAAACTGACCTGTCTCTTAATTCACATTCTGTCTGTCACTTTCCCCCTCTTGATGTTTATCTGGATTACCTCCTCATTATATATATGTTAGTTTCTCTGTGCATGAAGAGAGAGATTGGAGAGTAAGTGTAAAAGGGATATTCAGTTTTGGCAGCAGCGAGCATGAATCGGGTCCATTTCAATTTAAATTAGGTCAAATGTTCCCTTTCTTAGAAATCTTACAAAATGACTTTAATGTTTGTTTTTTTTGGGGGTTTTTGTTTTTTGTTTTTGTTTTTTGTTTTTAATTCTGCGGTCATATTTATTTTTTTCTTAAATTTAATTGGCTTTGCAAACTCACTTTTTCCTTATCCCAATTATCCACCCAGTGCTCAATGGGTGACCCAATGGGTCAGATTTTGTCTAGTTTATTTAATATTGAGTGCTATATTTATAAGTAAATAGTGCTCAATATCCTGGATAGAGCATGTATATCTAAGTTAACTCTTAACATCCTATACCACCCCATTCCACCTGGCCGGAAATCACATTCGTTTTCCTAATCCGACCCAAACGATAGCCTTTGTTTAAATATAATATTAAACGTATTTAGAAGTCTTTATTTTAAGAGAAATAACGGGTAACTTTAAGTGAAAAGGCCATTTTTAGCATTTTTGATAAATCCTTATAGGAATGGGACTCTGGACTTATAAAATTCTCAACAGGATTTTAAGAGTTAAGGTATTGTTGACATGAAGTTAACAGTGCTTGGTTACTGACAGTTTCTTGCCTATGCAATTCTCAAACTAAGTAGTTTGAGAATCACATAGGTGTAAAACCTGTCAATAACCAAGCACCATTTTCATGCTCATGCTACCCTAACTTATACATTACTTAAAGGACGCCTTCAGTAGACACTGTGTGTGTGAGTGTATATATATATATATATATATATATCACCTCCTTGATAGTTTAAATGATTTATAAGCAAATTGCAATCTAACCAGCTGTTACTTGAACATTTTTTATGATGTCCTAAATATTGCTAAGTCTTTTGTCACAAGAATGACATAATCAATAATTGGATGTAATTTTGTGCATAAAGAAGAGTTTAAGTTTAAAACTTTCAGAAGTTTTTCTTATGGATTAGCCTTCCATTTTGTTCATGACCATTTGTTTATTACTATGGAAATATTCATTGGTTAATTTCTTTCTTGTGGCTATCAACGTGGCGGACTTGATAACGTGCTGGGCTGCAACATCGTTGTAAACATGTTCTAACTCCAGTTGTGCTATTATGTTCACTTTTGGACTGATACTCTTGGGAAAGGTATAAAGCCCCTCACCCCCCCCCTATGGGTTTAAATAGTACCACTACTATTCTTCTACAAGGAAGGTTGATATAAAAGTAAAAGTAAAGTTGGCAGAGTGGCCAACCTGAACAGTGACACTCTGTCAGCTGGGGCGTTAGAATGCACCAACTGCACCTCTGCAGAGGGATAAGACTCCCCCAATGGGGCCACCTGTTGGCTGTGGGTGGCGACCCGTGATGCGCAAGGATAGATCCCAGGTGGATGAGCAGTCCATGACTTGCAAAACTCCACTTTGGCCCTTTCTTAGGCTAGATAGGCGATCGGAGAGGCTCCCTCCGATCAATCGGCTGGTCACATCAAGCCCTAGCACCTATATGATTGCCCCAACTCTATTGCCCTTATGGCAAGCCCCAACCCTTTTTATCATATGGGTGCTAGAAGGAGGTGACTGAAGGTCTACATGTCCTGGGAATGATGTTAAACTCTATCTGATGGTGAGGTTCCAGTTTTGGAGGTTTGGGTAATGTGGTGCACCCCTTCATCACCGTTGCTCCCAGGTCCACTCTGACCTGGAGTGGTAGTACCTGTTAGGGTCCCATCTATGGGTTAAATAGAAAAACATGAGTTTATAAACAAAATTTGATTATTCATTAAGAATTAATTTATTTCAAAACTTTGTCGGCATTAAATGACCCACCGAGGTTGATATGCCGTAAAACCCAAACCTGAACAGCAGGGAGCCTATCCCTTTTCCACTAGCACTAGACCAAGGAAGTTTTTTTTTGCTGGGGTGGAGCGCCTCACCTGCCGTCAGCTCCCCGCTTTGACACATATATCAGATTACCCAATCTACCGGCTGCATGGTTGATATACCATTAAACAAGAAAGAATTTATTTCTTGTCTGTTGATAATATTTTGGCAATATTTTTTCATTAAAATTGACAAGACATTGTAAAATTTCTATTCTGTGAGGAATCTCAACTTTTATATAATGCTTGATATTGACCCCCCCCTCCATTTTCTTCTGGGGTGTTTAGTCCCCCCCCCCTCAATGGTTTCTCATGTATAGGCATTTTCTTCAGATTTTTCAACAGAAAAAAAAAAACACTATCATAATTTTAACTATTCCTGAGCTTAAATGTAAGGTAATCCAAATGACTGGTTGTAAGGGATGATTCTATTTGGGATCTTCAAAATCTCACTGTATGCTCTTGTAGGTTATAATAATCTCTTTTTCTCTGGTTATATAATCTCTTTTTTCAGAGAATCCCATTATTTTGTAAAACCCGTCTGATGAGACTGGGACTCATGAGAAATTTTTTTAAATTTTAGAATTAAACGATTTTATATTTTTGTTTCTGGTTGAAATAAATTATAATGGGATGACGGTTATTTTTTAAAGTTTTTCTTTCTTTGAAAGTTATAGAAAACCCTTAAGTACGAGCAGGAAGCGACACAAGGTCAATTTCTTAAGTGGACTTTAACAGGTTTGAATTCAGTTTTCCTTCTTCTAGACTGATTACCTAGGCATGGTTAAAGAGTCCGGTTTGCCCCACTATTTATCCATAGCTGGAGGGAGAGTACTTGGGTGCATACCTTTCCCAAGAGTATTAGCGCAATGTTTAAATGCAAATAGCCTCATCCAGGATTATAAACTCTGATTGACAAGTCCATTTTCTACAACGATACCAATTACACCATGCACTCCAACTTGGATATATATATATATATATATATATATATATATATGCAATAACCCATCCCTTACTCCTTTTAGGTGAAGGGGCATATGCACCCCGGGGGTGGAATGCCTCCTCCCCCCTTGAACAAAGCTGATTATTTTACTCACCTGACCAGCATGAGTATGTAATATAGGAATATAATTTTTTTTCTTTCCACAGGGTACCCTCATATTTTTGGCCCAGGGGTGGGGGAGCCAAATAAATACCTACTCTTAAATTTTTTTTATTTATTTTTTTTTTAAATACAAAATTAAACATCAGATAGTTGTTCTAGTAAAGGATAAAACACTATATGGCACATATACAGAAGAATAAGAGTATATATTTTCCTAACCCCTCCACTATTAACAGGATGTGACACAAGGTCAATTTTTAAGTAGAAATTAACAGGTTTGAATTCAGAAGTTTCCTTTTCCTTGACTAGTTGACATACCAAGTTTAAAGAGCCAAGTCTGCCCTTCTATTTACCTATAGTTGGAGTGGGAGAATAGTTGGATGCATACCTTTACCAAAGTTATTAGCACTATGAGAAATGCAAACAGCCTCATCCAGGATTTGAACTCGTTTCCTACAATGATAACCATTATATCATGAACACTTCCAAAACAAAATTAAGGGATCCTTTATTATCTCCCTTTTACCCAAGAAATATTTCATCTTGGTTTATTTTCAACTAAATTTCTGCCAATTCAAAAAAAAACAATTTCTATTTCGTCCTTTTTATTCTTTGTCTTATGATTTTTTTTCCTTCTCTTTTCACCTCACACTCCATACTTCCTCTTTAGGGTGCTGGGTTTTTTGGGGTTTTTTTTAAATTTGTTTTTTAATAACGTCCAACTGTTTTGTCCTCACAGTATTCAGCCCATCACAGGACTTCAGTTGGTCACAGACTTAAGACACTCAACAATAAAAATTTTTAAAATTCCTTTTTTTTTTTTTTTTTTAAGCTTACACTTAAAATATGAGTTAAAAATGTTAAGATTTTTCTTTCTTTTCTGTTTTCTATTTTTTCTTTCTTTTCTGTTTCTATTTTTCTTTTTTTCTATTTTTTTCTTTCTGTTTTCTATTTTTTTCTTTCTTTTCTGTTTTCTATTTTTTTCTTTCTTTTTCTGTTTTCTTTTTTTTTTTCTTTCTTTTTGTTTTCTTTTTTTTTTCTTTTCTTTTCTGTTTCTATTTTTTCTTCTTTTCTGTTTTCTATTTTTTTTTTCTTTCTTTTCTGTTTTCTATTTTTTTCCTTTCTTTTTCTGTTCTTTTTTTTTTCTTTCTTTTTCTGTTTTCTATTTTTTTTCTTTCTTTTCTGTTTTCTATTTTTTTCTTTCTTTTCTGTTTTCTATTTTTTTTTCTTTCTTTTTCTGTTTCTATTTTTTTTCCTTTCTTTTCTGTTTTCTATTTTTTCCTTTCTTTTCTGTTTTCTATTTTTTTTCTTTCTTCTGTTTTCTATTTTTTTTTCTTTCTTTCTGTTTTCTATTTTTTTTCTTTCTTTTCTGTTTTCTATTTTTTTTCTTTCTTTTCTGTTTTCTATTTTTTTTATTTTCCTCTTTTTACTGTTTTTCTTTATATACATACATACAGAGATGCTGATAGGTACACATCCTGCATCCCTGACACACAAAAATCTAAAAGGACACAGTAAAATCATATCCATGGTCCCAGTATTTTTCTTTTTTCTTCCCTCACCTTTTCAAGCTAACTGTAAATACATTTCAATAGTTTCTAAGAAGCAAATTACACAGGATAGGTTACAAGGTAGGAGTTAGACGGCTTTAGTTATTTCCCAAAATCATAAATAAAAACCATACAATCTATTATGAAACTTTAGTTGTGACACATCAAATATCCTGGGGACTCATTCAAAGGAAATATGTGCATCCCAGAAAGCACTAAATCTAAAAGCTCAGCGTCACTATATATATATATATATATATATATATATATATATGAGGAGTGAAGGATTGAATAATTCCGACAGTGTGGTTGAGAATAGAGAAAAAAAAATGTGGATATAGCAACACAACTAAATTCAATTGATATTTCGACTCATTATTGGCTAAAGCTTTTTCAAAATTTATTTTGAAAAAGCTTCAGCCAATAATGAGGCGAAATATCAATTGAATTTAGTTGCTTTGTCATTATATCCACTTTTTTCCTCTATTCTCAACCACACACACACACACACACACACACACACACACACACGTGTATGCGTATGCACTTCAGCATGTATGTGTAACCGCGTGCAACAACGTCCGGTTGACACCACTACACATCGTATTAACCAGCACCGCCGTTCCATAACCCCCACCCGCCCATAATATACAACATTTGCAATCTTAAAGTTAATAGTATTCATCCGCACTCCTCAATTAACACAACCAACTATATACAACATACATAACCTACACATCCGATAGGAAAAAAAACATACACACACATACATGCGCAGGCACAAGCGCTCGCATGTAAGCACTGTTAAAATACCACACACTCACAGATCAACGTATTATGTGTGTGACCAGTTACTACGCATACGCAACCTTTATGCAGCCCATAAACACTCACATACATACACACATCATTTTATCGAATCATACGCATCCCGTGTCTATTGAATTTTTTGTAATTTTTTGGATTTTCCTTACATTTGAAACATCTTCACCTGATGATTGCATCGCATGAAACCAATATGGTTGTGAATGTTCCTTTGTCACCTAATAAATAGATATGTAAAACCTTTATATATTTATCTTATTATATTATATAACAGCTCTATTTTATATTGAGCACTCTACCAATAATACTGCGTTAGGTACACCATTCCAGCAAAAGCTGAAACAGTGACCATCTCACACTATATATATACATACATACACACATATATATATATATATATATACACCCACCCAAATAACAAAATTTCAGTAACTTGATGGTCTGGTACGTATTTCTGTCTTTATTAAATAATGAAGAGTCAATTTGAAGTCGTCTTGTTGGTCAATTGATTTACTTTACATCTCGTCGCCATCAGTGTTACTTATTATTGTTCACTTTTCTATGATGGTAAAATTATTTGGCTTATATTTAATATTTTCAAAGTCATTCTAAACCCAGTTGAGAAGAAGAATGAATATTTGTTTTTGTTTTTTTTTTGTTTTTTTTTTGGTTTTTTTTTTTGGGGGGGGGGGAATAATTGTATCAGTCCATTATCAGAAATGTTTTATTGATTTATCTTGTTTTAGTCAAACAAGATTTGTAAAATATGGCAACACTTTGCAACCATGGTAACCGGTTGGGGGGGGGGGGTCAGCTATCTGTCCATATGTATAATTTACATCTATAAGTATTTGTGAATTTGATATATTGAAAAACAAAAGATGTTTACAAATGCATGGGATTCATCAGGAGAGAATGTGCAACTGTTTCAGGGCCTTCCTCTCTACGGTTTTAAAAAGCAACATCGGCCCCCCCCCCCTCCTCACTGATGTGAGGTCTCTCGGAATATCAGTATCAACCGCATGTGGATTGGTCTTCAACAAAAATAAGACGAAGAAAGAATGCGCAAAACAGAACACTGCTAGTCAAAAGTTGGGATTTTTCAAAAAATGCGCTGTCTGTATTAAAAATAAAATGAATTTTATTTAAAAATAAAATGAATTTTATTTTTTATTTTTTTATTTTTTTTAAATCGGAAGCATTATAGTTTATAATAAGACTCAAAAGAGCCTGTTCAATTTAAATATTTCAAGGGAGATAGTAAAATTAATAAATATGGAGTTACTTCCCTTGAACATTTACAAGAAAAAATACAAATTAGCTTAATTGTCTTATTACTTTTGCAAGTGTAATTCTTGTTGAGTGCTCTACTCTTGTTATTGTACTGACTTAGGTTTCTCGTCTTGGTAGTCACCCAGTATAGGAGAAGTTTAACTCTAAATTTAAACCACGGGTCAACAACCTTGAACAAACAACTTTTTGAAAGCTGTTTGCATTTCATATAGCATGTGATTAATCAAACGAGAGAATTGGAAAGGCCTACTAGACACTACTTTGAGTGTCTTAAGTTTCTCTGTACAGGCATGAGGATACTTTCCCTTGGAAGTAAACCCTGACCAAATATTTCCCTCTTCATTGTTAAGCACTGGACTAAATGATGAGGAAATTAACAGTGCACCTTCTCCTAGTGCTGCTACCACAAGTAACAACACTAAGCTGGATACCCCACCCCAGCAGACCAGCCTAATACTGGTCTTGGAATCCGGCAAGGCCAAGCAATGGCCACTAGAAAGAGAAACTATAACATAGCTAAGTGGTCTATTGAGGAGAAGAAAATTATTCTCTGCTGTTTCACTTACTCAAGATTTGAGGGGGGGGGGGCAGAAGGAAGAAAATGGTATTTGAGGATAACATCCTCCATCCTAAAATGGAATGTAAATAACTATGCATAAAGAAATCAAGTGTTAGTCTCAGTCTTGATCTCTAAAAAAAATTTTAAAGGAAAATTGGAAGAAAAAAAAAAGAAATGATGAGTTCGCCTGATACTCTCCAAGTGCTACTTGCTAGAATTATCTCAATTAAGAACAAAAACAAAAAGATTCATGCCTTTCCTAAGAGCATTAGTTAGAAGTGAAATGCAAACAGCCTCATCCATGATTTGAACTTGGGTCGCTGATACAATTTCCAATGATAGTAATTGTTATGCCAAATGCACTTGCTAGAAGGCGGTAGCTGAGGGTCTTAGTGTCCTGGGTATGATGTTAAACTGTATCTAATGGTAACGTTCTAATTCTGGAGTTTGTCATTGAGATCCACTCTGATCTAGAGGTGTTAGGGTCCCATCTATGGGTTAAATAAATAAAAAATATGAATAAAAAAAATGCTTTTTAAAATGTTTAAATACCCAACAAGAATGAATAAAACAAATTCATACAAATGGATTCATACCTTTCCTAAGGGTATTAGAGCAATGTAAAATATGAACAGCTTTGTCCAGGAATTGAACTCGGGTCAACAAGTCCATTTCCTACAACTCTATCCATTACACCACGCACTCCCATGAATTTTTTTAAAGTTCTAGACAATCTTTAAATGTATGCATGAATGATTTGTAACAAAGATATTTTTGATACAACTCAAAGAAAATAAATCATAGACAGGTTTTAGGTTTTTATATAAAATAATCTATTAATTAAAGGTTTGCAAAATTGAAAGTGCTTTTGATACACCCTTTGTATGTATGTATGTATGTATAATATATATATATATATATATATATATATATATATTATATATATATAATATATCTTATTATAATGGAGATAGTGTGGTATTCTGTCTGTAACCGAAACTATATAACTACACAAATCACAATTCCCATAGTTATTTACGTAACATTTTCCATGAATTAATTTCTTTTTAATACTCAGTTATTAATAAAATTGTTTTACATTATCAATACGGTTGACCATATCTACAAACTAATAACATGCAGTTGTATTTATATATACAACAAAATAGTGGTTTACAGTGTGAACGGGAAGGCTAATTTGCATATTGATTTTAAACATTTGATTTTAATAAATATGTGCTTAGTATTATTGATTTCTAATTGTTTGGTTTTATCCTAATGAATATGAGCAAAGATCTCTTCAATAAATCTTAAAAGAAATTTATTAACGAGAAGAATTAACTGTAATTTTATTCTTTACTTCCTATTTTAACTAAATAGTTAAAAATATGAAAATTTAGCAATGAAAGGCTGGAGTGATTGCAGAGTAAGTTTCACTTGTTCTGTTTTTTTATTATAGCCCCCTATGTTTCAAATAGTTTTATCTGCATTCTTATTTAGTTTCATATAATATTTTATTGCATGAAAATTTAAATACGTGCACTCGGAGGGTGCATATATTAGCTAGTATATATAAAGTGCTTTTCCTACATCCTATACCATATATACTTGTGCAATGAATGATTTTTTATCATTTAGATTTAAGAAAGCTAAAATATCTTGTGTAATAAATGACACCTTGTTTTTTTAAGTCAAAAATTGATCTTAAAAATTTGTTATTTGTCTGAATTTTTTAGATGATAAAAGATGGAGAGCACATCAGCCAAAATGTTGTATATATAACAAAGATGAAGATAACAGTTTGAAAAATCTAAATAGGAATTATGAAGCCTCATCTAAAAATAATTCAGACAAATAACGAGTTTTTAAAATCAATTTTTCACCTAAAAAATTAATAAACGACAATTTGATTTTTCATGGGACATTTTATTTTAGACTTCTTAAGAAACAATTGTACTTATTTATTCTTCTTTTTTTTTTTTCTTTTTTTTTTTTTTTTTTTTTTTTTCAGGCAAAATCTTGTTTTTTTTTTTATATTTAGAATTTAAATTCAGATAATGAGTTGCAATGTTTTTATTTGTTTTTTATTACCATCCACTCGTGTAATAAATAACATTTTAAGACCAATTCTATAACTCAAAAACATGTTTATTCATTATACAAAATATTTTTTTTTTTGAAACTTAGTAGTTTACCTTGTTTCTAGAATTAACCTTCAGTAACTTCAATCTAAAACCTCCAATACCTAAATAAAAACTTTTAGTTAAAATAATAAAGGTTTTACTTAACATTCTTTACTATTCATAACACATGTTCATATCTATTAATAATGGAGATTCGCTTCCGGTTTTTGTCTGTAACAAAAATTACGTCACTGCTTACGTCACATTACCCAAAATCGTCATAACATAGAATAAACACATTCCAAATTTGAGCATGCAACATTAGACAGTCCTCATTGGTTTTTTTTAAACAGTTTTAATAAATACATGACTGGTATTATATATCTATATATAGTTTGTTTTATTTTAATACATATTTAAAGTTTACATTTCAAATTGTTTTATTTTTTAATCCTTTAATGAATTTGATTATTTTACTTACTTAGGGTACAAACTCGCTGACATTGAAATTTTTACTCGCACCCCTCAGGCAATATGTTTCAAAAATTTATTTTTACATCGCCCGGAGGGTGTTTTTTTTATTTTGTACTTGTAATATATATAAACATTATAAATAGTAAATAAATATTATCCTAGGATTGTGAATGTTTGTTTATTTATGAAATTGCATTGATTTTGATTGTAAGGCATGGTTTAGCTTAGTTGGTAGAGCATCTGCCTGTGAACCACAAGGTTCCTGGTTCAATCTTGCATTCTTGTGCAGCTTCCATCTAGTTTACTCTCTAGGCACTTCATTAGGGTCCAAGTCATGCAGACGTACAGCAGGATTGACATGACAACGGCTTGGAAGAATTGTCTCTTTAGTTTGTCTGTGAGTTCGAATGTCCATATGAGTAATAATCTATTTATAGCGGACCAAGTAGTTAAATAAGTTTATCTTATAAAACTCAAGTTACATTCCTGAATAACATAAATTTGTACATATTCAAATACATAAATAAAGAATATGATATGAATTTCTAATAATAAATTCAAATGTCAGTCACATTTTTTTCAACTTGACTTCTAGAGGCTGTAGCCCAACATATAATACTATTTTGGAATCAGGCTGGCCCCATAAACAAATTAAAAACATTCTGTATTATGTTAGTATAGCATTTATTGTAAGACTAACAAAAACAAATAAATAAATTAAAATTCATTTCAATTCTAATGGTTTATTCAATAACAAAATGATGACTACCATTATAAACATTCTTCATATATATATATATATATATATATATATATATATATATATATATATATAATCCACAGACACGTGTTTCGACTTATCAAATCTCTTCAGTGTGGCTAGACATTTGTAAGCTACCTACAGCCGGGATTGAAATCCAATCGGTTCATTGTCAGTCAGTCACCTTAACCGCTAGGCTATATAGTCACCCACAGAATGCGAAGGGGATTTTGACTGTTTTAATACACACATCTCTATGTATGTAAAGGCCATCATAGAGTGCTCCATCCCTTATATAGGAGAGAATTGCGTTTACACTTTAGTTGGCAGTC